>CM066031.1:247914905-249114905 GCA_033557465.1 Ichthyophis bannanicus
ATTTTTTTTGTTGTTTTTTGTTTTTTTTTTTGTTTAATGTCCTGTGGGCACATAATAGGTCTGGCCCTGGGGGGGTTTCTGTTTCTTATTTTTCTGCCTTATTCTGTTTTTTTTCCTGGGGGTGTTTAATTTTTTTTGCTCTGGATCATGTCATGTCGCCTCCCTCCATTACCCTTTTGTTGTGGTCTCCCTGGCTGCCTTTTTTCTGTCCCACTATTGGTAAAGTATCATTTTTTTTTTTTCCCTGCATTTGGTTTCTTTTTCTCATATATGTCCATGGCACAGGCACCCAATGCTTATAGTACAGTTTTCAAGACTAAACATGGCTGAGAAATACAAAAAGACACAGATGTAACCTAGGTGTGTCTGCAGGAACTACCTATCACACACAGTAGTACTGATGGGGACCTGCAGCATGGTGTATTTCAGTCATGAAAGGTGCTGTGGACCTGGTGCTGGGCGCCCCACCACACCCTCAGGGTGAGCACAGTACCCGCACAATGTGACGGTCTGTGGCTACTCTGTGCCAGTACCACACAAAGTCAGTTCCTCCTACCAGGCCGAGGTGCTGTGGGGGTGCATACCCCATCTTGTGCCCATCTGTTGACTGATGATTTGCATGTGCAGTGCATCATGGGTACAGGTGGGTTATCCTTATCCTGGTCACCACACAAACTGCTTGCTGTAGTTAGCTGTAGCCCACTGGTTACATCACTGCCTATAAAACCAGAGGTCATGGGTTCAAACGCATGGTAGGGTTATTTTATAGGGCTGTCTGAGGCATTGTCTATTTTTAATGTACATTAGTGCTGACAGCAAAAACACCCTCAGAGTACTGTAACCTTAAGGTGCCCCATAAGGTTACAGTACTCTTGATAGGGTGCTTTATAAGGTGCCCTATCAAGCGCCTTATAAGGTGCCTTATAAAGTGTTCTATAGGGGACATTATAGGGTGCCTTGGCAGACAGTGCACTTTATAATGTGCCCTATGGAGTGCGTTATAGGGTGCCTTATGCGGCACCTTAGGTTACGGCACCGTGAGGGTGTGTTTGCTGGCAGCACTAATTAAAATAAAAGTAAAATGCCTCAAAAATCACTACCTAAAAGTAAAGGGTGATGCCTCAGCCAGCCTTATGCATTAAGCACACTCAGGGATCAAACTCGTGACCCCCATACCATGTATTAACCATTGTGCTACATCTCTGTTTCTGTGTTTATATGTCTGGGCGCCTACTTAAGATTACCGTACATTAACGCGCTTAGCGGCGCTTAGCCCAATAATGTGCGCAGCAGCGCGCGTTATCGCGCAATAATCCCGTTTTGCTACTTTAAGACTGAAACGCCCATTCCTTTTATGGCAGCCTGCACACTATCGTCGGGCGCACGTTAAGATGGTTTAGTAAACATACCCCATGGTCTCCAAAACTGAACATAATAATCCAAGTGAGGCCTCACCAGCAACTTGTACAGTGGCATTAGTACCTCCTCCTTTCTGCTGGTAATTCTTTCTGTATGCAACCCAGCATCCTTCTGGCTTTGGCCACCGCCTTGTCACACTGTTTCGCCACCTTGAGATCCTCAAAACAGTCACTCCAAGGTCCTTTTCCTGGTCTGTACACACCAACCTTTTGCCTCCTATTGCATACAATTCTCTTGGATTTCTGCATCCCAAGTGCATGACACTGCATTTCTTCATATTAAATCTTAACTGCCAAACATTAGACCATTCTTCCAGCTTTTGTAGATCTTTCCTCATCTTGTCCACTTCCTTAGAAGAGTCCACTCTGTTGCAATTTTCATGTCATTTGCAAAAAGACAGACTTTTCCATTCAGTCCTTCAGCAATATCACTCACAAATACATTGAATAGTATTGATCCCAGGACCGATCCCTGGGGCACGCCACTAACCACCTTCCTTTCATCTGAGTGAGTTCCGCTTACCATCAACTTCTGTCTTCTAATTTCTGATCCAGTTCACCACCTTGGGACCCATCGCCAGACTATTCAGTTTATTGATAAGCCTTCTATGAGGAACAATAGCAAAGGCTTTACTGAAATCTAGGCAGATCACATCCATCTCATGCCCTTGATCTCGTTTTCTGGTCACCGAGTCAAAGAACTCAATTAACTTTGTTTGGCATGATCGTCCTTTGGTAAACCCATGTTACCTTGGATCATGCAGCTTCTCTTTTTCAGGAACGCCTCCATTACTTTTCCTTCCATTGAGATAAGGCTTACTGGCCTGTAGTTTGTCACTTTTTCCCTGTTACCACTTTTGTGAAGAGGTACCACATCAGCCCTTCTCCAGTCCTATGGAACTTCTCCTGTCTCCAAAGATTTATTTAAAACATTCTTTAATGGCCCTGAAAGAACCTCTGAGCTCTTTCAGTATTCTGAGATGTATCCCATCCAGTCCCATCACCTTGGGCACTTTTGTTTTTGCGAGCTGTTCAAACACATCATCTTCTGTGACTGTTGTAGTATCTACTCCATTCCCATTTGTATATTTGTCAAGAATAGATGGTCCTTCTCCAGGATTTTCCTTAGTGAAAACAGAACAGAAGTATTTGTTTAGCATTTTTGCTTTTTCAATGTCACTTTCCACAAATCCATTCCTGGCACTTTGGAGCATTGCAGTTCCACCTCTGATCTTCCTCTTCTCCCAAATATACTTAAAACTTTTGTCTGCATGCTTCAGATCTCTAGCCATCTTTTTTTCTGCCTTTGATTTTGCTCTCCTTATTTCTCTTTGTCTTTTTTTAGCTTTATCCTGTATTCTGTTCTGTGTTCCTCTGTTTGTGAACTTCTGAATTTTATGAAAGCTGTGTTTTTTGTCTTTATTTGTTCAGCTATTTCTTTGGAGGACCAAATAGGTTTCCCTTTCCTCTTGTTTTTATTTACTGTCCTTACATATGTATCTATTGCCCCTTTTATTGTCTCCTTTAGTTTAGCCCACTGTAATTCCACTTCCCTTACCTCCTCCCACCCTGCTAACTCTCCTTCAGGCAATTGGCCTTTTTACTGAAGTCAGCGTTTTTGAAGTCTAGGACTTTGAGCTTGCTGTGATTGGATTCTGCCTTGGTTTTTATCTCAAACCATACCGTGTGATGTTTGCTGCTGCTCACATGGGCACCCACCCAGATATTCGGCATGCTATCTCCATTAGTGAGTACTAAATTCAGGATCAAACTTTCACTGGTCAGTTCCATCACCATTTGTTTATTATTACTGTATAAGCTGAGGAGATTAGGTGTGAATTTGAATGGTCTGTGTGTGTGGTGTATGTACTGTAAGAGTTGAGGGCGTTTAGAAATCTTATAATTGTGAAATTGTATGTTATTCTAAGAATGCCACTGGGGATCTTATTCAGTTTTCACTGATGAGAAATCAGGATATATCTCTGAACGTTAATGGCCTAAATGATTTGATAAAACATAGGAAAACTTTTACATATACTATATGAACTGATTACATGCTGATGCAGTTTTAATACAAGAGACCCACCTAGAATTTAAAGAATCTTCTAAATTCCAACAAGGGTGGCTACAATAATGTTTTGTTGCACTTGTAGTGCATACAATAGAGTTGCTATTTTAATTAAGAACAATTCTGGCATACAAGTACAGAATGAACATTCAAATGTCAATGGTAGATTCTAACTTTATACGGTTTTCTATCCAGTTAGCGGGCTGAAAATTTGCCACTGACTGGCAGGACTGTAACAAACTAGGGATGCGCCCTATGTAACTAACAGATCTGGTGCCCCTCTCCGCCCCAGCCATGTGTATTAATGTGCTCTTTGAGCTGCCTGGAAGCCCAGTGATGATATCAGTGCCCTTTCTGTACTCGCACCTTGTCTCACAGCCCTACTGACTAGATAGATGCTAGCCCAAACCCCACCCACGGACCACCCCGTCCCTATCCGGCTTCTTCTAAGACAATCTGTGGGGATATTCAGCAGCTGCTGAACATCAAGCTCAGTGGGGTTTACACTCTTAGCTGGTCTTGCTGACCACAGACACCCTTTTGAATATCGGGCCAGAAGAGTTTAATACTCATTGTAAAATCTGCAGAAGCAGGGCGTTTTTTGAGGAGGAAACATAGCACCTTTTCCATTGCCTGCTAAAATCAACCCATGGTCCTCATGTATTAATGAAAGATCTTTGCATATGAGTACCAGCACCTTTTATTCTAGTAAAAATGCACTGTGTAGAAGAATATTATAGATTAAACTATTCTATCTCCATATCTACAGAAATAAAATGTGATGCATTAAAGGCTACATTACAGGGTGTTATTCATTATACTGCAGGGAAGCGCTAGCAATACGAAAAACACTAAAAATCTGGAACTAAAAATTAAAGATTTAGAGCCTTCCTTTGCTTCCCCTGGTGATCCTTTAATTTTACAACAATTATAAAATATGAAATATAAATATTACTCCCTATATAGTCAAGAAGCCAGCAGGTTTCATTAGTAAAGCTAATTATTATGCAGAAACTAATAAAAGTGGTTGTTTACTTGCCTAATAGTTGTGTCATGTGCTAAGCACCATAGAGAAAACTTTTGCTGCAATTAAATAGGGAGAATTAGTAACTGATTCTAAGCAGAAATGTGATCAAATTCAAAAATGTTATGCAAATTTATATCAATAAGAATTGACATGTCAAGTAGATAATAATAAAAAAAATGTAAACAACTTACCACAGACACAAATCTCTGAGGCTGAGCTCTATTGTGTATTTAAAAAAACTGTTGGTTAAATGCAGTTTCCTATGTTTTTTATGAACCAGCCCAACTTGTAGCTTTCATTAATGCTAAACGTTCGGAGCCCTCGGCTGTTGACTCTCCAGTACTCTCATAAATGTGTAACTTAGGGGCATGTTTACTAAACATTCCTAACGTGCGGGGCCGCGCTAGTGTGCCTGTGCCATATAAGGAGTGGGCGGTTCAGGCAGAAAATAGAAAAAAAGCGGTAGTAAGCAACCGGACGTGTGCGCGTCGCGCTAATGTGCGGGGGTCGACATTAGCGCGTGGAAAGGCAAAGTGGTGCGCTGCTGAGTATACAAAACAACAGAGCCGTGGTACAACGGTGAAGACACTGACCAATGGTACAGGGGCCATGGGTTCAATCCCCCAGTGTGCGCAAAGACAAAGGTCAGCTGAGGCAGTAACTGTAATGATTAACATTGTTTTAGGAGGCAAATTAATTTGGAACGGCATAAGGCGGCGCACAGTTATTTTTGGGCGGCAGAAGGCGGCGCACAGTGCATTTTGGGCGGCATAAGGCGGCGCACAGTTATTTTTGGGCAGCAGAAGGCGGCGCACTGGTCCCCTTGGGCGGCAGAAGGCGGCGCGCTGATAGGCACAAGGCGGCGCGCTGATGCACAAGCACAGGAACAGAGCCACAGCACAATGGTTAAAACACTGACCAATGGTACAGGGATCAGGGGTTCAACTCCTCACAATGCCCAGTGAAAAATGCCTGCTGAGGCAATAAGTATTATGTTGTGGAGTGCTGTAGGAGGCTGTATAATTTTATTTTGTTATCACTACTAGCAAACGCACTCTCCCAGCATGTTAACATACGGCGGCCCATAAGGCACATGTTACAGTGCACTGTTCGCCAAGGCACCCTTGAATGACCCCTATAGGGCAGCATGTATGTTGCGACACAGGATAATGTATAGTGCACCCTATAGGGATGGCAACCATAAGGTGGCCTACAGGGCGCCCTATGAAGCACCCTCAGAGGCACCTAATGGGTATAGTAAGCTGAGGGTGGTCTTGCCGGCATAGACATATGTACAGTAAATAAAAATAAAGCTGTGGACAGCCCTACCAAAGGGCCCCACTGTGGGTTTGAACCCATGACCTCTGGCTGCACAGGCAGTGACGTAACCATTGCGCTACAGCTCCATAGCTGTAAGCAGGCCCCTGGCTGGCTGCAGATAGCCTACACGTCACCTCACAGACAGTCTGCTGGTGTCAACAGGATAGGGTTAGGCCACCCATACCCATGATGCACTGCACATGCAAATTAGCTGTCCGCAGATGGACACAAGATGGGGAATGCACCCCCACAGCACCTCGGCCCTGTTGGGGGAAGTGACCGGGTGCACCCACACAGCACCTTGGCCTAGTAGGGGGCACTGACCGGGTGTTTTACTGGCACAGAGTAGCCACACACCGTTACATCGTGCGGGTACTGTGCTCACTCTGAGTGTGCAATGAGGTGGCCAGGACCAGGTCAACAACACCTGCCATGGCTGATGGAGGCCAAGCGGGCATTCCAAAGCAGTTTTAATGTGTAAGATAGCTAGTTTCTGCACAAACACCATGGATATCCCTGTCTGCCGCCATCAGGCACCCCCCCCCCCCCCGTGGCAAACATGGTCCCCATCAAGGGATCCACACACTACCTCCCTGCAACATCAACCCCAGTCCTGCTGAGGAACACCACCACCCCCCAGGCAGGCAGCTCCATACACAGCCATAACACAACAGCAGACAGACATAAGCCCAGGGTATGGTAAGCTGCACTCCACCACCAGATATTCCCCTGCAGCAAGCCAACAGCCACTGCACTCTGCAAGCCATTATAGCAAGACATTTACCAGCTACAAACAGTCTGCTGGTTAGTCCATAGTGCATGTTCCCAATGGAGATGCATGCACCCAGAACTGGGCTGTCTGCATACACAGCAAGCAGATAGATCAGTGACAGGGCCCCAAAGAGAAACCCATATCTATCACATGAGAGAACTACTATACAGCACTATGGGGAGGGGGCCTAGCCATGCTGTGGTCACTGCACAGTCAGGGTGAGCGTGATCCCCCAGAAGGACATGCTTTGGCCACCCTGTCTGTGTAGGTGGTGGCCGGACACTACAATATCCCAGCCAATGTCCCTGCCAGGGCCCTATGCCCAGTGCAGATGCATCCTGGCCACGCCACCCTGCCCTGGCTATACCCATGGTACCTTGCACCTCATTATGCACATTGACTGGCCAATACTGGCAACAGTGCTGGCAGTGCGGCCTGTTGAAGGGGCTTGCAGCCAACACCCACTGTATAGACAGACACACACTTCCACACCTCTGCCATCATGGTGCTACGATTGAGGGGGTAAGTAGCCTTGCCCACCAAACCGGTCCTGAGCACGGCAAGGCATGGATATGGTACGCATTACAGCTGGTGGTCACTCCCCAGGGTGGTAAGCACCGTCAGAGGCCAGGCCTGGAGCATGCCCCGCAAACACCTAACAGATTGTTTGGATGGGGTCAACTAGCAGTATGTACGTAACATATGGATAACTGCCTGCCTGTGCTCCTAGCAAATGTCTCCGAGCTGTGTACCGTATACCTCAGGTGTAGGGTGACATTGGTAAGTTATGCAAGTGCTCGTTTTGGGTGCTGCATGCACGGTCCAATGTTCTGCCTTTCCAGGAGACATTGGCCAATGGGGCCTGTGGGTGTGGGTGTGTCTGCCCTTGATGGCTGCTGCTTTACGGCACAGATTCCCAACTCCAGTCCAGGTTTGCATCACACTGTTCGGGTTTTCCTGCTATCCCTCATGAATATGCATGGGCTACATCTACATGCCATGGGGGTGGTGCATAGATATACAGCACAGGCATTTGTATGAGTGTCAGCATGGAATCTGACTGGTGTGTGGCCCACCAGGACTGCATTTGGGTGATTCTGCTCTAGGTACTGCCCCTGTTCATGGTGTCTGTGCTCAGTGGGGTAAAAGATAGATGTCTTACCATTGCATATGTCCCCGCCATGAAAGGTGTGTCCTTACTATCACTGTTTAGTTGTGGGAAAAATATGTGGGCAGGATTGGCAGTAGCCCCAGCTGGGCTTTGAACCTGTGACCTTCTGTTCTTGTATGCACTGTCTGTGTGCACTGCACCACTGTGTAGCCACAGATTGGTTGGATTCCCTGGACTGTCCATGACTGTGGATCCAGCAGGACCTGTCTGTTGCAGTGGACTGTGCCAGCCTGCACATGGCTAGGCCTCTGTCTTCTGTGGTTAGCAGCCACTGCTCCCTGCACCACATGTACTTGTCCGCCAACATGCTGGCATGAACTTCTCTCAGAAAAAGCAGTTGACCTGATTGCAATGTGGCAGTATGGGACTGCATTTGGGGGACTTGGCTGTAGGTAATGCCCATTGTTGTGGTGTGTGTGCGGTGTTGGGTAAAATATGGGTGTTTTCCCCATGCATACAGGGGTGTCTGCGCTATCTTTATTTAGTGGTGGGTAAAATATGGGGACTGGGCTGGCAGGTGCCCCAGCTGGGTTTTGAACCTCTGCCCTCTGGTACTAGAGGTAATGACACTTTGGCCACAGAGATAGTGCAGCCCCTGGAGGCAGTAAGCCTGGCAGGATGGAGTCACAAACCCTGCTCTACGCAATTCTACTGTGGGCATATGCACCCTGTCTGGTGACAAACGTGCACATAAACCCCGGAAATGACCACGGGAAATGTGGGACAAAATATCACCACGCTGGGCAACAGTGATATTAATGGGCAACCATAGCAAACACTCCCAGGAAAGCTCCAAAACGTGGAAATGTTTTTTGGAAGAGTCTCCTCTCAGTAGACCCTTCCAAAATTCATTTCTTTTTTCTGGAGCTTTGCTGGGTGTGATTTCTGTATTTGCCCATCACTATAACTGTTCCCCAGCTGAATTACTATTTTTAATAGTTCTGTTGTGGTCATTTTCTATTTTTATTTTCACTTTTGTGCTGTGCACATATATCACACTGCTCACGTTTTGCTGGTTTCCCCGGTTTTCCTGTACATTGCTGACGGAAATGGTTTCTCTTCCCTTTAAATGCTTTCTACCGCGAGTGTGTTTCACTCGCGGTAGTTTTTACATGCAAATTCGGGCCCGATACTGTGCGGGGAGCCTCTCCCCTCCCACTCTCCACCCATTGACCCCGTACCTCCGCCCCTCCGGAGCCTTCCTCCGCCCTCCTTTCGCCGTTCCACGCCTCTATCGGACATTTGCGGGCCCGCACTTGTACGGGGCCCGTTAGTGAGCCGCGTACCTGTGCGAGGGTGACACGCACGTGTGCGGGGCGTTTAAACGTGTTTCTGCGCGTTTCAGTGCCGCGTTGCCGTGCGCTATTTTGCAGCGCGCTATTTTGCGGATTTTAGTAAACATGCCCCTTAGTGTGGCAATTGCTTCAAGTTTCTTATCTTTCTTGGTTTCAATTAATTGTATGGCTCCTCCACTCCCTTGTGGGCTAGTGTGGAAAACGTTTGGTCTATTTGCTTGTTCCTGGGTTTTTCCAGTTTCTTTATACATTTATTTCTTTGATGTTTTCCTGTTTCTTCAAGAATGTTTGTAACTTCTTGATATATTGTAAAATTTTTGTAAATATAAAATAAAAAAAAATAAAAAACCTGTTGGTTCCTAAAATGACAAAACTGTTCCATGAGTTTACCTCTGGTGTTCCTGAATCTGGAACTTTCTAGGAAGCGTTAATGACTAAGGGGTATGTTTACTAAACGGCGCACAAGTGCGCGGCGCACAAGAGCGTGCGCTAAGGTACCTTAGCGCACGCTAATGATGCGTTTTTGTGCCCCGCACACGTGCGCACCGCACTAACGGGCCCACTCATGTGCGCGGCGCGCAAATGAGCGATAGAGGCGTGGAAAGGCTCCGGGAGGGCGGAGGAAGGCTCCCCAGGGGCGGAGAGACGGGGTCAATGGGCGGAGAGTGGGAGGGGAGAGGCTCCCTGCACAGGAGCAGGGCTGAATTTCGAGTAAAAAAATACCGCAAGTGAAAACCTCACGTTAGAGCCGATTTAAAGGGAAACCATTTCTGTCAGCAATGTACAGCAAAACCAGGGAAACCTACAAAACGTGAGCAGTGTGATACATGTGCACGGAACAAAAGGGCAAATAAACATTAAAAATGACCCCAACAAATTATAAAAAAATTATAATCAAGCTGGGCAATAGTGATAGTAATGGGGAACATCAAAAAACACTCCCAAAAATGCCCCAAAAAATAAATATGAATTTTAGAAGGGTCTACGCTCCGTCCCCATACAAGGTGAATGATCCCACAGTGAAATAGCACTGATCAGGGTTTCCCTCTCCATTGGACAGGTTACCTATGGCATGCACATTTCCACAACAGCAGGGCGGGCAGGTCGGAATGGGCAACTGGGCAGATGCTGGGAAAGGGGATACAGAGGGCTGCAGGCGGCACATGCTGTGGTGCAGCTGGGGCACAGTGCAGACTAGGCAGATGCCTAGATGGCACCTAGGAATGCTGAAACTGAACAGCAGCCAGTCAGCAACTGATGAGTGCCCAACATGGGCACGAGAGTGTGTAGCACAGTGTCACAGGGGATAGTACCCAGCAGGTACCCCCAAGGGCACGGAACATTGGCAGGCAGTGATTGGGGGACGTGCGGACAGATATGCAGGCACCCCTACCCCACAACCCACACCATAGGCAGCCGCCTACCCGCACACAGGATGGCCTGAGACTGCGTACCACCAGCACCACCAGCAGAAGGGCATGTCAGCATGGTGGCACAGGGGTACTGGAGGTGGAGGGGGACATGGCAGCTGCCCAGAGCAGACCATGGCCTAGCCCTGTGTAGGTGGGTACAATGCACTGCAACAGACAGGCCCTGCCGGACAAGCAGTCATGGTATCATCAGGGAATGCACTGTCTCTGTGGCAACACGGTGGTGCAGTGCACACAACCAGTGTGTTTGGAGACAGAAGGTCACAGGTTCAAGCCCCAGCTGGGGCTCCTGGCAATCCAGTCCTCATATTTTGCCAACAACTATATTGTGATAGTAAAGACGAACCTTTATTGCAGAGAACATAAGCATAGCTCAAAGACCTCTATTTTACCCTACAGATCACAGACACCAGAAACATGCACATTACCTAGAACAGATTACCCCAAATGCAGTCTTGGAGGGCCACAAATCCCTCAGGGTTTATGCTGTCTTCAATCTAAGGATGGAGCGGTACTGGTGTTGGAGGTGGCAGCAGCTGGTGGCCACAGCAGACCATGGCCTATCCCTGTCCAGGTGGGTGCCGTGCACTGCAACAAACAGGCCCTATTGGATGTACAATCATGGACTCCCCAGGGAATGCAGCATATCTGTGTCAACATGGTGGTGCAGTGCCCACAGACAGTGTGTGCAAGAACAGAAGGTCACAGGTTCAAAGCCCAGCTGGGGCTCCTGCCAATCCAGTCCACATATTTTTCCAAAAACTAAACCGTGATAGTAAGGATAAACCTTTAATGCTGAGAACATAACGCATGGTTAATACGCCTATATTTTACCCCACTGAGCACAGACACCATAAACAGGCACATTACCTAGAGCAGAGTCTCCCAAATGCAGTCCTGGAGGGCCCCACACCAGTCAGATTCCATGCTGCCTCTAATAAAGATGCCTGTGCTGCATATATATGCACCACCGCCATGGTATGCAGATGTATTCAAGCATATTCATGAGGGACAGCATGAAAACCCGAACAGTGTTTGGCAAACCAGGACTGGAGTTAGGAA
The DNA here is from genome assembly GCA_033557465.1 of Ichthyophis bannanicus. Taxonomy (NCBI): domain Eukaryota; kingdom Metazoa; phylum Chordata; class Amphibia; order Gymnophiona; family Ichthyophiidae; genus Ichthyophis; species Ichthyophis bannanicus. The sequence continues at coordinate 247,926,469 of CM066031.1, forward strand.
CCTCTGTCGTAAAGCAGCAGCCAACAGGGACAGACACACCCACACCCACACCCACAGGCCCATTGGCCAATGCCTCCTGGAGGGGCAGGACATTGGGCCCTGCGTGCATCTCCCAATACTAGCACTTGCATACCTTAGCAATGCCACCCTACACCTGGGTATACGGTACACAGCTATCAAACGTTTGCTATGAGTACTGGCAGATAGAAATGCCTACGTTGAGAGTGCGTTTGCTAGTAGTCGTAATTAAAATAAAAATAAAATACCTCCTAAAGCAATCTTCCCCATAATAGGTAACGCTTCAGCCAGCCTTGTTCATTGGGCACTGTGGGGGATTGAACCCCTGATCCATTGGTCAGTGTCTTAACCATTGTACTGTGGCTCTGTTCCTGTGCTTGTGCATCAGCGTGCCACTTATGCTTCCCGCGCAGCTTTCTCATGCACTAATGTGTGGGGCGCACTTGAGCGCCCCGCACATTAGCGCATTATTAATCCCGGTTTTGCTTTTTTCAGACAGAAACGCCCACTCCTTATATGGCATCCGCACACTAGCGCGGCCCGCACATTACCGGGGTTTTAGTAAACATACCTCTAAGGGTCCTTTTTACTAAAACAGTTCGAGCTATTTGCTGTATAGACCATTTCATTCTTATGGGCTGTGTGGCAGACAGCTCGAGCTAAGTGTTAGTAAAAGGGGCCCTATTATTCCTAAACCTGATAAAGACTCAGCAGAATCAAAATATTATGGTCCCATCTCCCTGATAAATAAAGAAGCAAATGTTTTTGCAAAAGTGCTTCCATCAGGTGATCTCGCATGATGAATAATCTTACTCATCCAGATCAAACTGGATTCTATGAGCAATACATGGTTATTGTGTAATTTGTTAAATGCTGCTAAAGACGTGCCCTTTCCATCTGCAGCCTTATTTCTTGATAGGCTCGAATGGACTTATCTAATGCAAGTTTTACACGTATGGCTTTGGTGACAAATGTTTATATATGATTAGAGTATTGTATAGTCCTCCTAAAGCTTGCTTGTTAGTTAACTCCATCTTATCTGCTCTGTCTAATCTTTATCAGGGCACCCATCAAGGATGTCCTCTTTCACCTGTACTTTAAAGTCTGGCAATGGAGCCATTCGCTGCTGAGATTCGGTCTTCTCCTAATGTTACTGGAATTAAGGTATAAAATCCTGATACTAAAGATCTTTCTATCCTGAGGATCTCTGGGGGGTCTGCGTATCTCATGTCTCACAATCTATTAATCTGTTGTTACATATTTGAACACAGTTCGACATCATATCCAGTTATAAAACTAACTGGGATAAAGCAATAATATTACCTCTGAATATACACTGCTCTCACACAGATTTGAATGATTTACCCCGGCAGTGGGGAATTAATGGGGTGTGTTATTTAGTTATTATGAGGTACCCTGATTTAGAGGAGATTATGAAGCAGAATTGCTTACATATGGGGGAATTGCTTACATACGGGAGAGGAGTGGCCTAGTGGTTAAGACATGGTACTTCAGGCCAGAGGGCCAGGGATTCAAGTCCCACCCAGGGACAGCAATCTCAGGCTGGAGGGACCAGGGTCTCTAGTCCCATGGCCACTCCTTGTGGCCTCAGGCAAGCCACTTAACCCTCAGTTGCCTCAGGTACACATAGATTGTGAGCCCTTTGGGGACAAGGGAATGTATCCAGTACCTGCCTGCATTAATTACATAATGTAAACCACTTTGATTGAAGGATAAGGCAGTATAGAAAACTGGTTAAATAAATATGCACAGTGGGTTATAGACACTACTAATTAATGGTCCCCATTTTGTATTTGAGATTTTTATTCAACAAACAATTATCAACTTCAACTATTCTTCTACAGAGATTGGTATACATAAAAAGGAAATCAAACATATCTCCACCATCCACTGAAATATACATACACCATTTTTAACCTTCTTATGTAACAGTTACATTTCTTAACAGTACTTGATTCAAACCAGTAACCCCCAAACTTTTCCCAGGAGTAGCACTTTGATCTCCTGCCGTACTACCTTAGAATTCAACTCATTTTTTAGAATTCCCCTATTCCTCTTTCTCATACTTTTCTCACCCTAATTCTTCTCTTATATCCCCCCATCCCCTCCCTAATTGGCTTTGTGTGACTACTGGGTAAATTGTTCATAAATATCTTCTTCCTCCTTAACGAGGAAGTTTGAACAGATGGCATACCTAACCCTTGTACCTCTGCCATTTTAACATAGACTTCTTAAGATATAATGGCATGCTATGCTTTACTTTGTTAAACTAGGCTATGTTTACTGTCACCTCAATGTACAGGACTCTATTCAACAGCACTTCCACCCCTCTGCTTCCATCACACGTATGGATCCCACCATCTTTGGGAGGAGGTCAGTTTATGTGCCTGCCTTGCATTTATCGCTGATATTTGCTAAATAAAATCTAAATGTCGCAGGATCTTTCCCTTTTCTAGGCCGTTAACCTCCTTCCAATTGCAGGCAATCTCCATACGGACTGCAGTAGACAACTGGTTAAGCATATATCCCCTATCATCCCCTATCTCCCCCCATTCATTTAATAAAGATGCTGTTGGCCCTATAACTCCTGTCCACCCTATCATGTCTTAAACTATCTCTGCCATCCACCTCCGTATTGATGGAATAACAGGACAGGCCCACCAAACATGCATATAGGTCCACACTTCTCCACATCCTTTCCAACATAGAGGGCTCCCTTGTCTACTCATTTTGGATAACCTTTGTGGTGTCAAGTATGTACGATATAGCATCTTATACCTATGTTCCTGTATTGCCGTTGAGGCCGAGGGGATCCTTATAGCTGCAAACATTTTTTCCCATCTATTTCCATCCTACCTTTCTTCCACCTCTGTCTTCCATGCTTTGTGATGACACTCTCGGTAGTTTTCCTGCCCAAGCCCCTTAAAGTGTAATAAGGTCCTTCACTTTACCGCCCTTGTGATACAATCTTTCAAAGGGTGTTTCTTCCTTGCAATGGTCCGCCCCATTCCCTGGTGTCAGAGGAAATGTTGTAACTGATGGTATCCATACCAATGCCCCCCTTCCAATAAGAATTCCTTCTGCAACTCTTCAAATGTTTACATCTTCTCTCTTACCTTTCACATTTGCCCTACATATTGTAAACCCTGCACTGTCCACCTTTAAAACTGCTGAGATAGAAAACCTCCTTTAAATCCTGCACATGTTAGGTTATGTTGTAGTCTAATCTCTCCCCCTCTACCAATCAATCAAATATTTTCTTTTTGCCAGATTTTTAAAGCATGGGCCATGAATGGATTACATTCACCACACTCTAATCTCTTAACCTTACTTTCCCACAAACTGTCTGTTAGAGGTGCTTGACCCCACATTTCCTGCTCACTCTGCACCCATTGACAGTCAGCTGGACCCCTACGCCAATTTAATACTGCTTTCAGCTGCGCCGCCTTATAGTATCTTATTATATCCGGAACACCAACTCCCCCCTCTTCCCTTCTTTGGCACTTCACCATCCTGCTCACCCTTGGGGGGTGAGGCCTCCAGATATAGGAGAAGATTTTCTTTTGTAAAAGTTGTAACATCTGGGATGGTATCTCAATAGGCAGAGAGAAAAATAGAAACAATAGTCTGGGAAGGATATTCATCTTGACAAGCTACTCTGCCTAACCAGGAAAAAGTTGATTTATTCCATCTGATCAGGTCATTCGAGACATTTTTTTACTAATGGATCATAATTCATACTTTTCACTTCACACCAGTCTCAACCCCACTGAACTCCAAGATATCTAATCATTTCTTAGCCCATTTGAATGGGTTTGCTGCTCGCAATCGGGTTTCTAATTCTGGTACCATATGAAGCGTCAGTATTTTAGTTTTCCCCATATTCATTTTGTAACCTGAAACTTGACTGTAAGCTTGTATTTCCTTTATAAGATTTGGCAGAGATGTTAACAGTCTGCTCAACATATAGATTATATAATCCACGAAGAGTGACAATTTGTACCCCTCTATTCCTACAACCATGCCTCGAATATCTTGCTGACATCATATTCTTTCAGCCATTAGTTCTATCACTAGAGTGAACAATAAAGAAGATAAGGGGTATCCCTGTCTGGTGCCTCTCCCTAACGGTATTTCTCTGGAATAAGATCCATTGACTCATATATGTGCTCGTGGATTATCATAAAGTACCTGAATCCATGTTTGAAAATTTGTTCCAAACCCCATTTCTCTTAGCACCTCGAATATGAATGTCCATTTGACTCTGTCGAATGCTTTTTCAGCATTCACAATCATTAACAAAGAGATCAAATTATCCTTTCGGCTATCCAAATGAGATTTAATAATAATTTGAGAATACTATCACTAGCCTGTCTCCCGGGTATAAATCCCGTTTGATCCTGTCTTATTAACTGTGGAAGAAACTGTTGCACTCTTGTGGATAGTATCTTCACCAGTGTTTTAGCATCAAGATTAATCAGAGAAATTTGTCGATATGATCCACACACCCCCACATCTTTTCCTGGCTTCAGCAGGACAGCTATTCCTGCCACAGCCATTGATCTTGGCAGTATACCACCGGTAAATACTCCATTAAACATCTCTTTCACGTTGTTTCCCACTTCAGCTTGAAAGGTTTTATAAACTTTTGCCGTCAGGCCATCTAGGCCCGGGGCCTTTCCCTCTTTTAATATGCATATAGCTTTGTTAATTTCTACACCTTCAATTTGTCTATCAAGCCACTTTTGTTCTTCTGTACTCAATCTGTTTAACTCCGCTTCCCGCACATACTGTTCCACCTCCTCAGGCCCCTTCCCCCGCTCCGATTTGTAGAGATTTTGCTAGAAGTTGCAGAATAATTATTGAATATTGGTTGTCCCATACACCCACTGTCCCTGCCAATTTTTCATCTTGAATATATGATGCTGGATACATCTCTCTCTTAATTGTCTGGCTAGATATCTTCTCGTTTTATTTCCTCTGACAAAATTATGCATGTTTTAACTTTGTCATTTGAAAAGCCCAGGCTGCCACCTGCATCTGATCTAGTTCCCGATGAGTTTGTTCTATTTGAATTAATAGCCGTTAACTCCCCCCCCCCCCCCTAGTTTTATCTTCCTTTATAATGGCTGCAATATAGTTTGTAATTCTGCTTCCAACTTTTCTTTTTGTCTTTTCTTTTTGGTTGCTAATCAATGGGCACCATCTTATCACTGCCTTCATGCCATCCCACACCACATCTTAGGATGTTCTTCTGTTACTGTACATTGTTCCCAGAATATTCTTTAAGGAATATTTTTATGCTATGGACCCCCTCAGGCTCATCCAGCAGGGTTTCATTTAACCACCAAAATCGTAGGCCCCCAGAATCTCTGTGAATGGCTATATCTGCTATAACTGGCGTGTGGTCAGACCATGTTATAGGTGGTATATCTACATTCTCAAGTTGATCTATTAGTTTCTCATCCACCCAGAGCATATCAATTCTGCTATACGAGTTATGTGGGTATGAAAAGTAAATATATTCCCTGCGTGTCCCATTTAAATGTCTCCAAGCATTCACCACTCCGAATTTTAACATCAGCCTCTTCGGTTGCACTCTACTTTCCCAGCCCCCCCCAAACTCCACCCCCCCCCCAAGTAGTGTCTGTTTTGGGGTATATGGGTTTATGGTGAGATTGAAATTGCCTCCATTAATTAAGGGTCCATCCTGATGTTCTTCCAAATATTGTAAGACTTTCTTATAAAATTTTCTCTGGGCAGTGTTGGGTGCATAAATACTTTATAATGTAAGAGCTTTACCATCTAAGAGCCCTTTCCATATTATAAATCACCCCTCCCGGTCCTTTATCACTTCCTTTTCCTCAGTGACTATGGGGCACATTCCATTGTGTGTGTCCCGGCCTCTGTGCGTCCTGTTGGAACCAGACGCACAGAGGTAGACACGATTCTGATACTGCACAGCACGTCTAGCTCCCACAGGATCAGAATTGCGTCTGGGCATGCATGTGCAGGCCAAGACCCGATTCCCATCAGACTGCAGGTACAGGCCCCTGCCCGGTTAACTCAGTCAGGCTCCTGAATGGAGCTGCGATGCCATGGCATCCGGTTACCATGGCACCGCAGCTGCATTCAGGACCCGCGATCCCTGGCTGCGGACCACTTTCTTCTTTCCCCGCAGCCCAACTCCCGATCTGGCCTCCCATGGCCAGGGACGGGCTACAGGGAATCTCCTGCACCCCCTCACCTTTTTGTTGCTAGCCAGGACTCCCATCCCCCAATGTCTAGGGGGAATTTATTCCACCTCCAAAGTGGAATAAGTCCTCCTTTCAATCTGCCGGCCCCGGACGTACAGAGCCAACTTCAGAATCAGCCCTGTACGTCCGGGGCTATAGACTGTCCACTGCTCACCCTCTGCACCTCCCCCTCCCTCCCTGTCTAAGCCTCCACGTACAATCTCCTTGTTGGGGATGGCAAGAGGGGTGAATATCTGTTATTCGCAGGACAGAATAGACCCTATGCCCCTAGCAATCATTAAGCCCACCTCTCCTTTTTTTGATTTCTTCATATTAATTGCCAGATACACTTGCTCAAAACCACCCATATGTAATTCCAGCCCTTGTGTTTTTTTTTCAATTGGGTTTCTTGGATTAGTAATATATTAGCTTTAAGGCAGATTCCTTCCCACAAAATGCTCGTCGCTTTTGCCAGGTGTTGAGTCCATGCACATTGTGTGATTATCCGTAAATCATGTCCCATGTCCCATGTTCATAACCTTTAACCTCTATTTCATGTTGCCCCAGAGTACACTCTTGTATTTTGTAACCTGCATTCCCCCCTTCTTTCTCATCCCTTCCTTCCCCCGCCTGCCTTCCTCTTCCCCATCTAGAGCCTCCTTTGCTCCTCCATCTGCTCAGATGAAGCACCATCCTCCCCGGCTCACTCTGTTCTACTTCTCAAGGTTCCCTTATTCCCTTTTTTCCCTTTTCACATCACACATCGAACCCATTCCAATTGAAGTAAGATTCACATTCACCCATTCTCCCCTCAGATCCCCATTCATACCTTCACTCTTACAGATACACAAATAACCATGCTGTGCAATATATCCTTCATTTTCATTCCCACTGCAGCACTTGTCCTCATATATAACCTATGCAATTGTCAACTTTTATCTCATCCAAGTTTTGAACATTGTCTTCAGCCCGGTGCAATATTAATAGTGTTCCATTTGCTGCCTCCGCTTTTTCACCCATCCTTTGTTTTCCTCAGTCCACTTTTATTTGCTCTTATATCTTTCTGCTCCATCCATTGCCACTTCTTCCTCTCACCCTGTTGAATCCCAGCAACGTTCTCAAACTCTGGTATCTGCTCATTCCCCGCATCCTTCATGGCTATCACAAGCTCTAGTAGAGTTAGTGCTCTACTTGTACTCCCATTTATAGTAAATGCCAGTCCTATCGGGTATAGCCATTTGTATTTAATATTATCCTCTCTCATGTGTACTGTATATGTACTGCAAATTTTACGATGTTGCAATGTAGCATAGGCCAGATCAGTGTAGATTGCAATTTTGTGGTCCTGCCACTCAAATCAGCCTAGATTGTGCAGTTTGACTGTGATTTGTTCTTTAATACCATAGTCATGTACACAAATTTATTTATTTATTTATTTATTTAACAGTTCTTCTATACCACGCTCTTTCTTATCAGTGCGGTTCACAATTAACAATATGACTCTCGGACAGTAGAGATCTGTCCTGAGTTTACATATAACAAGGAAATTAACATGGACTTAAACCGGGGGAAATTATGTACAATTGAAGCAGAGATAGATGAAGGATGGTTTTCTTTTTACAAAGTTGGTATTCTATTACAATAGTGTACATCTGGAGTTGGTACAATTGATTACAAGTTCAATCTGGTCTGTATTACATGTTCTGTAAATTACATATTTTGTAAATCATATTAAGGGATTGGTTGTGAAGGGGGGGAGGGGAGGCGTTGTTGGGTTGTGAGAAGTACTTAAGGAACAGATGGTGCTTGAGGGCTTTTCTGAATTGCATGAGGTCACTGATCGATCTGATGCTGGGAGGGAGGTTGTTCCAGTATCTGGGGGCGTAGGCCGCGAATGCTCTATTATTAGTTGATTGTGCACATTTTGTGGTTTCTCTCGGAATAATTAGCGTATTGGTGGCTAATGATCTCCTAGATCTATTGTTGGGGGTGTGGGTGAGAAGGGCTGAGATTGAGGAGGGCATTATTTTATTAATGGCCTTGAAAGTAATGAGGAGAGCTTTATATGAGATCCTGCAACTTATCGGAAGCCAGTGTAGGTCCCTTAGGATGGGGATTATGTGGTCTCTCCTTGATGCTCCACACAGGACACGGGCAGCGGCATTCATAGCTAATTGTAGCAGGTTTAGGGTATTCTTGGGGAGGCCATGGAGAATAATGTTTGCGTAGTCAAAATGGGGTGTGATTAGCGCTTGGAATATTGTGCGGAAATTCTCTGGATCCAGCATGAGTCTCAGGTGTCGCAGGGTCTTTATCTTGTAGTAGATGGTTTTCACAGTGCTGCTTATGTGCGCTTTGAAGTCTAGCTGTTGATACAATGTCACACCCAGGTAGCGTATGGTGGGCTTGATTGGAAGCTCGGCGTCTCTTACTTTTAGGGTCACAGGGGGTGAAAAGCCTTTGTTTTTTGTGATGATTAGGACCTCAGTTTTTTTGAAATTTATTTGTAGGTTCTGGTTGAAGAGCCAGTCTGTTATTGCGTTGAAGCAATCGACTAAGGCTGTATAAACAGGATGCGTGACACTGATAGGTGTAAACAACAGCACATCATCTGCATAGATAAGGCAAGATATGCCGAAGGAACGGGTGATTTCACATATTGGCTGCATGTATATGTTAAAGAGCAGCGCCGAAAGGGAGGAACCTTGGGGTACTCCTTGCTTTTGCTGGAAAGGTTCCGATGTGTTGGAGCCAATCCGAACCTGTTGCCATCGATCTTCTAGGTAGGATTTACACCAATCCCATGCTAGACCCTGGATTCCCTTCTCATGGAGTCAAGTTAGGAGTTGGTCGTGGTCAACTGAATTAAACGCGGTGGCTATGTCGAGGAAGATTAGCACGAAGCCCATTTTGATGTTGTCTATCCCACTGATGAGTGTGTTAATTAGGGAGGTCGGGAGTGTTTCAACTCCATGTTCAGAGGGAGGAGTAGCCTAGTGGTTGGGGCAAGGTACTTCAGGCCGGAAGGTCAGAGGTTCAAATCCCACTAGAGGACAGCAACCTTGGGCTGGAAGGACTGGGGTTTCTAGTCCCACAGATGCTCCTTGTGGTCTTGGGCAAGCCACTTAACCCTCCATTGCCCATGTTCCCTGTAAGTATTAGTGTATGTGTTTCATATCCCCGCGTGTTAAATGTATCCCCCAATTGTGTTGTGACCGCTTTGATTGAAGGATAAGGCGGTATACAAAACTGTCTAAATAAATAAATAAATAAATGTGCTTCCCTAAATCCATGTTGGCAGGGGTCTAGGGGGAATGAGGTGTCTATATGTTGTTGGATCTGTCTCTGAGTCACTTTCTCGAGTATTTTTGCTAGTAGTGGGATACTGGAGATCGGCCGGTAGGATTCCTCCTTCTTTGGATCCAGCTGGTTGTTCTTTAGCAGTGGTTGAATGGATGTCTGCTTAAGAGCAGATGGGAATATTCCTGTTGAGAAGGACTGGTTTGCGATCTCAGCTATGATTGGACTGAGTTCCGATCGCATTGATCTGATCCAGTGTGCAGGGCATGGGTCATTTGGTGAAGTGGTGGTGTTGATGGTGGCGATAATATCTTCAATGCTTTTCACAGATGGAGGTGAGAGCTTAATGATGCTGGGGAGGCTGGGAACAGGGCTGGCCCATCCATTGAGCGAGAATGTTTTTTGCACAGGGCCCCGCGTTTCAGGGGGCCCCGCGCAAAAAACATTCTGATCCTAAAGTCAAATTAAAAAAAAAAAAAAGCTGTCTTCTCCCGCTGCCGGGGCCGCCGCGGCAGAATCGAGTGTGCCGCGGGGCCTCCCCTTCCCAGCAGAGCCTGCCCTCCCCTGCCCAGCAGAGCCTGCCCTCCCCTGTATCCGCTCTCTCGTACAGCTGCCTGCAGTCTCACGTGCCGACTTTCAGAGCGCGAGGGGAGAGTTTCTCCCTCGCTGCTCTGTTAAACCCGCGGGGGCTGCCCCCGCGGGCTTAACAGAGCCGCGAAAGGAAAACTAGTCTCTTCGCGCTCTGAAAGCCGGTGCGTGAGACTGCAGGCAGCTGTACGAGAGAGCGGATACAGGGGAGGGCAGGCTCTGCTGGGCAGGGGGGGGGGGCCCCGCGGCACACTCAATTCTGCTGCGGCGGCCCCGGCAGTGGGAGAAGACAGCTTTTTTAAAAAAAAAATTTGGGCTGGGCTGGGCTGGGGGGGGGGGTTAGGAGTGCTGATGGGCTATGGGGGGCTGGGGGGGTTAGGAGTGCTGATGGGCTGGGGGGGTTAGGAGTGCTGATGGGCTATGGGGGGCTGGGGGGGTTAGCTGATGGGCTATGGGGGGCTGGGTGGGGGTTAGGAGTGCTGATGGGCTATGAGGGGCTGGGGGGGGTTAGGAGTGCTGATGGGCTATGGGGGCGGGGGGGGGTTAGGAGTGGTGATGGGCTATGGGGGGGCTGGGGATGTTAGGAGTGGTGATGGGCTATGGGGGGCTGGGGGGGTTAGGAGTGGTGATGGGCAATGGGGGGGGGCTGGGGGGTTAGGAGTGGTGATGGGCTATGGGGGAGCTAAGTCTTTATATGGGCTGATGGGATTAGGACTGGAAGTGGGTTGATGGGGGGTTAGGACTGCTAATGGGATATGGGGGGCTTAAACTAAAAATTGGGTGATGGGGGATTAGGATTGGAAATGGGCTGGTGGGATTAGGACTGGGAGTGGGCTGATGGGGAGGTTAGGACTGGTAATGGGGTATGGGGGGGCTTAAACTGAAAATTGGGTGATGGGATTAGGACGAAATGGGCTGATGGGGGGGTTAACACTGGAGGTGGGCTGATGGGGTTAGGACTGGTAATTGGGCTGTGGGCTGATGGGGGTTAGGACTGGTAATGGGCTATGGGGGGGTTAGGACTGATAATGGGCTATGGGGGGGCTAGGACAGGAAATGGGCTGATGGGGAGGGGTTAGGATTTGAGGTGGGCTGATGGGGTTAGGACTGGTAATGGGCTGTGGGCTGTTGGGGGTGTTAGAACTGGTAATGGGCTATGGGGGGTTAAGACTGGTAATGGGCTGTTGGCTGATGGGGGCTGTCTGGTAATGGGCTATGGGGGGGCTAGGACAGGAAATGGGCTGATGGGGAGGGGTTAGGACTTGAGGTGGGCTGATGGGGTTAGGACTGGTAATGGGCTGTGGGCTGTTGGGGGGGGTTAGAACTGGTAATGGGCTATGGGGGGGTTAGAACTGGTAATGGGCTATGGGGGGTTAAGACTGGTAATGGGCTGTTGGCTGATGGGGGCTGTCTGGTAATGGGCTATGGGAGGGTTAGGACTGATAATGGGCTATGGGGGGGCTAGGACAGGAAATGGGCTGATGGGGAGGGGTTAGGACTTGAGGTGGGCTGATGGGGTTAGGACTGGTAATGGGCTGTGGGCTGATGGGGGGGTTAGGACTGGCAATGGGCTATGGGGGGCTGACTGGAAATGGGTTGATGGGGTTAGGACTGGAAGTGGGTTGATGGGGGGGCTAGGACTGGTATTGGGTTGGGGGGTTGCTAGGACTGGAAATGGGCTGATGAGGGGCTAGGACTGGAAATGGGCTGATGCAGGGACTAGAAGGGAATGGATGCTGGGTGAGGCTGGAACTAGAAGGGATCTGATGTTGGGGGAGGATTAGAATGGGATGGGGCTGGGAGAGTAAAATGGAGAGGGGAAAAATATTTTGTGTGGGAGGGATACAAAATCTACAATTGGCCGGTTATTGGGAGAGTAAGTGGGGATTGAGGATGGAGGGGTAAAATTTGAGTGGATGAAATAGGAATGAGGAAATAGCAAAAGGAGAAAGATTAGTATGTTAAAGCAGATGTAGAGAGAGAGAATGGAAAAAAAAACTAGAAGAGAGAAGAAAGGACAAATGGACAGCAGATGATGGAGAGTTAGCAGAAAACATGAAGAAACCAGAAGAAAGTGGCTGGAGCAATAGCAACTGAAAAAAAAATGCACAAAAGGTAGAAAGATATCTCTTTATTTGAATTTATTAACTGGAATATGAAAGCTCTGGGAAATGTGCATCATTAACGTCTGCGCTTTGTTTGGTACAAGAGGAAATTAATTTATAGTTTTATTTCTACAGTGTTGTTGTACATTCCAAGTTTGGCTTTTGGGGTTCCCAGTTTAATTATTGCCTTCCTGTTTCTAAATTGTGATTCCTTGTTTGGTGATGGTCTATGTTCTGCATGTGTAACTGAGCTGAGGTATTCTGTTTATGTAATTCCTATTTGACATTGCCACTTGTTCTCTTTCCCCAGTAGGTCATTTATTGTTGTTCTCTGAAATGCATTGGTTTAATATTTGCAGTGTTGCCTTTTGATAGGTAGGGTATGGTGCTTTGTGAGTCCTGGTAGTGCTGTTAGGATACGGCGGGTTTGCTATTGGTTCTAAATGGGCAGTGTTTGTAGTAGTTCCTAATGTGCCTGGTGGTTGGTACTGGATTATAGTAATGTAGAAATCTTTTAGTCTGTCTTTTTTTTTTTTTAAATTCTTTATTTTCGTTTTATAACAACAAAGGAAAGGAAGACATACAGCTAAAAGACAGATACATACATAGAATGTGATACATACACCAAAGTAAACCCCTGCCACCCCCCTCCCCCCTGCTTCTTCTCTAGAAAACTAATCATTCCCGAAGCGGGCGTGTACTGACATTATTGCGTTACAAAACCTAACGGTGATCTGAAACATGATGAGTGTACATTAAACAGACATGTCGGAGCAATGAGCAGATTGTACATAATCATTGAGCATCTGCCATTTAGACAAGCGAGAATGAGTTTGGGTATGGGGAATAGCTCTCCGAGATATCTGCTCATATTTACTATATAAGCAGACGAGGTTCCACCATTCATTGACAGTAAGTCGAGAGCTATCCTTCCAATTCCTCGTGATTAAACATATGGCTATACCCAGCATGAAATCAAGGAGAAAGCGACCCTTCTTGGGAAGAGAGGGGACCTCCGCCACTGAGCGGAGTCCCACAATCTTCCAAAAAAGAGGCTCGTGAAGGTGTAAGATAAATTGAATACGACCCCAGACCCGCCCCCAGTAAACCTGTAGTTGAGGACATTCATAAATAACATGAGCGAGGGTTCCCACATCAGTATGGCAAGACCAACACTGGTCCCTAGCAGTTGTGTTCCATTTGGCTATTTTTTCTGGAGTATAAGAGCATCTATGTGCAAAAAAGAAGAGAGTTTGGGTAACTGAGGCAGATCGGGAAACCCGCACTATTTTGCTCCAGAAAACGCTCCATTGCACAGGGGTTAAAGTGGTTTGCAGTTCGCGCTCCCAGGCTTGTTGGGCTCTACAAGTGGCAGTATCTGTACCCTGACATAATAGTTTATAAAAGTTAGAGGCTACCCCATGTGTACTACTAATAGAGTGAATTAGTTCTAATAGCCCGTCCTCAGTAGGGACAGAGGGCGGCATGATTGGAGCACTTTTGAGGCAGCGTTGAAGCTGCATCAATTGAGAGTAATGTTTCGCTGGTAACGCAAATTCCGTTTGTAAATCAGAAAAGGTGTTCCAACGAGCTGCAGAGAAGAGCTGTTGGGGTGTCCAGATCCCCCTAGAGTACCAGGGTTTGGAAGTAATCCTGTATGGCTGCTCGAATTTCTAACTGGAACTCTGGCTGAGTTAATAGGGCTCTATCAAAGAACCAGGCCCCCGAATTCCCTTGGGGTGCAGTAGTGTGTAATTGAAAAGAAATAGCAGCATGATCTGAAATATGTTGGGATTGAATCTTTGCAGCGTCCACCTGAGGAACCAACAGTTTTGATATTAGAAAGAAATCTATGCGAGACTGGGATTTGTGAGGGGAAGAGAAGAAGGTAAAGTCAAACTCATTGGGGTGTAGTAACCTCCATAGATCGACTAAAGCAAGATCTTTGATCACAGAGGTAAGCGTGATGTGACTCTTGGGGGGACCACTTGTCCTAGGCGGCTATTTGTCAATCAGGGGATCAAGAACTAAATTGAAATCCCCCCCTATTATCAATGAAGTATTAGCAGAGGTCTGCGCAACCTGAGCAATGGTAGCAAAAAAAAAAAAGGCAGGGTCATCCACATTAGGAGCATAATGGCATATACATGTAACTTCAAGGTTACCTATCTTGAGGTGCACTCTGGACCATCTACCTGCTGTATCTGAGCTAGTCGCAATAATAGTAGCATGCAGAGATTTCCTAACCAGTATGGCAACCCCACATTTCCTAGAAACGGCTGGGGAATAGGCGGCCACCATGTAAGGTTTAATATTGAGTTTGAGAGTTTCCTTCGAATTTAAATGCGTTTCTTGGAGGAAAATCAGGTCCGCAGTTTCATGACTTAGATAGCTTAGGATTTTCTTCCATTTTATCGGGTTATTGATTCCTTTTTCGTTCAATGAGAAAATCTTACATGGTGCCATCAATCGGTAATAGACATTTTAGGTAAGGGCGCTTGAAAACATACAGCATAATCAGAATCTGTACAACAATGACATAATCACCAAGTGTGCTGTCCAATACACCCATATTGAAAAGTATGTACCAAAGTAACTTAGAGAAGAAGCAAAACCCCCAATGAATATGGCGACCATATGTCTGCGGGAGGAGGCCCTAGAGAGGAAGATAGAGACATAATAAAAGAAAAGAAACACCAGAGTCCATAATTAACACTGTCTCTGATACTCATCGAGGCTACTATGGGTAGATGGAATCGGGTCACAGATATCATCAAAAATAAGGCAACAAACCGCCCTCGACAGACTCTTTGCTGAGCCGCGGCAAATCCAATATGGCAGGTACAGCGGATATGAGAATACTGGCAGAAATATTCTGGAAGTCAGCGCATCAAGTCGGCTTCTTTAGAATCCAAAAACTCCTCTAGTAGATCAGGGTCCTCAAATGTTCTTGTCTGATTGTGAAGCGTGACTCGGAGCTTGGCCGGGTACATCAGGCCATAGCGTGCTTGTAGTTGTTGAAGCCTCGGGCGGAATTCCAGAAAGCGCTTTCGGCGGTCGACCGTGGGTTTAGCCAAGTCAGGATAGAAGGAGATCTTGTGGCTCTCAAACTCCATATGGTCCTTTGCCCGAGAGGCACTGAGAATTTGTTCCACATGTTGATATCTCAAAAGTCGAAAGATGATAGGCCGCGGGGTCTTCCTGTTGAGCGTTATGTTTGTGGGTACACGATGAGCGCAATCGATCTCCAATTCTTTGGTAAAGGTGATTTGGAGCAGGGAAGGGAGGATTTTACATAAAAACTCCTTTATGTCTCCCGATTCCACTCCCTCCGGTATGCCCACGAGTCGTAGGTTGTTGCGGCGCGCTCTATTATTGCCATCTTCCACTTCTTTCTGCAAGGCCCGCACCTGACGTTCAACTTTGTCGAGTTTGGACAACCGGACCGCATGGGAGTCTAATATGCTCTCCATTTTGTCCTGACGCGAAGAGAGCCCCTCTAGCCTGCCTTGCAGTACACCAAGATCTTCCCGCAGCGCTCGGAGTGCTTCACCGTTTGACTGCACGAGGTCCTTAACCCCTCTGATCTCTGCGAGGATTTCCTGCTGCATTTCGGGGCCCTCGCGCAAAGCCAGCCCCTTCTGCGGGGACGGGGGTTCAGTTTTGGAGCGTTTGCCGTGAGAAGCCGCTGGAGATCCAAATTCCAGGCGCGTGGGTTTGGTCCCCGCCATCTCACCAATGTGCCCCGGCAAGATCAGAGCAGAAATTCAAGTATGTCCGGTGTTAATTCAGGATTCTGAGTAGGCCTCTCGGGAGCCTCAGCGTTATGCGACCATCCCGCTGGACATCGGGCTCCGCCCCCTAGTCTGTCTTTATCCATACACTCATTAAGAGACATGTTTACTAAAAGTTAGTGTATGTTAGCATTATGCAAATATTTATGCAAATAAGGCCACTTATGCAAATGAGGCCCCGCACCGAGTCTCCGCACATGGCCCCGCACCCCCCTTGGGCCGCCCCTGGCTGGGAAGGTTCTGGTATGGCGGCTGTGATTGTTTTGACAGCTTTGGATTGAATGTAGTTGGCATATAGTTGAGGCTGTATATTTTTATTTTATTTATTTATTTAAACTTTTCTTATATACCGCCTCTTCCAGAGATCAAAGGCAGTTTACAGTTAACAAGAACTGAACAGGGTTTTACATGGAACAGTTTTGAATTATTTACAATCAACTTTTGAGCAACATCTTGAGAAACTAATTACAGTAAAGCAACTTGTAAAACATCTTGTAAAACTGATTACAGTCAACTATTTACAGGAACAATTGTATATACAGTATTGTTGATAAATTACAATAGGACATTGAGTAATTACATTGGAGATACTTGGGAGAGAATTTGAGTTAATAGAATCAAGTTAAACTTTTCATCAGAGTTCTTTTTATTTGTGTGAGGTGTAGGGTAAGGTAGAGGGGGAGTTGTGTGTATATGTTCTTGCTGTGGAGGTGATGGCTCCTTGGTTAAGGATTTTACTAAATTGAAGAGGTATATGTTCTTGCTGTGGAGGTGATGGTTCCTTGGTTAAGGATTTTATTAAATTGAAGAGGTCTCGTGGCTTGCTTAGTGAGCGGCTGAGGAGCTCAGAGTGGAATTCCTTTCTCTTGACCCAAATTGATTCACGATGAGTTTTCAGGTGAGCTAAGTATGTGGTTTGGTCCGAAGTGTTATGGGTGAGCCGCCATTTCTCTCAAGTTTTCTCAGGAGGAGTAGGGACGATCGTAGCTCAGGAGAGAATCAAGGAGCTGTCTGCTTTTTCTCAGGGCGGTTATTGGGTGTTGGTTGTTTATTAGAGGAAGGCTGTTGAGAGTACAGTTTAAGGGTGTCATTCCAATTAGTGACCAAGTCGTTGAGCGTGGATGATGGCTGAGCAAGTTTTGGGAGTGCATGTTTAGTAATCTCTTCCTTGTCAAATGGTTTGAATCGTACAGGGTTTGCTGATGTCAGTATCAAATAGAAACATAGAAACATAGAAATATGACGACAGAAAAAGACCACATGGCCTATCTAGTCTGTCTTTCCATAACAACTACAACAGTCCCCTTTTTACCTTTAGAGATCCTCTGTGTTTGTCCCATGCTTTTTTGAATTCAGTTACTGTCCTCATCTCTACCACCTTCACTGGGAGACTATTCCACGGATCCACTACTCTTTCCGTAAAGAAATATTTCCACATATCACTCCTGAATCTATCTCCCTTTACCCTCATCCCATGTCCCCTCATAGCAGAACTTGCTTTCAATTGAAAGAGGCTCTCTCCCTGTACATTTATGCCACAGAGGTATTTAAACATCTCAATCATATCACCTCTATCCCGCATTTCCTCTAAGGTGTACATATTAAGATCCCTAAGTCACTCCTCATATGCTTTATAATGAAGACCACTAATCATTTTAGTAGCCACCCTCTGCACCAACTCCATCCTGTTCACATCCTTTTGAAGGTGTGGTCTCCAGAATTGCACACTATACTCCAAATGAGGTCGCACCAAAGACTTATACAGAGGCATTATCACCTCCTTTTTTCTGCTAGCCATTCCTCTCCATATGCACCCAAGCATACTTCTAGCTTTTGCCGTCGCCTTTTCTACCTGTTTAGCTATTTTAAGATCATCAGACACAACCACGCCTAGGTCCCGCTCTTCTTTAGTGGACAAAAGTACTTCACCCCCTATACTATATTGCTCCCTTGGATTGCTGCAGCCCAAATGCATGACCTTACATTTTTTAACATTAAATCCCAGCTGCCAAATTCTAGACCATTCTTCAAGCTTAGCTAGATCCCTCCTCATGTTATCTACCCCTTCCTGGGTGTCTACTCTATTGCAGATTTTGGTATCATCTGCAAAGAGGCAAAACTTACCTGAAAGCCCTTCCGCTATATCACTAACAAAGATGTTAAAAAGAATTCCACCAAGGACAGATCCCTGGGGCACAACACTGATAACATCCTTCTCCTCAGAGTGATCTCCATTTACTTGTACTCTTTGTCGCCTCCCACCCAACCAATTTCTAACCCAAGCAGTAACTTTAGGGTCCATCCCTAGGGTGCTCAGTTTGTTTATAAGTCGCCTGTGAGGAACAGTGTCAAAGGCTTTACTGAAATCTAAATACACCACATCTAGGCTCTCCCTCGGTCCAACTCCCTGGTCACCCAGTCAAAGAAATCAATCAGATTTGTCTGACAAGACCTGCCTCTGGTGAATCCATGCTGCCTCAGATCCTGTAATCCGCTGGACTCCAGAAACCTCACTATTTTCTCTTTCAGCAGCGTTTCCAATAATTTACTCACCACCGAAGTTAAACTAACCAGCCTGTAGTTTTCAACCATATCCTTACTTCCGCTTTTGTGTAAAGGCACCACATGAGCCTCTCTCCAGTCCTTTGGCACCACTCCCGACTCCAAGGAGGCATTGAAAAGGTCAGTCAGTGGAGCTGCTAGAATGTCCCCAAGTTCTCTCCGTATTCTCGGGTGTATCCCATCCGGTCCCATCGCTTTGTCTACTTTAAGTTGAGATAGTTTCTCACGAACACAGTCTTTTGAAAATTGTTCAAGATGTCCTTTGCTTCTGTTCCTATTTGTGGGTGTTTTCTGAGGTCCTGCTCCTGGTTCTTCATCTGTGAACACAGAACAAAAATATTTGTTAAGCAATTCCACTTTGTCCTTATCAGCTTCTACATATTCCTCCCCTGCACCCTTGAGTCTGACAATACCACTCTTGCCCTTCCTCTTCTCACTAATATATCTGAAAAATGTCTTATCCACCCATTTTATTGCATTGGCTATTTCCTCCTCCTTTTGAATCTTTGCCTTCTTGACTACTTTGCTAGCTTCTCTAAGTTTTTCCAAATACAGATGCTTGTCTTCCTCTCTCTGTGATCTCTTGTATTTCATGAAGGCCTCCCTCTTTTTCTTCACTTTTTCAGCTATTTCTTTTGAAAACCATAGTGGTCTCCTTTTCCTTTTACCTTTATTTACCATTTTAACAAAAAGGTTGGTTGCCCTTAAAATATCCCCTTTCAGTTTTTCCCACTGTTTTTCTACATCCCTCAGCTGGTCCCATCCAACTAATGACTCCCTGAGGTATTAGCCCATCTTCGCAAATTTAGTCTTCCTAAAGTCTAAGATCCTCGCCTTTCAATGGATTCTAACAGCCCTTGCCTAATACTGAACCACACCATCTGGTGATCACTGGATGCAAAATGATCTCCCACTACAACATCAGAAACACTTTCAACATTGTTAAGCACCAAGTCCAGTATGGCCCCTTCACGTGTGGGGTCTGTTACCAATTGCCTGAATAGTTCTCCCTGTAGAGAATCCAGGATCTCCTTACTTCTAGATGATACTGCAGCAGGAATGTGCCAATCAACATCTGGCATATTGAAATCTGCTATCAGTAGCACTTCCCCTTTCCTAGCAATGCTGTGCATGTCTTCAATTAACTCTCTGTCCACCTCTTCCTCTTGTGAGGGAGGTCTGTATATCACTCCAATGTAAATAGATTTCTCTTTCCCTCTTTCTAGTTTAAACCACAATGCCTCCCCTCTCCCTTTTAAGCTTGGTAATTCCAAAGCTTTAATAGTAGTTTTTACATATAGTGCCACTCCTCCTCCCCTACTTCCTACCCTGTCCTTTCTGAATAAAGTATAGCCAGGTATAGTTACATCCCAATCATGGTTTTCTGTGAACCATGTTTCTGTAACTGCCACTAAATCCAAGTCAGCCACTCCCACCAAAGCTTCAACATCAGGGATCTTATTTCCCATGCTACGGGCATTTGTACACACTGCTTTCCATATGTTACCCCTGTTACCCATTTCCATAAAGGTATTTAATGTATCACCTACCTGGGGGCTTTCACTTACCTGGGGGCTTTCTTCACCCATCCCCAACGAATCTAGTTTAAAGCCCTCTTCAGTAGATTAGCCAGTCTACTACTGAAGATGCGTTGACCTTTCTTGGACAGATGGATGCCATCTCTGCTCTGCAAGCCTTGGAACAGCATCCCATGGTCTAGGAAACCAAAACGCTCTCGATGACACCATCCACGCAGCCATGCATTCATCTCCAGGATGCGAGCTTCTCTGCCTTGGCCTTTACCCTCAACAGGGAGGATTGAAGAGAACACCACCTGTGCACCTAACTGCTTCACCCTCTGTCACAGAGCCATGAAGTCACTTTTGATACGTTCCGAGGTATACCTGGCAGTATTATTTGTTCCAACATGGATTAGCAACATTGGGTAATAGTCAGTGGGCTTGATGAGTCTCGGCAAACTCTCCGTAACATCTTGGATTTTGGCACCAGGCAGACAGCATACCTCTCTGGACATCAAGTCTGCTTGGCAGATGGATGCCTCAGTACCCCTCAGAAGAGAGTCTCCAACCACCACTACCCTTCGTTTCCTTGTGGTCACTGATTCTGCAACTTTGGGGTACTTGAGCTCTGGTTCTTCCCTTTCTAGGGATGCTTTCACCTCCTCCACTTCCAGGGCTGCATAATAATTCTTCAATTCAAGGGCTGGAGAAGTTGGATTGGTGATTTTGCAGGCCCTGGTGACTTGTGTCCAACCTTTGACATTCTGTTGGCACCCATCTTCTCCTCTGCTGGAGAGCTTGGTTGCTGCAAGAAGCATCTCATCAATGTCTTGAATGCTCCTCAGCCTCATCACCTCCTCTCCGAGTTCCTCCACTTGTTTCCTCAGAACTTCAGCATGCAGGCACCCTGCACATGTAACCGGTCCTTCAACTGGCATTAGGACCTCTGTCTGGACCGAGGCAGAAGCTGTAACGGGGGCAACAGCTTTAGCGATGTGATTTTTCCCAGCTATTTTTCTGTTCGTGGAGCTTAGGTATCTGTTAAAGCAAAAGAGAGAGATCTACCAAGTACCAACTGGTTTCCCAGCTGTCTTTTCAGATAAAAAGCAGTTAAATCTCCTTAATTATATTCAAAATGTGCTGGTCCAATTCTCTGTGCTTTGTCAAATGGGGAGGTGCCCTATAAAGCAAGACTACTCGCTAGGGGTGGGTAGGGAGGGAACTAACTCCTGATTAGGTGTTAGCAGTTCCCAAAGCTGAGGAGGTTACTGGAGTTCAACCACCTTACTGTGCTCAAGGAAAGTCCCACTAAAGCACCAGAAAGAAAGTAACCTTGCTTTAAAAATGTACAAAAAAACCTTTTAAGAACTCCCAGTCAGAGAGCTAACAATTTAATATAATAAAACAAACCCTTAAATCCTTACTGTTGGTTGATCTGGAGAGCTTCTGTAGGAAATAATGTTGTCTCATGGCTGATCACTGTGTCCTGGTCCTAGCGATCTGTGGGCTCTATCCAGTTTGATTTCCAATTCTGTTTCAGCCCCCTCCGGGTCTGCTAACACTGCTTTACAAATTTCTCAGGCAATTTTGAAACAGTCACAGAAGCTTCCCCCTCCAGCACACCTTAGTAGTATAATGGGTACACTACTCGTCAAACTGATTGACAGGTGTGATAAGCTGATTGACAGGTGAGATAAGGATGACAGGAGCCAATCAGTGTTCACTTCCGGTGTATGTCCCACCTTAGGCCATGCCCCCTCCCATAGAAGTGAATGGTGAGTTAGCTCCGCCCATTCCCGCCCCAAACTGTTGACAGGTACCAATCAGCGTCCACTTCCGGTGTATGTCCCGCCTTAGGCCATGCCCCCTCCCATAGAAGTGAATTGCGAGTTAGCCCCACCCACTCCCACCCCGGGCATGGCCACCACCCCCACTTGACACACCCCGTCCCCACCCCCAAGGATGACATCATCCAATCAGCGCCCACTTCCGGGTTTGTGCCACACCCACGCCCCGCCCCACAATATTGGCATTAGCCAATCAGCATCCACTTCCAGGTTTGTGCCACACCCACAGCCTCCCACCCTCAATCATGCCCCTGCCTACATCATCGCAAATGACGTCACTGGAAACAGGGTGTCATCAGAAATGGACTGTCGCTTTTTGCTGACATCACCGGAAACAGAGTATCATCAGAAATGGACCGTGTCCTTTTCTGATGACCTCAGCAGAAGCAGAGTGACTGACTCCGGAAATGTGTTTTGCTTCTGGTTAATGTTTACATCTGCAAAAAGCAGGAACCCTGGAAAATAAAAAATGCTTTTCTATCTCCCACTGCCCCAGTTCTTTTTTCTCACAAAAGATTCTTAGCACAGCACAGGGCTTTTCACAGAGGCACAGACAGGGTAGAAGTTTTTCTTTACAAATGTTAAACCTCAATTAACACATCTTTTGTTAGAGAAACCACTGCTATCCATGTGATAGAATTTTGCTTTTAAGACCTCATGGTTAGAGAAAAGTATTCTGGCAAACACAGTGTAAGTTCAGACTGAAATACAGAGAGAGAGAGAGAGACCTGAGTTCAAATCCCCCTAATACAGCTATTTTTTTTTTGAGAGAGAAAGCTGAGTTCAAATACAGCCACAGCTATTTTTTAGTGGCTTTGAAAAAACCAATACTGAGAGACAAGTCTGAACATGCCTCTCTAGGGTGTGGTAACACGTGATTGGTTGAAACAAGAGGTCTGTTCTGAGCATGCTCCAGGTTTTCTGAGCATGCTCCTGGTGTAAGGCTGTGTGTCCTGTGTAAGGGGAACATTTTAACACAGAGATTCAAAAAGAAAAACTGGCTCTTTTTGGAACACCAAGAAGAATTTCCAGCAGGGCACACAACATTAATTACTAAAACCATTCTGAAGATGTTGGCAAAATAAAAAGAATAGTCAAAGCACGGCAGTCATGAAGGAAACCTTATTGAAGAGCATTTACTATGACCCCAAAGCAACAGGGAGCTTTGGGGGCATAAATCCTCTACTTCAAGCTGCTAAAAAGCAGGATAAAACAGTCAACAGAAACGATGTAGTTAGATGGGCTACCGGACAAGATGCTTATACTTTACACAGACCTACTAGTGTCCGCTTTAAAAGAAACAAGACGATCGTGTCAGATGTGGATGCGCAATGGCAGGCTGATTTAGTTGATATGGCAGCCTTGTCCCAGTATAACAATGGCTACAAATACATATTAACAGTGGTAGACATCCTGTCAAAATATGCAGGGGCTGCAAGTTTAAAATCGAAAACCGGTCATGAAGTTGCTAAAGCCTTTGAAAAATATTTAATCTAGGTCGTATACCTGAAAAAATACAGACAGACAAGGGTAAAGAATTTTTAAATAGGTCCCTGAAGAATTTATTAAAACAAAGAGGGGTTCATCATTTTGTAACCAATAACAATATTAAAGCAGCGGTGGTAGAAAGGTTTAACAGGACTTTGAAATCCAAAATGTGGCGTTATTTTACTACACACAACACCTTTAGGTACCAAGACGTATTGCAGGCTTTTGTGCACAGTTATAATCATAGTTTTCACAGAACAATAAAGACGAGGCCTGTAGATGTGACACACACAAATTCTCTGCAGATCTGGAAAAGAGTCTACGGTGATAGCATCAAGCATAAGCACACCAAGAATCCCTTAAAGAAAGGAGATCATGTAAGACTTTCAAAAACTAAAGGAAAATTTGAAAAAGGTTATGAGCAAACGTGGACTGACGAGGTATTTATAATAACGGACATTTTAAACAGGGGCCAGAAGGCAACCTTCAAGATACAGGATTATGATGGTGAAGCCATACAAGGTTCTTTTTATCCTGAAGAATTGCTAAAAGTCACACCGCAACAGGACAGAATATACCGAATCGAAAAGGTTCTAAAGGTAAAAGGATGTGGCAGGAACAGATTCTACCTCGTGAAATGGAGGGGATGGCCTGTTAAATTTAACAGTTGGGTTAAAGCATCAGAGATTCAAGACATCTGATTTCTTTCTTTCTTTTGAAGCAGCATTAAAATAAAGTTTAAAATGAATGATGGTGGCTTTTATATCACACTGCCTAGCAATGCCTCAGCAGGTGTGTTTTCCCAAAATACCAGCTCTAATTTTACCATACAACTAGCAAGGCCTTTGGACTTACAAGGACAGTGGGAAGTAGGGCTCGTGGAAATACAATACCCCAACACCTGGGAGAATATTAAGGAAGACCATAAGTATGTTGTCGCTCCCGCAGCAGGAAATATGCAGCACCTTATAGTCAGGAAAGGACATTACGCGACCATGCAGAGTTTAGTGGAATCCATGAATCAGGACATTAGCAACATCTATAAATCGGCGGCACCACTAATCATTTATGAGCCCCATGTGCAAAGAATCCGAATAAAATCGGAAGATAGGTCTACTATTTATGCGTATGGTGATTTGGCAACCATTTTGGGAATAGAAGCTTACGTTAATACACAGCGTTCCCATTTTCCAGCGGATATCACGGCCGGTTTTAATACCCTCTACCTGTACACAGATATTGTAGAGCACCAGTTAGTAGGTGACCATTTTGTGCCACTGCTGCGCTGTGTTCCAACTAAGGGGGTTAGGGATGAGTTTATCACGTTAACTTATGATAAGCCGCACTATGTCCCTGTGAACAAACAGCATATTGATACCATCACATTTGAAATAAAGATGGATCAGGACAGGCACGTCTCATTTTGTTACGGGAAGGTGATCCTTAAGCTTCATCTGCGCCCCAGAGGGTGACTGATTTTCAAAATGGTTGTGGCTAAACACTACGGAGACCCCAAAGCATACAGGCATTATTATACAACACAAGCCAGCTATGGGCTTTCAGGATATCATGGAGTACTGGTCATGTACAGGGCTGATGTAGGCGGTGTTTTTCACAGCCTCTTTAGAAAAGCTATGCCTTTTTGAGAAGGGGTTTTGAAATTATTAAACCACACATGAAAGGCGCCGCAAAAAACATAGCCAAGGATGTCATGAGTCATGTCACAACGACTGTTCTAAATAAAATGAACCAGGCTACAGAACAGGCAGGATCAGGACTGGCTGTGATTAGAAGAGCTGTTAAAAGAAAGAGAACCGAGTCTCGGGAGTTACCGCAAGGACCGCCCAAGCCTTTTAAAAGAAAGAAACCCATGGGTGACAGGTCTCAGAAGCTTAACCACCGGTCTAAGAAGAGAAGCACTAGCTTGAAGGACTAGAAAGGGGGGCTGTTACTTCTGGAGAGAAATCTGAAATTGTGAGTATATACTTCTGGGAATTTTTCTGAAAGGAATTTTTTTCTTTTAAAGCTAATTAATCTGTGAACCCACTATTTTTTGTTAAATCAGTCAGGGCCTAGTAGCAACAGTTTAAGATTCAATTTAAAACACAGAAGAGAACTTTCTGGTTACCTTTCATACCCAGTAGAGAGCTGTAGTTTAAATTTCATAGTCACTCAGGGCCTAGCATCAGCAAAGTACTTTTAGTTTCAATTTAAAACAAAGAAGAGAGCTTTCTGGTTAACTTTAGAATCCAGCAGAGAGCTTGTAGTTTAAATTTCATAGTCACTCAGGGCCTAGCATCAGCAAAGTACTTTTAGTTCCAATTTAAAACACAGAAGAGAGCTTTCTGGTTAACTTTAGAATCCAGCAGAGAGCTTGTAGTTTAAATTTCATAGTCACTCAGGCCTAGCATCAGCAAAGTACTTTTAGTTTCAAATTAAAACACAGAAGAGAGCTTTCTGGTTAAATTTAGAATCCAGAAGAGAGCTTGTAGTTTAAATTTCATAATAGGTTAGGGCCTAGCATCAGCAAAGTACTTTTAGTTTCAAATTAAAACACAGAAGAGAGCTTTCTGGTTAACTTTAGAATCCAGCAGAGAGCTTGTAGTTTAAATTTCATAATAGGTTAGAGCCTAGCAGCAGCAAAGAGCTATAATTTAAATCAAATCAGAATATAGCTTACCTCAGCAGAACAGGACAGGGTACTGTGTAGCAGCCCTCTTTTAATAAGTGTTATATCCCTCCCTCCCTCCCCACACCCACCCTCCCCTGGGATAATCACAGCTTTATAGGTACTTGCACAACTTAAAAGACAGGAGGTGATCTCAGGTGAAGCTCATTACCCAAATCAGTCATACACTAAGGACCTGAGATTAATTAAGCTTCAGGTGAACAAGGTATATTAAACTTATTAGGTACAGTTTTAGTGGTATAAATATCCATAGCACCCTTTAGTACGTAAAGAACTTAAAGATCTAAACACAAACTTAAAACTAAGATGCAGACAGCAGTCCAGCAGCGGGATGTGGGCTTTCCAGTCTTTTGCATTGAGTGTCACATGTATGATTTTCTCCCAGCTGGTGAGAGAACTTACGTGTGCACTAGGTGCAAGGAGCTCTTTGCTCTCAGGGAACAAGTCCGTTCTCTAGAGGCTAAAGTAGCAGACTTGGAAAGCATAAGACAGACAGAGAGGTACATAGACGAGACCTACAGGGATATAGTCCTGAAGTCCCACCTCCAGTCTGGCAGCATCCCTGTTGCCATGGAGAAGAGAGGTCACGTGACAGGAGAGCATCACCCTGGTGTGGCAGGAAGTGATCCTGTAACTAGGACCTGTCCTCCAGGTGATGTAAACCCCTCTCGCACCGAGGAGGATCCTCCAGGGCCAAGTGCCCATGAGGGAAGGGTTAGGACAGCAGTTATAGTTGGTGATTCGATCATTAGGCATGTAGATAGCTGGGTGGCTGGTGGACGTGAGGATCGCCTGGTAACATGCCTGCCTGGTGCGAAGGTAGCAGACCTCACGCGCCACCTAGATAAGGTCTTAAATAGTGCTGGGGAGGAGTCTGCTGTCTTGGTACATGTCGGTACCAATGACATAGGAAAATGTGGTAGGGAGGTTCTGGAAGCTACATTTAGGCTTTTAGGTAGGAAGTTGAAATCCAGAACTTCCAGGGTAGCATTCTCCGAAATGCTTCCCGTTCCACGCGCAGGACCCAAAAGGCAGGCAGAGCTCCGGAGTCTCAATGCGTGGATGAGACAATGGTGCAGAGATGAGGGGTTTGGATTTGTTAGGAACTGGGGAACATTCTGGGGAAAGGAGGGGCTCTTCCGAAGGGATGGGCTTCACCTTAACCGGGATGGAACCAGGCTGCTGGCATTAACCTTTAAAAAGGAGATAGAGCAGCTTTTAATCTAGATAATAGGGGAAAGCCGACAGTCGCCCAAGAGCGCATGGTTCGGAAGAATGTATCCTTGAAGGATACTACAAAAAGTAGAGAGGTTCCAAAAAAGAGTAAAGTAGCCCAAATGCCCTCGAGTATGGAGCAGACAGAGCTTAAAGATCCCAAATTACCCATGTCTACCAATAGCCAAATTAATATGAATAAAATACAGTCTCTAAAATGCTTGTATGCAAATGCTAGAAGTCTAAAAAACAAGATGGGAGAGTTAGAATATATAGCACTAAACGAGAGATTAGATATGATTGGAATATCAGAGACATCGTGGAAGGAGGACAACCAGTGGGACACTGTGATACCTGGGTACAAACTATATCGTAATGATAGAGCTGATCAAATTGGTGGAGGGGTTGAGCTCTATGTTAGAGAGGGCATTGAGTCAGAAAGGATTAAAGTTTTGCAAGAAACAAAATTTGCTGTAGAATCTCTATGGATTGAAATTCCATGTAAAAAGGGGAAGGCGATGGCAGTGGGGGTGTACTATCGTCCGCCTGGCCAGAATGAACAAATGGATGATGAAATGCTCAAAGAAATCAAGGAAGCTAGCAAAAAGTTACAGTGCAGTAATAATAATGGGTGATTTCAATTACCCCGGCATCGACTGGGTCAGTGTCACAGCAGGACATGCTAGGGAGATAAAGTTCCTAGATGAAATAAATGACTGCTTCTTGGAGCAGCTGGTTCATGAACCGACCAGAGGGGAAGCCATATTAGACCTAGTCCTTAGTGGAACACCAGATCTAGTGCAAGAGATAAGGGTGTTGGGGCCACTTGGCAATAGTGATCATAGCATGATTGCCTTTGATTTAATTAGTGGAGGAGGGATAGTAAGGAAATCCACAGTACTACCCTTTAACTTTCGAAAGGGAGACTATGATAAAATGAGAAAAACAGTTAAGAAAAAACTAAAAGGAGCAGTTGCAAAGGTTAAAGACGTACATCAAGCTTGGATGTTGTTGAAAAATACTATCTTGGAAGCCCAGACCAACTCTATTCCACGCTTTAAGAAAAGTGGAAGGAAGTCCAAAAAACTGCCAGCATGGTTTAAAGGTTAGGTCAGAGAGGCTGTTGTTGCCAAAAAAGCATCTTTCAGGAAATGGAAAAAAGAGCCAAATGACGAAACCTGGAAACAGCACAAGCACTGGCAAGTCAAATGCAAGGCATTGATAAGGCAGGCAAAGAGAGAATTTGAGAAGAAGCTTGCTGCGGAAGCAAAAACACGAAATAAAGACCTTTTCAAGTACATTCGTAGCAAAAAACCTGTGAAAGAGTCAGTTGGTCCATTAGATGATAAAGGGGTTAAAGGAGCACTAAGAGGCGACAAGGCGATAGCGGAGAGACTGAATGAATTCTTTGCTTTGGTCTTTACTGAGGAAGATGTAGGGATGTTACCCATGACTGAAGTGGTATTTAAAGGTGCGGAAGAATTGAAGGAAATATCGATACATCGGGAAGATGTCTTACAACTATTAGATAAACTGAAGAGTAGCAAATCACCTGGGCCAGATGGTATACATCCAAGGGTGTTGAAAGAACTGAAATATGAGATTGCAGACCTGCTATTAGTAATCTGTGAACTATCATTAAAATCATCTCTAATACCTGAAGATTGGAGGATCGCCAATGTAACACCAATTTTTAAAAAGGGTTCCAGGGGTGATCCGGGAAACTACAGACCGGTGAGCCTGACGTCAGTACCGGGAAAAATGGTAGAAACCATCATAAAGAATAAAATTACTCAGCATGTAGATAGTCACAACCTAATGGGAGACAGCCAACATGGCTTTAGACAAGGAAGATCTTGTCTTACTAATCTGTTATGTTTTTTTGAAGGAGTGAATAAACAGGTGGACAAAGGTGAGTCGGTTGATATTGTGTATCTGGACTTTCAGAAAGCCTTTGACAAGGTTCCTCATCAGAGACTTTTGGCAAAACTAGAGTCATGGGATAGGAGGCAGTGTACTATTGTGGATCAGGAACTGGTTAAAAGATAGAAAGCAGAGGGTAGGGCTAAATGGCCAATTTTCCCAATGGAGAAAGGTGAATAGTGGTGTACCCCAGGGATCTGTGCTGGGTCCGTTGCTTTTTGACATATTCATAAATGACCTGGAAAGTGGAATAACGAGTGAGGTTATCAAATTTGTAGATGACACAAAACTATTTAAAGTTGTTAAAAACCCAAGAGGATTGTGAAAAATTGCAAGAGGATCTTGTTAAATTGGAAGACTGGGCATCAAAATGGCAGATGAAATTTAATGTGGACAAGTGCAAGGTTATGCACCTAGGGAAGAACAACCCAAACTATGGTTACACGATGCAAGGTTCCACATTAGGAACCACCACCCAGGAAAAATATTTAGGCGTCATTGTGGATACCATGTTAAAACCCTCGGCCCAGTGTGCAGCGGCAGCCAAGAGAGCAAATAGAATGCTAGGTATGATAAGGAAAGGAATGGAAAATAAAACAAAAGATATTATAATGCCTCTATATCGTTCCATGGTGAGACCGCACCTTGAATATTGTGTGCAATTCTGGTCGCCGTATCTTAAAAAGGATATAGCGATTTTAGAAAAGGTTCAGAGAAGAGCCACCAAAATGGTAAAGGGGATGGAAGGATACTCCTATGAGGAAAGGCTAAAAAGGTTAGGGCTCTTTAACCTGGAAAAGAGACGGCTGAGGGGAGATATGATAGAAGTCTATAAATTAATGAACGGAGTGGAACGGGTAAACGTAGATCGATTGTTTACGTTATCAGAATATAGAAAGACTAGGGGACATGCAATGAAGCTACAGGGTAAACTATTTAAGACTAATAAAAGAAAATATTTTTTCACTCAACGTGTAATCAAACTCTGGAATTTGTTACCGGAGGATGTAGTAAAGGCTGTTAGTGTAGCTGGGTTTAAAAAAGGTTTGGACAAGTTCCTGGAGGAAAGGTCCATAAACCATTATTAAGAAGTGACCGAAGATATCAATGCTTGACCCAGTACAAGCATTGTGGAACTTGTGTCTCTTGGGAAACTGCTAGGTACATATGACCTAGATTGGCCACTGTTGGAAACAGAATACTGGGCTTGATGGACCTTGGTCTGACCCAGTATGGCATATCTTATGTTCTTATGTTCTCTAGGCAGCGAGATATATTCTAAAAAGCACCATGGCTTTTGTACACCATGGCTCTGAAGAGTGTGTTAAATCGGAACTGGACCTGTTTCAACTAGCACCGACCCAAACAAGTATCGAAAAAAGTATTTATGTGGAAATTCCGCCATTATCGGCTTTGTCGGAAACAGCCCCTTTGGATTCTATATTGCAGGTCATGGTGAAGACTACATTGATTTAAATAGTACCCTTTTGCACCTGACCTGTAAAATTGTGGCAGAAGATGGCTCGAACATCGGCCCGGCAGCCAAAGTAGTGCTGGTGAACTACCCAATCGCAGCTCTGTTTAGCCAGCTGGATGTTACCCTGGGTGACCAACTCATTAGCCAGAGCAACAACTGCTACCCCTACAGAGCCCTCATAGAGCTGCCTCTCAATTATGGCGAAGGATCCCTCAAATCACAGCTTACAAGCGGGCTGTTTTATAAAGACACAGCCGGGCAGCATGAGGTGAGAGAGATCGGATCTTGCAACATCGGCTTTACTGAAAGGGCCCAATTTACGGTCTCTAGCCACAAGGTAGAGCTATTGGGGCATTTACATAGCAATCTATTTTTTCAAGAAAAGCTATTGATTAATGATGTGGATCTCAAAATCAAATTGACCCGCAACAAAAACTCTTTCTGTTTAATGAGCGGTGATGCCGAAGAAAGTTATAAAATCCTTATCCTAAACACTGCGCTCTTTGTAAAGAGAGTTAAAGTTTCCCCCGGAGTGCGCCTGGGACATGTGGAAGCTCTGCTGAAAGCTAATATCAAGTATGCTATTTACCATGTGGGGCTGAAGGTGTTTAGCATACCAGCCGGAGCCCGTGTGACTAACCAGGAAAATCTCTTTTTGGGGCAGCTACCAAAACTCATTGTGCTGGGATTTGTGGATAATGATGCTTTCAGCGGTAATTATGCTAAAATCCCCTTCAATTTTAAACATTATGATATTAATTTTGTCGTTCTATATGTGGATGGTGAACAAGTACCCGGGAAACCTCTTCAACCTGACTTTCAAAACGGATGTTGTGTAAGAGAATATATGCAACTGATACAAGCAAGTGGCAAATATCTGAAAGATACAGCATTGCTGATTGACTATCAGGAGTTTTACAAAGGCGTTCCGTATTTTAAAGAAGGACCCCTGTGTTGCAGATTTCTTTTTAGATGTGCTACTCAGCGACTGGTTAGCGGATGTAGAAATATCAAGGAAGCCCGTGTGTTTGGTGGTAAATACACACCCTCATAACCTACCTGGAGAACACTGGTTAGCCATCTATATATGTGGAGATGGAACAGGGGAATTTTTTGATTCTTATGGACAACCCCCTGATAGCTTATTCTTTCCTATTATGAGCTTTTTCAACAGGCATTGTAAAACTGTTTTATACCACAACAGACAATTACAGCACCCAATGTCTACGGCTTGTGGATATCACTGTGTATTTTTCTTGCACCACCGCTGTAAAGGGGTGCCTTTTGAAAATATTTTAGAAATGTATTCTGAAGATTTAATGCAAAATGATGATATGGTGTTACATTTTGTAAAACGCAACAAACAAACTTTGTGTAGATCTTTTAGAAATCCGTTCCATAATCAGCAAGTGTGTGTTTCCTATCGTGAATGTTTTGATGCTTCTAAATAAAAAGTAACCCCTCTAAGGAGGTTTTTTGAAAAGAAACCACTGTCTAGTCTTTTATTTTTTGTTTTTAAACATTTTATTGAAAATACATTTTTACACACTCAACCACCGGTGGCCGTGGGATAATTTACGTTTTTTGTGTGGGAGTAGCTCTTTGCTCTTTATCGGATGCGTGTACATTTTAGTAGCCTTCACAGATGGGTTCTCTTTGAGGCGTGCCAGTACATCTCTGTTGGCTGCATTACCCATTACCGTAGAGGGCATATTTAATTTGGCTAGGGTTTGCATGAACTCCTCCAAGCCCCTGGGTATTCTTCGTTGTGAAAGAGCTTGGGGCTGCGTAGCCCCACGAACGAGGTCGAGTAGGTTAGAGCAATTGACGGGATTTCCCCGGTATACAAATGTTCCATTTCCCTCCCAGGATGCCACATCCTTGTTTTTTAACAGTTTATTAAGCAGCAACTCAGCATTTTTCCTATAGCGCATATTGATGCTGTTTAACACTTCTTGTATTACAGGGTCTGGAGGTATAATATTTTCTAGAGATGCTGCCATTGATGTCTCATCTTGTGCCTGTAGATACAAGTTTATTTTTTCTTTTTCCATATCCCTCTGTCTGTTAAGTACGAGATAGCACTGGAGCACTTCTGAGTAACATTTAGGGGTATGTTCACTAAACTGTGTTAGTGCAATTCGCGTTAGTGGAAGGAAAGCCAAAAAAGGATATCGGCGGTACATCATAACTGATAACGTGCAGTTGCGCATGGTATTGCACACTGCGCAGCAACGATCGCTACAGCGCGCGCGCTACTGCACGCAAGCTTAAGACAGCGTGCAGACACCCACATACAAAAACAGAGCTGTAGCACAATGGTTACTACACAGACTGATGGTACACGGGTCATGGGTTTGATTCCCCAGTGTGCCTAATGAAGAAGGCTGGCTGAGGTGTCATGTGCAACCCTTTGAAGGCCTACTATAATATTTTATCCACATTCTGCAGCTGGGTTAATGTTTGCACATGTCAGGAAAATTGTACCCGTCGTATCCAATATGTTCCAATAGTGACGTTCCCTCTGGCATGGTCATGTATGCTATACCATTTAATAGGAATATATAGGCAGAGGTTTGGATCCCGAAAGTACTGGGCATGGCCTGGAAAGGGTTAAGTAGTGGGCTGTGAGGAAGGTTACTTGTACCTGAATAGTGCTGCCAGCAAGCACACCCTTACAGTGGCATAACCTAAGGTGCCACATAAGGCACCCTAGAGGGCACTCCATAGGGCACATTATAAAGTGAGCTGTCTGCCAAGGCACCCTATAATGTCCCCTATAGGACACCATATAAGGCACCTTATAAGGCGCTTTATAGGGCACCTTATGAGCCACCCTAAGGGGACAGTACCCTGAGGGTGGTCCTGCTGGCAGAACTAATATACAATAAAAACAGACAATGCCTAAGACAGCCCTATTAATGAACCCCACTGTGGGTTTAGGACGCATGACCTCTGGCTCCACAGGCAGTGTAGTGACCAGTGGGCTAGAGCTGCTAACAAACAACTGGCTGGCTACTGGAGGACTGCATGGCACCACACCCACATTCTGCTGTGGTTACCGGGATAGGGTTAACCCACCCGTACCCATGATGCACTGAACATGCAAATCAGCAGTCGAGAGATGGGAACAAGAGCAGGTATGCACCCCCACAGAACCTCGGCCCTGTAGGGGGGACAGACCGTGTGTGGCACTGCCAAAGAGTAGCCACAGACACACACATTGTGCGAGTACAGTGCCCACCCTGAGTTTGAGGTGGGGCCCCCAGCACCAGGTCCACAGCACCTTTCATGGCTGAGATATGCCATGCTGCAGGTCCCCATCAATGTGTAATAGGTAGTTCCGTTAGACACACCTAGGATACATCTGTGCCCTGCTGTATGTCTCAGTCATGTCTAGTCCTTATGGGCGATGATGCACTCAGAATAGTGCATGTCCTGTGTTTGTGCCAAGGTTACTTGCTGTAGGTGAAGGGAAGGGAAGGGGAGGGGGGGGTGTATATGGACCCATGGGCAGATCATCTACCACCACACAACCCACCCTCTGGGGTTTAGGGTGGGAAACAGGGTCACCCACCAATAGATCCACAGTCTACCCCCCTGCAACAGCAGTCCTACTGGGGAACAGACAGAGCGATACACATCCATAACACAATAGCAGACAGACGGCAGTCCTGGATATGCTCAGCTGCCCCCCACCATTATCTGACATTCCCCAGCAGCAGGCCTCCAGCCGCTGCACCCTGCAAGATACATACTAGCTGCAGACAGTCCGCAGCTAGTCCATAGTGCATGGTCCTGGAGAAGATGCATGTACTCAGAACCCACGGGATGTCAGCATACACACCAAGCAGATAAGTCAGTGATTGGGCCCCAAAAGGAAACCCATATACATCACATGAGTAAAATGCTATATAGCACTATGGGGGAACCTAGCCATGCCGTGGTCACTACTCAGTCAGGGCGAGAGTGACCTCCCAGCAGGACATGCTGTGGCCACTCTGTCTGTGCAGGTGGTACCGGGCACTACAATGTCCGAGCCATTGCCCTATGCCCAGCGCAGATGCAGCCAGGCCAGACCACCCTATCCAGGCTATTCCCACGGTACCTTGCTCCTCATTATGCACATTGGCAGGCCAATACT
This sequence comes from Ichthyophis bannanicus, assembly GCA_033557465.1. NCBI lineage: Eukaryota > Metazoa > Chordata > Amphibia > Gymnophiona > Ichthyophiidae > Ichthyophis > Ichthyophis bannanicus. The sequence goes on from CM066031.1 coordinate 247,961,396, forward strand.
GGGAACAGTGCTAGCAGTGTGGGCTGTGGAGGGTGTTGGAAGCCACCACACACTGGATAGACAGACACACACTCTCCACACCTATGCCAGCATTGTGCAGCTATAGAGGTGTTGGGCAGCCCAAGCCACCACACAAGTCCTGAGCACAGTGCAGGCATGACTATGGTATGCAATACTGTAGGAGTCACTCCCCAGGTTGGTAAACACTGTCAGACACATGACCTGTAGCACACTCCACATACATCAGAAAGGTTGCTGTGATGCAGCTTGCTCAGACACTTGTACCTAACCTAGGAATTGCTATCTGCCAGTAATCCTAGCAACCTTTTGATAGATGTGTACCATATTCCGCGGTTTAGGATGGCATTACTAAGGTATGCAAGTGCTAGTATTGGGAGATGCACGAAGAGCCCACAGTCCTGCCTCTCCAGAAGGCTGTGGATAATGGGGCCTGTGGGTGCGGGTGTGTCTGCCCCTGTTGGCTGCTGCTTTACGGCAGAGGTTCCCAACTTCAGTCCTGCGGTTCCAAACACTGTTCGGGTTTTCATGCTGTCCCTCATGAATATGCATGAGATACATCTGCATACCATGGGGGTGGCGCATAGAAATACAGCACAGGCATCTTTATCAGAGGCAGCATGGAACTGGAATGGTGTTTGGCCCTCCAGGACTGCATTTGGGAGGCTCTGCTCTAGGTAATGTGCATGTTTATGGTGTCTGTGCTCTGTAGGGTAAAATGTTGGTGTTTTGGGCATGTTTACGTCATCTGCAAGAACGGTTCTGCCTGTATTAGCACGTTATAGTAGTGGGTAAAATATGAGGACTGGGTTGGTGGAAACCACAGCTGGGACTTGAACCTGTGACCTTCTGCTTCTGAATACAGTGGTTCTGTGCACTGCACCACCATGTTCTCACAGAGATGGTGCATTCCCTGGTGATATCATGACTATTGGTCATACAGGGCCTGTCTGTTGCAGTGCATGGCACCCACCTACACAGGGCTAGGCCACGGTCTGCTCCGGGCAGCTGCCACTGCCCCCTCCACCACCAGTATCCCTCAGCCACCATGCTGACATGCCCTTCTGCTGGTGGAGCTGGTGGTGCGCGGTCTCAGGCTATCCAGTGTTCAGGTAGGCAACCGCCTATGGTGCGTGTTCTGGGGTAGGGGTGCCTGCATAGACGTCCATGCTCCCCCCAGCCCTGCCTGCCAGTGTTCCGTGCCCTTGGGGGTTGCTGTTGGGTACTCTCCCCTGTGACGCTTTGGGAAACACACTCATGCCCATGTTGGGCCCTCATCAGTTGCTGTCTGGCTCTACTGTTTACGCATTCCTATGGGTCGACTGAGCATCACCCTAGTCCCCACTGTGGCCCAGCTGCGCCACTGCATTTGCCGCCTACAGCCCTCTGTATCCCCTTTTCAAGCATCTGCCCCGTTGCCCATTCTGACATGCCCACCCTAATGTTGCGAGACATGTGCACGCCATAGTAACCCTGTCCGATGGTGGGGAAATCCATGAGCAGCGCTATTTCACTGTGGGCCCATGCACCTTGTATGGGGACGGAGTATGGACCCTTCCACGAATTATATCTGTTCTATGGAGCTTATTATTGGGGGGGGGGGGGTTGATGTTTCTCATTGCTACCACTATTTGCCAGCTTGGTTGTTGTTTTTTTCCAGTTTTTTGGGTCATTTTCGGTGTTTCTGTGCCCTTTTGTTCTGTGCACATGTATTACACTTATCACCTTTTTTTGGTTTCCCTGCCTAGGCTGTACATTGCTGACACGTAAATGGTTTCTCTCCCCTTTAAAGTGCCTTTACCGGTAGGTTTTCATTCGCGTTGGAATTCAGCTCTGAAAATCAGCGCGTTAGCCTCTCCCCGCCCACTCTCCACCCATTGACCCCTTCTCTCCGCCCTCTCTCCACTTTCTGCAGTGTTTTATCGTGCCGCGTAGCATTACGCTTGTTAGCGCGTGATAGCGCACGCTATAGCGCGTTTACGATCGTTAATGCACTATAGCGCACTAACGATCATTAACATCGTACAACGCGCGTTATTCACGTTTACCGCAGTTTAGTAAACATACCCCTTAGCCTTTTCATGTTCAGACATACCGACGCTTTGCAGGATGTTTTTCATTTCTTCATCTAACTTATGAATGGTCGTGGTTCTAATATTTTCATCCCGATCTGGCGGGTTTCTCAAGCGCTCAAGTTGTTGACTAGGGACTACGTACATTTTTTCAGCGTGCTGCATTAGAGGTTTGTCAGAAGCCCCGTTATCAACGGTAATGCAAAACCTAACAGGGGCCCGATAAATCCGCCCGACTGTCTCACCAATTGCTTCTTTTTTTTAATGGGTAGTCTTTTATCGCACAGACTCTTTATGGCATGACGCTTCCCTTTTAAAACCTTTATCTGTTGTTGTGAAAGAGGAATGTTACCTTTTAGGGTGTTGAGAGCGATTTCAACTATAGCTGCTACCAAATCATTATAAGCTGTATTCAGGATGGCTCTTCTGTGCTGCGGAGAGGCTTGAACCAAAAGTTTTAAAAGGGGCAGGTTTCTCTTTACACGGCGAGACATGTTGTCTGAGACACACAAGCATGTATGAAGGGGCTGGTTACATATTCATTTCTTTTTATGTGAGATTTGTGGTTTTTCACAGTATACCGTGGTCCAATCTGGCGGGAAGATATCCGTCCTCAGTCTGTAAGCCTCAGGCATTGTGTTATTTAAATCCACAATGAGATAACCAAACGGCTTTCTGGTTGCATCCTCGAAGACTTCTAAAAAAAATTTTGATTTTCCAGGGTACATCTGCCTGGCTAGAATGGCAATCTGTAACTTATCTCTAGGATTCTTAAAGAGCACCATATATTTGGTATTTAAAGTTATAGTTCGGCTTGCTTTGCCTTGGCAGAAAACATTTTGAACAATATATATGATGCTCAGGTTTCTGTGATGCACATACTTGGTAAAGGCTTTCTCTATTTCATCACTTTTACAGGCAGAATCCATTAGATCATCAAAAATAACCAAGTTTACTTTATTGGTTGGAAACATTCATTCATCATTAAAAGTACCAGGCAAAGTGTCCATAAATGTAATAAAAGGATATTTATTTAACATTTCTTTATACAGAGGTTGCCAGCAACTATAACACCACACAATATTGTTAGGCATGACAGTCAATACATCACCAGCGTGTTCTAACAGCTTTTTAACAAAGAAGCTCTTGCCTGAATTGGACGGCCCCGCTAAAATACAAGAAAAAGGATGTGACCAGCGCACATCCACCACGTTAGTATCCATAGGGTAATGTGCTAAAGCCATCCTCCAACTTCACCCTTTTGTCATACACAATCTTTTGTGTTTTTTTAATCACACCAGTCTCTATTGTCCAACCCTTTTTGTTTCTTATAATACCAGGTTGCTGTACTCCTATCTTTTTCTGGGATAAATCTGCTGCCCCAGGCTTGTAGTCCAAAACTAGATCTTTCAAACTAGTGAAATTGATTTTCTGGCAGTTTTCTACGTTTAACGTAATCCCTTTTGATTTCATACAGGTCTTCCCGCTTGACAGCTTGTAGCCGTATGTTTTAGGCCCCGCTGATACAAACTCTGTGATATGTTCATCTGAGGGTATCTCGCTTGTGAGCTCACCTAAATAATCACCCAAATATGGGTTCCAATCACCCTCTCGACTTAGAAATATCACAGAATCTGTATCATGGTACAGACAGCGCTCTTGCAAACTATCTAGAAGGTTGTACAACTCCAGGCGTGCATAAGCCGTTGTAAAACAGGCAATGAAAACGTTGGTGCTACCCAACAATATACACTGGTCTTTTGAGTGCCTCCAAGACACACAGGCTGTTTCATCATCAATAAAATCGCATGATGAAACCTCGAATTCAGGAGAAAACAGATATTTAAAGAGATCATCAGGTTCTCTCACAATGCTTGTGGTAGGCAGGTTTGTTCTTTGACCAAATTTACCCCACAGGGAATTTAAGAAAAGTTTTGCTATTTATTTTATTTATTTATTTATTTATTTTATTTATACATCTTTTCTATACCGCCACTTCCAGCAATCAGTAGCGGTTTACAGGTAACATAAACTTTAATAATAGAGTACTATTATTTTACATAGAACATATTTAGAACAATGAACATTCAACTATTAAATGTAACTCAAAAAATACAATGAGATAACAGGCTACCAACAGTATATCAACAGTAATGGGATATATTTATATTAAATTACAGTTATTCACATTAGCGACAAGTAATTGCTTTCAAAGAGTAAGCTTTACTAGGTGAACAATGTGAATGTGTGTGAAAGATTTTATGCCCTGTCTAGGTAGGGTCAGTGAGTGACTGCTGATCAGTGGTTGTCTCTGTGTTAGGATTATCTTCAATGTGGAGGTTATTGTAATGTAGAGTAAATAGATGAGTTTTTAGATTTTTTTTTAAATAATTGAAGGTCCTTGATTGCTCTGATTTCAGCCGGGAGGTTGTTCCATAACGTAGGGCAAAGTATGAGAAGGCTGTGTTGCTTGTCTTCTTACTTGTCTTTCGAATAGAATCAGGGACTTGTAGCATGTGAAGGTTTATTCTTCGTCTTGATCTATTTTCATGTGGGATGTTGATGAGCGTAGATAAGAAGGAAGGAGCTATATTATTAAAGATCTTAAATGTACTGATTAAGGACTTGTAGATGATTCTGCATGAGACTGGTAACCAATGGAGGGTGTAGAGAATTGGAGATATATGATCTGAAAGTTTTGCTTTATAGATAATCCTTGCGGTGACATTTTGGGCTAATTGAAGTGTGTGAATATTTTTCTTAGAGGTCCCTTGAAGAATACCGTTACAGTAGTCTAAATGTGGTGTAATAAGTGTTTGTACTATGGTTCTGAAATCAGTGTTATCTAGCAATGGTCTAAGTTGTTGGATTGTCCTTAATTTGAAATATATTGTTTTTACAGATTGTTTTATATGTTTGGTGAGACTGAGGGTCTTATCCAGAGTGACTCCCAAATATTTGATCTCATCTTTGACTGGGAGAGAGGTTTTTCCAATGTTGATTTCAAGTGGGGGAGTGAAGCTTGTGTTTCTTGTTATAAATAAAACTTCAGTTTTTTTAAAATTTATATTCATATTCATTGATTTCAGCCATAGCTCAGCTTCAGTGAGGCAATGACAGATGTTGCTATAATCCGGGTTGGACACATCAAATGGCGAGTATAACATGATGTCATCCGCGTAGATGTGGTAGTTGATTTTGAAACGTTTAAATATGGAACAGATGGGTTGAAGATAGAGATTAAACAAAAGAGCCGAAAGGGCAGAACCTTGAGGGATGCCCTGTTCTTGTGGAAATGGGGATGAGGCATTTCGATCTATTTGCACATATTGGGTCCGGTTAGTAAAATAAGATATGAACCATTGAAGGGTTTTATCTTTGATGCCTATTTGAGAAAGTCTTGAAATGAGCGTGATATGGTTTACAGTATCAAAGGCCGAGGAGATATCAATGAATATGAGAATGAAGGCTCGCTTGGTATTATCGATACCTCTGATGATTGTATCAAATAGTGCTGTTAGGAGCGTTTCTACACCATGATATGGGCGAAATCCATATTGATGATCATCTAATGGAGCTGTTGAGTCTATATAATCTTGCAGCTGTCTTTGCACAATCTTTTCAATAATCTTGGCAAGGAATGGAATACTTGCAATGGGACGATATGAAGTTGGGTCATTGCTGTCTAGAGCTTTGTTTTTTAACAGCGGTCGGATTGCTGACCTTTTGAGGACGTCTGGTATACGTCCTTGTTGTAGAGATTGGTTTACTATGTTCAGTAAGTCTGAGGCAAGTTCTGTTTTTGTTGATTTTATCCAATTCACTGGACAAGGATCGAGAAGAGAGGTTGTAGTATTTAGGTTGGAGATTGTCTGAAGGAGGAGCTTGTTGGTAATAGGATGAAAGGCTTTCCATTCCAGTTGGTTATTATCTGAAAGAGATAGGTTAGGTGGGGTGAAATGGCTGTTAAGTTTGAGTTTATTTGCAAAATGATCAGCAATTATTTGTGGGTTAATACAAATTTTGTGAGTATTGTTGGATGGGGATTTGGTTAACGATTTGACAATCTCAAATAGTTCTCTAGGACGATTAATAGCTTTAGATAAAGTTTTAGAGTGATATTGTTTTTTAGCGTTATTAATCGCATCCTTGTAATCTTTGAGTAGTGAGAAATATTGTATTCTGAGTTCATGAGTTTTTTTCCTTCTCCAAGTAAATTCCGTTTTTCTAAGACTTTTCTTCAGAGTTGCAAGTTCATTAGTATACCATTTTTCATTTTTTTTCATTTTATGACGAAACTTCACTGAATATGATTCTGATGCGGATCCAATAATGGAGTTCCAGCTTGATATCGTGTCGTCAAGGTTGTAGATAGAAGGATCTAATCTAGGAAGTACTGATTCAAGAAACTCTTCTCTGTTGAATGGTCGAAATCTTTGACCTTGTTGTAGATTGACAAGAGGTGCTTTGGTGTGTTGTGGGAGGTGGAAAGAGAACCTAATCAGATAGTGGTCAGACCAAGGGACTTGAGATGTGGAAGGTGAGACATAATGAGATGTGGTTGTGTAATATGTAGGGATGAATATTAGGTCAAGAGTGTTTCCTTTGGTATGAGTTGGTTGGTTAACTGTTTGCTTGAAGCCCATCGCTTCTAAGAAAGATGTTTCTTGATTGTTAGAGAGAGATGGCAGATTGAAATCACCTAGCAAGATAAGGGGTTTCCTTATTGTAGAATTGCAAGCCGATTCTAGTATGGTGTCAACATTTTGATTACTTGCAGTTGGAGGTCTGTATATCAAGCAGATTGCTATGTCCTTATTTTCAATTTTGAGTATATTTGTGTCATCAGGGTTTTCACATAAAGTAGGGGATAACCCGAGATTAGATTTAGCTAATATAAGAATACCTCCTCCTCTTATATGTTTCCTATTGCAGGTGAAGATGGAGTATCCTTGCACTTTTAATTGATTTAGCAGGACTGAGTCGGATTCTGTTAACCATGTCTCAGTAATGCATAGTAGGTCAGGGTTTTCTGTATTAATTAGATCTGTTATGATAGGTGTTTTATTTCTAACTGACCTAGCATTGATGAGGATGAAGGATAAGTGTGTGAAAGCAATGCCTGCATTTATGTGGTTGGTTTTAGAGTATGTCTTTATCTGAATCAGTCTGTGGTGATTTATCTTAGAATTTCCTAAAAATAGTTGGTGAGTGTTATGTCTCTGAAGATAAGGGATAACATGAATGTAAGAAAACTCTGGGAGGTTCAAAGGTGGGGTGAAGGCATTAGTAAGGAGGGGGTGGAGAGAGAGTAGTAGGCTGACAATGTATAAGGGGAGATTCAAGGTAAACAATAGCATTTTTTTATAGTTCATGTTAGAACCTCTGATGGCTGTAAAAAATGCAGGTTACTGACAACAATATAAGAATCAAAATAGTATTAATTAACTATTGAAAACAATATATGGATTTAAGTAGTATAAATTAGCTACTGACAACAGTATATGGAATCAAATAGTATTATATTTGGTCATGGGAGACCTTAGATAAAGTGATTGATGTCAGTGGGGTTATACTCTGACAAGACAGTGACCTTAGAAAGTGTGAGGTTATAAATGAAACTATTGGTGATAGCTATATGTTCTAATAAGATAGAGTATGGATTAAGATATAGCAGAATTGTGCGGTTTTGAGGAGATTTTTAGCTTAGGCAGGGTAATGACGACAGTATTAAATATGTGTTAGTTACTGACAACAGTAACAAATTGAGGAATTGCTACTAGCAACAGAATTACACGTGTGACATCTACTGGCAACAGTAATACTTGAGGAACTACTACTAGCAACAGTATTACAAATGTGATTGCTACTGGCAACAGTAATTTGAAAATGCTACTGACAACAGTAATGAAGGAAAGTTACTGACATCATTAATTGGTATATTCTGTGTGGCGTATAACTGCTAACATTGAATGCCTAGTCTAACTAGATGGTTGAGCAGAGTGGATAGTGGGTTCTGGTGTATATTGTAAATCGATTTACAGCTGGATAGAGTTTGTAAAGGGTATACTTACTGCGATTGAGGTACTGTGGAGAGGATGAAGTACGCGATCTCGACCCTCTAGGGGAGCTCAGCTGTACTTGGGAGTGGATGCTGGACTCCTCGTTGATTGTTTCTTTCTATTTGACGCTTAGCAGGGTTTACATTAATCTGGTCTGCATGCAAACACACCCCCTCTTTTCTAAAGAAATCAGCTATGTACACATTTTGTTTTTTAGTATCATTGCACCATCGCGGGTAGCCAGAAGCCTCTTGTTTTTGACAGAGGTGCATTTTGATGTATTCGGAAAAGAGATTATCAGATTTTTGCTCGAAATGCCAGATTTCATAGATTTCAACAACCACATACCCTTTTGCAATGGCTAAATTCATCTCCACCGTACACCAAGTCCCCACAAAAGCTCTCTCCTCATCCGTGTGGGCACACATTTCCTGTTGCCGTGTATCAGCACATGTGTGACACAGTGGAAACATAAGCTTACCGCCCAACCGTATGGGTAACACCAGGAAAAAGAGCTTTCGTGGAGGATATACTTTTGTTTTTATAAAACCAAAGTACTTTGTAGGGGGACCAAATTTGTCATAAATAATTTTTGGATGGCCTATTGGATATTCCTTTGTTTTATTGACAAAAGGGTATAGGCTGGTAAAATCATAGTAGTGTATTTTTCCACAGGTCTTGTTTTGTGGTACAGACAAATGGCATTTGTTCTATCCCCAAAAAGGGCATCTCGTGGAATCAGAGGTTGCGGTAATGCAGAGTCAGCCAGGAAATCTGCGCAGCCCCTGTCATTTTCTTTTACCATCTGCTTCCACTCGTGCTCCCATAGACTTATGACCTTGAACCCACGGCTTTCCAGGAATGCAGCTTTTAGCTGTGTTTTGTAATAAAGAAAACCATAGGTCGTGGCTGCTACAGGATTCTGGTCTTTATCATTATAACAGCTCGGACAGCAGTGGTGAAAACAGCCATTAAATTCAAAAGCTGTTTCTACCCCATCGATCACGGCATAGCCATCAAGAAAATAAGACCCCACCTTTTTTCGCCACCTTTCAGAGCATGTGTGATCTGTATATTTTCTTTGGCCTCTACATACATCAGCCATTGAATAGGTGGGGATGAAAATCTCTTTGTCTGCCGGTGATAGTTATCTGGTGGAATGAGTGCCACAGTCTTGGGTTCTAAAAACATTAATCTGAACATAGCCATATATACAGATGCAAGGGTTATATATTGGAAAGGGTCTAAACACCTTGTTTGAATTTATGAGATGTCACCATGCTCTACAAACACTTCTTTCTCTGTCATTTTCATGATTTCAGCTCGGTAGAGAACACAGGCCTGCCGCAAAATAGATACAACTCTTTTTGCAAATTAAAAGTTTTATGCTGATTGTCCTTGTACCATTGTAAAAATTCCTCTTTTTCTTCAGGCAACATGTTACTCACACCGTAATGTTCAACACCCGGCATGGGGCCCACATAATTTTGATTTTCCAGAGTATTAAAAAAGTGCGGAAAGTACCCCTTGCTGTCTGTAAAACCCATGGCTTGTGGAAGTTTGCTAAGTTTCATAGGCAGGAAATTTAGAGAGTCTATAAAATGGATAGTCAAAGGTTCAACAGTAATTTGTAAAAGTTTAGCACCTTGAACCAGCAGCCCTGTGTTCATCTTTTCCTTAAGCAGTTGTTTAAGAACAAAATACCCATCATAATCTTTGGAATTATGGGCTATGAAGGTGTAGCCTTTAAATTTTTTGTCACAAAAAATCTGTATAAAGGCAGAAATACATTCGAGACCCTTGAATTCCCAGTTTCTTTCATCATTTAAGTCCGTCGCATATATGTAATTAGGGACATGCCAGCCTGTTTCTTGCATACATTCACAATCATAAAAAATATACTTTTCAGATGTTTCAGTTTTACCAATAGGGGTCATAAAACATAAGTGGACGCCATCCCCAGTTAGGGGCTCCCGACATAGTTTACAATGCCGGCCCTTGCACTTTTATGTTTCTTGTCCACATAAGACTCACATTTCTGGCACAGTATCTTAGATAAACACGCCACTTCTTTTTTCAGAGCCAGATACGCGTGTCTATCTAAACACTCTTTAGAACGACAAAAGAGTTTGCAATTAGAGCATCTCTGTTGTAGACCAACATTATTCGCACACGTTAGTGTCAAACAAAGATGGCACCATAATGTGCAATTATGATCGTGACTGTACGGTTTCTGACAGTAACTACAGAAGTTGCACTCCCCATAGAATTTTTTGACATCGGTTATACCATAGAAATGATCATCGTGGGGGGGCGGAGCCTGATGTCCAGCGGGTAAGACGCTTCGCGCTGAAGCTCCCGAGAGGCCTACTCAGAATCCTGACTTAATACCTACATAATCTTAATATTTTGCTCCGAACTTACCGGGGTACCTCGGGGGGGATGGCGGCCCATAAACCAGCGCGTTTGGACTTCGGGTCTCCTTCTTCTTCACACGGAAAACGCTCCAAAACAGAGGTGTCTTCCCCACAGAAGATGGTTCCACTTCGGGAAAACCCCGAAATGCACCAGGAGATCTTAGAGGAAATACGCGGCGTGAAGGAACTGGTGCAGTCCAACGGAGAAGCGCTTCGAGCCATGCGAGAAGACTTCGGTGTGCTCCAGGACCGACTTGAAAGTCTTTCATCACGGCAGGACAACATGGCGGGGGTCCTCGACTCGCACGCGGTGCGCTTGGTCAAACTGGACAAGGCAGATCGCCAGATACAGAATCTTCAAAAAGAGTTAGAAGATAGCAATAATCGAGCCCGTCGCAATAATGTGAGGCTCATTGGAATACCGGAGGGGGCGGAAGCAGGAGATATGAGAGAATTCCTGCTCAAAACTCTTCCCTCCTTGCTGAAGATTACTTTTCATAGAGATCTGGAAATTGATCGAGCACATCGTGTTCCTACCCATATGGCGCTCAATCGAACGACCCCCCGGCCTATTATCTTTCGATTACTATGATATCAACAAGTGGAACAAATTCTAAATGCTGCCCGGGCGAATCATCATCTGGAGTTTGAAAGTCATAGAGTCTCCTTTTTCCCTGATTTGGCAAAGCCCACAGTTGACCGTCGGAAGAGACTCCTTGCTTTTCGCCCTCGACTTCAACAGCTACAGGCTCGCTTTGGCCTATTGTATCCAGCGAAGCTCCGAGTGACTCTCCACAACCAAACTAGGACATTCGAAGATCCTGATCTACTATCAACATTTTTAGACTCCAAAGAAGCAGAGCAGATGCGCTAATCCAACAATTTGGACTTATTATCTGCCGGCTCTGTCCGCCATTTTGAAGGGCCCGACGCGGTGGTCATAGCCCAGCACAGAGACTGCCTGGACTTTTCTTTCTTTCTCTATATGACTTTCTTGGTCTCCTATCCCTCCATGATGTGTGCCTCGGTTGGATTCGGAGCACGCACAGTTATACAGGTTATATGTTTTCAATTTCGGCCTTCTCTGGGGTTTCTCCCCGCAGACACATGGTCGCCAGTAATTTCTGGGGTTTTGCTTCTTCTCTACCGCACCGCGGTTCTTCTTTTTTAATGTGGGGCACTTCATTGTATTACATTAGCTTATTTTCTATCATGTCATGTGTACAGTCAGATACAGTTAATTTGAGGGACATTGTGAAATTATGTGCGTTATCATGCTCAGAATTTTTAACCTTTCTGAATGGCCTTATGTAAGATCTTATCACTTAACGTAAAAGGCATCAATAGCCCAATCAAAAGAAAGAAAATCCTTAGCTATCTTAGCCATGAGCATGCTGATTTAGTGTTTCTTCAGGAAACGCATCTAAACTCCGCTGAAACACTGAAACTCAATGCTAAGCCTTACATGGTGGCTGCCTATTCTCCCGCCGTTTCCAAACGGTGTGGGGTAGCCATTCTGGTTAAGAAGTCTTTGCAAGCTACTGTAATGGATACTAGCTCTGATAAGGAGGGTAGATGGGCCCGAGCACACCTTAAGGTTGGAGATAGTGAATTCACATGTATTTGTATTTATGCCCCGAATGTGGACAACCCTGCTTACTATGCAAGTGTCTGTCTCTATAGTAAATATGAACAACTACCTCGTATGGTTGCTTCTTCCGTTCAGACCCCCCATCATTTGTCTAAATGGAAGATGCTCAATGACTATGTTCACAATGCTAAATGCTCTCATCTGACTGTTTAACTTTGTATAAATCTCTGTCACGTGATCATTCTGTATCGCAGATACTTTTTATGTTCGTTTTGATGTACGATCACTGTTGTTTGGAAGTGCTCACATGCTGATACTGTCGGTCTAGAGAAGAAGCATGGGGGTGGGGGGTAATGGGGTTTGCTTTTCCTTATTGTATACTTGTTTTGTCTCCTTTGGTGTGTTGTTTCTTTTGTTTGTTGCAAAATGAAAATAAAAGTTTAAAAAAAAAAGAAATGGTCATCGTGTAGCAACAAGAACACAGTCTTAGGGAACACAGGTCTGTCTGATGTCTTAAAACAAACCCATGAATTTGTGCAAAGCACAACGCGTATGTTTATATTTAAATGCTGTTCAAATATTGCTACATCATCGAGCATGACTTTTCTATGTACCGGCCACCCCAATTCATTATGTAGTTTTTTAGCACCTTCTAACAATTCGACATCTGTCATTTTTACCTGTGACATGAGGGCTGTGAGGCTACCTGCAAAACACAGGTTATTATCAGTGTTGTTCAAGTCTATCAAATACATCCTTTTCTTATGAATAATATGGCTAAACGGTATAGTCTTTAAGACCCTACGAGCTCCCCCACCCCGATTTCTTATGACAAGTACAACAACATGGAATATATCACAAACCTGGATTTCTTTGTGACTCTGAAGGAGTTTAGCGATCTGATTTAAGAAATCATCAGCGTCTAATGCTTCTGCGTTTAACTTTCCAGAATACAAGGAATTGTGAAAAAGAGATGAGTGTAAATGCACCTGTGGAGGAGTAGCCTAATAGTTAGAACACTGGCTTGGTAACCAAGCAACCAGGGTTCAATTCCCACTAGCATTCCTTGTGGCCTTGGGCAAGTCACTTAACCCTCCACTGCCTCATAAGAAAGGCCTGGCAATCTACTTCCAGTGACACTGTCAAGAAAACCCAGGAGCTTCTGGGTAACCAGGAGTCAGGACCGACTCAAAGGCACACATTGCATTTTGCAAAACCCTGCTGCTAACCTCATCCAGAATATGCTGGATACCTTGCCGAATGGCGAATTGAGCCTCAGATAATGATGTTACCCTGTCTAAATTAATAAACCGAAATTCCTCTGAATAAATTACACCATTAAACTTATCCAATTTACAATCCCACCTCTCACAAACTGAACATAGCTAACTGGTTCTGATTCTTCAGCAGGGACTAATGCAAGATTATTTGCTCTGTCCTCTGAAACACTGTGATCAAAGACACGGTTTTCACCATGCCCTCCATATTCTGTACCGGCGTGTGTAGATTCACCGTCAGAAAAACATTCGCTGTGTGATCTTTTCCTGTTAGACTTCTCTCCCATAGCCGCTGGTTTTCTAACATTTTCTTGATCTGAAAAAGAAAACGTAGGGGCTAATACTTTTTTTTCTTTTACAGCGGCCTTAAAATCTAGGTGCTGGATAAAACCGGAATACTCACTATTCTGCTTATCTTTTGGTTTTCTGTAAGGTACCGTCTGTTGGTTAGGCTGGACATCTTGTTTTGTAGCATCTTCTTGGTCTAAAATAAAAAAAAAGATTAAAGGTTGAGGCTGTCCTCTGAAACACTGTGATCAGATACGTCTTTCACCAAGCCCTCCGTATTCTGTACCGGCGTGTGTAGATTCACTGTCAGAAAAACTCGCTGTGTGATCTTTTCCTGTTAGACTTCTCTCCCATAGCCGCTGGTTTTCTAACATTTTCTCGGTCTGAAAAAGAAAACATAGGGGCTAATACTTTTTTTTCTTTTACAGAGACCTTAAAATCTATGTGTTGGATAAAACCGGAATACTCACGATTCTGCTTGTCTTTTGGTTTTCTGTAAGGTACCATCTGTTGGTTAGGCTGGACATACCTTTTAACATTCTTTGTTACCTTCTTTTTGTAAGAGAAAGTTTATTTTTTCTGTAGGGTGCCGTCTATTGATTAGGCTGGTCATCTTGTTTTGTAGCATCTTCTTGGTCTAAAATAAAAAAGATTAAAGGTTGAGGCACATTATAAAGAGCATGGCTGCTGGAAAATTAAAAACCACAGGTCATACCTTTTAACGTTCTTTGTTGTCTTCTTTTTGTAAGAGAAAGTTTGTTTGTAACCCCCTTTTTCTGCTCCTATTTTTTTAAAGACAATCATAAGAGACAGAAACATTACATAGCCAACAATATTTTTAAAAAATGTAAGACTCATATCTACCCACCATGTCTGAAGAAGAATTGCAGATGATACAGGCTGTAGAGAGACTATGTGATCTCTTCTGGCTGCTGAAATTTACTGCAGCTTTTTAAAATGAAATTCTTTTGATGGGATTTACAACCCCCCAGACTCTTTAACTGAAATATCTCTGGATCTCATAATCTTATCATATGACCTGGCTAATTCACACTGCCTTTTTTTTTCGCAGACAGTACATTGTAATAGATGCTATATATTGTGTATGTGGCTAATACACATACCCCCATCCCCAGACGTCTTAAGTGGATTTTAGTTCTACAATAGAGCCCTGCTCTTCACATTCTTATCATATGGCCTATTGTGTAAGGCACACCTATTAATTAACTAGGCATTCCTAAAACACACCACACATAGGTTCAAAATGTTTTATTTCAAATAAAATGTTTTTATCTTGTGAAATGATTCAGTTGAGCATTACAAGTTTTTAAAAAAATATAAAGGCATACATATAATTTTTGTTCATCTGTATGTAGATTCTGGAAATACATACATTTTCTTTCATTTTATGATCAACAATCATGGCAAAAATTTTTAAAGAATGATCTATAATCTCTGTTACAGATTAAACCTTCCACTAGTTCTATATCGCTGTCTGCCACAGATCTAAGCAAAATATTGAGCAGTTATCCTAGATTTCTACTGGTATTAAAATCTCTGATGAGTTCAAACAAAAAATTCAAATTTTCATAAACTAGGGCCTGTTACAAGTTTTATGGATTTTCTGCTGTATTTCCTTATGTCCCCACCTTGTTTGCTTTGATCACTTTTGAGTCACACTACCCTTTATTGGACGGTAAAAGAGAACTACATTTCCCACAAGGCTTTGCCTCAGGAAATAGTGGAATACCTGTTCAAGAAGGAAACAAACCCCTTAAGCCCTACATGCCTTCGCTGGGGGCATTAATAGGAGGTCACAACGTTGATTGGTACCTGTCAACAGTTTGGGGGTGGGAGTGGGCGGGGCTAACTCACCATTCACTTCTATGGGAGGGGGCATGGCCTAAGGCGGGACATACACCGGAAGTGAACGCTGATTGTCTCCTGTCATCCTTATCTCACCTGTCAATCAGCTTATCTCATCTGTCAATCAGTTTGACGAGTAGTGTACCCATTATACTACTCACCTTTTATATGGAGATTGTTCCTGTGTGTTCTATTTTCTAAATCCTTCACTTTCAAGGCTAATTTATTTATTTATTTAACAGTATTTCTATACCGCCTTATCTTACAATCAAGGCGGTATCACAGCAAAACAATCAAGAGAAGTGATAGTGTTTTCATGCAGTGAGGGTTATATGCTTCATTTGCAGCTTCCAGCTCTTGCATTTTAATAGTAATGCTTTCAGTTTTGCCCTCCAACTCCTCTATTTGTCCTTCTGCCTCATTCACCTGGTTGCCCAGATCATATAACTCTGACCTGATTTCTGTGAGCACTTCTTCCATACCATTTTTTAATCCAGCAATTTCAGTTCGGATCTCAATAAACCAGGATCTCAATTCTTACTTAGATATGGGTATCAGCACTCCTGCTCCACTTTGTTCTTCCTTTTCACTCTGCTCCCTGTTGGTTTTCTGCAAGGGCTATGCCATGGACGCCATTTTTTTCTTTTTCTTTCTGCTCCCCTTGGACATTGGCAAATGCATAGTCTCGCAAATCCACCATTTTTTTTTAAGTTGTCATTATTTACTTCTCTGTTTAATTGGGTGTCTCTAATAACCACTGGTGACGCTCTCAGCACTTTGGGAACCACTTTATCACAATGTTTCTCCTTATTTTGACAGAGCTGGTCCCCTAGCCATCCATGCCAGTCGGGTGACGTCACCGGAACCAATGGTCCCTATTTGAACTTTCTTGGTGGGGACATCTTGAAGCTATTAAAATGTCATTCACCCCTGTAGTGAATTATTGAGTCCTATCCAGTTAGCATGAGTTTTGACACACGCTAACTACATGCTGTGGCCCAGAGTAACAGTTAGTGTGCAGTCATTGCACTTAGCAGAAGCCGATTTCCACACTATTTATTTATTTATTTATTTACAATCTCTTATATACCGCACTATTCATCATCAGCGCGGTTCACAGGGAACAAAATGCTCAGTACATTTAACACATATGAGTTTACAGGTAACAGGGCATAAATAACTTGGATAACCGGGGTAACTATTTACAAAACATAGTACATGGAATCATATGCACAGAGGTTTCATAGGAAAACACCAGCCCACTATAGGATTGAATATCAAACTTGGTGTGTTGTTTAAATACCATAAATTTATCTGGGACTGGTATCAGTGGGTGCTATTGAGCTCTAGGTGATGCCATTGGGTTCTATAAGGTACTTGTTGAAGAGGTGGCATTTGAGGGCTTTCCTAAACTGTGTTATGCTCTTAATAGCCCGGATATCAGGGGGTAGTGCATTCCAGCATTTTGGGGCACTGAGACTGAAGGCTCTGTTGGCTGTCGATTTAGTGCAAACAGTAAGTTCCTTCGGGATTTTTAGGGAGTTTATAGCCATGGATCTTCTTGCTCTATTTGGAAATGTGATATGGATGAGGGAGGATAAGGATGCAGATGTGAGATTATTAACAGCTTTAAAAGTAATTATCAGGGTCTTGAAAACTATTCTAGCTTGAATGGGTAGCCAATGTAACTGTATCAGCATAGGCGTCACGTGGTCGTTCCTGGAGGCTCCGTGGATGACTCTTGCTGCCGCGTTCATGGCTAGCTGAAGCGGGTTTAATGTAGATTGGGGAAGACCTTGTAATATGACGTTGGCATAGTCAAAATGAGGTATAACCAACGCCTGGAAGATTGTGCGGAAATCAGTTGGATCAAGGATGGAACGTAAATGTCTAAGTGAGCGGATCTTGTAGTAAACTGATCTTACTATGTTTCCTACGTGGGCCTTCATGTCAAGGCGTTGATCTATGGTGACTCCCAAATATCGTATTGAGGATTTAGATTGTAACTCCGCTTCATTTACTTTAAGATATTGTGGGGGGGGGGGGTAAAATTGGGATTCCTTGTAATGAAGAGTACTTCTGTTTTCTTATGTTGTATTCTGAGGTTTTGAGACAGGAGCCAGTCAGATATTGCATTGAAGCAACTCGTCAGTGGGGAGAGGTCCAGATGCTCGGTAGAGAAGGGAATGTAAAGCAGGACATCGTCTGCGTATAACATGCAATCAACATTGAAAGACCGGATGATATTACAGATTGGCTGCATGTAAATATTGAACAGGAGCGCAGAAAGGGAGGATCCTTGAGGGACTCCTTGGCTTTGGTGGAAAGGTTCAGAATTTATCCCTCCAGAACGAACATGCTGCCATCTTTCAGACAGGTAGGATCTGCACTAATTGTGAATCACTCAGTGGAGGGTAAAATGGATGGTTTAGGGATGGAGGGTGGGTATGGTGAGCCCCACGCCATCAGCATGAGGGTATACAGCACACTCTAATGGCACATCTTGCAATTAGTGCAAGTGCAATTACTTCCACCTCAGTAGGTGAAGCTAATTGCATCCATAGTAATTGCGCTCGGCATTACCATGAGGCACTGCGCGTTACCTATTGGGGAAATACTGTTCATGCCCCTACCAGGTAACACAGAGGTTTTGCACTTAAGGTGGCGTAATGCGCATTATTGGCACATTAGGTGCAAAACCATGTTATACTTCAGTAAAAGAGCCCCTATATGCTAGTGATGCTTCCTTGAATAATACCTTTTTATACTAAGTTAGACAGAACTTTAGTCAAAGTTTTTGGAACACAAAACCTCTGTGTATTGCATTGAAAGTCTTACAGAAACCTTAGAGACTTGGGGGTCTGTTTACTAAACATTCCTAATGTGCGGGGCCGCGGTAGTGTGCCTGTGCCATATAAGGAGTGGGCGGTTCAGGCAGAGAAAAGAAAAAAAACGGGAGTAAGCGATCGCACATTTGCGCGGGGCACAATAGTGCGTGGGAAGGCTAAGTGGCGCCTGATGTGCACACACAAAGGAGCAGAGCCATAGTACAATGGTTAAGACACTGACTGTGGGTGCAGCTGCCATGGGTTCAATTCCCCATTGTGCACAACAAAAAGGGCTGGCTGAGGCATTAACTGTAATGGGTAAAAGTGCTTTAGGAGGCATATTAATTTTGGGCGGCATAAGGCGGTGCACTGTTACTTTTGGGCAGCATAAGGCGGTGCACTGTTAATCTCAGACGGCATAAGGCGGTGCACTGTTAGGTTTGGGCGGCATAAGGCGGTGCGCAGATACCCAAGCATAGGAACAGAGCCACAGCGCAATGGTTAAGACACTGACCAATGGTGCAGAGATCAGGGGTTCAATCCCCCACAGTGCCCAATGAAGAAGGCTCACTGAGGCAGTGTGTATTATGGGGATGAGTGCTGTAGGGGGCAATCTATTTTTATTTCAGTTATCACTACTAGCAAACGCACTCACAAAGCGTGTTAACATAAGGCGGCCCATAAGGCACATGTGAAAGTTCACTGTCCGCCAAGGCACCCTTGAATGTCCCCTATAGGGCACCATATATGTTGCGTCACAGGATAATGTATAGTGTACCTTATATGGACGGCAACCATAAGGTGCCCTATAGGGTGCCCTATAAAGCACCCTCAGAGGCACCTTATGGGTGCAGTACACTGAGGGTGTGTTTGATGGCAGCAACATATGTACATTAAATCTAAAAAAAGCTTTGGACAACCCTATCAAATAACCCCACTGTGGGCTCGAACCCATTACCGCTGGCTCCACAGGCAGTGAAGTAACCATTGGGCTACAGCTATATAGTTGACAGCAAGCCCCTGGCTGGCTGCAGAGAGCCTGCATGTCACCACACAGACAGTCTGCTGTGGGAACCAGGATAGGGTTAGGCCACCCATACCCATGATGCACTGCACATGCAAATCAGCTGTCCACAGATGAACACAAGATGGGGAATGCACCCCAACAGCTCCCCGGCCTGGTAGGGGGACGTGTCTGTGTGCACCCACACAGCACCTTGGCCTGGTAGGAGGTACTGACCGGGTGTTTAATTTGCACAGAGTAGCTACACACAGTCACACTGTGCGGGAACTGTGCTCACCCTGAGTGTGCGATGAGGCGCCCTGGACCAGGTCCACAGCTGAGAAAGGCCATGGCAGAGCTCCAAAACAGTCGTAATCTGTGAGATAGGTAGTTTCTGCAGGAACATCTTGGATATCTCTGTCTGTCTCAGTCAGGGGAGACCCCTAGGTGGGCCATGTACCACCAACCCCCCCCCCCCCCCCAGCAGCTGAGGGTGGCAAACAGGCAGGGTCTCCTATCAACAGATCCCCATTATACACCCCCCCCGCAATGATGGCAGTAGAGTGGACCATCAACCCCAGTCCTGTTGGGGAACAGACACCCTACAGGGCAGTCCAAGCAGCCCCACACACACCCAGACCACAATATCAGACAGACAGTAGGCCTGGATATGCTAAGATGCACCCCACCACTATCTGATATTCCCCTGCATCAAGCCATCAGCCACTGCACCCTGCAAGGCACTCCAGCAGGGCACATACCAGCTGTGAACAGTCTGCTGGTTAGTCCCACTGGAAATGCATGCACCCACAACTGGGATGGCAGCACACACAAGCAGATATATCAGTGACTAGGCCCCAACAGGTGACCCATATATATCACATGAGGGTAGTGCTATGAAGCACTATGGGGGTGCCTAGCCATGCTGCCATCACTGCACAGTCAGGGTGGAGTGAAAGCCCAGCAGCACATACAGAGGTCACCCTGTCTGTGGAGGTGGTGGACGGCCACTACAATGTCCCTGCCAGTGCCCTATGCCCTGTGCAGATGCATCCTGGCCAGCCCACCCTGTCTGAGCTATACCCATGGTACCGTGCTGCTCATTATGCACATCATCAGGCCAAAACTGTGGACAGTGTTTGCAGCCAACACACACTGTATAGACCAGGGGTGGGCACCTCCGGTCCTGGAGGGCCGCAGACCAGTCAGGTTTTCGGGATATCCCTAATGAACATGCATGAGATATATATGCATTAGAGATATCCTGCCAACCTGACTGGTTTGTGGCCCTCCAGGGCTGGATTTGGAGACCCCTGCCTTACACCTCTGTCATTTAAGATCGTGAGTGGGCAAGGTACAGATGTCCTAGACATCGAAAGGGTATATAGAATGTGTCACATTCCTCCTCGATTCTCACCACCACCAAAAGGTTGTCTAATAGACAATTTTTTGGTGGTGGTGAGAAGTTAGGAGGACTGTGACAAATTCTATCTAACCTTTTTGATGTCTTGGACATCTGCACCTTGTCCACTCACTATCTTAAATGACAGAGGTGTAAGGCAGGGGTCTCCAGATCCAGCCCTGGAGGGCCACAAACCAGTCAGGTTGGCAGGATATCTCTAATGCATATATATCTCATGCATATTCATTAGAGATATCCCGAAAACCTGACTGGTCTGCGGCCCTCCAGGACCAAGTTTGCCCACCCCTGGTATAGACAGACACACACTCCCACACGTATGCCAGCATTGTGCTACTATAGAGGGGTTCAGAATCCTTGCCCACCACACCAGTCCTGGGCACAGTACAGGCATGGGTATGGTATGCAATACCGTTGGGGGTCTCTCCCTAGGGTGGTAAACACTGTCAGGGGCCAGACCTGACGCACACACCGCAGACATCAGATAGATTATTATGATGGAGCTCATAGAGCAGACTGTGTGTAACGTAGGGATATCTATCTGCCAGTACTCATAGCAAACGTTTGAGAGCTGTGTACCATATACCCTGGTGTAGGGTGACATTGCTAAGGTATGCAAGTGCTGGTATTGGGAGATGCACGCAGGGCCCAATGTCCTGCCTCACCAGGAGGCATTGGCCAATGGGGCCTGTGGGTGTGGGTGTGGGTGTGTCTGTCCCTGTTGGCTGCTGCTGTACGGCAGAGGTTCCCAAATCCAGTCCAGGTTTGCAATACACTGGTTGGGGTTTCCTGCTGTCCCTCATGAATATGCATGAGCTACATCTACATGCCATGGGGGTGGTGCATAGATATACAGCACGGTTATTTGTATGAGTGGCAGCATGGAACCTGAATGGTGTGTGGTCCTCCAGGACTGCATTTGTGAGACTCTGCTCTAGGTAATGCCCCTGGTCATGGTGTCTGTGCTTGGTGGAGTAAAAGATAGGCGTATGACCAATGCGTATATCCCCAGCAATAAAGGATTGCCCTTACTAACATGGTTTAGTTGTGGGGAAAATATGTGGACAGGATTGGCAGTAGCCCCAGCTGGGCTTTGAACCTGTGACCCTCTGGTACTAGAGGTACTGCCTCTGTCTGCTGCACCACACTGTGGCCACAGTGATGGTGCAGTCCCTGGGGGTGGGAAACCTGACCAAAGGAGTCACAAACCCTGCTCTGCACATTTGTACTGTGGGCTCAGTCACCTTGTCTGGTGACAAACGTGCAAATAAACCCCTCAACCGACCACGACGAACTGGGGATAAATATATCCAAGCTGGGCAACAGTGATATGAATGGGCAACCATAGCAAACACTCCCAGGAAGGCTCAGAAAAAAGGAAATGGTTTTTGGAAGGGTCTCCGCTCCGTAGCCCCTTCCATACTTCATTTCATTTTTTTGGAGCTTTCCTGGGTGTGTTTCTTATGTTTGCCCATTAATATCAGGGTTCCCCAACTGACTTCCTATTTTTAATATGTTTGTTTGGGTCTTTTTCTATCTTTATTTGCACTTTTGTTCTGTGCACATGTATCACACTGCTCACGTTTTGCAGGTTTCCCCGGTTTCCCTGTACATTGCTGACGGAAATGGTTTCTCTTCCCTTTAAATGCCCTCTACCGTGAGTGTTTCACTCGCGCTATTTTTAACCTGCAAATTCGTCCCCGATACTGTGCGGGGAGCCTCTCCCCTCCCCTTCCCCGCCCATTGACCCCGTCTCTCCGCCCCTCGGGAGCCTTCCTCCGCCCTCAGAATGCCTTTCCACGCCTCTATCGGACATTTGCGGGCCGGGTACTTTTGCGGGGCACGTTAGTGCGGCGCGCAATTGTGCGGGGCCCACGCGCACTTGTGCGGGGCATTTAAGAGCGTTTCTGAGCGTTTGAGTGCCGCGTTTCCGTGCGCTATTGTGCGGCACGCAATTGTACGGCTTTTAGTAAACATGCCCCTTGGTGGAGTTAATTTTCCTGATTTTTTCATATATTGTTCTGCTTTCATCCTCAGCCAGGCGATGTGGTGGTTCACTGAGAATATAGTGCCCGATATTCAATGGCGGCATCTAGCACCATTCAAGCAGCTAGCCATTGCTGCTGAACACTAAAACCAGATATTCAATGCTGGGGCAATATCTAGTCACCGGCATTGAATATCTGGGTTAGCTGCTCTTGCCAATTGCAAATCTGTCAGCAACAATAACTTGTGGGCCCGCCATTGAGAACTGTCTGGGGATTAGTACAACACCCAGCCAACATAAAAGCCTGGCAAACCAGTCGGGTGTGAGGCTAGGGGGCAGCACCACATGATTGCAGCCATTTGGAAGAGGCCCAATGATGGGTACAGGAGCAAGGAGGACCACTCCTGCCTCCATTAACCACCAGATCACCAAGGAACCTAAGGATGGATTGGGAGGGGGGTTGGATGGGTGACTAGTTAGCCAACCCTAGGTTTTTTTTAAGGTGGGGGAGGGAGAGGGGATCAGGAGTTCAACTGGCTAACTGGCTAGCTGAGATTTTGAGTAGGATCGTAAAGGGGGGGTATTTGCTTATCCAACTGGCTAGCTGGGCTTTCATCTTGGCCAGGGTGCACCGATTGGAAGCTGTCTGGGGGGGGGGGGGGAACAGTGCCCTTGAGCATCACTATTTTCTTCCTCTCATTCAACCATCTTCCCTCTCACTGAGGGAACCTCACCCTCACTTCCATCATGCCTCCTCTCTCCCCTGTTCTCTCCTGCTCCTTCTCCTTCTCTTATCTGGAGATATCAATCCCAACCATAGATGTTTTTTCACACTCCCAAGGCAGATCAAAGCGTAACTTTTCAAATCTGGTTCATATCCCTCTCTTTCTCCCTCTTCTCTGCCTTTTTCATCACAAATGGTTATTGTGGAATAGGACAGAACAGGACCTCAAAGCATTCCATAGCAGATTAAGGGGTATGTTCACTAAACCACGTTAGCTGCTACCGTGGGGCTAATGGGAAACTACTTATGTGTATTTGTAAAATACTAGGGCAAATGCAGCAGAAATCATGCCTAGACTGAAGCCATGGACACTTATGCCTGCTTGGGAATGGGTATAAATGTCCATGCCTATTTTAGAAATAATAAGTGTAAATCATCATTCCATCCATGCCCTGCCCCTGAATACACCTACGCATGGGTTGCATACTAGTACATGCCTTCTTGGAAGCACACGTGCCTTTGCGCACTTAACCCCTGGGGTAATTTTGTAAAAGTTATTTTATTTTATTTTCTATTTATTCAGTTTTACAAATAATATAGAAGAATTAAACTTCTCACTTGAAAAAAGAAAACAGCATTCAGTAAATATAAGAAAAAACACCCAATAAAAATAAAAGAAAAAAAAATCTGCTGTATTTCTATATCAAGCTGACAATATGGGTGAGGCTCAAAATGGAAAGAAAAACAAAGGAGAAAGAACAACTGATAATATAACATAAAAAATGAATGAGAAAACACAGACATAACCTAAAGCCTGATTTTACTATTTATCCCACTGAGGTCTCTGGTACCCCATTAGTACCAGTGACAGTTCTCTGGTAGGAAAAGTTTCTAAACAGCAATTTTCATTTAAGTTGGGTCATAAAATATGTAACAAAGATCTCCATACTTAACCAGGCATTTTGTTGAATATTTTAGGAAACGTACTCCCCCGTTGGTATTGACACCAACCCGGAGCTGCAAAAAAATCTTCCACTTTCTCTTAGGGACATGTTTACTAAAGGTTAACGCACATTAACTACTACCACGGCCTATTCATTTCTATGGGCTGTGGCAGCATTTAACACACTTTAATTTTCATTAACGCACACTAACCTTTAGTAAACATGTCCCTTAGTCTCCCTAGATAAATCAAGAAAACACAACATTTTCTGATTCATAACAGAAGATTAGGATTTTGAAAAAATAAAGGTATAATAGAATTTTTCATAATTTTCAAAAACAAATGACACTAATAAAGTGTAGTCTCTAGAAAGGTTGTAAATTCCAAGCTATCTGCCGAAACTTGACCCATGCGTTGCTCTGCTTTCATAGAACTTTCTTGCACTCTCCATGAAAACAAATAAAATACCTCATGGAATGGAGGCAAAGCATCACTAGGTACTATACTTTTTAAGGCATTCAATAAGATACTTCCTCAAGAACTCACGAGAAGCAATATTGAAAAGCTAGAAAAGTTAAAGAATCAAATATTAAGATTCCTTAGTTTATTCTTGGTGACTTCCAACTTCCACCTCGAAGCTTGACAGTCCAAGACCATCCTAAACTGAGTAACTTGCTGTTCCACTTGCGAAGTCTCCAGTCTTTCTATGTGGCTGCTTTGATGAGTGACCAAGTTTTCAGCAACCTCTAAATGCTGATTTAAATGGTAACAGCTTCATCCACTATTCCCATCTTATTCAACACAGCTTCTTTCAAGCTAACAATCGCATGCCAAATGGTATCCACAGTAATCTCTTTGGGCTTTTCCAAAGGACTCACCCCAGGATGCTCACTGATCTTCCAGGATCGCACCATCCTGGTCTGTGGATGTGCATTCACTACGCCAATCTCCTCCACTGTCTGCTCACCACCTCTCCCTGGCTGTGGTTCAATCAGTCTGCCGGCTCCACCAGCCACTTCTTGGGTCAGCAAGGCCCCCATCCCAGCAATCACAAAGCTACCCAAAAACCCTGCGGCTACCACCTGCTGGCTGGACACACTATAGCCTTGATTACTGTGCAGGGGACCTCGTCCTCAAGGGTGAGGAGGAGGAGAATGTCAGGCATCCAGGCTTAGTGACACTTCCTCCAGGCTCAGTTTCCCCTCCCTACCAGGCTAGCGGAGTGCACTCTGGGGAATTGGACTAATTTTGAGGTACTGACGAAGGTAATAATCAAAGGCTGGGTTAGCTGGGAAGCTTGAACACTAACCCCTGACTTTCCCTTTCTTTTAAAAGATGTTCCTCACTCTCTTGTTCACGACTTATGTGTATCTTAAAGTATTCTAGTCCCTAGTTTTGTGATGTTCTTCATCTTGATTAGATTGTAAGCTTTATATACAGCGCTGCATATGCCTTGTAGTGCTTTGCAGATGATAAGAAGTAGCAATAATAATAATAGCACACATTAGGAAAACTCTTCACACATTAGCTGCCAGAGACATATGCCCCAACAGCTAACCTGCAGTTTTTGGTAAAAGGGGCCCTAAATTGTTTGATTTTTTACAGTTTTTTAAAGAGCCTCCATCATTCAGTTGCAATCAGCTATTAGCAATGCCACAAATACCCCAACATTTAGCTGCTAATGTGGCAATAATGCGGTACAAGCGTGCTGCAATACATAGCTAATGAGGGCCAAATGCAGATAGTACAGAGATTTCCTCTGTTAGTTAATTGCACAGTAGTTGTGTGCCTGGATGGAGCGTGGGCAGAGAGTGGGAGTGCCAATAACGTGCGATTACAACAAGTGTTGACAGCACACGGTAGCCACATGTTTGGCAGACGTCGCAGGTGAAGCTAATGCCACCTCAATGGGTGGTATTAATGGCATCCACAGTACTTCAAATAAAATTAACCATAACCATATTTCCACCCTGTGTTCCTTGCAATTTTCTGGCATTATCTGCTGGGGAAATGCTGTACACGTGTATTTTGAAGCTAATGCAGTGCTATCTGCATGATCACCAGTGTTAGCTGCAAACATGCGCTTTAGTAAACGTGCCCCTCGGAGTTATTTCATGCATTGCAGCAACATTTAATGCAGTAAGCAAATTTGATGTGGAGTCATAGAATGGAATTTTGGTGCACAAAAGTTTTAGTTCTGGTGTAAACACTTTTGAATGGTTTGTTTGGATGAGTACATTTGAAGAAGACTTTCCCCTGACGCAGTTGGGAATAGAGTGATGAAACTCACGTTGGGATTATTTTGAATTGGCAGCATGTGAGCACAGAGAATAGCCAAGCAGCCCTGGAATTTGAATTGAGAGTATCTGTATTATGTACTGTAATAGCTCTAGTACACATTACTGGAGGTAGACAACTTGACTGAGGCTTACAATAAACAAATTCCTAAAGACCCCATTTTTACTAGGAAAGAAACTAGCCTAGACTTCATTAGATTCCTGATTTTGCTGCATCTCAGTTTTATCTAACAGAAATTTTTCTAATTTGATACATCCATAAACACATGGAGTGCGATTCCATAATGTGTGCATCTGGCCTGTGGGCGCATCTAAATAAAAAATGGGCCCCCTTTGAACCTAATTCTGCATCCGTGGGTATGGACGTGCTCACGGGTCCGGAATCAGGGAGACAGATGCGTTCGGGACAGCATATGCAAGTGCTATTCAGCCAGCCCGTGCCTTGGACACCGGTAAATGTCCACCATATTCTGAAAAGTTACACATTTCGGATCCTGCCCATCCCCGCTATGTACCTGCAGATGCCACACCCCTCAGAAAAAAACACATGCATCTCCTAAGCTGCTTAACACATGTAATAGTTTGCTGATGCACACTAGACATAAATACCAATGAGAAATGACAGCTGCTGCAACCTAGACCATATACCAGTCCGCTGAGCAGGGACCATCTTTTATGTGTGTCTCTGCAGCACTGCGTCCGCCTTGTAGCACTATACAAATGATCAATAGTAGTAGGGCCTTCAGGCTATGGTATCTAAAGCCCACCTATCTGGGTACTGGCATTTCTCACAGCAGCTACACCTGTCCCATCGTGGAGTATGTTGGTCTCCACTATCTGTGGGGCAACCCTGTCTGCCTTTCCACAGTCAGCTTTGTGGCACTGCTCTCCTGGTTAGGGCTCTGTGGGCATGGGAGGGGAGATCCCTGTGCCATCACACAAAATAGCCAGACTCCACATATATCACCACTCTCACAGTTCTCATTGATCCTGGCCTTTGTAGAGATGTAGGCCACATGGGACAATCTGGGAAATGTCGGCTCTACATCAGTCGTGTCTCCCAGTGCCTGGCACAGGTGGATGTATGGCTGTCCTTTTACACTGCCAACAATATATGATCTTATTTGAGTACCCTATGTAAAATAATTCAGAAGGAATCAGCATAGGTTCCCTATGGCTAAATGTCAAAACATATCCATGTCAATAATAAGGGACTCTCAGAATAAGCGCATTCAGCAGTGCAAACAACACTAATAAATACAAAAGAGCAACACCATTGGTTCAAAAAATGAGCATTATGATCATGTATTTGTGTTGTTTTCACTGTTGATTGCTCTTATTCTGAGGGTCCCTTATTATTGACAGGGATATGTTTTGACATTTAGCTATAGTGAACCCTCTCTGAGCTTGACTGCCCAATCACACTGGCACCTGGGGATGCTGCAGTCATCCATACGGTCCAGGTACTGGCCAGGCTTGCATGTCCCCCCATGCACTCCTCAAACCACACAAACATACTTTCTGTCACAAAACCATGATTCTGCCAAAAGATGCCCTGAACCTATACATACTACTACTACTACTACTGCTATAGAGCATTTGTATAATGCTACAAAATGTATGCAGAGCTGCACAGACACATGTAAGAGGCAGTCCCTGCTCATCAGAGCTTACAATCTAGTCAAGATAGACAACACTGTTAAGACATACAACACAGTAGCTGTAGACATGGGATATATCTAGGGGGAATGTATGGATGTTCCAGGGCCCTGTAATATTTACAGTGATGCTTTTTTTGGATGGGCTCTATGTGAGTTTTGGAAATTTGTGCTGATATGGTATGGTATGGTAGGCTTGCTCTTTGTTGTAGGGTTTTGTATTAGTTCACAATATGCCTAGTACTGGAGAATAGTGGTGGTTGTTGTTGTTAGTGAGATGATCAGAACCAGATTTTTTTTTTAAATATTGAGTTCTGTGGGTGACTGTCCTGGTTCTGCTCTGCACCCACTGTGGATGACAAATATATTTTTGAAAAAGAAAAAGCAAGAACCATAACACAGTTTATAATAACAAAATAAAAATGAATTATAATTTACTTTTATAAACTGCTGTTGCTTCTTGCTCTCTTTTAGTTCCTTGGTATGCAAACAGGACTGTACCTAGTCCTGTGCAAGCGGTGCAGCCACACAGGGTGCAAAGGCTTGGGGGGTGCATTTCGGCTGTCTGCAGTTGCCATGCCGCCACTGACAGGACAATAGCAGGCAGCCAAAATGTGCCCCCAAGCCTTTTCGCAGCACTTTAAGAAGGTCTGATCCCTCCCTCCTCCGATGCAATGTCAGAGCAGGGAGGGACAGATCTGCTTAAAGTGCCGGCGTCTTTCAGATCGTGCGCATGCCTGCTCTTTTCCTGCTGCTGCCGCACTCTGTTTTTTTCATGGTGGCACCGGCAGCACAGAAAGAGCAGGCAATGCTGGACGGAGGTATGGGGAGGAGGAGAGGGGGCGCGCACCTAAGCTGCAAGTTGCACAGGGCGATTGCAGCTTGGTACGGCCCTGTGTGCAAACATCTTGCATTCCCTCCATAAAATCTAATCGGCTTTTTGGTTTGGTTCAGTCCCTGATTGGAGTTCTGAAAAAGCCCCGCCCCCTCTAAGGTGGGGGGGGGGCATCTCATTCTTCGCCTCAGGCAGCAGATTGCCTTGAGCCACCCCTGGACACAGATAGAAGCAATTTGCCAGAGGAGGGGTGTAGGGAGAGATAAGAGAGGAAAGGTAGTGAGGAGCTGCAGAGTAAATGCACTTATAGGTCAGCAGAAGTTTGAAATGGATGCAGAAATGGATAGGAAGCCAATGAAATGACTTGAGAAGAGGGGTAATATGAGCATGATGAGGGTGGCAGAAGATTAGCCATGTAGCAGTGTTGAACAGATTGAAGGGGAGAGAGATGATTGAGAGGGAGACCAGTAAGGAGTAGGTTATAATAGTCAAGATGGGAGTACAGGATAGTACAGAGCTCTTAAAACCAAACGAGGACAAGATATCAAGGAGAAGGTTGTGGTCAACAGTGTCAAAAGCAGCAGAAAGCTCAAGAAGAATGAGAACTGAATAAAGGCCCTTGGATTTTACCAGGAACAGGTCACTGGAGACTTTGGCAAGTCTGGCAAGATTCTACTGCATAGGATTTCCCCTATGCAGTAGAATGTAATGGCCGAAAGCCAGATTGAAAGGATCCTGGAGAGCTTGAGAGGACAAAACAGCTTTGACATAGCAGAATCACATGGGGTACCAGGACTACAAATATGATCTCCATTTCTCACTCAAAAAAAGAATCCTTTCCCTGCTCATGCCCATATTATCCCAGCATCAGCAGTCCCATTTTTCAGAACATGGGAATTGTTAGGGTCCCCTAGATTGGCTGCTTTTGCACAAAAAGCACATTAGTGCACAGCCTGAATAAACACTATTGCTCTTCTTAATATTTCTGTAAGGGTGTTTATTAATGTGTCTAGACCTTACAACATTCCCTCACCTCTGCTCTCTGTACCTTAAAACTGCATCTTGTGTTTTTTCCAGACTGCAGTCACACCAGTTCAAAACATCCTTGTCACAACCATTCCTCAATATGAGACGCATTGCAGAGAAGAGCAGAATTTTTTCTAAGTCCTGGCCTTATTCCACGTTTCAACAGAAATAACATGGACATTTCTGGGAAACACTTAATACATAGATGGGCCTTTCCTGAATATGCTTTCTATGTCTCCGCAGCTGAACACAGCCCTGTTCCACCCTTTTGAGGCACTTTCTGAGATCCCCATGCTAGCACCATGAACATGCATGTCAGCAGTGTTTCAGAGTACAGTCAGGGATGTTTTCGGCACATAAATGTTCCTGCCACACATACATACCCCGTACCTAGTACCAGAGTGAGTAACCACACATTTACAGGGGAACCAAAGATAGAATGAGGCTCCAGCAACAAGGATCTCAAATTTTAGCCCTAAAAAAGCTTTTCATCGGAACTGAATGGCCTTAGCGACATCTAGAAAAATACTAAGGGGCATGTTTACTAAAAACCGCTAATTAGCACGCCGCAAAATAGCACACTAAAAGCGGTACTTAAGAGTGCTTAAATGCCCCGCAAATGTGCGATGAAGCCCCGCACACTTGCGCGTCACAGTAACGGGTGCCGCACAAGTACGTGCCGGCAAATGTCCAATAGAGGCGTGGAAAGGCTAATGGAGGGCGGAGGAAGGCCCCGGAGGGGCGGAGAGAAGGGGTTAATGGGCGGGGAATGGGAGGGGAGAGGCGCCCCGCACATTATCGGGGCTGAATTTTCCAAAAAAAAATAGCGCGAGTGAATCACTCGCGTTAGAATGCATTTAAAGGGAAGAGAAACCATTTACGTCAGCAATGTACAGCAAAACCGGGGAAAACCTGCAAAACGTGAGCAGTGTGATACATGTGAAAGGTGTACGGAGCGGAGACTCGTCCAAAAAACATTTCCCTTTTTCTGGAGCTGTCCTGGGAGTGTTATCTAGGGTTGCCCATTAATATCACTGTTGCCCAGCTTGGGTATATGTTTTCCCCCTTTGTTCCGTGGTCATTCCCAGGTTTTATTTGCACGTTTGTCACCACACAGGGTGAAGGAGCCCACAGTAAAAATGCATACAGCAGGGTTTGTGACTCCATCCTGCCAGGTTTACTACCTCCAGGGGCTGCACTGTCTCTGTGGCCATAGTGTGGTGCAGAGGACATAGCCATGACCTCTAGGAATAGAAGGCCAGAGGTTCAAATCCCAGCTGGGGCACTTGCCAGCCCCATCCATATATTTTACCCACCACTAAACAAAGATAGAGCAGACACCCCTGTATTGCAGGGAACATAAGCATGGGGGAAACACCCATATGTTACCCAACACCGCACACACACCACAAAAATGGGCATACCTACAGCCAAGTCCCCCAAATGCAGTCCCGTACTGCCACATTGCAATCAGGTCATCTGCTTTTTCTGAGAGAAGCTCATGCCAGCATGTTGGCGCACGAGTACATGTGGTGCAGGGGGCAGTGGCAGCTAGCCACAGAGGACAGAGGCCTAGCCATGTGCAGGCTGGCACAGTCCACTGCAACACACAGACCCTGCCGGATCCACAGGCATGGACGTTCCAGGGAATCCAGCCAATCTGCGGCTACAAGGTGGTGCAATGCACACAGACAGTGCATACAAGAACAGAAGGTCACAGGTTCAAAGCCCAGCTGGGGCTACCACCAATCCTTCCCACATATTTTTCCCACAGCTACACAGTGATAGTAAGGACAAACCTTTTGTGGCGAGGACATATGCAATGGTACTACGTCTATCTTTTACCCCACTGAGCACAGACACCATGTACAGGGGCAGTACCTAGAGCAGAATCTCCCAAATGCAGTCCTGGTGGGCCACACACCAGTCAGGGTCCATGCTGCCACTCATACAAATGCCTGTGCTGTATATCTATGCACCACCCCCATGGCATGTAGATGTAGCTCATGCATATCCATGAGGAACAGCAGGTAAACCCGATCAGTGTGATGCACACCTGGACTGGAGTTGGGAATCTCTGCCGTAAAGCAGCAGCCAACAGGGGCAGACACACCCACACCCACACCCACAGGCCCCATTGGCCAATGTCTCCTGGAGAGGCAGAACATTGGACCCTGCGTGCATCTCCCAATACTAGCACCTGCATACCCTAGCAATGGAACCCTACACCTGAGGTATACGGTACACAGCTCTGAGACGCTTGCTAGGAGTACTGGCAGATAGATATCCATACGTTACGCACATACTGCTAGTTGACCCCATCCGAACAATCTGTTTGGTGTTTGCGGTGCGTGCTCCAGCCCTTGCCTCTGACGTTGTTTACCACCCTGGGGAGTGACCCCCAGCAGTACTGCGTAGCATATCCATGCCTTGCCGTGCCCAGCACCGGTTTGGTGGGGAAGGCTAATTACCTCCTCAATAGTAGCACCATGATGGCATAGGTGTGGAATTGTGTGTCTGTCTATACAGTGGGTGTTGGCTGCATGCCCCTTCCACAGCCCACACTGCCAACACTGTTGCCAGTATTGGCCTGCCAATGTGCATAATGAGTAGCAAGGGACCATGGGTATATCTCAGACAGAGTGGACTGACCAGGATGCAGCTGCACAGGGCATAGGGCACTGGCAGGGGCATGGTAGTGCCTGGCCACCACCTACACAGACAGGGTGACCTCTGTATGTGCTGCTGGGGGATCACTCTCACCCTGAGTGTGCAGTGATGGCAGCATGGCTAGGCACCCCCATAGTGCTATATTGTGATTCTCCTATGTGATATGTATGGGTGTCCTGTGGGGGCCTCTTCATGGACTTATCTGTCTGTGTGTGCTGCCACCCCAGTTGTGGGTGCATGCATGTCCATCAGGACTAGCTAGCAGACTGTTCACAGCTGATATGTGTTGTGATGGAGTGCCTTGCAGGGTGCAGTGGCTGATGGCTTGCTGCAGGTGAATATCCAGGCCTAATGTCTGTCTGATATTGTGTTATGGATGTGTGTGGAGCTGCTTGGACTGCCCTGTAGGGTGTCTGCTCCCTAGTAGGACTGGGGTTGATGGTCCACTCTGCTGTCATTGGGGTGGGGATCTGTTGAGGGGAAGCCCTGTTTTATCCACCTGGGGGTCCCCACTAACTGAGCCAGACAGAAATCTCCAAAATGTTTATGTAGCACCTACCTATTCCGCAGGTTATTGCTGCTTTGGAGCTCTGACATGGCCACATTTGGCCATGCCTGGTGTTGTGGACCTGGTCCTGGGCGCAACATCTCACACTCAGGGTGAGCACAGTAACCGCACAATGTGATGGTGTTTAGCTACTCTTTGCCATTTGTCCACCCACTCAGGACACCCTACCAGGCCGAGGTGCTGTGTGGGTGCACACGGACACTTCCCCCTACCAGGCCGGGGAGTTTAGGGGTGCATTTCCCATCCTGTGTTCAATCGTGGACAGCTGATTTGCATGTGCAGTGCATCATGGGTACGGGTGGTTCACAACAGCAGACTGTCAGTGAGGTGACGTACAGGCTATCTGCAGCCAGCCAGGGACTGCTTACAGCTGTAGCCCAATGGTTACGTCACTGCCTGTGCAACCAGATGTCATGGGTTCAAACTCACAGTGGGGTTATGTGATAGGGGTGTCCACAGATTTATTTTAATTTACTGTACATATGTTGCTGCCAGCAATACCACCCTCAGCGTACTGTACCCATAAGGTGCCTCTGAGGGTGCTTTATGGGGCGCCCTATAGGGCACGTTACGGTTGCCAGCCATATAGGGTACACTATACATTATCCTGTGTCGCAACATACATGCTGCCCTATAGGGGACATTCTAGGGTGCCTTGGCGGACGGTGCACTGTAACATGTGGGCCGCCTTATATTAATATCCTGTGAGAGTGCGTTTGCTAGTAGTTATCACAAAATAAAATTAGAAAGCCTCCTACAGCACTCCACAACATATAACATACTGCCTCAGCTAGCCTTTTTCACTGGGCATTGTGAGGGATCGAACCCCTGGTCCCTGCACCATTGGTCAGTGTCTTAACCATTGTGCTGTGGCTGTGTTCCTTTGCTTTGGCATCAGCGCGCCGCCTTATGCCCATCAGCGCGCCACCTCCTGCTGCCCACAATTAGTGCGCCGCCTTGTGCCGCCCAAAATGAACAGTGCGCCGCCTTGTGCCGCCCAAAAAGAACAGTACGCCGCCTTGTGCTGCCCAGATAGTACAGTGCGCCGCCTTATGCCGTACAAAACGAACAGTGTGCCGCCTTATGCCATCCAAAAGTACTTTGCCTCCTGAACCACTTTTACACATTCAAGGTGTTGCCTCAGCTGGCCTTTTTGTTGAACACAATGGGGGACTGAACCTGTGGCCCCTGCACCATTGGTTAGTGTGTTCAGCGTTGTGCTACAGCTCTGTTCTGATATGTGCTCAGCAGCGCCCCACTTAGCCTTCCCACGCGCTAATGTGGGCCCCGCAAATTAGCGCGACGCGCACACGTACGGTAGGGGTTTTTTCTTCTTTCTGCCTGAACCGCCCACTCCTTGTATGGCACACGCTCACTACCGCGGCCCCGCACGTTAGGAATGTTTAGTAAACATGCCCCTAATTGTTTGACCACAAAAAGGAATCAACTTTTTAGAAAAATACGATTGCAATAAATTAAGTTTCTCTGGTTTGGAATTAAATATAACCAACAACATAGCCTGCTCAGTGATGTCATCCTGAGAAGTCTCTAGAAACTCAGTAAGGTCCCTGCTGTCTGGGGACACAATTTTATCAAATCCCTCCCCTTCACCATTTTGAAACTGCATACTTCTGGAATGATAAATATTAGTAACTATGACGCTATCCACCTTAGGATACTGCAAAATTTCCTTTAAATATTTTTTAAGCAATTCAATGGAATAAAGTAAATGCATAACAGGAAAATTTAAGAAATAAATATTCTTAACCCTCATCATATTTTCTAGGGTTTCTAATATATTACGAATAAGTAAATTGTCTTTGATGGATGCATTGCCTAACATTTGAACATTATTCAAAGAACTCTCTATTTTAGACATTATCTGGTTTGCAACAGAAATCAGTCATCCTGTTGTTGATGTTTTCTAACAGACCCTTTTGAAAATGAACATAGTTGAGCCAAAGTCCCCTTGAGCATGTTCTCCTTTCTAGTGACTGATATTCAAGCATCCTTTAAAGGAAGTTCCCCCACTTCAGGAACCAAAGATATCAAGACTAGAAAAAGGAACAGGTAGTGAAATAGTCTGAGGATACCAAGGGTCTGTCTGGGAGTGAGGGAGACTCAGCTCTAGAAGACTCATTAGGTATAGAAACTCTTGGAAATGCCCCTGTAATACCCATTTCGGTATCCAGGGGCAGAATCCCAACACATAATGCGGTCTAGGGGGAACAGTACAAACCCTGGAACTCAGAGAAGCATCAGACATTGACGACCTTCCAACCGCTTCAAAAACAGATTTCTTATTGAAGTAACCTTATTAAGGGGTACCGATAAACCCAAATCTGGTTTTATTCTCATATTTCTGGACATTAAAGCAACATTTGATTCCATCCCACATGACCTCATAATACAACAACTATAATCTACTGGTTTATCAAACAACCCCCTCTGCTGGTTCAAATCCTACCTGACAGACCACAAATTGCAAGTCAGAATAGGCCAAACCCAAGGAGTCCCTCAAGGTTTGACCATTTCAGCCTTACTATTCAACCTCTTCCTGCAACCATTATGTAATATAATCAAGTCCTGCAACATCTTCTACCACATCTATGCAGCTGATGTAATGATATACACAACTATTAACACAACAAGTATCACCATCACACCCATAATAAGCTGCTTTTCCAAACTCCAAAACTGGCTCAACAGTCAGAACCTAAACATGTATCTCAATAAGCTGTGTTTTTTGCCTTTATTTGTGCAGCCACTTCTTTGGAGAACCAAATAGGTTTCCTTTTCCTCTTGTTTTTATTTACTTTCCTTACATATATATCTGTTGCCCCTTTTATTGTCTCCTTTAGTTTAGCCTACTGCAATTCCACTTCCCTTATCCCTGCTCACCCTGCCAGCTCCTCCTTCAGGCACTTGGCCATTTTACTGAAGTCAGTGTTTTTGAAGTTTAGGACTTTGAGCTTGCTGTGATTGGACTCTGCCTTGGCTTTTATCTCAAACCACACCGTGTGATTATCGCTGTTGCTCACATGGGCACCTACCCAGCTATTCGACTCACTGTCTCCATTGGTGAGTTCTAAATCCAGCATCGACCTTTCCCTGGTCGATTCCATCACCATTTGTGTAAGCAATGCATCTTGGAAGGCATCCACAATTTTTTTTATTTCTTTCCAGATTTGCAGAAGGAATACTCCAATCCACATTGGGTAGATTGAAGTCACCCAAGATGATCACTCCCCCCTTCATGGCTACCTTTGCAATATCAATAATCAATTCACTATCCATTTCTGTAGTTCGAGTTGGAGGCCTATAGACTACATCAGTATTGATGATAGTGCCATCTCCTCTTTCCAACCCAATCCACAGCGCTTCTTCTTTTCCCCATGCCCCCTGCATTTCAGCAGCTTTAATATTGCTTTTGACATACAGGGCTGCTCCTCCTCCTTTCCTACTCTCTTTATCTCTTCTAAATTGATTATAGCCAGCTATTGCTATATCCCATTCATGTGACTCGTTAAACATGTTTCTGTAATGGCCACAATGTCCAAGTCCATTTCCACCATTAGGGCTTCCAGGTCAGGAACTTTGTTGGCTAGGCTTCAAGCATTTGTGCTCATTGCTTTCCAGCATTTGTTGACTAGCTTGCCTGTATTTTGCATGGAATTTGTTTTACATGCCTCTTCCTACTTGGCATTGATGTGTGGGTTAATACTGAAGCTGTTTCCAGAATGGATCACAGCATTCTCCAAAGGGACAAAAGTTGCATATAGCTGCTCATACTGTGAGATACATCATGGGTAATGGAGGGGCTAACCAATATCATCACCCAAAGGCCCAATTGCAGCCATAGTGGTGACTGTTATCACTGGAGCATTTCTCTGTACCAGCTTGTCTTCTATGATTTATTTATTTATTTATTTAACATTTCTTATATACTGCCTTTTATGATATCAAGGCAGTTTACATTGAACAAACTGAAATTACATTGAACAGGGCATTATAACTTGGAGATAACTATTTTACAGGGAACATGGAGGGTTACGTGGCTTGCCCAAGACCACAAGGAGCACCTGTGGGATTAGAAACTCCAGTCCTTCCAGCCCAAGATTGCTGTTCTCTAATGGGATTTGAACCCCCAACCTTCTGGCCTAAGGTAACTTGCCCCAACCACTAGGCCATTCCTATGATGATAGGAAATGTGTGCATGGCCACATGGGGAAGGCAGGATGGTCATGACTGTGGTTTGTGTTAGGTACACCTATCTTGTAGTGTACAGCAGGTCACAGGGGACTGCATGCCATGTACATGTGCTGTCTCAGGGGATAAGTGCCACACTACAGCCCAGCGGATCTCTGTGTGTGACTGCTGTTTGTCATTGG
The DNA here is from genome assembly GCA_033557465.1 of Ichthyophis bannanicus. NCBI lineage: Eukaryota > Metazoa > Chordata > Amphibia > Gymnophiona > Ichthyophiidae > Ichthyophis > Ichthyophis bannanicus. The sequence goes on from CM066031.1 coordinate 247,999,337, forward strand.
AGGTACAGAGGAGGGATGGGCAGCCTTTGGAGCAGAGCTGTATGCTGCAGCTGTGTGTCTGTTATGCAACTGCAATACTGCCTGTCTACTGCAGTGTATACTGCAAGTATACCACTGTGGGCAGGCCCAAGCTGTGCTGTACTACTTTCTCAGAATGTGCCTGCAGGGCTGGCCCCTTCACTAGGTGAGCTAAGCAGCAACCTAGGGTGGCCAGCATGGGTGGATGGCGGAGACAGCTGTGGCTACTGCCGATTTCATTTGGGGGGGGGGGAGGTGGGCAGGGACAATATTTCCAAAAGCGGCAGCAAAAAGCTGCCACTTTTGGAAATACTGCTGCTGCCCGCCTCCCCCTCCTGAGAAGGAATCAGTGGCAGCTGGGGGAGGGAAGCAGCAGTGGTGATGGGGGTGGTGGCAGCTGGGAGGTGGCATCAACTGGGGGGGGGGGTGACTAGGCCATGATTTATGCCTAGGATGGCCCTGTGTGCCTGCCTCATGGTTTCATGTCCTGGGTTTCTGCTAGTGCATGAATTGTCCTGTTGTTGCTTTGTTTGATGTGGAGATGTAGCCTAATGCTTAGATCACTGGCTTTGTAAACAGCCATCCAGGGTTTGAGTCTTGGCTGTGAGCAGCTCACTTTGATCTGCTTATTTATTTATTATACTGCCAGAAACAGTCCGGGGTCTGCATTGCCTGGGGGACACACATCATTATTGGCTCTGCTGTAGCCCATTGCAAAAGGTCAGACATGTTCACCCTGCAGATGTATGACACACAGGTTGTACATGATTGGTATATTTCATCATAACTGTGACTGCACATCTTTAGTTCCATCACATATATGCAGTACAGGCAGGATCATCACACTCCTGGAATAGCTACCTGCAGGGATCATCATACGTCCTTATTTGTTCCATATGGCCAATATGAGACACTTGTCCAGTTTTCTATGCACATGTGTCAGGAAGATTGCATAGAAACATAGTATCATAGAAACATGATGTCAGAAAAAGATCACATGGCCTATCTAGTCTGCCCTTCCATATCAATTACAATAGTCCCTTTTATACCTTTAGACATCCTCTGTGTTTGTCCCATGCTTATTTGAACTCAGATACTGTCCTCATCTCCACCACCTCCACTAGGAGACTATTGCACGCATCTACCATACTTTCCATAAAGAAATATTTCTGCATATGACTCCTGAATCGTTTCCCTTTCACTCTCATCCTCTCTCCCCTTGTAGCAGAGCTTGCTTTCAATTGCATTTATGCAATGGATGTACTTAAATGTCTCTTATCATATCTCCCCTATCCTGCCTTTTCTCTAAAGTATACATATTAAGATCTTTAAGTCTGTCCTGATATGCTGAAGACCATTAACCACCCTCTGCACCAACTGCAACCTGCTTATATGGTGGTTAGAAAAGCTGAGACAGCTGTCATACCCAACGTAGTATTAAAAAGCATAAGAATGTGTTGTCCGCTCTTACAGGTCTTGAGGAGATGCGCCCCAGATGTGTCTGGCAGCGGCATCGTAATTTGAAAGAGTATGTAAGTCCTGCGGCTTTGCCACTCATAGAGGACGAGTGCAGGGAGAGAGGACATAAGCCTTGTGGTACATGTGATGTCTGTTTGATCTCTTTGACAATGACGATTTTTCAATACCGTCATAGTAAATATACGATACTTTCTAGCACTACCTGCGCGTCCACGGGGGTAGTATATGTGATCCGTTGTCCCTGTGATCTTTTATATATCGGTAAAACTCTGAGGTCCTTTCGTACTCGCATGCGAGAGCACCGGAGTAAACTCCGCTGTAGGACAGTGGCAGCTCCTATAGTGCAGCATTGCCTTGATCAGGGCCATGGTTTTGAACAACTTTCATGTTTTTGTATTGACCAGATCAAGGGAGGCACAGCGAACCGGACTTTAGATCAAACTCTTATCCAGCGTGAACAACGCTGGATTTATGAGCTGGACACAGTAACACCCCGTGGCCTTAATGCCATGGTGGAATGGTCAGCATGTTTGTAAATGTAGATGTTGACTACCGGTCCTCTATACAGTAGTAATTGTTAATATCTCAGGGACATGGGATTCTTTAGCGGCTAATATTCCTGTTAGTCTAAAGGGATTTTCTTTGATTGCTTTTTAGGGGTATTTTACGGCAGTGGGCAGATCGTTTTTTGACGTGTTCTTTACTGACCACTCCCCCTTTTGAAGAGCCCTTTAAAAAAGTTTTTTTCGCCACTTGCCCGCATGCGCGGCGTTGCTTGTTCTCACTCCCATGAAGAGTAAGCCGGGAGGAAATGAGTTTTGAGCTCTGTGTAAGACGCGGGCAGCAGTTTGTGAGTATTTGGAATGTCGATTTTGAGATAGCTCGATATTATTTTTAATTAGTAATTTTATTAGTAGGATAATAGTTATAAGTTAGATGTGGTGTTTTGTGTTTTTTAGGATTTTTACCCTATCCCCTGAAGAACCGCATTAAGAGAAACGCTCTGAAGCGCTGAGGGGAGGCGTCGGGAAAAGGGATTGATTATTCACCTGGATCAAGAATAGTTTATGAGCGGCGAGATTTTTTGTTTCTGAGGACCACAAGGAGCTTCCATTTTTGTATTATATGAGGAGAGTATTGCTTTCCATCTTTAATTGAATATCTCCAGTTGGTTCCTTCTATTCCCCGCTCGCCACTGTGGAGGTCATTGATGCTAATTAGCATACTCTCCCTCTCTTTTTGGCATTTTAGCCGTTGGGACAGTTGCTGCTGTAAGTCTGAGACCTCCCGGGGGCATGGATAATAATGATGTAACGGGACACTATTAGCATTAACTTTGTTGAAAGAACGGCAATATTATCTTACTTTTGTTATATTAAGCGCTCAAGTTATTTTGTAGGGATCTCTAGCGTTTTATAATAGACCATTTGAGACGTGTATACCCAACAAGCTGACATTGGAACGCCTCTGTGGCACAGCTACTAATTTTTCAAAACACTGCATTTGTGCGGTCACATCAGGTACTTTGGGGCAGCAAGGCTATACCGTACTCTCATCTACCGCCATCCATCCTTCAGCCCCTCCATTGGCATATGCCCATCATGTACAGTCATGTATTCTCTTGCCAGCTGCTACTCCATGGCCCACACATGAAGATTTTAATCATTAGGATGTATCGCTCACACCTTTCCCATTTATTCATTTTATTTATTGCACATTTTTTATACCACCTTATCCTATAGTCAAAGTGGTTTACATTACATCAGATTTGGGGATACATTATGGCAGGAACATAAAACCTGGAGGATTCATAATGTACTGGGATTGAACATTGCAGTTAACAGGGAGGTAGCAGGTTTGGTGGATGTGTGGCTGTGCACCAACTGGTTCTGTTATGTCATTGGTGAAGCATTCTAGGAATAGGAATGTTTTTTTGTTTTTTTCAGTCAGCTGTCAGGTCCTTTGTGACATGTCAGTTGTTTGGAATCGAGTGCATAATCTGCACATCACCACTCCTGCTCAGCCATCCTTTTGATGCCCACATCGTAGTGATGCTGGCTCTACCAGAGCACACTTCTCCCCAATTCTATGCCACACACTGACATTACAGTAGATTACATGGGCACCCCTCATTGATGAGGTACATATGTCTCCTACATGATCATCCCACTTACTGACTAGCACATAGGATACATATAACTCTGACATGTCCATTAGCTCTTACCTTTCCTTCAATCCATCACTTCACATCTGACTTTCACAGGGGCTCCCTTATCCTGTGTTAAAGTGACTGCCATTTTTAGGTGTTAAGGTTGTCGCCCCCAGCTGGCCAGGTTGATAACCAACACCAGGTGAGGTCGCCTTTTTCTTTAAAACAAGTTTCCCAAGATGGCTGCCAGGAGGGCTGCTGGGAATTATAGTCCCATTTTAAAGTAAGGAGTTGTGAACCAGTGATTTAGGCAATAGACAGAGAAATTTTATTAATCGTATTCAGGGAATCCTTTACACGCAGGATGGGAAATGGAAAAACCAAAATACAGGCTTTTGCTTCACAGCCACAAATTCAAAAGAAAAACAAGCAGAACTTTGCTTTGTTCACAATTACAACTTCTTTCCAAAACTTTTATCTTCTTTAAAGGTTGCTCTCTTCATAGGAACCAAACTCTTGTATCAAACAATTCTTCAAATGTTCCTTGAGCATTTAATAGCAGCTTCTAACTTTATAAGTTGAGCTTAGCACTCAGCAGCTTTATCACCTACTTGTGACGTCTTCAGAAATCAGGCTTCTCTCTCTCTAAACAGGCATTCATTCAATGGCTTTCTGTTTTAACATTCTTCCCTGTCAGAAGCTTGGCATACAGCACATTGCATTTCAATAGAGCTGCATTCATCATCAGCAATTTCCATATCTTCAATACTCTCTGTATCACATACATTCAATGGCAGCTGGGATGAGAGCTGGCTATTCTCTTTCTCTATCAAGTCACTTAACCTTTTAAGTATGGCTTGTTTCTGCAGCAGCTCTTCAGCTACCTGGGCTACTGGATACTTAGCTAAACGGTTCCCCTTTATCCTGGGACACTGCTTATGATTAGAATCAGCTTGTAAATCTAAAGCTAATTCTTCTAAGCTTTTATTAGCTATGAATGGAGGAAGACACACTTGCCTGGAGCCAGAGGGGTTTAGTATCTCTCTCTCTCCTGTGAGCCAGCCATGCTGTCTTCTGTTTGTAGCAACTCCGTCTGATTGCAACAGCGTTTCATTCCTTGTTCTCTCAGCTGTTTTTAGCAATCTCTCATCCGTTCTCACACTTCTGCTTCCAGTGTTTCCTTCACACTTTCTTTCATTCCTTGTCAGCACTCTCTCACTTGCTCCTTCACTGAGACCATGCCTGAGACCTTGTCCTCCGTGTCTCTCTTGTCCAAGTCTCTCCCTGGCTTCCTTGGCTCTGTTTGCTCCCCTTGCTCCGTCCCCCTTTGAGTTTCTAAAACTCAGGTTTTTCAACTGTTCCTCTTCCTGTGCCACACCTTGCTCCCAGCACATGTGACCAGGGTCTGGCTTCCCTCTGACGTGCTGCTGTGGGCGGGGTTTAGGAATGACTAACTTGTGAGTCATAGACTCTTGGTTGCTAGGGAAACCTCTGACACATTCAGAATTAAAGGTAGAGGTTCTATTTCCCTGTGCATATCTGTGCGTAGTGGTGCTTTCCTCACCACATATTCCCCTTCTTAAGATATTACGGGCTGGGGTTACGCTAAAATCACAGCACGTAATTCTCCGATCATGTCCTTCGTCTTCATCTCTGGTAGGGCCTCTAGACAACGCATCAGCGTTTTGGTGAAGTTTCCCTGCTCGATGGACCACCTGAAAGTCAAACGCCTGAAGCGCCATATACCATCGGGTCAACCGGGCGTTGTGATCTTTCATCTGACCCAACCATTTTAATGGGGCATGGTCAGTCATGAGCAGGAATTTTCTACCGGCCAGATAAAACTTTAGGGACTCCACTGCCCACTTCACCGCTAGGCATTCTCTTTCAATTGTCGAGTAGTTCTTCTCAGCGGGTGACAACTTCCGACTGAGAAACATCACTGGATGCTCCAGACCTTGATGCTTCTGGGAGAGCACCGCTCCCAGACCTGTTTCCGAGGCATCAGTCTGTAGGAAGAATGGCAGACCGAACTCCACCCCCCTTAATACCGGCGCGGCGCACAGTTCTTCTTTCAGCCGCCCAAACACCTTATCTGCCTCTTCGGTCCAGCGTAACTGATTAGGCATGTTCTTTCTCAACATGTCCGATAAGGACGCACTCTTCTCGGCAAACTGTGCCACAAACCTGCGGTAATAACCTACCAATCCCAGGAAACTTCGGAGTTGTTTCTTATTGGTAGGCGCGGAAAAGATTGGACACTTTCAATCTTGCTTAGCAGGGGTTTCACCATGCCATGTCCCACCAAGTGTCCCAAGTATTTTACTTCTTGGGCCCCGAACATGCATTTTGCTGGGTTCAGCGTCAACCCAGCTTTCCTCATTGCTTGTAGGACCGCTCTTAAGTGGACCATGTGCTGATCCCATCGGGTGCTGTGGATCACAACATCATCCATATAGGCCGTGGCATATTTCTGATGCGGCCTGAGCACTATGTCAATGAGCCGTTGACAGGTGGCTGCCGCTCCGTGAAGCCCGAATGGCATCCTTCGGAATTGAAACAACCCCTGTGGCGTACTGAAAGCAGTCTTAGGGCGAGATTCCCTGCTTAGGGGAATCTGCCAGTATCCTTTCGTCATATCTAAAGTTGTTAGATATCTGGCCTGCCCCAACCGGTCAAGGAGCTCCTCTATACGAGGCATGGGATAAGTATCAAATTTGGAGATTGCATTGACTTTGCGAAAATCAATGCAGAATCTGAGTGATCCATCGGGTTTTGGAACCAGCACGACCGGGCTGTTCCAGGGACTCCTAGATTCTTCTATGATACCGAGGTCTAGCATCTCCTTGACCTGGCCCATCACCTCCTGCTTCTTGGCCTCGGGCAGCCTGTATGGACGTTGCCGAATTACTTCTCCTGCCGGTGTCAGGATCTCGTGAGCAACAAGTTCGGTTTCTCCCGGCAGTGGTGTCAGGACATCTGTAAAGCTCTTCACCAGACACTCCAATTCCTGTCTCTGAGACCACGAGAGACCATCCGCTATCCTGAGTTCAGGTTCCTTCCTACAGTCACTCAGCTGGGGTCCGAGGTCATCCTCCATCCTCTCTTCCAGCAATGCGGTCAACCCATGCTTGTCTGAATACCCCGAGGACCCGAAACCTTGCGTCCCTCGCGGCGTATCGGACACCATGGCTACCTCTTCCACAGGAGGGAACCCCACTCGCTCACAAATAATTTGAGCAATTCGGTCGCCCACATGCACTTGGAAATCTTCGGATCCAAAGTTAAATAACAATACCTTAATGGCTCCTCTGTAATCGGGGTCCACCACACCCGCACCTACGTCCAAGAAGTGCTTTACAGCTAAGCCTGATCGAGGCGCAATTCTCCCATAGCAGCCTATGGGGATCTCCATCTGTAGCGCTGTGTTCACTAGTGCCTTCCCATGCTTTGGGACCAGAACCTCTTCAGCACTGTATAGGTCGAAGCCGGCTGCTTGGGGAGTGGTCTTCCTTGGGGCTCGGGCTTCCGGACTCATCCGACAGAAGCGTAAGACAAAGACCGGTTTCTTAAGAGACTCCTCCTTAGGCAAGTGTGGCCTCCCTTTTCCACCTTTCCCAAACAAAGGCCTTAATATTGCCGTTGTGTCATCTGGCTTGGGCTTGCTTGTTTTACTTACAGGTGCTGTCTTTACAGCTTCCTGAGAGGATATCACCCTTGCCTCCCCATCTAGGGACTCTTCCCTTTGGGCCTGTTGGGCTTGGGACTGGGCTCGCGTAGAGACTAAGCCTTTCTTTTCACCCAACCCTTGTTGCACACCCTGCTGAAACTGGGGCCAGTCCCTCCCAAGGACTACCTCCTGGGGTAATCTGGGAACAACAGCGACCGGGACCTCCCTCTCTATGCCCATACCCTCTATGTGGACGCAGTAAACTGGATATGTACACGCCGTTCCGTGAACGCACCGTATGTTTACGTGGCCCATGGGTATCTGAGGTGTTTTTGATCCTGGGGCTGTTAACCTCCTCCATAATCGTTTAGAAAGCATTGATTGATCCGATCCGGAATCAAGCAGTGCTTTGACTGGTATGCCCTGTACTATCACTTCTAGTAAAAACCCTTCCCCTTTCTTACTAGGGTCACTCAACACTAAAGCTGTTTTCGTCTGGCATTCACGCATCAAATGTTGTTCACTCCCACAACGGTAACATGCACGCTTCCCAGGCATCCTTCTGTTGGTGGGAACACAAACATTCTTTACATCCTTGCTGCCATCATTCAACCTAGCTATAGAGAGTTTAGTACAAGCTGCAGACCTATCCTTCGTTAACAATTCAGCCTCTAGGAATCGCTCCGTCAATGAAATAGCATCTTGGGTATTTTTACAGCCTTGTAGCATTAAGAAACTTTGTATCTTTTCTGGTACTGCTGCACAATATTGTTCCAGAACGAGCTCATCAATCAGTGTTGCCACTGACTTATGTTCTGGTTCTAGCCATTTAACGACCAGCGTTTTTAATCTGACAGAGAAATTTTATTAATCGTATTCAGGGAATCCTTTACACGCAGGATGGGAAATGGAAAAACCAAAATACAGGCTTTTGCTTCACAGCCACAAATTCAAAAGAAAAACAAGCAGAACTTTGCTTTGTTCACAATTACAACTTCTTTCCAAAACTTTTATCTTCTTTAAAGGTTGCTCTCTTCATAGGAACCAAACTCTTGTATCAAACAATTCTTCAAATGTTCCTTGAGCATTTAATAGCAGCTTCTAACTTTATAAGTTGAGCTTAGCACTCAGCAGCTTTATCACCTACTTGTGACGTCTTCAGAAATCAGGCTTCTCTCTCTCTAAACAGGCATTCATTCAATGGCTTTCTGTTTTAACATTCTTCCCTGTCAGAAGCTTGGCATACAGCACATTGCATTTCAATAGAGCTGCATTCATCATCAGCAATTTCCATATCTTCAATACTCTCTGTATCACATACATTCAATGGCAGCTGGGATGAGAGCTGGCTATTCTCTTTCTCTATCAAGTCACTTAACCTTTTAAGTATGGCTTGTTTCTGCAGCAGCTCTTCAGCTACCTGGGCTACTGGATACTTAGCTAAATGGTTCCCCTTTATCCTGGGACACTGCTTATGATTAGAATCAGCTTGTAAATCTAAAGCTAATTCTTCTAAGCTTTTATTAGCTATGAATGGAGGAAGACACACTTGCCTGGAGCCAGAGGGGTTTAGTATCTCTCTCTCTCCTGTGAGCCAGCCATGCTGTCTTCTGTTTGTAGCAACTCCGTCTGATTGCAACAGCGTTTCATTCCTTGTTCTCTCAGCTGTTTTTAGCAATCTCTCATCCGTTCTCACACTTCTGCTTCCAGTGTTTCCTTCACACTTTCTTTCATTCCTTGTCAGCACTCTCTCACTTGATCCTTCACTGAGACCATGCCTGAGACCTCGTCCTCCGTGTCTCTCTTGTCCAAGTCTCTCCCTGGCTTCCTTGGCTCTGTTTGCTCCCCTTGCTCCGTCCCCCTTTGAGTTTCTAAAACTCAGGTTTTTCAACTGTTCCTCTTCCTGTGCCACACCTTGCTCCCAGCACATGTGACCAGGGTCTGGCTTCCCTCTGACGTGCTGCTGTGGGCGGGGTTTAGGAATGACTAACTTGTGAGTCATAGACTCTTGGTTGCTAGGGAAACCTCTGACACATTCAGAATTAAAGGTAGAGGTTCTATTTCCCTGTGCATATCTGTGCGTAGTGGTGCTTTCCTCACCACAAGGTGCATGCTTGGTGCCTTAATGCCCAGTGTCCTGTTAGTGCCTGATAAGTGGGCTCTTGTGTGTACCCTTACTGCCAGAATGCCTACTACCCGCCCCTCCCCACAGAGCATCAAACTGGGCGACTCCGAAATTAAAATCAAACCTCAGATCAAATACCTTGGAGTAACCCTGGACCACCTCTTGAACTTCCAGCCTCATATCCGAAACACCACCAAAAATATCTACTACAAAATCAGAACTCTTCGTAACCTCCGCCCTCTTCTATCCTATGATAGCTTCTGCACAGTTTGTCAAGCTTCCATCATCCCTCTCATCGACTACTGCAACTTGTGATGTAGAGACCCCTATGGAGCCCATGGAAATAGAGAGAAAGGAAGATTCCACCTTTAAAACTAACAGGCAGCTAGAACACATGGCTCACTGTTTACAAAGAAAAGGTAAACAGAGGAAGCCAGGAGCTGAACTGACACGCCCAAGCTCTGATGCAGCAGCAAGCATAGAGCTTGATCAATCACACCTGTTCAGGTTGAGGGCAGAGCCAAGCCCAGGGGAACAGAATTATAAAACCTCATCATTAGCTCCCAGAAGCAGATTGAGATTGAGATGGAGATTTGGAACTGGAGGAGAAGGAGAAGCAGGCTCGAGTACAGGCAGTAGTGGTAATTGCAGTTCGGATGGCAGTTGGAGTCCTGGACAGCAAAGACAGGAGAGAGGAGAGAACTCCTGTAAGACATGCTGGGAGAGGCTCAGAAGCTCCAAAGAGTTGGATACCAGATAAAGAAATTACCTATAGGTCTGGGAGAAAAGCCAGCAGACTAGGAGGAGGGAAGGCACGCCCTGTGACCAGGAATTGGCTGGAACGGAGAGAGCAGGAAACCCTTCAGTCAGAAGGAAGCCTTCACAGATTGCACAGGTGGGAGCCCAGCACAAAAGCATTCCCTTATAACTGCCAAGAATTAGAGGAGAGCCAAAGAAGAAACTCCAGGGCAACAGGTATTTTAAACCCTTACTGTTTTGAGGTGTGTAAAGGGAAAACACCTGAGCTTATAGAGAGAAGTTATCTGAAATCCCAGGGTAACAGTTTGCAGATAAATGCTGTTAATCCTGAAGCAGAAGATATGCAGATAGAGTCTAATGTTGATGACGTAGCAGATATGCAGATGGATTGCACGCTTTGTTTGGCTGACAACATTGAGTCACTGTGTTAAACATTGAAGTAAAAGTGCTGAGACATAGCAAAGAAAAAGGAACTGTTTTGCTTTGCTATGAGAAGCTGTTTGTTTTCCTTTGTGTACTTGTAAGGAGCACTGCCTGTTTTGGGACCAGAGAGTGAAGAAGCAATTACCTTAGTTATTGTATATAATCCTCATGCTAAACTCCTGGAAAACGTCCTATTTTTGTTCTGCACCAAAGTTCTATTTGTAAGGGGAATAAATCCTTGTCATTTTGCCTTAAACACTTGGACTACAATTGCTTCTTTATCAGAGAGCTTAAAAAGGGACTACAATTCCCAAGAGGTCTTGCACAAGCCACAGCTGTAGTCTCACTTTCTGCATAGAGAAATTATCATGGCAGACCAACCCTCTGCTCCCTAAGCGGAGGGCTGGCCACGTGGTGACAAACTCCATCCTACAAGAACTACCCAAGACCACCCTTGCCCCCCTACAGCTGGCACAAAATACAGCTGCATGTCTCATAGCTGGAGCAACTAGCCACTCCCACATCACACCCATATTGAAAGTCCTACACTGGCTGCCAGTCGCATCCCGTGTCAGGTTTAAGACCATTGTCTTCACACACAGAGCCCTTTTCAACACTACGGTGGAACAGCTACAACTATTAATCGAGTGCCCCAACAACAGCAGACTCTGGCGCCAAAACACAACAAATCTCCTCCTTCTTCCCGCACAGAGCTCCAAGAAACCTCAACACACCAATTCTATGCCCCTACCAACTGGAACAAACTACCCCCACCTTAAGGGCCCTCCAATCCCACATCCTCTTCAAGAAATAACTCAAGACCTATCTTTTCGAAGAACATTTCAACGCATCTACTGCTTCAAATCCCCCACAAGATTATAACCTGCCCCTCCTCACCACTTCCACCCCCCCTATCTCTCCCACCCATTCCCCACCACTACTCCCCCCATCCCCCCCACAGCCCTTCACCCTAGTAGGCGAACTCAACGCCACACTGCATAGCCTCCAGGCCATCTGTAAATAGTTACTCTTGTTCTTTTGTTTATTTTAACACTGTAACACTGTATTTATACCAAAGTTACTTGTTTATAGTTCCAACTGTTTCATGTAAACATTTCTTCTTGTTCAATGTAAACCGTTTTGCCTTGCAGAAAAACGGTATATAAAACCAGTTAAATAAATAAATAAAATAAATAAATTTTGATAATTAATTGATAATCCATTATCTAGCAACCAAGCAGCAATGTCATTAAAATTCTTTAAAAGAGAGATTTTAGACAAGCCATCCTTCAATGAAAATAGTAAAAACAATAAAATATTATCAGCACAGATTTGAAATTAGATATTCAATTCCCTCAACAAGCAACAAAATAGAGAACGATAATTATTGAATAATGCTTGAGGCACTCCTCTTTCCAAAGGTTGCCAATCTGAATCAACACTTTAAAAAATTACCTATTGTTGTTTACTGGTCTGAATGGAAGAAAATCATGATAATATTCAGGCCCAGATTTAGGTATAAGCAAAGTAGGCAACTGCCTCCGATGCTAACTTCAGCTTCAGCTCATGCTGGGGCATGCAAGTCCTCGGGCTCTGCATAATCCTTACCATATCCCGTCCCCTTTTCCCATTTACGTGAAAGACGGAGATGGAGCACTGTTTGGGCCTGTTTGGAGTGTGAAGGTTGGCATGCCACGGCCTGCACTGAATCTTTAAACTCAATTTGCTGCTGCTGTTGCTGCTCTGGGATTAAGTGCAGTCAACCAAGAAGGCTCAGGGAAGGGGGGACAGGCGCGCCTTCCTCCCTCTCCTCCCACTGGCAGAGGGCAGGTGGCATGCTTGGTGGGAAGGGAAGTAGAGCATCTTCCTCCCCCTCATTGCCTACGGACACCAAGAAAATAAACCTGGCCCTGATAATATCATTCAGTCAATTTCAATAGACCTGTCTTTTCAATAGTTGCCAGTGAATAACTGAGGCAAACACTTTCTTAGTCGCAGGGTGCGTGCAGACTTTCCTATGCATGTCCTTGGCAGGAAGATGAAATCCTTTCACTTCCACAATATTCAGGTTTATGCAATGCCAAAAGCCACATTACTGCTAGGGTATTTGCTCATGACACGATTATTTCATTCAGCCACAGTCAGGGATAAAACAACCCTTTGAGGGTGACCAAATTAAGGACCTGCTTTACTAACGTACATTCATATTACTCCCAACACTGTCTCTGAGACTGGATAGTTCTTGTTTCCCCTATTGGAGTGATTCCACGGTAACCAGAGTGGTGCTAACTTTATCCGGTTTACCCAGAGTGTGTTTGGAGGACCAAAAAGCTAGGTTCTGGCTGGATACTCTTTCTCCCCCTCAAGAGTAGAGAATACATTCAGAATAAGTAAAATATCTGAAGGATAAGAGCTTAGGAAATACCCAGATGATATAAAGGTAAGTTTATTCTACGCAGGTAAGTACTATAATAAAGTAAGTGTACAATTCTCCCATAGCGTGTGTGAAATGTTAAAAATTCATTAATAAAGAAGATGGAAAGAAACCTTTGTGTGCAATGTTTCCATTTAGTTAAACTACCCTCACATGAACCTTTCCCAAATACCGTAAATATTACCCCCGATCAAAGTTCTTTTATCAGTCTGTGAACAATATTTGAGCTCAAATGTTGTGAATGTTTGTGCACATGGGAATTGGTACTTATCTTGGATGGCTGAGTTCTGGAAGGTCTTTGTTGTGTTCTTCAGGAATGCAGGCTTTCATCTGGTTTCTTCAAGACTTTGTAGAGGATGTCTGTCTATGATGACCCTAACCTAGTCTGCTTTGTATTTTACAAGTCAAGGAAATATACCTAACCTCTGTATCCTATGCCAAAAATGTTGGTAGTAACAATAATAAAAAAAAAGATTACTATCGCAAGCTTGCTATAAAAAATATAGATATCCCATTCTATCTCTGTCTCTTTCTCTCCTCGACCTCACCTTTACTATCAGATTCACTCACTCATTCGCTTGCCATTACCTTTCAAATGCTTTATGCTTCTTCTAATTAAAGATGCTCTCAATTTTCCTTCTCCACTATCTACTTGCACCCTCCCTACCAACTCTGATATCCTATAGAAAGCTTTTTACCTGAGCTTCCCCAGCAACTCTGTTTCTCCAGGAAAAATTAATCAATTAGTTTCCTAAACTTCTTAGGAAAGAGGTTATACTTACTCCTTAACAGGCATATCCTACACTCACCCCGGCTCTAAACCCTCCTCCACCTAAAGTTCTTTGAACTTAAGAAAATAAAATAAAACCCTCAAACTTAATATAATTTCCTTCTCTTCTGTATAACATTACACTTATCCCTCTTCCCTCTCTAACACTCTCTTACCTTAGACTTTACTCACAATTTGATCTTACCAGAAAATTAAGAAAACCCCCTCAAACTCACTTGCTCCTCATCACTCTCATTCCAATCACTCTCCCAGTCACTCAGATATTCAAAACTTTCACTACAACTTTCAAAAACAGATAAACACACGCAAACCCAGGGCCCTGTCACCACACATGCAGACACACATCCATTCATCTTCCCAGTCAAGCTCCAACTGTCTCTTACTTTTCCCATCATTAACATTCCAAAATCCCTTCTAACGGCATTCCTACATTTGTTGATGTCAGCCAATAAGAGGTGTGATCAAAAAGTATCAAGACTTTTTGTGTAGCTATATAACAATACGTTGCACCGTGATGCTATGTGCTCTGCATGTGCAGAGTGTAGCATGGCTGCAGCACACCTGTACTTTTTTTAATCATGTGATTTTTGGTATTGTGTAAAAGCAGTTTGTCAGATTTACAATGCGTGAAAAAATTGAACTGCAAATTTGCATTAAATTCTGCCAGAAATGTGGAGACTCGTGCAAAAACTTTTATGACAAGTTACAGCAGGTTTATGATGCTGAATACTTGAATCATGCTTAAGTTTATGACTGGTACTAATGTTTCCAAGTGGGCCACCAAAGTGTTGACAGTGACGAATGTTCTGGAAGGCCATCCATGAGCAGGAATGAAGACAAAGTTGAAGCACTGCATGCCACAATTTATTTATAATTTCTTCTATACTGCACTATTCGGCATCAGTGCAGTTTATTTATTTTTATTCTCTTACATACTGTGCTATTCTGCATCAGTGTGGTTTATATTGAACAAACTGGAATTACATTGAACAGGGCATTATAACTTGGCGATAATTATTTTACAGGGAACGTGGGCTATGGAGGGTTAAGTGGCTTGCCCAAGACCACAAGGAGCACCTGTGGGTCTAGAAACCCTGGTCCTTCTGACCCAAGGTTGCTGTCCTCTAGTGGGATTTGAACCCCCAACCTTCTGGCCTGAAGTACCTTGCCCCAACCACTAGGCCACTCCTCCCTCCAAGTTTACATGGAACAGAAAAATCAGACAGGGTACATATGCCTGAGTTTACAATTAACAGGACCACAAAACTTGGATAACAAAAGGAAACTATTTACACATTGGTGTCATGGAAAAAACATAGCATGAGATTCAATGGTCAAGGCCACCTTGCTTGGTGTGTTCGCCTGGCTGACTAGGTGTTTTGGTGAAGTTATCAATATTTTTTATTTTATTTAACTGTATTTCTATACCGCTTTTTCTTACAATCAAGGCGGTTTCACAGCAAACAATCAAAAGGGGTGATAGTGTTTTTCATGCAGTGAAGGATATATCATGACTTGTGTGTATGTTGTGTTGTGTGTTTGATTATGTTGAGGTATGTACATTGTGCGCTATGATACATCATGTTTTATAGTACATTCTTTTATACATTTAGGGGTATGTTTACTAAACTGCGTTAGTGCAATTCGCGTTAGGAGCCGCGGTAGTGACAGAAACCCCAAATAAGGACATGGGCGGTACATCGTTAACACTAACGTGCGTTCCAAAAACTAACGAGCGTTACAGGGCGCCGTGGCACGTTACTGCGCGTTAATTGTAAGAAGGCGTACAGACACAAATCCCTGAAACAGAGCTATAGCACAATGGTTACTGTACTGACCGCTGTTACAGGCAGCATGGGTTCGAGTCCCCAGTGTGCCTAATGCAGAAGGCTGGCCCAGGCATCAACCTGTACATTACATAAGGAATGAGGAGGCATGTTTTTCTTTACATTGAGTAGTGGTGTCAGAAACAAACCCTCGCAGTGTGCGTAGCCACGTACGTTGGTGCGTGCGTGGCTGCGTTTGTGGCTGCATGCGTTGGTAGGGGCGTAGCTACGTGCGTTGGTGCATGTGTACAATCGTGCGTGGGTACGTGCGTACAATCGTGCGTGGGTACGTGTGTTTTTACCAGCGTGGGCACCTTATATTACAGACTCTTTAGGGTGTCTTGCACCTATGCATTATGCTAACAGATGTACGTGTGATGGCCTATGGTTTATCAGAACCTGTGAGCAGGTGCTGGATTTACCCAGGGTTGGATTGTGCCAGTCACACCCATGATGCACTGCACATGCAAATCAGCTGTCCACGGATACACACCATGGGGAATGCACCCCCACAGCACCTCGGCCTGGTAGGGGGAAGTGACCATGTGCACCCCCACAGCACCTCGGCCTGGTAGGGGGTACTGACCGTGTGTTGTACTGGCACAGAGTAGCTACACACCGTCACATTGTGCGGGTACTGTGCTCACCCTGAGGGTGCAGTGAGACACCCAGCACCAGGTCCACAGCACCGTCCATGGCTGAAAGAGGCCATGGCGCAGGTCCAAAGCAGTGTTAATGTGTGAGATAGGTAGCTTCTGCACAAACACCTTGGATATCTCTGTCTGTTTCAGTCAGGTGTAGCCCCCAAGTGGCCCACATACCACCACCCCCTCACTGAGGGTGACAAACAGGGTCTCATAACAATAGATCCACATTCTACCTCCCTACAAAGGTGGCAGTAGAGGGGAACAGACACCCCACAGGGCAGTCAGTGCAGCTCTGTACACATCCATAACACAATAGCTGACAGACATCAGGCCTGGATATGGTAAGCTGCACCCCACCAATATCTCTTATTCTCCTGCTGCAAGCCATCAGCCACTGCACCCTGCAAGCCACTCCATCAAGACACATACCAGCTGCAAACAGTCTGCTAGTTAGTCAATAGTGCATGTGCCCAGAACTGAGATGTCAGCATACACAGCATGCAGATAAATCAGTGACTGGGCCCCAAAAGGAAACCCATATCTATCACATAAGAGAAATATTATATAGCACTATGGGGGTGCCTAGCCATGCTGTGATCACTGCACAGTCAAGGTGAGAGTGATCTCTCAGCAGGACATACTGAGGTCACCCTGTCTGTGTAGGTGGTGGCCGGGCACTAAAATGTCCCATTCAGTGCCCTATGCCCTGTGCAGATGCACCCTGGCCAGGCCACCCTGTCCGGCCTATACCCATGGTACCTTGCTCCTCATTATGCACATTGGCAGCCCAATACTGGCAACATTGCTGGCAGTGTGGGCTGTGGAAGGTGTTTGCAGCCACCACACACTGGATAGACAGACAGCCACCCCCACACCTATGCCAGCATTGTGCTACTATAGAGGAGTCCAGCAGCCATACCCACCACACCAGTCCTGGGCCCAGTACAGGCATGGATATGGTACGCAATACTGTTGGGGGTCACTCCCCAGGGTGGTAAACACTATCAGAGACCAGACCTGCAGCACACACCGCAGACATCAGAATGATTGTTATGGTGGAGCTCATTGAGCAAAATGTGCTTAACGTAGGAATTGATATCTGCCAGTTATCAGAGGAAACGTTTGATAGCTGTGTACCATATACCCAGGTGTAGGGTGGCATTGCTAAGGTATGCAGCTGCTAGTATTGGGAGATACAGGCAGGGCCCAATGTCCTGCCTCTACAGGAGACATTGGCCAATGGGGCCTGTGGGTGTGGGTGTGGGTGTGTCTGGCCCTGTTGGCTGCTGCTTTACGGCAGAGTCTCCCAACTCCAGTCCTGGTGTTCCAAACACTGTTCGGGTTTTCATGCTGTCCCTCATAAATATGCATGAGCTACATCTGCATACCATGGGGGTGGTGCATAGATATGCAGCACAGGCATCTTTATTAGAGGCAGCATGGAACCTGAATGGTGTGGGGCCCTCCAGGACTGCATTTGCGAGACTCTGCTCTAGGTAATGCGCCTGTTTATGGTGTCTGTGTTTGGTGTGGTAAAATATAGGCGTATTAACCATGCGTATGTTCTCTGCAATAAAGGAGTGTCTTTACTATCACTGTTTAGTGGTGGGTAAAAGTATGGGGACTGGGTTGGCAGGAGCCCCAGCTGGGATTTGAACCTGTGACCCTCTGGTCTTATAGGCACTGGCTGTGTCTGTTGCACCACACTGTGGCCACAGAGGCAGTGCAGTCCCTGGAGATAGGAAACTGGCCTGACGAGTCAGAAACCCTGTTCTGCACAATTGTACTGTTGGCTCATTTACCTTGTATGGAGACACAAGTGCAAGGAAACCTCACAAAAAACCTCGAAAAAAGGGGCAAACACCCATAACCAAGCTGGGCAACAATGATATCATTGGGCAACATTGAGAAACACTCCCAGGAAAGCTCTAATAAAATGAAATGAGTTTTGAAAGGGTCTACGGAGCGTAGACCCTTCCAAACATCTTTTCTTTTTTTTTGGAGCTTTCCTGGGAGTATTTGTTATTGTTGCCCATTGCTATCACTGTTGCCCAGCTGAATTATAATTTTTACCATTTTTCTTGTGGTCATTTTAACGTTTTATTTGATATTTTGCTCTGTGCACATGTATCACACTGCTCACGTTTTGTAGGTTTCCCCGGTTTTGCTGTACATTGCTGACGGAAATGGTTTCTCTTCCCTTTAATATGCATTTAACGACAGGTTTTCATTCGCGTTGGAATTGAGCTCTGAAATTCAGCGTGTTAGTATGAGGGGAGCCTCTCCCCGCCCACTCTCCGCCCATTGACCCCTTCTGTCTGCCCACTCTCCACCTTCTGCGCTGTTTTTACGCGCCGCGGGGCTTTACGATTGTTAACTACGGTTAACGCGCGTAGTATGACGTTAACGGTCGTTGGCGCATGATTACGCGCGTTATACTGCACTTACGATCGTTAACATCGTACAACGCGCGTTATTCACGTTTACCGCACTTTAGTAAACATACCCCTTAGTGTTAAGAAGCATCATGTGCCGTTATACATTCTCTTTTCAGTGGGTCGGAGGGAGGTATGTTGGTTGTTCCTGGTAGTTAGATCATGTGACGTTTCCATAGTGTTCTATGAACAGCATTGTCTTCAGCTGTTTGCGAAAGTCTTTGAGGTCTGTCGTTGATCTCAGATCGTCTGGGAGGTTGTTCCAGATTGTAGGTGCAGCCAGGGAGAGTGCTCTTTCTGTGGTGTCCTTGCGTATGTTTCTGAAGTCTCTTGGGGTGCTGACTCGGTTGGAGGTTCCTTTTCTTCTTGGGCGTGTGCTGGTGTCTGGTTGTATGAGGGTGTGCAGGCTGTTAGCTGTTGTTTGATCTTAAATATGTTTATGATTGTTTTGTATTTGATGTGTGAACTGATTGGGAGCCAGTGTAAGTCTTTCAGAATAGGTGTGATGTGTTCATGTCTTGTTGATCCAGATATTATGCGGGCTGCGGTGTTTTGTGCTAGTTGTAGTGGTTTGAGTGTTTCTTTTGCTAGTCCAAGGTAGATTGGGTTGCAGAAGTCCAGTAAGGGGGTTATTAGTGCTTGGCATACGGTACGGAAGTGCTCAGTGGCGAGGAGGGGTTTCAGTCTTCTGATGATTCTCATTCTGTAGTATGCATTTTTGATTGTTTTGCTTACGTGTGTCTTGAGGTTCAGTTCATTGTCCAGAGTCACTCCGAGGTATTTTACTTCCGATTTTATTGGTATGGTTGTATTTTGTATCTTGATGTCCGGTGGGTGGATGAAGTCTGGGTTACGAGTGATGATTAGTGCCTCAGTCTTGCTGTAGTTGATTGCGAGGTTGTTGTTTTGACACCATCTTGTCATTTGTGTGAGGACGTTTGTTATTTTAGAGTAGTCCGGGTCGTGAACTGAGATAGGTGTGTATATCATGATGTCATCTGCATAGATAGTATATTGAATGCTGTTCTTTTTCAGGATGTCGCATATTGGCTGGATGTAGATGTTAAACAGTAGTGCTGAGAGTGCGGATCCTTGTGGTACTCCTTGGAGGACTTTTATGGGTCGAGAGGTGTTGTGGCCTACCTTTACCTGTATCCGCCTGTCGGTTAGGTATGAGTGGAACCATTTTAAGGTGGGTCCATGTAGCACAATGTTTTTTAGTCTTTCCAGGAGAGTTTTGTGATCTACTGTGTCAAATGCTGAAGAGATGTCAATGAAGATCATTATGATTCCATTCTTGATGTTGTCTATGGTTCATAGGATGCTGTCGAAGAGGTAATTCAGTAATGTTTCGACTCCATGGTTGGGGCGAAAGCCGTGTTGGTTGTCATCCAGTGGTGCATGGTTGTTGATGTGTTCTTGTAGTTGTTGTTGTACTGTTTTTTCGATGATTTTTGCCAGAAAGGGTATGCTGGATATTGGTCGGTATGCTGCTGGGTTGTTCTTGTCGAGAGTTGTTTTCTTTGGGATCGGTCTTACTGTGGCGAGCTTTAGTTGATTCGGCATGAGTCCTTGAGTTGTGCACTATGTTGTGTATGATGTGTATGAAGTTTGATTTGGTGGCTTTGACCCATGACACTGGGCAAGGGTCTGTAGGGGCGGTGCTTGTATTGATTGTGGAGATGATGAGGGATAGCTGTTCCGTTGAAGGTGAGGAGAATGTGTCCCAGGTCTTAGGGTGTGAGTTAGACCTGGTGGGTGCGCTGGGTCTTGTTTGCTCTGCTGAGTGAAATCTTTCCTTGATGTGGTCAGCAAATTTTTGCGGGTCTATTTGTACTTCATCTTCTGTCCTTTGCTCTTTTGTGAGGATTTTCACGATTTTGAATAGCTCTCTGGGTTTGTTGATGGAGGTATTTATCATGTTTGTATGGTATTCTCTCTTTGATTGGTTGATGTGTTCATTGTATTGTTTTTGCTTTGTTAGGTATAGTTGCTGGTTTTCCGATGTTTTGGTCTTTCTCCATCTCCGTTCTATCTTTCTGAGTTCCCTCTTTTCTTGTCGTATGGTTTTTGAGTACCATGATTTGTGTTGTATCTTGTTGTGATGGTGTTTCTTGGGTCTAGCATCAGTTGCTTTGGCGGCATTAGATAGAGTGCTGTTCCAGTTGGTGATTTGAGCCTCCAGGTCATCTGTTTCTATGGTCAGATGTATCGTGTCCTGTAGGAACGTGTCCCTGTCGAAATTCTTGAATTGTCTTTGTGTGGGTGTGTTGTCTGAGCGTTCGTTTAGCTGGTTTTTTGTAGTTGTATCTTTATCTCAATTATGTAGTGGTCTGACCATGGAACTGGGGTGATGGTGGGTGTTGATATTAGACCTCTTGAGGTTAGGTAATTGGATGCAAAGATGAGGTCTGGGGATGATCCGTGTCTGTGCGTTGGGGCATCGACTATTTGGGTGAACTGAAGTGAAGTCATTGCCTGAAGGAAAGCTTCTGCATATTTGGTGTTGGTGGACTTGAGGTTGAAGTCTCCTAGCAGCAGCGTGGGTTTGTTAGATGCGGTGATTCTTCCTACAACCCCCCCATCCTAGTATTTTTCCATACTTTTAATATGCAATTTTAGACTTTATGCAGTTTTTTATTACCAATTTCCACATAAATTCACAAATACATAACTTCAGCATACACTTTTGAACTTTTAATAGTTACTTTAAAACACACTGGGAAACCACTGGAAACCATGAGTTTATTTAAGGTCGAAACTTCTCAAAAATCACTTATTAGAGGTCAGCAACCCTCCTTTAGGTCCCCTGAGCCTTTTACAATTTTTTTCAAACTTTTTAAAAATGAGTTTTTATACATCGGGCTGTTTTTGCCCTAAGCCACGCCCCCTTTTTTATTAGCAATTTCAACTCTAAACATAAAAATAATTAACTAAGAGCCTCTCTAGCCTTTGTCCACATTTCCAGGACCCCTCCAGATGCCTGAACACTTTAAATTTAATTTTATTTCTTCAGCCTTTTCAGCCCGACCTTATGAAGCTTGGCCCCTTTAAAGCCAACTCCATCTCCTTTGTGTCATACATTGATTAGCCATTTAGGCCTATCTAGCCCAAGTGCTTCTTCTTCCAAGGCCCCCTGCCTTGCTTGCAATCTTTCTGGGCCGTGCTGAGGTCTGAAACCATCCCCAAATGCTACCAGAGCCTCCACAATGGCCCAAATCATCATCGGAGCCTCCCATCCTAATTACCCCTCTCTCAAACGCCCCCTTTCCATATTAGGGACAGCTGTGTGCAAACGCGGCTTCCCCCCAATCCCCTGGGAGGCAGGCCAGGCCCATCTACAGCCGTGGAAATGCAAGTCTTTTCCAGGCCCATTTCATGGCTCTCTGCTACAAGTTTTCTTTTATATTAAAAAAAAACCTGGCTATCACTTTGGCTACCCTTTCAGCCCTTCTTTTTCTTAAAAAACAAAACAAAACATAGCTTCTGGCTTTGTCTCTGGAACCCTGGAGCCCCCAAGGTTATCTTTTATTTAAAAAATAAACAATACAGGACTTATTTGTCTGCTCCTGCAGCCCAACACCACAAACAACAACAAAAATAAATAAATCACAGCTGCACCCCACCACCATGGGGTAGATCCTGTTGAAAAAAACAACTTGTGACTCCCCTCACCGCTGCAGTGAGCTTTCAACGGGAAAGGAAAAGGGAAACAACATGGCAGTCTCCTGCAGCCCCCCTCAGGTAAATTGTATAATTTATTTTTTTCCCTCGGGTTGCATTAACATATTAACTGGAGCCTTACAGTCAGCCTGATATTCAGAGCCTGCTATACATCCATCGATGGCAGGTGAACATATAAATAGCTTATCCTTGGATTATTAGACCCTATACATGTAAGAAAGGGATGAAAGGCCTAAACTAAATGGACAGTGCCAATGCAGTGACCACATGATCCAGATATTCAGTGCGGCTGCTTATACCCATACCAGTGCTCAATATCCAGATTATGTTAAATGCCATCACCAGCAATTTTGTTTTTTTCTGAATAAGAGTTTTGGGGAATTATTTGAATTTTTCTTGTGGGGAGAAAAGTAAATTTTTCCTGTTTGGTATCTCATCAAGAAAAGTAGTGTGAAGTGTTTTGTTTTGAGTTTTTTTAATCAGAAGTCCAGGACACCGATAATCCAGTAGTTTCCTAAAATGCTGACTAACATACTTGGATGTTTTGATGGACTGTTTCCTGTAAGTGTGTTTTACAGAATCATTTGGATAAGTCTGGAGTACCCAAACCGGGATATTGAAGACAGAAGAAGAGAGAGTTCAACCAAGGCCTCAGAAGAGGAGTCTGTTTAGAGACACGGCCTGCTCAAGACCGAGGAGCTTGAGATAAGGAACAGATGGGACTTGCTCCTTGCTTTTGCTATTTTGATTTTGTCTTGTTTTTGTTCTGTATATCTTTTGGGGCCAATATTCAGCAGTGGTGGCAACACATTTAAAGTAGCTGGCTATCGCCGCTTTTAATTAAGACTAAATATACAGTGCCAGGGTCATATCAAGCTACCGGCATTGAATATCCGGTGCACGTGATTAGCCTTTTAGCTAACTTGGCAACAGCGATATTCAGCCACTGCGCAGTTAGCAAAAGCAGATAAAGTTAGGCTGACCTTTTAAATGCCTAACATTAATCTGGCCAGCAGCTGAATGGTTAATGTCAGCAGCGCCCCACAATCAGCAGCATTAGGAACATAAGAACATAAGATATGCCATACTGGGTCAGACCAAGGTCCATCAAGCCCAGTATCCTGTTTCCAACAGTGGCCAATCTAGGTCATACATACTGTCGCCACCCTAGCCCGGGCCAAAGGCCTAAAGGTGCAGGGCTGCCAATGTTAGTCCTTAAATAAAGAATCATACTATTCTTGTCCACAGCTTGGACTTCTGGGACTTGTAGTTGTTTCTCCTTATTTAAAGACAGTAGTGTGAAACCGATGGTTTTTAAAGGCAAACAAGAAATTTATTTATCTTCCCCAAAGCACTAAGGCTCAACACAAACGTTAGGATTCTTCTCCAAGCAATAACATCAGGAAATTATACACAAACTAGAACTGAAACTGCTTCATAAGCCTTTTAACATGTGTAGCTGTTTTCATCAAACGTTCAGCAAACAAAACATAGCTTCTTCCTTCAAGCAAAGCAAAGTGTCCATTTTTATCTTCTGCTTCTTTAGTAATTCAAATACAAGTTATGCATATATTCTTTTCATTAAAAGCGGTTCCTAGTATTAACACAGATAGGTTAACTCACCCTGTTTCTTCAGTGCCTTCTTGGTTAAAGACTTTTTATCAGAAAGCTTTCAAGAACTGGAGAGAGGCTCATGTTGTGCCTTTACACAAAAGCAGAAGTAAGGATGTGGTTGAAAACTACAGGCCGGTTAGTTTAACTTCGGTGGTGAGTAAATTATTGGAAACGCTGCTGAAAGAGAAAATAGTGAGGTTTCTGGAGTCCAGCGGATTACAGGATCCGAGGCAGCATGGATTCACCAGAGGCAGGTCTTGTCAGACAAATCTGATTGATTTCTTTGACTGGGTGACCAGGGAGTTGCACCGAGGGAGAGCCCAGGATGTGGTGTATTTAGATTTCAGTAAAGCCTTTGACACTGTTCCTCACAGGCGACTTATAAACAAACTGAGCACCCTAGGGATGGACCCTAAAGTTACTGCTTGGGTTAGAAATTGGTTGGGTGGGAGGCGACAAAGAGTACAAGTAAATGGAGCTCACTCTGAGGAGAAGGATGTTACCAGTGGTGTGCCCCAGGGATCTGTCCTTGGTCCAATTCTTTTTAACATCTTTGTTAGTGATATAGCGGAAGGGCTTTCGGGTAAGGTTTGCCTCTTTGAGGATGATACCAAAATCTGCAATAGAGTAGACACCCAGGAAGGGGTAGATAACATGAGGAGGGATCTAGCTAAGCTTGAAGAATGGTCTAGAATTTGGCAGCTGGGATTTAATGAAAAAATGTAAGGTCATGCATTTGGGCTGCAGCAATCCAAGGGAGCAATATAGTATAGGGGGTGAAGTACTTCTGTCCACTAAAGAAGAGCGGGACCTAGGCGTGGTTGTGTCTGATGATCTTAAAGTAGCTAAACAGGTAGAAAAGGTGACGGCAAAAGCTAGAAGGATGCTTGGGTGCATACGGAGAGGAATGGCTAGCAGAAAAAAGGAGGTGATAATGCCTCTGTATAAGTCTTTGGTGCGACCTCATGTGGAGTATAGTGTGCAATTCTGGAGACCGCACCTTCAAAAGGATGTGAACAGGATGGAGTCAGTGCAGAGGGTAGCTACTAAAATGATTAGTGGTCTTCATTATAAAGCATATGAGGACAGACTGAAGGATCTTAATATGTACACCTTAGAGGAAAGGAGGGATAGAGGTGATATGATTGAGATGTTTAAATACCTCCGTGGCATAAATGTTCAGGGAGAGAGCCTCTTTCAATTGAAAGCAAGTTCTGCTACGAGGGGACATGGGATGAGGGTGAAGGGAGATAGATTCAGGAGTGATATGCGGAAATATTTCTTTATGGAAAGAGTAGTGGATCCGTTGAATAGTCTCCCAGTGGAGGTGGTAGAGATGAGGACAGTAACTGAATTCAAAAAAGCATGGGACAAACACAGAGGATTTCTAAAGGTAAAAAGGGGACTGTTGTAGTTGTTATGGAAGGACAGACTAGATAGGCCATGTGGTCTTTTTCTGTCATCATATTTCTATGTAATCTGCCCTCTGGCACAATGAACAGTCCATTGCTAATTCCTCAGTTATAGAATCCTGCTTAGAACAGTCTACCTGCATCTCTTCCTGATCTTCAGCATGTACATCTGACTCTGAGCCTTCATGAGCTGTTTCTGGCTTAATGCTTAGTAAAAGCTCCTGGACTTCTCTCCACAGGTGCTCTTCATAATAAAGAATGTTTGTACCTGGAATGTGAGGATTCCTTCTCTGGATCAACTGCCTCAGTTCTTCTAACTTGTTCAGCCCTGGTTCTTTTGACCCAGCTGGGTTCTGGTCACCTCTAGCTGTGAGTTTGTCCACCCATCTTTTGGCAGCTTGAACTCTTTGAGCTGGACCATGAACCGTTGGAACTGCAGCCTGACCCTCGTCAGCAATTCTCCTAGCCACACCTCGGCTGGCTTCAGGACTAACAGCACTCCTCCTGCAAGCCTGGCTTTGTTTATGGCTGCTACTTTCACTGCTGAGCTCCTCACCAAAATCTTCACCGTTCTCCTCCCCGGTGATCTCCTTTCTGCTCCTAGGTGCTGGCCCTCTTCCTTTTTCTCCCCTAGGTTTATAAGGCTGTTTCTTAACTAGCGTACACTGCTTCCTCAGTGTTTTTCATTACTCCCCAAGTCTGCACTTAGGTTAGCAGAGCTTGGGTGTGGCCTGACTTCGGTGACTGCGTGCTTTCTTCCTTTACCTGCACTCTGAAAGCTGTGAATTCCCTGCCTGTCTCTCTCCTTAAAGGTATATTTACAATTTTCCTCTATTTCCATGGGCTCAGCAGAGCTCTCCTCATCACAGTACCTAGCACTTTCCCCAAAAGACACAGGTTCCGCAATGCTTGTACTGGGTCCAGCAGTGATATCCTGGGTCCCTTCTTAATAATGGTTTATGGACCTTTCCTCCAGGAACTTGTCCAAATGGCGGTCAAAAGGGCTTGCCGCAGTACCTCATGTGTGGCCAACAAGGGTGTGCAAGTGGCCAAGCTACCAAACTGCCAGTAGCTTGGCTGAACTTCACATCACCTCCTAAGGTGGCCTTATGTGCAGCTGTGCTATTGGCAGTCATGACAGCCAGAAGCACAGCAACATCCCACGCTCTGGCTGTCACTAGTTAGCACACCCACTCTCTGCCCCACCCCTCTCATTTCCCTCCCCTTCACATGTAAAGCAGATAGTGTAGGATTAACCCCGCACTGTCTGCTTTGCATTTATGCTGTTAGAGTAGCTCTGAGCATATCCACAATGACGCTTAAATCTTGCCAAGAGGGGATATTGAGTGGCACAAAACAGCTATGTGCCGTTCATAGGTGTGAGACAGGCCTTGGCACCACCAAAGCTTTGCCGCCATGATTGCGGCTTTCCCCTACTTCTGCCAACAGGTGTCTGATATAGGAAAGGCTGTGATTGTGACCCGGCAGGCAGTAAGCGGGGATCCCATCCCACATGGGCAGAAGAGAACTCTTGTCTGCCCATGGGAGCTCTGATCCCCATGAGCAGACAGGAGTGGAAGGCCAGTGATAACAGCCTCATGCAGTTCGCCTGGCCCTGGGGGTGAAGCTTGGTCGTCCCCCCCCCCCCCCGCCAAAGAAAATGGTGTTCCATTGCCCCTGGTGCCACTGAATATGCTGCACACTGCTAACCGTGTTAATTGTTTTGAATATGCCCCCTCCCCCCCCTTTATTTTAGGGAAAAGATGACCCTTAGGAGTATGTTTACTAAACTGCGTTAGTGTGATTCGCGTTAGGAGCCGTGGTAGAGGCAGAAATCCCAAATAAGGACATGGGCGGTACATCGTTACCGATAACGCGCGTTACCAGGCGCCATAAATGAACGAGTGCTACAGGGCACGTTACCGCGCGTTAATCTTAAGAAGGCGCACAGGCAAACAAGCACAGCAACAGAGCTGTAGCACAATGGTTCCAACACTGACTGATGGTACAGGGGTCATGGGTTTGATTCCCCAGTGGGCTTAATGTATAAGGCTGACTAAGGCAGCACCCTTTACATTTAAGTAGTGATTGTTGAGGCATTTGATGTGTATTTTAATTAGTGCTGCCAGCAAACACACCCTCACGGTGGCATAACCTAAGGTGCCACATACGGCACCCATAACGCACTCCATAGGGTACATTATAAAGTGTACTGTCCGCCAAGGCACCCTATAATGTCCCCTATAAGACACCTTATAAGGCTGTGAACAAAGCCCTGGCTGGCTGCAGAAGGACTGCACGTCACCACACAAACTGTCTGCTGTGGTTACCAGGATAGGGTTAACCCACCCGTACCCATGATGCACTGCACATGCAAATCAGCAGTCGAGAGATGGGCACAAGATTGGGTATGCACCTCCACAGCACCTCGGCCTGGTAGGGACAACAGACCATGTGTGGCACTGCCACAGAGTAGCCACAGACAGTCACATTGTGCGGGTACTGTGCCCACCCTGAGGTTGAGATGGGGCGCCCAGCACCAGGTCCACAGCACCTTTCATGGCTGAAATTCACCATGCTGCAAGTCCCCATCAGTGTGTAATATGTAGTTCTGTTAGACACACCTAGGATACATCTGTGTCCTGCTGTATGTCATGCTGCAGGTCCCCATCAGTGTGTGATAGGTAGCTCCATTAGACACACCTAGGATACATCTGTGCCCTGCTGTATGTCACGGTCATGTCTAGTCCTTATGGGCGATGATGCACCCAGAATAGTGCATATCCTGTGTTGGTGCCATGGTTACCTGCTGTAGGTGAAGGGGGGGGGGTATGGACCCATAGGCAGATGATGTACCACCACACAACCCACCCTCTGGGGCTCAGGGTGGGAAACAGGATCACCTATCAATAGATCCACAGTCTACCTCCTTGCAATGGTAGCAGTAGAGGGGACCATCAAGACCAGTCCTACTGGGGAACAGACAGATGGCAGGCCCGGAAATGCTCAGCTGCCCCACACCATTATCTGACATTCTCCAGCAGCAAGCCTCCAGCTGCTGCACCCTGCAAGGTGTTCCAGCAACACACATAATAGCTGCAGACAGTCCGCCAGCTAGCCAATAGTGCATGGTCCTGGAGGAAATGCATGTACCCAGAACGGGGATGTCAGCATACACACCAAGCAGATAAGTCAGTGATTGGGCCCCAAAAGAAAACCCATAAATATCACATGAGAGAAATACTATGTAGCACTATGGGGGAACCTAGCCATGCCATGGTCACTGCTCAGTCAGGGTGAGAGTGACCTCCCAGCAGGACATGCTATGGCCACCCTGTCCGTGCAGGTGGTACCGGGCACTACAATGTCCGAGCCATTGCCCTATGCCCTGTGCAGATGCGGCCAGGCCAGGCCACCCTATCCAGGCTATTCCCACGGTACCTTGCTCCTCATTATGCACATTGGCAGGCCAATACTGGCAACAGTGCTAGCAGTGTGGGCTGTGGAGGGTGTTGGCAGCCACCACACACTGGATAGACAGACACACACTCCCCACACCTATGCCAGCATTGTGCAACTATAGAGGTGTTGGGCAGCCCAGGCCACCACACCAGTCCTGGGCACAGTGCAGGCATGGCTATGGTATGCAATACTGTAGGAGTCACTCCCCAGGTTGCTAAACACTGTCAGACACAAGACCTGTAGCACACTCCACAGACATCAGAAAGGTTGCTATGATGCAGCTCACTCAGAAAATTGTACTTAACCTAGGAATTGCTATCTGCCAGTAATCATAGCAACCTTTTGATAGATGTGTACCATATTCCCAGGTTTAGGGTTGCATTACTAAGGTATGCAAGTGCTAGTATTGGGAGATGCACGCAGAGCCCAAAGTCCTGCCTCTCCAGGAGGCTTTGGATAATGGGGCCTGTGGGTGAGGGTGTGTCTGCCCCTGTTGGCTGCTGCTTTACAGCAGAGGTTCCCAACTCCAGTCCTGCGGTGCCAAACACTGTTCGGGTTTTCATGCTGTCCCTCATGAATATGCATGAGATACATCTGCATACCATGGGGGTGGTGCATAGAAATGCAGCACAGGCATCTTTATCAGAGGCAGCATGGAACCGGAATGGTGTTTGGCCCTCCAGGACTGCATTTGGGAGACACTGCTCTAGGAAATGTGCATATTTATGGTGTCCGTGCTCTGTAGGGTAAAATGTAGGTGTCTTGGGCATGTTTACGTCATATGCAATAAAGGTGCTGTCTGTATTAGTACTTTGTAGTAGTGGGTAAAACATGGGGACTGGGTTGGCAGGAACCACAGCTGGGACTTGAACCTGTGACCCTCTGCGTCTGAATACACTGGTTGTGTGCACTGAACCACCTTGTCACAGAGTCAATATGTTCCTTGGTGATACCATGACTGTTCGTCAGACAGGGCCCATCTGTTGCAGTACAAGGCACCCACCTACACAGGGCTAGGCCACGGTCTGCTCTGGGCAGCTGCCACTGCCCCCTTCACCACCAGTATCCCTAAGCCACCATGCTGACATGCCCTTCTGCTGGTGGTGCTGGTGGTGCGCAGTCTCAGGCCATCCAGTGTGCAGGTAGGTGGCTGCCTATGGTGCGGGTTCTGGGGTAGGGGTGCCTGCATAGACATCTACGCTCCCCCCAGCCCCGCCTGCCAATGTTCCGTGCCCCTAGGGGTAGCTGTTGCGTACTATCCCCTGTGACACTGTGGAAAACACACTCGTGCCCATGTTGGGCCTTCAGCAGTTGCTGTCTGGCTGCTCTGCTGTTTCAGCATTCATATGGGCCACCTAGGCATCACCCTAGTCCGCACTGTGGCCCAGCTCCACCACAGCATGTGCCGCCTGCAGCCCTCTGTATCCCCTTCTCCAGCATCTGTCCAGTTGCCGTTCCGACATGCCCGCCCTGATGTTGCGGGACATGTGCACGCCATAGGAAACCTGTCCGATGGTGGGGAAAACCCTGAGCAGCGCTATTTCACTGTGGGCTCATTCACCTTGTATGGGGACGGAGTATAGACCCTTCCACGATTTATATCTGTTCTATGGAGCTTACTCGGGGGGGGAGGGGTTGATGTTTCTCATTGATACCACTATTGGCCAGCTTGGTTATGGTTTTTTTCCAGTTTGTTGGGGTCATTTTCAGTGTTTATGTGCCCTTTTGTTCTGTGCACATGTATCACACTTATCACTTTCATTTGGTTTCCCCTGACTGGGCTGTACATTGCTGACGCTGAAATGGTTTCTCTCCCCTGTAATGTGCAATTAACGGCAGGTTTTCAATCGCGTTTGGATTCAGCTCTTCAGATCAGCGCGTTAGTGTGCAGGGAGCCTCTCCCCACCCACTCTCCGCCCACTGACCCCTTCTCTCCGCCCTCTCTCCACCTTCTGCGGTGTTTTACCGCGCCGCGGAGCTTTACGATCGTTAATGTTGATTAACGCACGTTATGTAATGTTATCGATCGTTAGCGCATCATAACGCGCGTTATGATGCGCTAACGATCGTTAACGTTATGTAACGTTACCGCAGTTTAGTAAACATACCCCTTAGTGTGGGTTTGCACTTCTTACAGAGCTTTGAAGTGTTTGTAGAATTTTGGGTGTCATCCCAGTGAAGGCTTTGGGACATTTTACCTTCCCTATCCAATAGAATCATTTATTTCAATTCTGGTAGGTTTCCTGATTCTTTTTGCATACCTCTCCTGGGATGTCCTCCCAGCAGTGGAAGGCCACTACACACCTATGGGCCCGATTTTCAGCACCGGCAGCTAGCACTGCTAACGTAACTAGCTACCGATGCTAAATATTTAACCCAGATATTCAAAGCTCGGGCCATATCTAGCCCTGGCATTCAGGGCCATACCAAGAACTGTGCGAGTGGTGCAGCAGCACAGGGCGCAAGCACAGAAAGGACACTGATATCATCACTGGGCTTCCAAGAAGCTTAAGAACATAAGTACATAAGATTTGCCATACTGGGTCAGACCAAGGTCCATCAAGCCCAGTATCATGTTTCCAACAGTGGCCAATCTAGGTCATAAGTACCTAGCAGTTTCCCCAAAAGACACAGGTTCCACAATGCTTGTATTGGGTCAAGCAGTGATATCCTGGGACCCCTTTAATAATGGTTTATGGACCTTTCCTCCAGGAACTAGTCCAAACATTTTTTAAACCCAGCTACACTAACAACTCTTACTACATCCTCCGGTAATAAATTCCAGAGTTTGATTACATGTTGAGTGAAAAAATATTTTCTCTTTTTAGTCTTAAATAGTTTACTCTGTAGCTTCATTGCATGTTCCCTAGTTCTTCTATATTCTGATGATGTAAACAATCAGTCTACGTTTACCAGTTCCACTCCATTCATTAATTTATAGACCTCTATCATATCTCCCCTCAGCCGTCTCTTTTCCAGGTTGAAGAGCCCTAACCTTTTTAGCCTCTCTTCATAGGGGTATCTTTCCATCCCCTTTACCATTTTGGTGGCTCTTCTCTGTACCTTTCCTAATAACGCTATATCCTTTTTAAGATATGGCGACCAGAATTGCACACAATATTCAAAGTGTGGTCGCACCATGGTACGATACAGAGGCATTATAATACCCTTTGTTTTATTTTCAATTCCTTTCCTTATGATACTTAGCATTCTATTTGCTTTCTTGCCCGCCACTGCACACTGGGCGGAGGGTTTTAACATGTTATCCACGATGACACCTAAATCTTTTTCCTGGGTGGTGGTTCCTAATGTGGAGTTTTGCATCATGTAACCATAGTCTGGGTTTTTCTTTCCTAAGTGCATAACTTTGCACTTGTCTACATTAAATTTCATCTGCCATTTTGATGCCCAGTCTTCTAATTTATCAAGATCCTCTTGCAGTTTTCCACAATCCTCATGGGTTTTAACAACTAGTTTTGTTTCATCTGCAAATTTAATAACCTCACTCGTTATTCCCTTTTCCAGGTCATTTATGTTATGTCAAAAAGCAGCAGACCCAGCACAGATCCCTGGGGTACTCCACTATTCACCTTTCTTCATTGGGAAAATTGGCCATTTAGCCCTACCCTCTGCTTTCTATCTTTTAACCAGTTCCTGATCCACAATAGTACACTGCCTCCTATCCCATGACTTTTTAGTTTTGCCAAAAGTCTCTGATGAGGGACTTTATCAAAGGCTTTCTGAAAGTCCAGATGTACTATATCAACAGACTCACCTTTGTCTACCTGTTTATTCACAGCTTCAAAAAAACATAACAGGTTAGTAAGACAAGATCTTCCTTGTCTAAAGCCATATTGGCTGTCTCCCATTAAGCCATGACTATCTACATGTTCAGCAATTTTGTTCTTTATTATGGTTTAATTTTACTAGGTACTGATGTCAGGCTCACCATTCTGTAGTTTCCCGGATCACCCCAGGAACCCTTTTTAAATATTGGCGTTAAATTGGCCAACCTACAATCTTCAGTATTACAGATGCTTTAATGATAGGTCACAGATTACTAATAGCAAGTCTACAAGCTCATATTTCAGTTCTTTCAAAACCCTTGGATGTATACTATCTGGTCCAGGTGATTTGCCACTCTTCAGTTTATCAAATAGTTGTAATACATCTTCTCGGTGTATTGATATTTCTTTCAATTCTTCCGAAGTATCACCTTTAAATAACACTTCAATCATGGGGAACATCCCTACATCTTCTTCAGTAAAGACTGAAGCAAAGAATTAATTCAGTCTCTCCGCTATGGCCTTGTCCCCTCTTAGTGCCCCTTTTACCCTTCTATCATCTAATGGTCCACCTGACTCTCTCACAGGCCTTTTGCTACAAATGTACTTGAAAAAGTCTTTGGGGTATGTTTACTAAACTGCGGTAAATGTGAATAACGCGCGTTGTACGACGTTAACGATTGTTAGCGCGCTATAGCGCGTGCTATAGCGCATTAACGATCATAAACGCGCTATAGCACGTGCTATCAGGCGCTAATGAGCATAATGCTCCGCGACGCGGTAAAACACCGCAGAAGGTGGAGAGAGGGCGGAGAGAAGGGGTCAATGGGCGGAGAGTGGGCGGGGAGAGGCTCCCTGCACACCAACGCGCTGAATTTCAGAGCTGAATTCCAACGCGAATGAAAACCTACCGGTAAAAGCAATTTAAAGGGGAGAGAAACCATTTACGTGTCAGCAAGGTACAGCCTAGGCAGGGAAACCAAAAAAAGGTGATAAGTGTGATACATGTGCACAGAACAAAAGGGCACAGAAACACCGAAAATGACCCCAACAAACTGGAAGAAAACAACAACCAAGCTGGCCAATAGTGGTAGCAATGAGAAACATCAACCCCCCCCCCCCCCCTGAGTAAGCTCCATAGAACAGATATAATTCATGGAAGGGTCCATACTCCGTCCCCATACAAGGTGCATAGGCCCACAGTGAAATAGCACTGCTCAGGGATTTTCCCACCATCGGACAGGGTTCCTATGGCATGCACATGTCCCACAACATCAGGGCGGGCATGTCAGAACGGGCAACCGGGCAGATGCTGGAAAAGGGGATACAGAGGGCTGCAGGCGGCACATGCAGTGGTGCAGCTGGGCCACAGTGGGGACTAGGGTGATGCTCAGTTGGCCCATAGGAATGCGTAAACAGTAGAGCCAGACAGCAACTGATGAGGGCCCAACATGGGCACGAGTGTGTTTCCCAAAGCGTCACAGGGGAGAGTACCCAACAGCAACCCCCAAGGGCACGGAACACTGGCAGTCGGGGCTGGGGGGGAGCGTGGACGTCTATGCAGGCACCCCTACCCCAGAACACGCACCATAGGCAGCCGCCTACCTGCATACTGGATGGCCTGAGACCGCGCACCACCAGCTCCACCAGCAGAAGGGCTGAGGGATACTGGTGGTGGAGGGGGCAGTGGCAGCTGCCCGGAGCAGACCGTGGCCTAGCCCTGTGTAGGTGGGTGCTATGCACTGAAACAGACAGGCCCTGTCTGACCAACAGTCATGGTATCACCAGGGAATGCACCATCTCTTGAGAACATGGTGGTGCAGTGCACAGAACCACTGTATTCAGAAGCAGAAGGTCACAGGTTCAAGTCCCAGCTGTGGTTTCTGCCAACCCAGTCCTCATGTTTTACCCACTACTATAACGTGCTAATACAGGCAGAACTGTTCTTGCAGATGACGTAAACATGCCCAAAACACCAACATTTTACCCTACAGAGCACAGACACCATAAACATGCACATTACCTAGAGCAGAGCCTCCCAAATGCAGTCCTGGAGGGCCAAACACCATTCCGGTTCCATGCTGCCTCAGATAAAGATGCCTGTGCTGCATTTCTATGCACCACCCCCATGGTATGCAGATGTATCTCATGCATATTCATGAGGGACAGCATGAAAACCCGAACAGTGTTTGGCACCGCAGTACTGGAGTTGGGAACCTCTGCCGTAAAGCAGCATCCAACAGGGGCAGACATACCCGCACCCACAGGCCCCATTATCCACAGCCTTCTGGAGAGGCAGGACTGTGGGCTCTTTGTGCATCTCCCAATACTAGCACTTGCATACCTTAGTAATGCCACCCTAAACCGGGGAATATGGTAGACATCTATCAAAAGGTTGCTAGGATTACTGGCAGATAGCAATTCCTAGGTTAGGTACAAGTGTCTGAGTGAGCTGCATCATAGCAACCTTTCTGATGTATGTGGAATGTGCTACAGGTCATGTGTCTGACAGTGTTTACCAACCTGGGGAGTGACTCCTACAGTATTGCGTACCATAGCCATGCCTGCACTGTGCTCAGGACTTGTGTGGTGGCCTGGGCTGCCCAACACCTCTATAGTTGCACAATGCTGGCATAGGTGTGGGGAGTGTGTGTCTGTCTATCCAGTGTGTGGTGGCTTCCAACACCCTCCACAGCCCACACTGCTAGCACTGTTCCCAGTATTGGCCTATCAATGTGCATAATGAGGAGCAAGGTACCGTGGGAATAGCCTGTATAGGGTGGCCTGGCCTGGCCGCATCTGCGCTGGGCATAGGGCAATGGCTCGGACATTGTAGTGCCCGGTACCACCTACACAGACAGAGTGGCCACGGCATGTCCTGCTGGGAGGTCACTCTCACTCTGACTGAGTAGTGACCACGGCATGGCTAGGTTCCCC
Source organism: Ichthyophis bannanicus (assembly GCA_033557465.1). Taxonomy (NCBI): domain Eukaryota; kingdom Metazoa; phylum Chordata; class Amphibia; order Gymnophiona; family Ichthyophiidae; genus Ichthyophis; species Ichthyophis bannanicus. The sequence continues at coordinate 248,034,986 of CM066031.1, forward strand.
CATAGTGCTATATAGCATTTTGCTCATGTGATATATATGGGTTCTCTTTTGGAGCCCAATCGCTGACTTATCTTCTTGGTGTGTAGGCTGACATCCCCTGGGTTCTGGGTACATGCATCTTCTCCAGGACCATGCAGTATGGACTAGCTGGTGGACTGTCTGCAGCTATTATGCGTGTTGCTGGAACACCTTGCAGGGTGCAGCAGCTGGAGGCTTGCTTCTGGGGAATGTCAGATAATGGTGGGGGGCAGCTGAGCATATCCAGGACTGCCGTCTGTCCGCTTTTGCGTTATGGATTTGTACCGCTCTGTCTGTTCCCCAGCAGGACTGCGGTTGCTGGTTCTCTCTACCGCTGCCATTGCAGGGGGGTAGACTGTGGATCTTTTGGTGGGTGACCCTGTTTCCCACCCTAAGCCCCAGAGGGTGCGTTGTGTGGTGGTAGATGATCTGCCCATGGGTCCATACACCCCCCCTTCACCTACAGCAGGTAACCTTGGCACCAACACAGGATATGCACTATTCTGAGTGCATCATCGCCCATAAGGACTAGACATGACCGTGACATACAGCAGGGCACAGATGTATCCTAGGTGTGTCTAATGGAGCTACCTATCACACACTGATGGGGACCTGCAGCATGGCGTATTTCAGCCATGAAAGATGCTGGGGGCCCTACCTCAACCTCAGGGTGGGCACTGTACCCGCACAATGTGAGTGTCTGTGGCTACTCTGTGGCAGTGCCACACACGGTCTGTCCCCCCTACAGGGCCGAGGTGCTGTGGGGGTGCATACCCGCTCTTGTGCCCATCTCTTGACTGCTGATTTGCATGTGCTGTGCATCATGGGTACGGGTGGGTTACCCCTATCCTGGTAACCACAGCAGAATGTGGGTGTGGTGCCGTGCAGTCCTCCTGTGGCCAGCCAGTTGTTTGTTAGCAGCTCTAGCCCACTGGTTACTTCACTGCCTGTGGAGCCAGAGGTCATGTGTCCTAAACCCACAGTGGGATTCATCAATAGGGCTGTCTTAGGCATTGTCTGTTTTTATTGTATATTAGTTCTGCCAGCAGGACCACCCTCAGGGTACTGTCCCCTTAGGGTGGCTCATAAGGCGCCCTATAGGGTGCCTTATTCGGCGCCCTATAAAGCGCCTTATAAGGTGCCTTATATGGTGTCCTATAGGGGACATTATAGGGTGCCTTGGCAGACAGTGCACTTTATAATGTGGCCTATGGAGTGCCCTCTAGGGTGCCTTATGTGGCACCTTAGGTTACGCCACTGTGAGGGTGTGTTTGCTGGCAGCACTATTCAGGTACAAGTAACCTTCCTCACAGCCCACTACTGAACCCTTTCCAGGCCAAGCCCAGTACTTTCGGGATCCAAACCTCTGCCTATATATTCCTATCAAATGGTATAGCATACATGACCATGCCAGAGGGAACGTCACTATTGGAACATATTGGATACAACGGGTACAATTTTCCTGACATGTGCAAACATTATCCCAGCTGCAGAATGTGGATTAAAAAATTACAGTAGGCCTTCTAAGGGTTACACATGACGCCTCAGCCAGCCTTATTCATTTGGCACACTGGGGAATTGAACCCATAACCTTGGTACCATCAGTCTGTGTAGTAACCAGTGTGCTACAGCTCTGTTTCTGTATTTGAGTGTCTGCGCGCTGTCTTAAGCTTGCGTGCAGAAGCGCGCGCGCTGTAGCGATCGTTGCCGCGCGGCGCGCATTAACGCACGCACCTGCGCGTTATCGGTTACGATGTACCGCCCATGTCCTTTTATGGCTTTCCTTCCACTAATGCGGCTCCTAACACGAATTGCACTAATGCAGTTTAGTAAACATACCCCTTTATGATGCGTTTTTGATTCCACAGCAAGTTTCTTCTCAAATTCTCTCTTTGCCTGTCTTATCAATGCCTTGCATTTAAGTTGCCAGTGCTTGTGCAGTTTCCAGTTTTCACAATTTGGCTCTTTTTTCCATTTCCTGAAAGATGTTTTTTTGGGAACAACAACCTCTCTGACCTCACCTTTAAACCATGTTGGCAGTTTTTTGGACTTCCACTTTTCTTAAAGAGTGGAATACAGTTGGTCTGGGCTTCCAATATAGTATTTTTCAACAACACCCAAGCTTGATGTAAGTCTTTAACCATTGCAACTGCTCCTTTTAGATTTTTTAAAACTATTTTCCTCAATTTATCATAGTCTCCTTTTTGAAATTTAAAAGGTAGTACTGTGGATTTCCTTACCATCCCTCCTCCATTAATTAAATCAAACGTGATCATGCTATGATCGCTATTGCCAAGTGGCCCGAACGCCCTTATCTCTTGCACCAGATCTGGTGTTCCACTAAGGACTAGGTCCAAAATGACCTCCCCTCTGGGTCGGTTCATGAACCAGCTGCTCCAAGAAGCAATCATTTATTTCATCTAGAAACTTTATTTCCCTAGCATGTCCTGCCGTGACACTGACCCATTCAATACTGGGGTAATTAAAATCACCCATTATTATTACTGTGCTGTAACTTTTGTTAGCTTCCCTGATTTCTTGGAGCATTTCATCATCCATTTGTTCATTCTTGCCAGGTGGTCTATAATACACCCCCACTGCCATCGCCTTCCCCTTTTTACATGGAATTTCAATGCATAGAGATTCTACAGCAAATTTTGTTTCCTGCAAAACTTTAATCCTTTGTGAATCAATGCCCTCTCTAACATAGAACGCAACCCCTCCACCAATTTGATCAGTTCTAGCATTGCGATATCGTTTGTACTCAGGTATCTCAATGTCCCACTGGTTGTCCTCCTTCCACCATGTCTCTGAGATACCAATCATATCTAACCTCTCATTTAGTGCTATATATTCTAACTCCTCCATCTTATTTCTTAGACTTCTGGCATTTGCATACAAGCATTTTAGAGACTGTATTTTATTCATATTAATCTGGAAATCGGTAGATAGGGGTAATTTGGAATCTTTAAGCTCTGTCTGTTCCGAACTCAAGGGCATTTAGGCTAGTTTTGTCTTTATTGGAACCTCTCTGCTGATATGCCCTAACTTCATTGTTTTGGTAGTATCCTTCAAGAATACATTGTTCTGAACCATGCGCTCTTGGGCGACTGTCGGCTCTCCCCTATTATCTAGTTTAAAAGATACTCTATCTCCTTTTTAAAGGTTAATGCCAGCAGCCTGTTTCCATCCCGGTTAAGGTGAAGCCCATCCCTTCGGAAGAGCCCCTCCTTTCCCCAGAAAGTTCCCCGGTTCCTAATAAATCCAAACCCCTCATCCTTGCACCATCGTCTCATCCACGTATTGAGACCCTGGAGCGCTTCCTGTCTTTTGGGTCCTGCGCGTGAAACGGAAAGCATTTCGGAGAACGCTACCCTTGAAGTTCTGGATTTCAATTACCTACCTAAAAGCCTAAATTTAGCCTCCAGAACCTCCCTACCACATTTTCCTAGGTCATTGGTACCAGCATGTACCAAGACAGCAGACTCCTCCCCAGCACTATCTAAGAACTTGTCTAGGTGGCACGTGAGGTCCGCTACCTTCGCACCAGGCAGGCGTGTTACCAGGTGATCCTCACGTCCACCAGCCACCCAGCTATCTACATGCCTAATGATCGAATCACCAACTATAACGGCTGTCCTATCCCTTCCCTTATGGGCACAAGGCCCTCAAGAAACTTCCTCGGTGTGAGAGGGTTTACATCGCCTGGAGGATAGGTCCTAGCTACAGGATCACTTCCTGCATCACCAGGATGATGATCTCCTGTCAAGTGATCTCTCTCCTCCATGGCAACAGGGATGCTGCCAGACTGGAGGTGGGACTTAATAACTATATCCATGTAAGTATCGTCTATGTACCTCCCTATCTTCCTTATATCCTCCAAGTCTGCTACTCTAGCATCCAGAGATCGGACTCGTTCCCTGAGAGCAAAGAGCTCCTTACACCTAGTGCACACATAAAACCACTCACCAACTGGGAGAAAATCATACATGTGACACTCAATGCAAAAGACTGGAAGGCCCCCATCTTGCTACTGGACTGCTGTCTGCATTTTAGTTTAGGTTGTGTTTAGATATTTAAATTCTTTACTTACTAAGGGTTGCTGGGGATACTTATACAAATAAAACTAGACCTAATACGTTTAATGTACTTTGTTCACCTGAAGCTTAATTAATCTCAGATCCTTAATGTATGCCTGATGAGGATAAACAGCTGCACCTGAGAGTGAATATGGCACCTCCTTTCCTTGAAGAGGTTTAAGAACCTATAAAGCTATGAATATCCCAGGGGTGGGTGGGCGGAGGGAGGGAAGGAGGGAGGGAAAGAAGACCTATGAAAAGCTGGCTGCTACACAATACCCTGTCCTGTGCTTCTAGGGTAATCTGTGACCAATTTCCAGGGGAGGGGGGGTCCCACAGAAGGGAGTCTTGGGTTCTAAAATTAATCAGAAAGTTCTCTTCTGTGTTTTAAATTTAAACTGAAAGCTCTTTGCTGCTACTAGGCCCTGACTAATTTAACAAATACACTGAGTTCACAGTTTAATCAACTTTAATCTAAAGAACTGCTTTTTCCCCAAGATTTAGAAAAATTCCCAGAAGTAAATGCTTACAATTGCAGATCTCTCTCCAGAAGTAGCAATCCCCTTTTGTAGTCCTTCAAGACTGAGAATCACAGAACATTACTACATGTGGCTGGGGCGGAAGGGGGCACAAGATGTGTTAGTCACACAGGGCACATTTCTAGCTTGGTACAATCCTGCCAGCATTGAATATCTGTGGTAGCCGCATAGGCCAATCGGTAACCAGGCAACGGCAATATTGGACCACTGGCCGGTTAGCAATATGTGGTGAGTTAGGCCAGACTTAACTGTGCCTGGCTTTTGTCACATATCACTAATTAGGCTGTGGCATTATTGAGCCACTACCCGGTTACCGTTCAGCACGACTTCTGCTCCACCCTGGAATGCCCCTAATATGCCTTGATGCTAAGCGGTTAGCATCGGGATGTGTAGGGCCAGCAGTCGCGGATATTCAGCAGCATTGTGTTAGTGCCATTGAATATCCCATTCACTGCAATGAACATGGTTAGAAGCTCCTCTAACCACGTTAATCACTTGGAATATTGGGCCTAAATTGCTTTCTTTAAAGCTGCCACCCATTCTCTGCCCCCTGCCCCCCTGGAATTTCCTACGTGCATATCACATTAAAGCTGGAGCAGTGTACTCCCTTAGTATAAAGAGAGCTTTCTTACAAGTCATAATTGTTCCTCATTTCTTTATTTGAATCATAGCAAAGAAAAGCAGTCCAGACCAGCCTTCTTTAAATGTCTTAGGTTAAGTTTCTATAAAGCGAGTCTCCTCAGGAGCAAAGTCATTGCCTTATTTTTCTTAATTATATTTAATATCTTCTTCCTTTTAATAGACTAAATCAGGCTATTATGATTCTGCAAGAATATTATAATTGAGTTGTTCACCCTGGATACCAAAGAATTAGGAAACTCAGCATCCTCTCACCTCCATCAGTGATCCTCTGCTTTAAGGGCATACTGTAATGTCATACCTATTTCTGTGCTATGTTTCCAATTTAATCAACCTTATCCACTTCCATTTCATTAAGTCATCATTAAAATGAAAATATCGGTGCAAGTAAAGATTTAGCATGTCGGTATATTTCTGAATTTGAATATTTTACACATTATGGAAAACTCGCTTTTCTCCTCTAGAATTCCCTGTCAGGACACCTCAGTTAGCATAAAAGTACTGAAAGTTACTCATCTCTTCAGCTGAGTTGTGTGGTGAAACTCCCAGAATGGGGCTTTTTGGGTACCTAGTAACAAGAAAAAAACTAGAACATTTGATGATGAAATAAAGTTCAACCTAACTGACATTGTCTTTTTAGCATCTTCCTGGTCTGGTCACGGAAGTAATGATATACAACATACTGAGGATTCATTAGATGATCAGCAAAAATGTAAAAGCACATAGACATACTGTACCAGCAGAGTACCCCAATACACTTGGGAGAACCTGGCAGTACTGCAACGTGGCAACAAAGGACTGTGGGAGAATGGCCACGTGGTAGTGGTTAAATGCCGCAAGATAAACAAAGGAATTGAGAAAGGTAGCGGCAACTCTCTTCAATCACTCAGGGGTAAGTGTAGAATCGAATCGAAAATGGGCAGATATCGTCATTACCAAGGAGGAACCTAGTAACACAAACTGGACAGCCTGGAAGATGGGTTCTACACTATGTAATAGATTACAGAAGGGAAAATTCTGAGTTTGGGCAGCATTTTTTTCCTAGCGAAAAAGGTGTCATTACTCATAGGCAGGACTCTTTCATTGATACATGAGGATGGCGGGTCAATTTTAGCAGGCAATGAAAATGCTTCTTTTAGTCTGTGCCCCCTCAAAAAAGCCCTGGGTTTGGGAAGGTGAAGGAATGGAATTTATTCAACTGGAGGGAAGGTGAAGGAAAGGATTTTTGTTCAGCTGGAACAGTTTACCAGCACAGGAAGGCAGAAATGGCAAAGTCTGGCAGTATAATATGATCCATGAGTGGGTAACTAGTGTCACCCAGCGTGGGACCCCACAGGTTAAGGCAGGGTACTACACTGAGGCCTTATCTTGAACTGGCCAGAAAAAGGATATAGAAAGCCTTGCTATGCTCTCTGGGAGTTGTAGTTCTTATTGACCAGCCAATAAATGAGTTGCGGACGCGTGGTAAGGCTCAAAGACAGGATTTATTCCCCTTCCGGGAGGATTATTTTTGTAATGAAAAACAAGGCAGATAAACCAACTTCGGGTACAAAAATAAAGAGACAAAATGTGAACAAAAACTGCTTCTTTTTTCAGCTTCTCTACACCAAATGAAAAGGTATTTTAAACAGTCCTTTTTCCAACAAACATAAACCCTTTCTCTGTTACTTCCACAGTTAGAAAGTTTCACAGCTCCTTTAACATAGAGAGGAGATCTCGTCTGCAATTGTGAGAGTACAATCCATGTATTCAACAGTGGGTTGGTCCCCCTGCACTTCACACTGCATGTCCTCACTCTCTGTTGCAAACAGTCTCTCTTTCAAATAGCTAGACATGTTATTTAGCAGTCTCTCCCTATCACAAAGAGACTTCTTTTCTTCCTCTGTTAACGTCTGTGAAAAACAATTACCGTATTCACTAGAGTTCCTTTCTTGAGAGCCCTTCAAATGCTGCCAATCATATGGGAAGTTCCTGCATTCAATTCTCTTTCTATTAGAGGTAATAAGCTTACCTTCTGGCTCTCTCAGCTTAGAGTTCCTCGGCACAGCTGAAGCTACCGGAGTGGAACAGGACGGCAATTCCTTACAGGTTTTCCCTTTTGGCTTTTCCCCAGGTACAAAACTGTCTTCAGGACAGAAGACTTTATCCTTTCTGTCCCTGTAGCCTGGGTAATTGGCTTTTCCAGCCTGTCTCAGCCTGGCTTTAAAACTGCCTTCTCTGTTACCTTTTTTATAAGCGTTACTGTGTTCAAAGGTGTCTGTGCACTGCCTTCTCTGGCAGACTCCTGGGTTTTCTCTCTCAGCCTTGGAGCTAAACCTTTCGGTTCTCCCAGCCCTCTCAGTGGCTCCGCTCCAACCCAGACTTCCAGCAGAATGTCCTGGGCTCCTGGGGTTCTCTGCCCTTTCAGAGTTCCTTAACTTCTCAGAAGTTTCTGCAGTTGCTGCTCTCTCTGCCTCTCTGCTAATTCCTGTAACTCCAGGGACTTCTCTGGCTTCCAGGATTTCTGTTGCTTCTGCTCTCTCAGCTCCGTCTAACCCAAACCTGGACTTGCACTCGCTTTCTCCTCTAACTCCAGGTGAGTGAGGTTTATCCACGTGTGTCTCAACACCGCCTCCTTTCAGCTTCTCCTCATTCCCTAATGATTCCTGAGCCTTCCTGCAGCTTGGGCGTGTTCTCAGAGCTCGAGACCTGGTTTGTTTATGTTGCCTATAGCAACTCCCTGTCATGTGCTTGTCTGAAGTGTCAGTGTCAGATCCACTATCTGTATTTCTACTTATTTCCATGGGCTCTGCTAGATCCACTTCGTGACAGATTCCCCCCCTTAAAATATTACGGGCTGCCGCAATTTCAGGCGGACAGCACGTAATCTTCTTCCGGGTACTACTGTGCTGCTCTTTACTGACCAAATTGGCAGTGGCTGACCTTTCTTTCCATGGTTTTAGTACATTGAGGTGATAAACCTGCCGGCGTCCCTTGTCATTTTCTATAAGGTATGAAACGGGTCCAACCTTTTTCACCACCGTACCAGGCCCTTTCCAGTGGGACTCAAATTTGGGACCTGGGTCTGCAACCTGGATTATGACCTTATCCCCTTCTGTCAATTGCCTAGGTTTCGTGCCCCTATCGTAGTAGTGTTTCTGACGCTGTTGGCTATTTCTCAAATTTTCTAATGCGGCCTTGGACGTTTTCTCTAGGCACGTCCTTAAATCTTTCAAAAACTGTGGTATCCCCACCTCTTGTATTTCGGGCTCTAACCATTCTTCCTGTAGTATATCCAGAATACCTCTCGGGGCCCTACCAAACAGGAGTTCAAATGGGGACGCCCCTAAGGATGCCTGTATACGCTCTCTGCATGCGTATAGGACAAATGGGAGTAGGGTATCCCATTCTGCCATTTCACCTTTTCCTAAACCCTCCTTAATAGGTGTTTTATAGATTGATTCATTCGTTCCACCAGTCCATTTGACTGGGGGTGGTACGCCGCGGTCTTAATGTGGCGTATGCCTAATGCCTCCCATACTCTAGCCAGGTATTTAGATACAAAGTTGCTTCCTTGATCAGAAAGTATTTCCTGGGGAAACCCCACCTCACAGAACAGTTTTACTAGCTCCTGTGCTATTATTTTGGCCGAGGTATTCCTAAGGGAACTGTGTAGCGTGGTCTACAACTACCAGGATATATTGAAAGCCCCTGGGTGTTTTAATTAGAGGACCTACAATGTCCATTCCCATACGTCGGATCGGTACCGATATGGTGGGCAAGGGCACCAGGGGTACAGCCTTTGGTCTCGCGACAGAGACCCTCTGGCAGGTGGGACAGGATTCACAATATTGTTTGGTTTCTTTGTAGACCCCCGGCCAATAAAACCGCGCTAGTATCTGATCCAGTGTTCCTTGAACACCCTTATGGCTACCTATCGGGTGGTCATGTGCCTGGCGTAAAACAATGGCTTTAAAAGTTACTGGCACTACTAGTTGCTTCCGTACAGCATCTGTATATGGATCTATACTTTCCCTATACAAGATATCTTTTTCTAAAAAGAATCGGGGAAGCATGAGTCGGCTCTCTTGGGCCCATTCAAACGTTCTCTTAAGCGACGGGTCAGCCCTTTGTTCCATGGGGAAAGAAGGAAATTTCTGAACCTAGGCTGCAGGTACCCACGGTAGCCCTTCCCTGGCCTCTAGTTCAGCCCTCCCTCGGGTTCTACTATATCTTTCGTGACGCTTTTTAGCCTTTACTTTTTTCCCCTCTTTAGATGGAACATTGATTAATTCTTCATGGCTAGGAAGTATGTTTGCTTCTCCCTCCTCTATTCCTTCCTCGGGAAATCCCTCATCCTCCTCCTCCTCAGGCCCCTCTGTTCTTTCTACAGATGATTCTCCGGCCCCTGAGGTTCCGGCTTGCGACCGGGTTGAAACCAGGCCTGTCCTGGTACACAGACCCTCCATCAGTCCTCCACAAAACGGAGGCCAGTCTTGCCCTAGGATAAGGTCCTGTGGCAGCTTTGGGACTACCGCCACCCGTATTTCCCTTTCTATACCCATCCCCTTAACATGTAACTTATACAGGGGATAATGGAAGTGTGTGCCATGTACGCATTTTATCTGCACTTGGCCCCCTACTCGACTCGGAGCTGACGGATAATGCTATTCAATGGTTTCCCAAAACCCGCGAGAAATCATACTTTGTTCCACCCCCGAGTCGAGTAGTGCTAATGCATCTACTCCCTCTACCTGGACCTGTAGAAAGAATCCGCTCGGGACTGGCTTTCCCGCTCCAGATATGAGGACCATTCGTGTTTTACAGTTTCTTCGGATGTGTCCTGCCTTTCCGCACGCATAACACTTGCCTTTATAAACAGATAAAACATCATCATCAATATCATCATTATTATTATCTACCTTAGGTGCTCTGACTTTTTCAAACTTTCTCACTTTACCAGAACTTGCCATCCCAGCCACTTTTAAAACTCCAATTCCTGAGGTATCAGCCATCTTAGCCTCATAATATCTATCCGCCATATTGGCTGCTTCTTCTGTGCTGTGGCAGTCCTGTAGAGTGAGAAAAGTTTTTAACTCAGGAGATACAGCCTGCATAAACTGTTCTAGTATAATCTCATCTAGAATAGAGTCAAGTGACCTCTTTTCCGGAGTTAGCCACTTCCAAGCTAGACTCTTTAATCTCTGGTACAGAGCTCTAGGAGTTTCCTTAAACTTTATCTTAGCCTCTCTAAACATCCGCTTATAGTGTCTAGGAGTTAGACCTAGTCTGTCTTTTACTGCCTTTTTTATCTCCGTATAATCAGAGGCAAGACTAGCAGGCATTGCCTTAAAGGCAGATAGAGCCTCACCGGTGAGTGTCATCGCAAAGCGAATCGCCCACTGCTCCATAGGCCATTTAAGTGCTTCTGCTATTCTTTCAAACACGTCTATATAATCATCCAGATTATCTTGCTGAGTTAATTGTCCCAAGGAAAAAGCATGACAATTATTCATCCCTACTCCTGGAAACATGGAAGGATTAGCCGCTCCTGTTTCCTGTGGCTTTTTCAAAAATGCTTTCATTGTCTCTAGTAGAGGTCGTTGCTGTTCCCTCATCACTTCTGCGTTCCACTCCTGGAGGTGTCAGACGAGCTCCGCTTGTTTGTCCCATTGGGCTTGCATCCATTTCATAACATCCCTGGGTTCCATCTTCCTTCTGAAGTCTGCGTCACCTGTAGAAAAAGAAAAGAAAACCCACCAAGTGCGGCGGTTTTTTTTCTTTTAACCCCTGTCTGTGGACCAAAGTACCCCCTTTCTCACTTTGTATCCTTCTACCCTTATGCCCAAGTTACCTTTACCTTAGGCTTCAGGTAGAGTCAGGCCTGTGAGAAAAGGTCTCCGTCCCTCTTCCACCTGGTCAACCTGCCAGCGACAAGTTCTGTTAGACAGCGCTCAATATGGCAGCAGTTTCTCCAGTGAGATGTCGTCTCTTTATTCGTATCTTCTTCTTCTTCTTCTTCTTCTTAGGTAAACCATGAGAAAAAAAAATCCTGCCAACTACACCAACCTGTCACCCAGCGTGGGACCCCACAGGTTAAGGCAGGGTACTACACTGAGGCCTTATCTTGAACTGGCCAGAAAAAGGATATAGAAAGCCTTGCTATGCTCTCTGGGAGTTGTAGTTCTTATAGACCAGCCAAGAAATGAGTTGCGGACGCGTGGTAAGGCTCAAAGACAGGATTTATTCCCCTTCCGGGAGGATTATTTTTGTAATGAAAAACAAGGCAGATAAACCAACTTCGGGTACAAAAATAAAGAGACAAAATGTGAACAAAAACTGCTTCATTTTCAGCTTCTCTACACCAAATGAAAAGGTATTTTAAACAGTCCTTTTTCCAACAAACATAAACCCTTTCTCTGTTACTTCCACAGTTAGAAAGTTTCACAGCTCCTTTAACATAGAGAGGAGATCTCGTCTGCAATTGTGAGCGTACAATCCATGAATTCAACAGTGGTTTGGTCCCCCTGCACTTCACACTGCATGTCCTCACTCTCTGTTGCAAACAGTCTCTCTTTCAAATAGCTAGAGGTGTTATTTAGCAGTCTCTCCCTATCACAAAGAGACTTCTTTTCTTCCTCTGTTAACGTCTGTGGAAAACAATTACCGTATTCACTAGAGTTCCTTTCTTGAGAGCCCTTCAAATGCTGCCAATCATATGGGAAGTTCCTGCATTCAATTCTCTTTCTATTAGAGATAATAAGCTTACCTTCTGGTTCTCTCAGCTTAGAGTTCCTCGGCACAGCTGAAGCTACCGGAGTGGAACAGGACGGCAATTCCTTACAGGTTTTCCCTTTTGGCTTTTCCCCAGGTACAAAACTGTCTTCAGGACAGAAGACTTTATCCTTTCTGTCCCTGTAGCCTGGGTAATTGGCTTTTCCAGCCTGTCTCAGCCTGACTTTAAAACTGCCTTCTCTGTTACCTTTTGTATAAGCGTTACTGTGTTCAAAGGTGTCTGTGCACTGCCTTCTCTGGCAGACTCCTGGGTTTTCTCTCTCAGCCTTGGAGCTAAACCTTTCGGTTCTCCCAGCCCTCTCAGTGGCTCCGCTCCAACCCAGACTTCCAGCAGAATGTCCTGGGCTCCAGGGGTTCTCTGCCCTTTCAGAGTTCCTTAACTTCTCAGGAGTTTCTGCAGTTGCTGCTCTCTCTGCCTCTCTGCTAATTCCTGTAACTCCTGGGACTTCTCTGGCTTCCAGGATTTCTGTTGCTTCTGCTCTCTCAGCTCTGTCTAACCCAAACCTGGACTTGCACTCACCTTCTCCTCTAACTCCAGGTGAGTGAGGTTTATCCACGTGTGTCTCAACCCCGCCTCCTTTCAGCTGCTCCTCATTCCCTAATGATTCCTGAGCCTTCCTGCAGCTTGGGCGTGTTCTCAGAGCTCGAGACCTGGTTTGTTTATGTTGCCTATAGCAACTCCCTGTCATGTGCTTGTCTGAAGTGTCAGTGTCAGATCCACTATCTGTATTTCTACTTATTTCCATGGGCTCTGCTAGATCCACTTCGTGACACTAGGCAACTACTCTACTCGGACAAGAGGGAACTGCAGGGGCGATTAATTCTTGGCGATTAACTCTGTACAAATTGTATATACGAGGCCCCCCCCCCAATCTATTGAAATCAAATGTATACCTTGATCTGTGTGCTATAATCAAACGTGTATCGTATCCAAATGCCTATCCCATGTTACGTAATCATTGACTAATCAAAGTGTAAAACTGAAAATCTCAATGTACTGTACAATACATTATTGATTCTGTAAAGTGAACCGCTGCTGATCGTAGGAAGCAGCGGTATACAAGTGTTTACTAAATAAATAAATAAATAAATAAATGTGCAAATTGTTGACTGTCACTAATGGGCAAAGATCACACACTACTATTATTATTAACACACATAATTAATACCACTCCAAAATTGAAATGGACAGATATGCATGTTGAGATATATATATTGGGGAGAGTAAATAGGTTTCAGGAATGTAGGGCCTGATATTCAGTGGGGGCGGCTAGTGCAATTACAGCTGCTAGCCATTGCCACTGAACACCAAACCCGGATATTCAATGCCGGGGACCATATCTGGCTGCCGGCATTGAATATCAAGATTTGCCACTGAATCAGGAAGCTAAACAGGCAACAGTGATATTCAGCTGCTGCCCGGTTAGCTTCAGTAGCAAAAGTTAGGACAGCCTTTTCTCTGCCTAACTTTAGCCATTGAGGGATAACCATCAGCAGCTGAATATCGCTGATGATCGGTTATCCCCAGGTGCCGCCCCAGGAATTAGTAAATATCAAAAAACAACAAGAGTGAATAATAATAGAAGTAACTGAATCTACGAAACTATTTTTTTTGTCGGAGGTTTTAGCCATGGGAGGAAAACCTCTCTTGAAGCATAACTTTCCTTTTATTCAAACTGTAATTAAAATTCACCACTAAATAATCGTGAAATATGCACACTTCACAGTGCTAAATCACAATAACAAAATTACAAGTGAATACTCATCACTCTCATGTAGATGTGAAGAAAAGCTTGTCATAGAAAAAACCCGCCGTCTTCTTATCCAAACCGGCAGGAAAAAACTGACTACTTTCCCAGTCAAGGCTCTTCACCGATGCTGTTAATATAACGTCTTCGTTATTGCAGTTAAATCAACGAACACAGCACTGCGTTTAGGATCCAGTCCAATCAATCTGATCCTGTTTCAACACTCAAATATACTGCAGATCAAAAAACTTTCAAACATTTCAAACAGAGCTGCAACACGCTCGCAAAGACGCCATTGATGATTCAGTCCAACGTCATGACCATAAGATGTGAAAATATAAGGGCATTTAAACTCCAACAGCCAATCAAGCAATGGCACCTCATAAAAGGCTAGCCCAATCTTGTTCAAGGTTTAACCCATTCGGTACCACCGTTGACAAACGAAAAATCCATGTTTGTTCTAATAATTGAAGTTTCTTCTCTCTATCGCCCCCCCTGGAGCTGGAAGGAACATGATCTTATTGATTAAGAGTGAGGGTTTTGCTTGTATTTGGATTGCCCCAGGAATTAGGGCTGTAGTGGCAGTACCCGTGGATATTCAGCAGCACTAGCCATATTAATGCCATTCAATGCCCCCTTAGCGACATTTACATGGTTTGCAGGTCTGCAAACCGTATAAATGCTTTTTGATATCAGGCGGTAGTCATTAGGAAAGCCAATCCCTCTACCGAGGCACCCTCCCCCCAACTTTCTTGCTCCATAAGCAGGAACAAGACAGGCCAACTGCAATGAGGGGAATTTTGAAACATGTATTGTAGCTGCAAGGTGTGATATTGTGGCAAATTGGAATAGACCTAGTTTGCCAGGAATTGCTGGCTTGATAAGCAGGATACTGGATATGTACAAAATGCATAAATTGCCCTAAACAGAAGCACTCACACTTGCAAACACAAAAGTCTGGGGCGAGGTGACTTTCAGCAGACAATAAGGGCCCGATATTCTGTTAGGTGACCTAGTTTTAGACATGGAGGGCTAACCAGGAAGTGGCCCAATATCGCTGCTAGCCGGTTATTGGGATTCCCTGCCTCTGCTTTGCCTCGGACCTCTCCCAGCACACTTTGATGTTACCCAGATAGCATCGGGGGCATAGGGGACATAGTCAGGAATATTCAACAGCACTAACCATGTATGTGCTGTTGAATATCCCCATCTAAGATATTTATATGATTTACTAGGCTGTAAACCGTGTAAATGCCTTTTGAATATTGGGTCCTAAAATCTTTACTTGGGTGCACGTGAAACTTTAGTTTGATGCTACACTAAAGTTTCACATGCACCCCAATAAAGATTTTATTGTCTACTAGAGTCACCTCGCTCCAGACTTTTGTGCAAAATGCATACATTGATTGCACTTAAGAGAGAACAGGACATGAGGTTGGTATGTCAATGGGAACCTTTTTGGAAGTGGATGGAAGGGAGGGGTAATTTTTCTTTAGGAGTGAGTGAAATGCTGAGCGCCTCAGGATGGGGTAGGGAGGGGAGTTTATGTTAAAATGATTTTTACAAGAACAAGTAAAGGATAAGGACATATTTTACAGCAGGGGCTTTAGTGACAAGGAAAACGTTAACTGATATCTAGCAAGAAGCCAGGCAAGGAGGGCCGGCCTAGTAAACGGGTGATCTGGTATTCCATACCTTAGCAGTCTCTAAGGAAGTTTTCAAAATCTCCAACTAGGAAGGTTTCATTTTCTAGTCCCACACAATATTTTTTCTAATGGTCTTCTATGCTAGTCCACTATGCCCCAACACTGATTTCAACCAGAAAAGCTGAAAATGGGTGACATCTAACCCTACTTCTTGCCTACCTCTTAATTAAACTCTCCTAGGCCCTCATACTACTTTCCTCTCCAAATAAACCCAAACAGGCCCTTATCTAGTTCCTTAAGAATTTTACAATAATAGAGATGGGCAAGATTGTGATACAGCAATTCCTTCCAGCCAAGATAATCTGAAATGAAGCCAACCCCGAAGATCTCAATCAATCTTTTTAAGCAAAGACTCAGAACTGATAGATCATGTTTATAGTGACATTAGTGCCAAGAATGACACAGCTCCAGATCATAAGGACTGGCCAATTCAGTTCTGATTTTTCATCTCCCATTTTAGAACATTCAAAACCAATGAATGTGAAAAACTTTGAAACATGAGCTAGAAAATCAAAACTGAATCACCTGTGCCTAATAAAATAATAAAACTTTAGTTTGTTGAGCCTGAAAATGCATATGCCTTATATTCAGCTGGGTACCAGAGATGCAGGGTGGTAAACTCATCTCAAGCTGACACAGATCAGTGACAGAATGGAGTGTGGAACATTTCACTCATAGCATCTTTTGAATCAAAGCCAATTGTTTTAACCACTGGGTCACACTGTCCTGGGAAACTCCTTAGCAATTCAGGTTTTCAGAATATCCACATGAGGGAAATTTGTATGTAGCTGAGGCAATGGATGCTACTCAAACTCATGAATATTCATTGCAGATATCCTGAAACCTTGACTGGTTGGGGGCCCATAGGACAGGTTTGGGAGCCACTACTCTAGATCAAACAAAGCTATGAATTGATATTTGCAGTCCCTATAAAGAAATCATTTGTCCTAATGAGATTTCATACAGGGATTTTCCCAAAATATGAAATCAACACCACAGTTCAAAATTTTTCATGAGGTAGACTACTGGTAAATCCACCAAACTAATGCCTAGAAATTAGTTCCCATGTGCTGGTTTTCAGGCTCTGATTTGAGGTGTGGTAGAAGGTGCTAATGTAACACACATACAGTTGTGGTCAACATTATTGGCACCCCTGCAATTCAACCCCTTAATGTCCAGTATCTCCTAAAAAAACATGG
This sequence comes from Ichthyophis bannanicus, assembly GCA_033557465.1. Taxonomy (NCBI): domain Eukaryota; kingdom Metazoa; phylum Chordata; class Amphibia; order Gymnophiona; family Ichthyophiidae; genus Ichthyophis; species Ichthyophis bannanicus. The sequence goes on from CM066031.1 coordinate 248,051,688, forward strand.
CCAGCAAAATGGCTTTGAACTATACTGTATATGCACACATATTTGACACAAAAAAGAATCAAATACTGTAAAACAAGTCCAATTAAAAAAGGAAATAGTATAAAAACTGGGATATTGCCAGGAAATGATTATTATTAATTAAAAAGCCAAAAAGTGTCACCACAAAAATATTTCAAAAACAAGGTGAACATTCACAAATCTCCCACTCACAGCACTAATGCTCCAAAATCCAATAAATTTCTATAATTTTTTTGTCGGATCATCTACCATGAGAGGGAAACCCTCTTCTGAAGTAGGTTCTCCTTTTAATCAAAAAGTTAAAACAGCTGAACCAGCCTGAAAACATGAGACTAACACTCACCAGAACGCATCTCAAAACACTTAGATGACAACAAATTCTTCAAAACTGGCTATCCCTTGCCATTGTCAAAAATGCAGCTGCACTAATCAGGAGTACTAATGACACAAGGAGTCCGTTCAACAGCAAACCTTGTACAATTCTGCCAATCCACCAAAAGGTTGTCAGCTTAAAGTGAAACTATTACACTATTATACTTATGGCAGCAATAGACAGTCCGTTGGGTACTGCAACACAACACTGTGTTTCAAGCCCATCGTGCTCCTGGCCCTTCTTCAAGCAATGGAGGAAATGATTATTGGCAACCTTATAAACAATTCAAATCAGATTGAACAGAAGAAACAGTTCCATTGCAGTAAAATTAGACACATTCACTCCCTATTCCATTTTCATAACGGTGAAGACAAGAGAGCTGCCTGAGACCATCAGAAATGCCATTATCATCAAACTTCAAAGGGGTACATGACAATCTCCAAAGACCTTGGGATTCCTGTATCTACAGTTCACAATATTATTAAGACGTTTTCTGCTCATGGAGCTGTCAAGAATCTCCCAGGATGTGGTGGGAAGAAGAAAATTAATCCAAGAAGTCTTTGAAGGTTAGTGCGAACTGTTGGAAAAACACTACGTACAACATCCAAAGAGCTTAAGGCTGACCTGGAGCAATTTGAAGTGGCGGTTTTAACCCACACCATGGGAGCGAGATTGGAGAGTGGAGTGAGGGGAGCTGGCAGTGGAGACTGCGTCCTGAGACTATCGGACTGACCCGGTGGAGGTGACGTTGCTGCTTTGAAATCGGGCAGGCACGCCCGGGACAGTCTTTCCCCCTGAGGGGCCTTGAGGGAGCTTTAAAAGCCTGCTGGAATATCGTGCCCTCGGAGTGAGATTGGAGAGTGGAGTGAGGGGAGCTGGCAGTGGAGACTGCGTCCTGAGACTATCGGACTGACCCGGTGGAGGTGACGTTGCTGCTTTGAAATCGGGCAGGCACGCCCGGGACAGTCTTTTCCCCTGAGGGGCTTTGTGCTCCCTTTATATCTTTAGGCGCTCCGCAACCGCGGAGCGTGTCCGCGGAGCGTGTCTGAAGGGGCGTGTCTAAAGGGGCAGGTACTGCCCCTTAGACGCCCCTTCGACGCCATCTTGACGCCTTGAGTTTCGGCATTACTGTGCCCTATGCAGCAGCGAGGTGGTGAAGTTCTTGTTGCTTGGTGGTGTGAATCCCCTCCCCAGATAAGCATTGTTATTTTGTTTCTTTTTACATTGTCATGGGTAAGAGGAAAGCTAAAGCGGGCAATAAGTGCTCTGGGGCCAATTCTGGAGGGTCTAAATCAGTCGGTCCCATGGATAAACATCTAGTTACTCTCCCTTCCCCCCTGGCTCAGTTCTCTCCCGATGGGGTCTCTTTGAGCCCCAACGGGAGATCTCCCCCTCCTTGCCCAGGGTCAGCTTCTTCTGCCCCTCCTGGAGTTTTTGCTTTGGCAGATCGAGACTTGAAAGGTGGGATGAGTTTACCTATACCAGTTCAATGTTTAACCTCAGAGGTTTGTTTAGAGCTCCCAGAGTTAACTTCGGAAGCAGAGGTAACCTTAAAAGATGTGTGGGGTGCTTTAAAGTGTATCGATTCGAAAGTGTCCTCTAAATTTAATTCTTTATGCACTTTCACCCAAGATGCTGTAGTGGCTTTACAGCATCTGGATGAAAGAGTGTCTTCCATTGATTTAGCTTTTTCTAAAATAGAATCTCAGGTGGTTCCTCTACACTCGGCTAGTGCTGCCGGTATTAAGGATTCTTTGTTTTTGCATTCGAAACTGGAATCACTTGAAAATTCTATGAGGGTGTGTAATCTCAGGTTTCTAAATTTTCCTCAATCTCCATTACTATCTGCTAAGAATTTGTTAGATAAGTATCTTAAAGAAATATTGGCTATATCTGATGTTATTGAATGTTTCTCAGATTTATTATATCCCCTCATCTCTGAAAAAGGTTAACTCAGCGGAAGGTGAACTGGATGAGATAACCCACTCTATTTCTAATCTCACTGCCTTTATTGAAGATTCCTTAGAGATTATCTCCTTACGGTCTACCCTGCTGGTCACCTTTCCTTCTGTGGTGACTAAGCAGCGTATACTTAAAGTTTATTTTCGTGTGAAAACTGTCAAGTTTTGTGGGCAGGTGGTCAATATTTTCCCTGATGTATCACGTGCCACCCAACTGCGCCGCAGGCAGTTTTTATTTTTGAAGTCTCGTGTGCTTGCGTTGGGTGCCATGTTTTTCTTAAGGTTTCCCTGTAAATGCATCGTCAATTATGACGGTGCTTCCTTTATTTTTGCTGATGTAATGCATTTGGAGAAATTTTTGACTGATAGACAGGGTTCGGTTAGGGATAATATAGTCTGATTATCATTTTCCCCTTTAAAGAGTGGGCCGTAAATTGGCTCTGGTTTCTGTTTTCATTTTGTTTCTGTTTTAATTGATTATCTAGTCTCGCTCCCATGATGTGGACTACATCATTTTATGTTTAATTGCCTTGAAGTATTGTATCTGGTTGATGGTTGTTTTCGATTTTCCTTACTTGTTTTTGATCTTTACATTGGTGGAAAATAATAAATATATTTCACTAACCCACACCATACACCACACATTGAGGCCATGGCCTGGGCGCTATATCAAATGTGAAATAAAGATAAACAAAGATGGATTTCATGGGCGAAAGCCAAGGAGGACCCCACATCTCAAAGACAGACATAAAAAGACATGCCTGATCTTTACCCAAACCCACCTTGAGAAACCACAATCCTTCTGGGAAAATGTTCTGTGGACAGATGAAACCAAACTTGGCAATGTAGACCAGTGATACATTTATAGGTGAAGAAATGAAGCTTATAAGCAGGACTTAATTTATAAACTAAACAAAAGTGGAACTATGGACGAGGCCGGAAGTGACCTGTGAGGGTAGGGCCAGGGCTGGAGGAGGGAAAAGGGGGAGAGGGAGGAAAAAAGCTAATAAAACATAAACCAATTAAGGTAGTATCTTTACTTTATTAAAAATACTAAACCACAAATAAGGACAGGAATGGGAAAAGGAGGGAGGGGAAAGAAAAAGACATAAAAGCAGCATATAAAAACAAACTATAAAGAAGAAAGGGAAGGAGGGGGAAGGGGGGCTTAGGCTCAAAACATATCATTTAAAAGATGTGGAGCCCGATTCTGAAAGGAGCACATCCAGGCTGTCTGGACAGTCCCGAGCAGGACTAGCCCGTTAGGACCAAATTCTGTAGTTTTGTTCCCTTGGCATACAGAATCAGGCTTGAGGATGGCCCAGCATGCCCCTGCATGCCTGTGGGGATGTCCTCCCTGCAGGATCCCCTGGCTCCCGCGGTACAGACCCCCCTCTTCCCCCCCCCCTGGCCAGCTGGGGCCTGGATCGGGCAGCGGGAACCCACCTGTACCCGGCCCCGGAGAGGGAACTCTGGCCCCAATCGCACCATTTGTGCTGTTAAGTGTTAATACAGCCACGGAAGCACAGAGTAGGCAGAGAGGAGGTAGCCGTGGCCGTATTAATTAATTTATTTCTTTATTTGAATAGTTTTTTATACCGCCCCTTCCAACGATCGGGGCAGTTTACATCAAACAAAAATCAGTTACAGAGAATGTTATTGTGAACTATAATACAATAAAACAGTTGAACTATTTACATAACAGCTAACCACGTGTGCCAGTGAATAGTGTTAACTATATATATGATAGCTATACAGTGATTACAAACTAGGGTGGAAATAATCATGTCAGATGGGTAGATGTAGAGGTGAGATGAGGGAAAAGGTCTTATAAGATTGATAGATCCTGGGGGGGGAGGGAGTAGAGAGGGTTGGAAGAGTAAAAATATTGTTGGTTCATTTGGGAGGCATAGAAAGAGTGGAATGGGTAAGAGTGTAGTTCGCAGTGGTGGTGTTATAGTGTTCAGAAAAGAGTAATGTTTTTAGCTTTTTATGGAAAGTTTGTAGGTCTTTGATTGATCTGATAGTGTCTGGGAGTGAGTTCCAAAGGGTGGGAGCTGTATACCTGAAGGCTCTGTTGCTGGTAACTTCTTTAGTCTTCCATATAGAGTATGGCATTGTGAGGAGATTTTGAGTACTTTTTTTCCTGCCCCTGACATTGTGTTGGATGTGAATTTTAGTTGTAAGGTAGGAGGGGGATATACCAATGATAAGTTTGAAAGTAGTAAGTATTAAGATTTAATACACACAGCCACAGGAGCACTTTAGTTTTTTAAGGTTTCTATTGCTAGTGCAAGTTCCCCTCACCCTTTTTTTTTAGTAGTGCTAGCGTTGCTTGAATGCTGTGAAGCAAAGTATATATTCCTATGAGCATTTTTTAAGCATTTTTTCTAGGCATCTGACTGATGTGTGATCCTCTTATTTTGATTAAATGTTTAATGTATTCAAGTAAGTTCGGGTGACTTAGCTTCTTGGCGATTGACTTTTGTGATTGAAAGTGTTCCCTTTCCGCATATTATATGCATTCAGATGGCCTTCTTTTAATTTATTTTATTCCTGCCTGTCAATCTTACATATGACACCTTTTGGATTTTTAAGACTCTTTTATTGCTGTTGTCAGGTACAGCTTCCCCTTGCTTTTTAAATGCTGTGGAGCACAGTATATTTGTTAAGCTTTCTTTTAAACATTTGCCTGATGATCTTATATATGTATATGTTTTTATTTTTTAACATTTATTATTCACATTTTTATGTTTTAGTGCACATAGGGCCCAATTCTGAGACGGGTCCTGCGGGCCTGCACATCCCGGTTGGACATGCAGCCCCGCAGGCCATCCTGCCCCTATTCCCCCTCCGGCTCTCCCCGTATGGTTAGTGCAGCAGGACAGGGGGAGCCGGCGGGGGGCGGGAAGTGGCGGGGTCTGGGCTGAGCAGGGGCAGGCTGAGTAGGCAGGACGTACAGTTAAATATGGTGGAGGTTCCATAATGTTGTGGGGCTATTTTGCTGCCTCAGGAACTGGAGGCCTGGAACATATTAAAGGAATCATGAAGTCAGAGGACTACCAAGGGATTTTGGAGCAAAATGTGCTATTTAGTGTCATAAAGCTAGGTCTGGGTCAAAGGTCATGGGTCCTCCAGCAGAATAATGACCCAAATCATTCATAAAGAACTACAAAAGAATGGTTAAAAAGGAAAAAAATGGACTGTTTTAAATTGGCCAGAAATGAGTACTGATCTGAGTCCAACCAAGAACCTTTGGAAAGAGCTGAAATCTGCCATTGGTAAAAGAAATCCTGGAAACATTCATGAGCTGAAACAAATCGCAGTTGAAGAGTGGAGAAACTACCAGCAGACAGATGTACAAAACTTATAGATGGCTACAAGAAATGTTTGGAGGTTGTCATCATTGCCTAGGGTTGTGCAATCAAATATTAGTGAAGGGTGCCATTAATCTTGTCCAAGGTCATATTTTGTTTTTTCTCAGAAATTACTATGTCTAAGTTGCACAGACATTTTCTGTATACCTTTGAATATACTATTAAAATACGTATTATGATGACATACAGTTGAAATATTTCCAATTACTTTTCAAGATATTGTACACCACATATCTAAAATGCAAGGGAGTCAATCTTTATCACTACTGCATAGCCATAATAGGAAGTTGGGGGCTGATATTCAGATGCCAGGATGCTGCATAAAGGTAAAGTAGATGAATTTAAGCCAATATTCAGCATCCCTATCAGTTTAAGGTAGGAATATTGAAGACGCCATCCTAAACTTACAAGGGGGCACCTAGCTGTACACATCTCCAGAGCTGGTGTAAATGTCAACAACTTCAACCTAATGTCCAACAAATAAATGCAAGAATACTGTATCAAATGTAACATACCATACCACTTGTGTAATATCCCTAGAGGGAACTTAAAGAACTTCATTACATAGCAAAATCTGCATCGATTTTGCATTTATCTTTGCTTTCTGAAAATTTGTTTTTTCTTAATCTTTTATTAATATGTATCAAAAACTTATTTCCATTATAGTCTTTTTCTTTTTTTAATAAAAATGTGTTGCCCTCTACTGAGGAAATTCATAGGAGACTGAACTGATTTTCTCCAAAGGCTGTAAGTTTCTACATTTGATAAATCCACCCCGACCTGGCTGATGGTTTCACCCCACCAAGGGCTTCTTCAGAGTTATATATTATTCAAAAGTCATCACATAAATCCAATAGAGAATCCATAGCTTTAATCTAGCCACTATTTCTGACAATTTACCCCTAGTATTATTTAAAGACATAAATGAGCCTATGTGTCTATAAAAAATAGGTTAAAAATAGGAGTGATCTTTTCAGTTTTCCAGATCATTCTGCATCTTAGTACATGGAACTGATGTTTCAGTCATCATACTGTAGCTTTATTCAGGGTGAAGTGGTTATACAGTCAATGTTTGAATGAATTCTTTGCTTTGGTCTTTACTGAAGAAGATGTAGGGAAGTTATGCATGACTGAAATGGTATTTAAAGGTGATACATCAGAAGAATTGAAAGAAATATTGATAAACCGAGAAGATATATTGCAACTATTTGATAAACTAAACAGTAGCAAATCACCTGGACCAGATGGTATATACTCGAGGGTGTTGAAAGAAATGAAATATGAGATTGCTGACCTACTATTAGTAATCTGTGACCTATCATTGAACTCATCTGTAGTACCTGAAGACTGGCGAATGGCCAATATAATGCCAACTTTTAAAAAGGGTTCCAGGGGTGATCCAGGAAACTACAGACCAGTGAGCCTTACAGCAGTACTGGGCAAAATGGTAGAAACCATTATAAAGAATAAAATTACTGAACATGTAAATAGTCATGGTTTAATGGGAGAAACTCTACATAGCTTAAGCCAAGGAAGATCTTGTCTTACTAATAATTAGAATAAACAGGTAGACAAAGGTGAGCCAGTTGATATAGTAGGACTCATTCCATCCCGCACATAGATCCCCTCTGTATGTTTGGTCTGAACAGGATGTACAGAGGGGATCAGAATCGCAAACAGTCCTGTACATAAGAACATAAGAACATAAGATATGCCATACTGGGTCAGACCAAGGTCCATCAAGCCCAGTATTCTGTTTCCAACAGTGGCCAATCTAGGTCATATGTACCTAGCAGTTTCCCCAAGAGACACAAGTTCCACAATGCTTGTACTGGGTCAAGCATTGATATCTTCGGTCACTTCTTAATAATGGTTTATGGACCTTTCCTCCAGGAACTTGTCCAAACCTTTTTTAAACCCAGCTACACTAACAGCCTTTACTACATCCTCCGGTAACAAATTCCAGAGTTTGATTACACGTTGAGTGAAAAAATATTTTCTTTTATTAGTCTTAAATAGTTTACCCTGTAGCTTCATTGCATGTCCCCTAGTCTTTCTATATTCTGATAAGGTAAACAATCGATCTACGTTTACCCGTTCCACTCCGTTCATTTATAGACTTCTATCATTCAGTCCAGTCTGCATGTATAGGACTTTCCCTGATTAATTCAGTCAAGGCTCTCTTATGGAGCCATGGCATCATGTTGTCATGGCACTGTGGCTCCATTGAAGAGCTGTGATACCGGCCGCCAGCAGAAAAAGCTTTTTCCCCGCAGCCCGATACCCGATCTGGCCTCATAAGGCCAAGGTTAGGCTGCGGGGAATGTCTTCCGGCCCCCCTGGTCCCATCCATGCCCTGGCATCAAATAAAAGACATGTCCACATCCTCGGAGGTGAAATAACTTCCCCGCACATGTCACTGGCCCTGGACATCTAGGGCCGGCGAACGCCCACCACCCACCCTGACTCTGCTCCCGAGCCTCCCCTTCTCCACCCCCGTTTAACTTCCCTGCACAACCGGTGGGGAGGTTAGATGCGATGGGGGAAGGAATGAATAGCGTGGATGGATGTTCCGTTGAGACATCCATCCTCGCTATTCATGGCACAGAATTGGGCCCAGTGTATCTGGATTTTAAGCAAGCTTTTGACAAGGTCCCTCATGAGAAGCTCTTGATGAAGTCAAAAAGTCATGGGATAAGAGGCAATGTACTATTGTGGATCAGGAACTGTTTAAAAGATAGAAAGCAGAGGGCAGGGCTGAATGGCTAATTTTCCAAATGGAGAAAGGTGAATAGTGGAGTTCCCCAGGGATCTGTGCTGGGTCCACTGCTTTTTAACATATTCATAAATGACCTGGAAATGGGAATAATGAGTGAGGTGGTAAAATTTGCAGATGACACAAAATTATTCAAAGCTGTTAAAACCCAAGAGGATTGTGAAAAATTGCAAGAGGACTTTGATAAATTGGAAGACTGGACGTTCAAATGGCAGATGAAATTTAATGTGAACAAGTGCAAAGATATGCACCTAGGAAAGAACAACCCAAACTATGGTTACACAATGCAAGGTTCCACATTAGGAACCACCAACCAGGAAAAAGATTTTTGTGTCATTGTGGATAACACATTGAAACCCTCCGCCCAGTGTGCAGCGGCAGCCAAGAAGGCAAATAAAATGCTAGGTATCATAAGGAAAGAAATGGAGAATAAAACAAAGGATATTATAATGCCTCTGTATCGTTCCATGTTGCAACCGCACCTTGAGTATTGTGTGCAATTCTGGTGGCCGTATCTTAAAAAAGATATACGTAGCAGAATTAGAAAAGGTACAGGGAAGAGCCACCAAATTGATAAAGGGGATGGAAGGATACTCTTATGAGGAGAGGCTTAAAAGGGTAGGACTTTTCAACCTGGAAGAGACAGCTGAGGGGAGACATGATAGAGGTTTATATATCAATTAATGGAGTGGAACAGGTAAACATAGATCGATTCTTTACACCATCAAAAGTAGAAGGACTAGGGGACATACAATGAAACCTAATAAGAGAAAATATTTTTCACTCAACATAATCAAACTCTGAAATTCATTACTGGAGGATGTAGTAAAATCTGTTAGTGTAGCTGGGTTTAAAAAACGTTTAGACAAGTTCCTGGAGGGGAGGTCCTGGAGGAAAGATCCATAAACCATTATTAAAGAGGACCCATGTAATCTACTGCTTGCCCCAATACAAGCATTATGTGTCTTTTTGGGAAACTGCTAAGTAATTGTGATCTAGATTGGCCCCTGTTGGAAACAGGATACTGGGCTTGATGGATCTTGGTCTGATCCAGTATGGCATTTCTTATGTTCTTATGTCTGTTCTTATATTTAGTGGTTCTCAAACCAGACTGGTGTGTTTGAGGCAGGAAATTTGAATTTTGGCAGGAAAGTTCATTGAATTAAAGACCAAAAATGTGATTTTGATTTTGGAGAGAAAATTCATTGAAAAAATTCATTGGAAAATTTTAAGTTTGAATTTTGGTGGAAATGTTTATTGGAGAAAAGGCGGGAAAAGTGCAAGTTAGAATTCTGGAGGCAGGGAATTTTTAATTTTTGCAGAAAGATTTCTTGAGACAATCTCAGGTTCTGGAAGGTGTAAAAAATCGTTGGTCTTCAGCGCCAGTCCTTGTAGCACCAAATCTTTTGTGAAATAGGCATCTTCTTGCCCTCTTAGCCTAGAAGTTAGAAGTGCTATTTGTGAGGTCCTCTGAAATGATAAAGTTATCTGGAAATCATTTGATTAGAATTGATATCCACATAACGTTTTGCCCCACCACTGGAACGCCCCATTGAGTTGCCCAGACTTTTTATTTTTATGCAATAATCTCTTCATAAACACATTATATATATTGCAAACTCACCATGTCCTTGGCTATGCCTGCCGTCAAAGTATGATCAATGTGCATATTTTACATCAGCTGATATTTTCTAAGAAGCTATTAACATGTAAAATTATCTCCTTGATGTCTCAAGAAATAACAATGGAAAAACTGCACAGTCTGCTTCTAAGGGACTTGTTTACAAAGCTGCGGTAGCAGTTCGCGATCGTTATCGGAGCCGCGACCCCATTGATTTCAATGGGGCCGTGGCTCCGATAACGACCGCGAACCGCTACCGCGGCTTTGTAAACAAGCCCCTAAGTGTAGCTACAGTTGCAAGCTGTGAGTGAGTATTGGGATTCTTTCAAGAGGAATGGCCCAGTGGTAAGAGTAGTAGACTGAGAATCGGGAAATCTGGATAAATCATTCATACCCTCTATTGCCTCTAGTACAAACCAGAGATGTCAAGGGTAGACACCCCAGAGTGAGATTTATAGATAATGTTTCCAGTATAGAAATCTGGAGGGATTTAAGGGGGCATGTTTACTGAAGTGCAGTAGCTGGTAGCATGGGGTTTAGTGTGTTGCTAATACGCATTTTGGCCATGCAGTAGCTGGGAGTGCATGACCAGAAGGCTTCCATGCTAAAATTGCTGCATTACCCAAGCAGCACGGGAATAGGGGGCTTTGGATGGAGTCAGGACAGAGAATGGGCAACTGTGGCCATACTAGTAGTGCTTCCAGGCCAGAAAGATGAGCTAGCATGGGTGCAACTACTGTCTTTCTCCTACCAGGCTATAGTTGCACTGATGTGCCAGCAGATTGCCAATTCATGGTATGGGCATATTGCTCACATAGTTCGATGTCCTGGTACCTCATAATATATAAAGAAACAAAAAACATTCAAATCTAGGCCAAAAATATATGAAACATGTATATCAAAAAAATGGACTCATTCATAAAAATATTCAATACACTAAAGACAAAAGAGATTCAAAAAAGCCTTTAGTCACCACCTTTAAGCTCAACAGGCAGTCTTACTGGCATTCTAAATATACGCCCACCACTCCCATAAGTCATCATTTTTCATACCGGTGTTGTAACCTAATGCCCAAACTCTTGACTCAAATAGAGGGGACAACAATATATCTCCCACACATGACACTATACAGCACTATGTATCAATTTTCCAAAGGTAAAGCACTTAGGGCCCGATATTTAATTTGGATGGCTATGTGTGCTACAGAACATAGCTGTTGCCGCCGACCTTTAACCCTTGATATTCAATGCCAGGGTCATATGCGGTCCCAGCATTGAATATCCGAGGTCAATGTACAGCCTACAACACCGCAGAAGCTAACCAGGTAGCGGCAATATTGCACCACTACCCAGTTAGCTCCCGGAGGTAAACCTAGGACAGCTTTTGCTTTGTCCAGTTTTACCTGCAGGTCGCTAACCAGGAAGCGGTGCAATAGTGCTGTTAAGTGGTTGGCGACAGTCACTGCCCACAGCATGCCCCAGAACACCCAAGACACGTCCCAATGCTAAGCATGTAAATGCCTTTCCAGTATCGGGCCCTTAGCTTTCAAGCCTTCCAAGGTCCTTTGCCATGTATATGGTGCCTGCTAAGAAGCCTCCAGTCACCAGCACTTTCCCAACTACTGAGCAACATTAACCATGGCCAATGATTTTGCCAATCTGTCAGCTTCCTCAGAACAAAGTATTATACTCCTAAACAGGGCCGTACCGAGGTTGAATTGTGCCCTGTGAAACTTGCAGAATGGGCGCATGCCCCCCTCCCCCTCCCCTGCAGCAGGAGAGAAGAGGCGTGCCCGCTGTGTAGGTTGCTGGTGCACTAAGCATATCTGTCCTTCCCTTCTCTGATGTCGCGTCAGAGCAGGAAGGGACAGATGTGCTTAGCATGCCGTGAGTGAAGAAAAAGTGGTGGCAGCAGGCAACAGCAGACAGCCGAAATGCGCCCATAAGCCTTTGCGCCTGTGTGGCCGCACCACTCGCACAGGGCTAGGTACGGTCCTGCTCCTACAAAACAGAAAAAATAGATTACACACAAGTCCACATCCAACTAGCAAAACTGAAAAGGCACCCCTGCATACAGAGATTACTCATCACAACTTGCACAAATGCTGACTTTCAAAAAACATGGCACAGTCCACCACTGAAACATCTCCACTTTTATAATCCAACAAAAACCTTCCATTGGTTACAGCTTAAAGGCCCTAGCCCTGCCCTCCCTTCCTTTAAAGAGGTAGCTAAAAGGACTGAAAAACTCTAGGGCAAACACCTAACAGACCATCCCCCACTACAATGCTTTAAAGGGGCAGATCAATAAACACACTTCCACTCAATAGGGCCGCTAAGCCCCTGAGGAGATGTTGTGTTCCAGAGGAAAATGAGAGATTGCTCCTATTGGCAAACCAGAGGGTCACAATCCTATCCCCCATGCTATGAACCTGTTCCAAAACCACATATTGTAGATCTTCCACAGTATGTGCTGTCTGCCTCTAGTGGGATACCAACGGGGCTGTCTCTTCTCCCATACGGATGGCTGAAATTCTACTCTTAAACATGAAGTCTGATCAATGTACAATTTTTGGCAAGGGCATTGGATGGCATATATGACGCCCACACTAATGCAGGAAGTCAAGGATTTCAATTTGAAAGATCATCTTAAAGACAGATGTATAAACTCAAACACCTCCAAAGTGTATTTGCAGATCACACACCTACCACACCGGCTATGACCACCCACCCCAACCCTCTCCACTCTCTGGCCATAATGTGTGTGTACAAGCATGTCCAGTAAATTGTGTTTCCTATAATAAACAATCAAGGCATATCGCAAAATATTGGGTGAACCCTTAAAACCTCCCAGTGTCTCTGAATGATATGTTTAACCTGAAAAGCCTGGGAAGAATATGGTGAAACACAAGTATGTTCATGAAAATCAGTTTTAGCTGGGCTTGCCAGCAAAAGATCTCTACTGGCAAATCTTGCCCGGGTATAAGCCCGTCACACTGCTCACTCAGGATAACGTTTACATAAAAAACGATCCAGCATAATTTTAGCTTGTTTCTTAAATTCAGCATTTAGATTGCCTAAGGCAGAAAAACTGACCAATTGCGATATTATCACGGAGGTTGCACGTGTGGAAACTGTCAAAATTCAACAGATTGTTGCGCAATATGGTGGTTTGGAACGCATCCTAAGCCTTGGAGATGGAAATATCCCAAAAATGTACTGAATGATATGAAAATTCCAGAGTGAATTGCAAACACTTGTCCACCCCATTAACCATTTCAGAAACATCAATAAGCCATCTTGTGTCTGCTACCAAATGAAAAAAATATCATCAATAATACGTGGCCATAAGACAATGTCCTTCTAGAAAACATATGAATATATGTGATTCTCCTCAAACACCCTAATGTAAAGATAAGCCACTGATGGAGCCACTGTGGCCCACATTGCCACCCTGTGGATTTGATGAAAATAAGTATGATTGAATTCAAAATAATTGCATTCAAGAACCAAAGTAAAAAGTTGTGACAGGAACTGTAATTATAATGCTGCAATGTCCATTGTGACCAGGCTCCAAGTTGATTCCACTTGAGAAAAAGAATTTAAACGCTGGATTAAAGAGCCCGAGTCCCTGATATATGAGACTGAAGCCTGAACCAATGGATTAAGATATTGGTTTAGATATTGCGATTGTGGCTCTAATACAGACCCCTTCCCAGAGACAACTGGGCGTCCCAGAGGTTTCTTCAGATTCTGGTGAGTATTGGGAACTATGTAAAATTGAGGTATAGTTAGACATTTAACCCACAAAAAATGAAAATCCCAATCAGATATGATCTCTTGTATGAAAGATGGTTCCAGTACTGTAAATATCTCTGCTATTGCATTAGTAGGGTCAGTCAATAGAAGGCAATAAAAGCATTGGTTTGACAGTTGTGGTTAATGTTGGATAGCAGTTGGGAAAGTACTGGTGACTGGAGGCTTCTTAGAAGGCACCATAAACATTGCAATGGATCTCTGAAGGCTTGAAAGCTAAAGGCCTGTTATTCATCTGGGCAGGCTATGCACCGATATGGTGCATAGCCCTGTCCACTGACCCCTAACCCCAGATATTCAATGCCGCAGAGATATCATTGAATATCCAGGTTTGGCACACAGAGTAAACTGCCGCAGAGCCTAACCAGGTAACAGCAATATTGTACTGCTACCTGGTTAGCATCCACGGTGTGATGATGAGAGCTGTGCTGAGCCGATGAAAACAGAAGAAAACAGTGAATATGCCTTTAAGGTGAGAGACAGGCAAGGTATTCACAGGATTCAGACTGCAGGCAAAGGAAAGAAGCACGTAGTTGCTGAAGCCAAGCCACACCCAAGCTCTAACATAAGTGCAGGCTTGGAGGGTAATGATAATCACCTGTGCAGAGACAGGGGAGTGTTAGTTAGGAAACAGCTTTATAAGCCCTGTTCAGAGGAGAGGAAAAGGAGAAGTGGGAAGTTTGACTTCAAGGTGGAGAATGGCTCCAGCAAGAAAGGAAGCAGCAACAGAGGAAGCCGTCCTTCTAAGAGAGGTACTCTTAACTCAGAAACCAGCAGATGGGTGGCTGGGAGAGTTGCTGACAACGAGGAACAGACTGCAGTGCAGAGTGTTCGTGAGCCAACTCAGAGAATTCAAGCTGCCAGAAGGTGGGTGAATATGGTTACAACTGGAAGTGACCAGAACCCAGCCGAGGGCAGAGAACCAGAGTTGAACACGATTGAAGCACTGAGGCAATTGATCCAGGGAAAGAAGCCCCACTCTCAAGGTACAAATATTCCATATCAGGGAGAGCAGCTGTGGAAGGAAATTCAGAAGTTCCTACAGAACAGTAAGCGTGAAGGAGTTAATGAAAACCCAGAGACAGACAAGCATTTCGTAGCACAGGAAGAAATGCAAATTGATTCTTTTGGGCAGGATTCTGTTATTGAGGAGTCTCCTATGGACTGTTCTTTGTGTAAGAAGGAAGTTTGAAAGTTGGTGATAAAAAGTGTTAACAGAAGATGCTTTTGAGAAGCAGGGTTTTACCTAGCCATGTAATTGCCAGGAACTTCTTCTAAGGTAAAGAACCCTTGCTTAACCTAGAGTTTGATAACCGAAGCAGCACAGGTTAAATGAAGAAATTTAGCTGTGCTGGATGAACAAAGGAAGCTGTGATTTACTTGCTGAAATGGGTTTTTGCTGAAAACAGCTGCACATGTTTAAAGGTTCTTTCAGTTTCTTCAGTTCCAGTTGCATATGTTTCCTGTTATTATTTACTTGGAGAATAATCCTTATGTCTGCATTGAACCTTAGTGCTTATGGGAACCTAAATAAAATTCTTGTTTTGCCTTAAAACCAACGGTCTCACGCTACTTTGTCTTTGAGTACAAGAATCAACTACAAGTCCCAGAGTTCCCTGCTGGAGACAAGGATGTTGTTGTTGTTAAGTGCCGTCGAGTCGGAGTCGACTCATGGCGACCCTCTGGATAGCTATCCTAAATTGTGTTCGGTCTCCAGTCAGGCGGCTCATTGTTGACAGACTGGTACCCGTAGCTGCTGTTATTGTATCGATCCATCCCATTGCTGGCCTTCCTCTTTTGCGTTGACCTTCTATCTTGCCAAGCATAATGTCTTTCTCTAATGATCTCTCTCTTCGCATGATGTGTCCAAAGTATGAAAGTCGAAGTCTTGTCATCTGAGCTTCTAAAGAAAGCTTAGGTTTGATCTCCTCTAGTACCGACTGGTTTGTTCTTCGAGCAGTCCATGGTATACACAGTATTCGCCGCCAGCACCATAATTCAAAGGCATCAATTTTCTTCCTGTCTGTCTTTTTCACTGTCCAGCTTTCACATCCATATGATGTTATTGAAAAAGCCATGGCTTGAACAAGTCGAATCTTTGTATGGAGAGAGACATCTCTGCTCTTGAGAATCTTATCTAGGTCTTTCATAGCCATTCTGCCAAGAGCAATGCGTCGTCTGATTTCTTGACTGCTTGTTGCTTCTTTATTGATAGTTGATCCAAGTAGGTTAAAGTTGTTCACAATTTCAATTTCTTCTCCTTCAACAACGAACCTGTTGATTATGCCAGTTGTCATGATCTTTGTCTTCTTTACATTAAGGTGCAGGCCCATTTTGAGACTATGTTCTTTGATTGTGAGAAGCAAATGTTTCAGATCATCTTCACTTTCAGCCAGTAATGTGGTATCATCAGCACAGCGAAGGTTGTTGATGACTTTTCCACCAATCTTCACACCTCTGTTGTCTTCATAAAATCCTGCTTCTCTGATGATTTGTTCTGCATACAAATTAAACAGGTAGGGGGAAAGTATGCAGCCTTGTCTTACACCTTTGCTTATTTTAAACCATTCTGTTTCTCCTTGTTCCGTTCGAACTGTTGCTTCTTGATCAATGTACAGATTGCGCAAGAGAACGATCAGGTGTTCTGGTATACCCATGCTTCTTAATGTGGCCCAGAGTTTCTCATGGTTTACACAGTCAAAAGCCTTGCTATAGTCGATAAAGCACAAATAGATATCCTTTTGGTATTCTTTAGTCTTTTCAAGGATCCATCTCACATCCGCAATGATGTCTCTCGTTCCTCGCCCTTTCCTGAACCCTGCTTGCACTTCAGGTAGTTCTTGTTCCAGGTATGGTTGTAATCTCTTTTGAATAATCTTCAGAAGAATCTTGCTGGCATGTGGGATCAGAGCGATTGTGCGATAATTTCCACAGTCAGTTGGATCACCTTTCTTTAGTATTGGTATAAACACAGATCTTTTCCAGTCAGTTGGCCATGATGTTGTCATCCATATTTCTTGGCAGAGTCTTGTGAGTACGGTAACAGCTGCATCAGATTGCTGCAATACCTCTATGGGAATGCTATCAATGCCTGGTGCTTTGTTCTTTGATAAGGCTTTCAATGCTGCTTCAACTTCTTCTTTCATCACCAATGGTTCCCGATCATAAGGTACAGGTTGAAACGGCTGTTGGTCCACTTGATCTTTATCATATAAAAACTCTGTATATTCCTTCCACCTTTTCTTGATCTTCTCAGCATCATTCAACATAGAACCTTGAGCATCTTGTAACATTCCAATTCGAGGCTGGAACTTTTTCTTTAACTCTCGTAGCTTTAGGAAAGCCGATCTTGTTCTTCCTCTAATAGTTTCTGCTTCTATTTCCTTGCAAGTGTCATTGTAGTACTTTTCCTTGTCCTGTCTTGCTGCACGTTGGAAATCTCTGTTGAGTTCTGTGATTGTCTTTCTTTCTCCTCTGGCTTTAGCTTCTCTGCGTTTCTGGGCAATTTTCAGAGTTTCTTTTTCGTCAAAGTCTTCAGCTCTTCCCCAGAATCTAGTTGAGTGCCTTCTGACCTGGGGGTCTCATCTTCCAGCACCATAGCACAATTTGTTTTGTTGTAACTATCCATTGGGTTTTCATGGCAAGATACAGAAGTAGATTGCCGGGCCTTTCTTCCGTGCAGTTTAAGTTTGGTGTTGTTGCCATTGTCACAAAAATGTGATCCTCCGCCGTCAACACTGTCCCATTCTGCTGCTGCCCAGATGGGTGGTTTGTCTTGGTCTGGCACCTCAGCTGAGACCTGACCATCTTGGGAGACCCTGCCAGTAGTTAAACTACCGATAGTTTAGCTCTCAGCATCACTGATGCATGCAAGCCCTCACAGCACGACAAGCTGCAAACCAAGTGAGAGCTCTTTATTTAAGGACAAACATTGGCAGCCCTATGCCTGTAAGCCTTTGGCCCAGGCGAGGGTCACGACAACGGCTAAAACTAGGTGAGTCAAAAGCTGGCCTATAAGAACATAAGAACATAAGATATGCCATACTGGGTCAGACCAAGGTCCATCAAGCCCAGTATCCTGTTTCCAACAGTGGCCAATCTAGGTCATACGTACCTACCAGTTTCCCCAAAAGACACAGGTTCTGCAATGCTTGTACTAGGTCAAGCATTGATATCCTGGGTCCCTTCTTAATAATGGTTTGTGGACCTTTCCTCCAGGAACCTGTCCGTACCTTTTTTAAACCCAGCTACACCAACAGCCCCCACTACATCCTCCGGTAACAAATTCCAGAGTTTGATTACACGTTGAGTGAAAAAATATTTTCTTTTATTAGTCTTAAATAGTTTACCCTGTAGCTTCATTGCATGTCCCCTAGTCTTTCTATATTCTGATAATGTAAACAGTCGATCTATGTTTACCCATTCCACTCCGTTCATTAATTTATAGACTTCTATCATATCTCCCCTCAGCCGTCTCTTTTCCATGTTAAAGAGCCCTAACCTTTTTAGCCTTTCTTCATAGGAGTATCCTTCCATCCCCTTTACCATTTTGGTGGCTCTTCTCTGAACCTTTTCTAATAACGCTATATCCTTTTTAAGATATGGCGACCAGAATTGCACACAATATTCAAGGTGCGGTCTCACCATGGAACGGTATAGAGGCATTATAATATATTTTGTTTTATTTTCCATTCCTTTCCTTATGATACCTAGCATTCTATTTGCTCTCTTGGCTGCCGCTGCACACTGGGCCGAGGGTTTTAACATGTTATCCACAATGATGCCTAAATCTTTTTCTTGGGTGGTGGTTCCTAATGTGGAACCTTGCATCATGTAACCATAGTTTGGGTTGTTCTTCCCTAGGTGCATAACTTTGCACTTGTCCACATTAAATTTCATCTGCCATTTTGATGCCCAGTCTTCCAATTTATCAAGATCCTCTTGCAATTTTCCACAATCCTCTTGGGTTTTAACAACTTTAAATAGTTTTGTGTCATCTGCAAATTTGATAACCTCACTCGTTATTCCACTTTCCAGGTCATTTATGAATATGTCAAAAAGCAGCGGACCCAGCACAGATCCCTGGGGTTCACCACTATTCACCTTTCTCCATTGGGAAAATTGGCCATTTAGCCCAACCCTCTGCTTTCTATCTTTCATGCAGTTCCTGATCCACAGTAGTACACTGCCTCCTATCCCATGACTCTTTAGTTTTGCCAAAAGTCTCTGATGAGGGACCTTGTCAAAGGCTTTCTGAAAGTCCAGATACACTATATCAACCGACTCACCTTTGTCCACCTGTTTCCTCACACTTTCAAAAAAATCATAACAGATTAGTAAGACAAGATCTTCATTGTCTAAAGCCATGTTGGCTGTCTCCCATTAGGCCATGACTATCTACATGCTGAGTAATTCTATTCTTTATGATGGTTTCTACCATTTTTCCCGGTACTTACATGAGGTTCACCGGTCTGTAGTTTTCCGGATCACCCCTCGAACCCTTTTTAAAAATTGGTGTTACATTGGCGATCCGCCAATCTTCAGGTATTAGAGATGATTTTAATGATAGTTCACAGATTACTAATAGCAGGTCTGCAATCTCATATTTCAGTTCTTTCAACACCCTTGGATGTATACCATCCGGCCCAGGTGATTTGCTACTCTTCAGTTTATCTAATAGTTGTAATATATCTTCCCGATGTATCGATATTTCCTTCAATTCTTCCGCACCTTTAAATACCACTTCAGTCATGGGTAACATCCCTACATCTTCCTCAGTAAAGACCAAAGCAAAGACTTCATTCAGTCTCTCCGCTATCGCCTTGTCGCCTCTTAGTGCCCCTTTAACTCCTCTTATCATCTAATGGTCCAACTGACTCTCTCACAGGTTTTTTGCTATGAATGTACTTGAAAAAATCTTTATTTCGCGTTTTTGCTTCTGCAGCAAGCTTCTTCTCAAATTCTCTCTTTGCCTTCTTTATCAATGCCTTGCATTTGACCTGGCAGTGCTTGTGCAGTTTCCAGGTTTCATCGTTTGGCTCTTTTTTCCATTTCCTGAAAGATGCTTTCTTGGCAACAACAGCCTCTCTGACCTCACCTTTAAACCATGCTGGCAGTTTTTTGGACTTCCTTCCACTTTTCTTAAAGCGTGGAATACAGCTAGTCTGGGCTTCCAAGATAGTATTTTTCAACAACACCCAAGCTTGATGTAAGTCTTTAACCTTTGCAACTGCTCCTTTTAGTTTTTTCTTAACTATTTTCCTCATTTTATCATAGTCTCCCTTTTGAAAGTTAAAAGGTAGTACTGTGGATTTCCTTACTATCCCTCCTCCACTAATTAAATCAAAGGCGATCAGGCTATGATCACTATTGCCAAGTGGCCCCAACACCCTTATCTCTTGCACTAGATCTGGTGTTCCACTAAGGACTAGGTCTAATATGGCTTCCCCTCTGGTCGGTTCATGAACCAGCTGCTCCAAGAAGCAGTCATTTATGTCATCTAGGAACTTTATCTCCCTAGCATGTCCTGCCGTGACACTTACCCAGTCAATACCGGGGTAATTGAAATCGCCCATTATTATTACCGCGCTGTAACTTTTGTTAGCTTCCTTGATTTCTTTGAGCATTTCATCATCCATTTGTTCATTCTGGCCAGGCGGTCGATAGTACACCCCCACTGCCATCGCCTTCCCCTTTTTACATGGAATTTCAATCCATAGAGATTCTACAGCAAATTTTGTTTCCTGCAAAACTTTAATCCTTTCTGACTCAATGCCCTCTCTAACATAGAGCGCAACCCCTCCACCAATTTGATCAGCTCTATCATTACGATATAGTTTGTACCCAGGTATCACAGTGTCCCACTGGTTGTCCTCCTTCATACTAGAAGTCTAAAATATAAGATGGGAGAGTTAGAATATATAGCACTAAATGAGAGGTTAGATGTGATTGGAATATCAGAGACATGGTGAAAGGAGGAAAACCAGTGGGACACTGTGATACCTTGGTTTAGCCATGTTTTAGCCTAGTTTTAGCCATGGATCACTAACCAGGTAGTGGTACAATATCGCCGCTACCGGTTAGCAGCTGTCTCTGCCTCTGCTCCATCCCGGAACGCCTTCAACACGTCTCAATACTAACCATGTAAGTGCCGTTGAATATCCCCATTTAAGGCATTTACACAGTTTTCTGGGCTTTAAGCCGTGTAAATGGCTTTCGAAAATGTAGCCTTATGTGTCTAACCTTTGGCAAATTGATACATAGTGCTTTATAGCTTCATGTGTGGGAATTACATTGTTGTCCCCTTTATTTGAGTCAAGTGTTTGGGCATTAGGTCACAACATCGGTATGAGCAATGATGAATTAAGAGATTGGTGGGCATCTACTTAGAACACCAGTAAGATGCTCGTTGAGCTCAGAAGTGGTGAATAAAGGCTTTTTTTGAGTCTCTTTTTTCTTTAGTGTCTTGAATATTTTTATGAATAGGTCCAATTTTTTGATACATGTTTCATATATTTTTGACTGTTTGAGTATTTTTTGGTTTTGTATCAATGGCATTTACCATGTCTGAAACCTCAGCAGCGATTCCATCATTTGAATAGCTCAGTACTTTTAGTTTCTCAAACCAGGAGTCTGAGAGGTTATTACAAGGTTCACGTTTGTTTGATTCAGAGACTGTCTCCCCTTGTCTGGTGGACTAAATTGCACTTCTACAATTAAAGAAGCAAATTCTAGGAGCTCAACTACATGCAGAGACACTAGGAGGCCAATTCCGATCAGGGCCCATCCGGTCACCAAAATCTGGAAGGGCTGGATTTGCACCCGATTCTGAACCCATGGGGGCTATACATTCCCCAAGAACAGAATCAGGACAAAGAGCTTGGATGGGCTGGACAGGCCCCGATTCAGTCGGCCTGCATGTCCAGCCATGGCCCCATCTAACCCTCCCAATGCTCCTGCATGGACCCCTGGTGATGCGGCGTCCCATTGCTATAGCACTGGGATGCCATGCAGGAGACCCAATTCCCCACAAATCTTACAAATGAATTTTCCCTTCTGCCCAAACCCCAAAGGGGCCTACCAAAGCTGGATCGTGTGGCGGGGATCCACATGCATGTGCTGACCTAGCCAGTGCCAATCCTCAACGTCGCGGGGACTTATTCCACCTCCGAAGGTGGAATAAGTCCCTAGTTCATCCTTGCTGCCCCTGACATACAGGGCCGTGACCGGAATAGGCCTTGTATGTCTGGGGTTGCGGGCCCATGCTGCCCCCTCTTCTCCTCTAGACCCCATCCTGCCCCCATTCAAAGCTCCCCATACATCTCCTCTGTACATGTGGGGAGCTTTGGGGACATAATAGGTCCCAAGTGCTTAGTGGGGGATGGCCGTACATCCCCACTAAAAGCTGTATGGAATGACCTGCTAAACGATTACTGCAGAGATAATGAAATTCCTCAGGGGTTACGATTAAACAAAGCTTCCCATATGTTTGAAAATCATACACAATTTATATAAAAATAGAATACAATCCTGAGCAAGTGTTTGTTTGATTTAATGCTTCTCATTATTGAAACAACCGGCACTGTAGTGTTGGATTTACCAGAAAACTAGATTCTGATTTGCAGACAACCCAGGAGATGGGCATGTATTATGAATCTCAAAAACAGGATTTTCTAGTACAAGCTGAGAAATTTCACCATTTCGGCCCAAAAATTATAAAAATTTAAACATGACACTCAGGATTATCAGAATGATCATGTTTACCCATGGATGTACCAGAAAGAGCCTTTGAGACAGCATAAGTAGGTAGCATTTGACAATTCATCTGGTGATTCCTCTGATTATGAGAACAATACTTTTTTGTCCATGGACCCCCACCCCAACTGGGCACGGGGCAATGTTTTGGAGCCCCCAGGGAGCACCAGCTGCACCATCGGGGCACTTGGTGATTATTGCTTCTCAACAATCCCTGGTTATCAAATTGACTTTTAACATCAGCATATTGAACCGGGGCCTGTCCTTTGTAATAACTTGTCATACAGATTTATTTCAGATTAATGTACACCTGCAGAAATTTTCTGCAGTTTACACCTGGACTTTACATTTTGCTGATGACCCAAGGGATCCAAGTGGATCCTCAGAAGATGTGATTGCCCTAACAGTTTTTTCTCTCCACGTTCTACTTGGGTACCCCCGAACTCTGTGAATCCTAATATCCAGGCCTTTATACACCTTGTTACGTTGGATTTTATGTCTCTGCCTTCACATGCTTTGCACCATAATCTTTCCATTGAGGAACGACAAGCCATCTACTCTTTATCCCTGGACCCCATTATTGTCATCAAACTCGCGGATAAGGGCCGTGGGATGGTGGAGATGAATAGCTGTGATTATGAAGCTGAAATTATTTCACAACTATCAAACCAATGCTTTTATCGCCCCCCTATTGATTGACCCTACTAGTACAATAGAAGCAGAGATTATTACATTACTGGAACCAGCTTTTATACAAGTGATCATACCTGATCGGGATTTTCATTTTTTGTGGGTTAAATGTCCAACTACTGTATACCTCAATTTTACATAGTTCCCAAAATTCACAAGAATCTGGAGAAACCGCCGGGATGCCCAATTGTCTCTGGGAAGGGGTCTGTATTAGAGCCACTATCATAATATCTAGACCAATATCTTAATCCATCGATCGATGCTTCGACCTTATATATTAGGGACATGGGCTCTTTAATCTAGCGTTTAAGTTCTTTTTCTCAAGTGTCATTGACTTGAAGAAATCCAACTGGCAACCTTAGTTCTGACAAGATTCTCCCCTAAAACTTTGCACCCTAGGCATATGCCAACTTTGTCTATATCTTAATCTGGCTCTAGCAAAGCCTTTTTCAAACACCAGTTTTCACAAAGTTCCACATTAATAAATTGCTTTTCATGTATTTACATCACAGTAGCTCATTAATGTTGAATTTACATAAACAGAAGTAGAAGAACAGCAAACCTCAATACCCTCTGTCTCCCGAAGTGCATCAGAAAGGTTAATGCTTGTACCAGTAACAGGGCTTTCTCATTTATAGCCCCAGCACTCTGGAACCGGTTACCAAGTGATCTGCGTGCAAACTGTGATCTGAAAGACTTCAGAAAAAAACTTAAGACGCACCTTTTCCTATCACATTACAATTTAACCCTGTGAAATGCACTCAGGCATGTGTAAATATGTATATTGATCCTGTGTGAGGTCCTAAAGTCAGTCATGTATAAATATGTATATAAGTCTTAACATCAATCAACTGTAAATCTGTAACCCTATCTTTGCTGTGCACTACCTCCCCCTCCCTAATCGCAATGTATATTTCCATAATTACTGGCCCGTACAGCCAACCTTACCATGTATAGCAACCGCTGCTGATCACTGGAAGCAGCGGGATACAAATGTACGCTAAATAAATAAAATAAATAAATAAAATAAATACACATTTACATGAAGTGGACTTTGTACAAATGTTTACTATCAAAATGGTTCCTATTGTACAATATTTCTACAAAAGGACTTTTGCGCATTAAACCTCACAAAAACTCTGGGATTTCTGCTTTTTTTTTTGTATCTTTGCCAGGTTTTTTGCACAGTAACACACGAAAGGGAATTTTTACAAAAATGTGCTCCCTGGTAGTGTGCAGTTTAGCATGCAGTTTGAGCGCTGTGCTAAAAGTTAACATGGACCCCTACACTAAAAATCCTGTACTAACAGAGTAGCAAGTGATGAGGGCAGGTCAGGGGCAAAATGGAGGTGCTGATGACAAGCCACAACTAGCATGGGCATTAGTAATTTGCGCTAACCATGCTTGCTGCCCTTAGCATGGGTGCACTTAACACTACCTCAGTGGCTGATGTTAAGGGCGCCCATGTGCAAACTTGCATATTGCTACATCTTTGTACTGCCTTAATTGCAGAGAGATGGACACACACGCCACCTGAAGTTATCCCCAGCCCCTGTGCTGGTAACACAGCTCACCCATACATTGGCGGCTCGGGCTGTAGTCAACATGCCTCAAAGGCCCTTTTGCAAAAAACGTTTGCACCTTAATAGATCAACCTCTTGGTCTCATAAATTGTCAGAAGTTTTGTGCAGCTCACAGTTTAGTAGTCTTTAGTACAGAGGTTCGTACCAGTTGCCTCAGCTGAACAACCCCCAGGGCCATGAAGGTTTAAGTTAATGTAAAAAATCCAGGTGCTGTAATTCAAGTTCGGAAATAGTTCACTGGTAATACTAAAACTAATATATATTTTATACAATTATTCATCCTAGAACAAGGAAGCTGTTAGTTCTTTTGCATCCTCTTTGAATTACTCCTAAGATAAAGAACAGATACTAAAACATATAATTTAACTCTTAGACTTGACTAGTTATCACTGGCATTATTTTCTCTGCAAAAAAGTAAGCATGTTTTATTTTGTATATTTTTTTAGTTAAATCTTATCTGGTATTGATTCCATGCTCTCTTTCTCTGACAACAAGAATACAATGAGATTTTTTACTTTTTATCCACAGGCTCTGAGAGTAAATATTGATCTGAGAATTATTTTTGCAAGAGAGTGTAATTCAGACCGTCCTTCAGTTTCAGAGGCAGCCTTTAATTTAACATCATTATGTCTTCATCCCCCCACACATTCCAGCTGCCTTCTTCAGTCAGCCTTTATTGTGCTTTAGATAATTTATAGCTAGATGTGAAGTCTTTTATCTCACCTATTTTTAACCATACTTGCTTTTTAACATCTGTTGTGTTTCAGAGGGACTGCTTGGAAAGGTGGTTACCTAAATACTATGCGGAATAGAGCCGCTGTCTGCTTTTCATTCATTTGTTTAGTTTATTTTCAATTTTTAAGGCTGGTTGAATCATGTCAGTAGGTTGGTGCTAGTCTGGTACTTTCTGGTTTTCACATACCAATCAAATGCCAGCCTGGTTAGGGCATCATGCAAGTTCATTGCAAAGAGCAGTTCTAATGAGCTGCAGTGTGCTATAAATAGCCATTACTTTTCCTATCCGAACTGGACTTTGTGGATAATGCCACTTCTTTAGGAGTGTGTGTGCAAAAAAATATTTTATTTTGTATCACTGTGTCATTTCGGGGCCCTTTTACTAAAGTGCGCTAAGCGGTTAATGAGTGAATTAGTGCACGGTAACTGCTGGCATGGGTCCACACTAACCATTACTGTGCTGGCATGACAGCTACCAGGCGCTAATACCCGCACTAACTGCACGTCATGCAATGGGGCAGTGAATGGGCAGGCTAGGGATGGATAGTGGGCATGAACTGCACATTGCGGTTAGTGTGTGGAGTCATACCTCACGCTGTCAATTTTGCAGTTAGCATAGGTGCATATAACATTGCCTCATCAGGTAGCGTCAAGTGCATCCACGTTAATTGTGAATGCCATTGCTGTGTGTTAGGGTATGTTTCAGGGCAGTAACTGTCAGGAAGATGTTAGGCACATCCTGCCAGTACATGACTTTGGCACTTACGTGTAGTGCAAAAATGTACTGCACTTTAGTGAAAGCGCCCCTCTCCTATTTTTTTCTTGTTTCATTCATCTAGCTTCAGAGATTGTCATTAATGTCCCGCATGCCACTCCCCGTTTCTATTAAACTCCACAGGGCAAGCAGTGCATCTTGTTTTGGGGGGTTTTCCATCCAGATTTTATGAAATTTGTAGGCAGATATCAACCCCCAAAACACTGAAAGCTGCCTGCCTGCGACATCCATGGGGGAAGGGACCGGGGGTGTGTGTGTCAAGTTTGGAGACTGACTTCCCTTTTCCTATATCTCTGCTGCTAGCCGTGCAGGACAAGGGCCTCAGCATGACAGTCTCTCGGGCAAGCGCAAAGGCAGGAGCAGGGGCAGAGGCACCGAGTGGAGGGCGATAAGCAAAAACAGGAGCATCGATATCCCAAGACAAAGAGGGAGGAATAAGCCAGCAAGAATTGTGAGATCAACACCCCCAAGATATTGAGAGAGGAGCAAAGCAGGAGACCTTTTTATTTAAGGGGGGAGGGGGTTTTGGGGTGAAACCAAGAGAAATGTAAAGCAGGAGCAGAGTGGGTAGTATCAGTAAAGGTGGCAATGCAATTCCAAGGCATCCAGAGAGGGGCAGGGGAAATTGTTTTTGTTATTTTCTTATCTTTTTTTATTGCTTTTAGGAGAAAAAATGTTCCATTGGAACCAAGAGAGAGACAGGGCTGCGGAGCAAGCTGCATAGCAGTAACAGCAGTGGGAAGAGGATTTTATTTTTAACTTTTATTTAGTTTTGGGTGTGAAAACACCACATTAGAATTGAAAAGCTGTAAAGCAATAATAGCAATAAAGGTTCAGTGGAGGGTCAATCCTCAAAGGTTCATCCACTGTTGTTTAGTGTGTGAGGAACCCCTCCCCCCAAAAAGGTGTGAAATGAATCAGATGCTCAGTCCTCTTGCTTTTCACATGGGAATTCAAGGGAAATCAAAGCTAGGGAGACTTATCTTAAGGAAGATCAATTGATTCATCCATCCTGACAGTCATCTATGATGTGCTCTCAAGATGTCCTCCATCCTTGAAAATACCCATCCAAGACATACCAGGTGGTAGGCAAGAAGGAAATACTGGGCAACTTTAGTGAGATCTGGCCAGACTGTGGGCCTCTGTGTCCATCATGCCAAGGGGTCTTTGGCCAACAAGGGCTCTCCTAGGTACTGCCTGACCTGTTTCAGCAGGGGGTTCCCAATGAGTGGGGATACAAGTCTCTGCTGTCAACTACTGTGTCAAGAGAGCCTATCCTGCAGCAGCCATGGGAGGGTGGCAGCTCAAGAAGTGAGAGGAATGGTAGCCAATAGATTTCTGCTTATCCTCCTATTGCTGCAAGGGAGGCATACTCTTTCCTCAGTATCCACACCATGATTGTTCCGTGTTTTTACAGGATTGTTTTTGAGGGTGGCAGGAGGGCTTATTATAACTTTTACGTTTAATTATCAAAATTTCAGAAAGGAGCCTCTAGCCCAATGGTATCTGATGCCCCAGGGGAACCTTCAGCTCTACACCCCCCCCCCTCTTCCGGGTGACTCAATGCCCTGCCCATCCATCATAATCCAGCATTTCCCCTTCCCTTCCCTTCCCTACCCCCCCCCCCCCCCCACCACCACCAATGTCCCACCTTTTTCCTTTCTCTTCCTTAGTTCCCTCCCCAAGGTGCCCAGGATCTCGTATCTCATCTTCCCTTCCCTAGCCCTCCCTAAGGTGTCCAGCATCTCCCCTCCCTTTCCCTTCCCCTAAGACAAGGTTAGTGAAATCTGTCAGCTTCCAACCAAAGAACTCACCATACTTCGACCACTTGAGCCATCTGACCACATTTAAACATCATTGGTGCTGTTGCAGGTGAATCTGACGGGAAGCTCTTCAGGGTACTTTCTGCTTGCTGGCCACTTGCTTCTGCCCAATATGTTACTGGCAAATTAATTTTTAGCTATGGTAGCCAGCATGTTTTTGGAAAACAAATACGCTCGGCACTGTTATCTGGATAGTCAGCGGTGCTGAATATACGTCATTCAGCTCTTATACTGTATGTACAGCTGAGCAATTTAATTTAAGACAGCTTTTTTGCTTTAGCTATATAGATAGTGGGTGAATATTGCCACTAAACCTGAAACTCTCTCGTTCCATCACAGCAGTATCTAGTGCTGGAGCATTTCGAATGTTGCTGAAAATCCATTGATAAGGGACTTATACAGTCTATTGTCTCTGCTAATTTGACCACTTTATCCATCAGAAGGCATGGGAGCATGATCAAACATTGCCGTTAATTAGGAGCAGAAGTGTACACCCACTGTGTTTGCAAAGAGGAAGTTATCAAGATAATTGGTTACTACTACCTGCTGCCTGTGTCGTGACTATATGAAGGCCTCACAGTAAGCACAGGCCAAAGAATAACCTGTGGGTATGCAGGTTTCAAAATATTATCATGCTTCAAATCTAAAGACTGCTAAGGTGAACTATCAAACAGTGAAAGACAATTTGATGTCTACATTCACCTAAAGGGCACCCTTGCTGCAGCACAGTAAAAGATCAAGCTAATCACCAACTCTTCGATCTGCTAAAGCAAACAATGATAAGCTAGTGCCCTGGGATCAATATTTATATTTCCACCCTTCCCCCTACAATACCCAGTCCTAGCTGAGAACACATTGGCCCCAGGGATTCTCTTTTTGGCTCTTACTTCTCCCTATGCCTCTCCTGCACATGAGGTACAATTCACACCTCAGATCAGCTGTTTTCACATTTGACATTTCATAGATGTCTGCGGTGTACTTCGATTCAAAGTATGGTTTGCACATGATTGAGCAAGGCAGGAAAGAATCAGTTGCAAGAAAGACAAGTTAGAAAGTGCTTGGCCCTTCACACCAACTCTAGTCTTCTGCTCTCAGCTGCCATGAAACCATAGGTTGCAAGAAGGAAACATGGGAGAGAGGAGAAAGAGTGGGGCAACACAGGGCACCTATGGGCAACACGTGGAGAAATTGCTAAATACTTAAAATAACCAGGGCTCAGGACCATAGAACCTCCACCCAAGATTTTGATTACTAAAACACAGATCCCATCCACTTCCCTCCTTAAAACATATAATTTCACATTGTACATTATCAACTGCAACAAAACCCCCTTCACCTATTGCCATATTGTATAAAATACTGCAAAAAGCACGCCATACCATAACACTGTTAATTGCCAGGACTCACACAGCAAGAACCCTACCTGTAACACTGTAAATACAACAGGCCTGATATTCAGTGCCGGCAGCTAGCGCTGCTAAAGTGGATAGCCATTGGCACTGAACTTTAACCCTGGGCTGCCTGGATTGCCATGAAACTAACCGGGCAACGGTAATATTCAGCCATTGCCTGGTTAGCTTCTCCGGCCAGGGTTTCCTGCACCCGACTTTCAATGCATATCGCTAACTGGGCAGCAGATCAATATTGCCACTGTTGCCACCCCAGAATGCCAATATTGCCAATATTGCCACCCCAGAATGCCACGACATGCCCCAATGGTAACTGATTAGCATCAGGGTGTGTAGCGGCAGCAATCGCGGATATTCGGTGGCACTATGTTAATGCTGCTGAATATCCAGCTGAGTAGCGTTTACATGGTTTACAAGTCTGCAAACCATGCAAATGCTTTTAAATATACCCTCCAGAGGGAAAAACAAACAAACCGGTCTGCAAGATATTCCTACACGGAAAGTAAGACTAGCAGAATTCTACATCTCAATCACACATGCAGAACACAGACAAACCACCAAAGGCAGACTACAAAATCACAAGAACAACAACCCACAGTTCGATGAGCCCCATCACAACACTCATCCCTATAAGAATCATCGGGGTTCAATAGCTTGAACATATCCCGCCCATGTGCTACTTTGACCCACCTCTGTATGCAAGGCAAGCTGGAGAAACATAAACATTATCTAGCAAGGCCCTCTAAATCTAAGCCGAGACTCTCTTTTTGACAAAACTCAGCTTTTACCTATCAGGTTACTCAACTTTGGAATTCATTGCCTCAGGAACTCTGATTGGAGAGTGCTTATAAAAAATTTAAGAAGTGGTTAAAAACTTGGGGCGGCATTTTCAAAGACGTTTACATGGGTAACTGTCCATGTTACCCATGTAAATGCCTTAACCGGGATTTTTGAAGGGCACTTACATGGGTAGTGCCTTTGGAAAATCCAATTTAAGTCCCTAATGCGCCCAGATGCTATGCGGTTAGCATCGGGCTGTATCGGGGGCGTTCCGGGGTGGAGGGAGGGCGCAATAAAGGGCTAAGAGGTGTTGGGATACACAGGTCCTTGCATTAATCCCTCATAAGTTACAAATATATAGGTCAGCCATGCTGTTAAACTGTGGGCAATAAAAGTTATATTGACCTGAGAATAAAGATATAACAATTCAGCAGTTGAAGTTGCAAAACTCTGGACAGACGTGCTCAGAGGCTTGCATGCTAGGCTGAAGAATGAATAAGTTACATCCAGAAAAACCACAAGCTGACAGTTGCAGAGCAATGTAGCAAAAGGGTCAATTAGCCCTGAAGAAAGCAGATGGCATTGGGTAAGTATCCAGGAGGGAGAAGTAAGAGCCTGTCCAGGATCTCGTGGTTAGGACATCTTGCAAAAAAAAAATATATTCAGAACGAAGAACGTGGGGGTTATGGAGGGAGTGAGACACAAACTCATAGATTGAGAAATTATACATGATCACAGATATGCACATATACGGAAGTACAAAAATGTATATAGGGAATGTCTTGTTAGCCATAGGGTGAGAGAAGCCTTCCGGAGATGCCTAGTGCCCGAAGGGTCAGCTTCTCTCACTTGCCCCTGTAATATCCATCGGTTATCCAATAAAACTATACCATGATTGCACCTGTACTGACATTTGATTCTGGACTTTATGGGATATTAGTGGTAATTGGTAATTATGCTGGTTTGTGGGATACAGGGCCCCACAATTGGTACCAAAAAGCCGCCTTAAATTGAGTGCAGTCACTCCCAAATTCTTCTAAATTGCCCAAGTATTCCTCTGACTCTGCTTTTGGCTGCGTTCTTGTCGGAGAGGCTAAAAAAAGAAAAAAAAAAGAAAAAACAAACAAGAAAAAAGAAAAACAAAACAAAACAGGGGATGTGGATTCCTTCTCATTAGGAGAAGATGTTGGTTCCCTTCTGCTGGATCAGAAGATGAGTATTCCTCCTGTCGGTTCAGGAGATGTGGATTCTGTCCTGAGGGGCGAAGTTTAAAGGATACCCTAGGAAGACTCTATGTTGTGAGTATTGTGTTATCCTGTCCATTTGGTGAGGATGGAAGGCTTACCTGGTTATAGTGGGTGAGTAGTAAATTCTTACATATGCATATGTCTTTTATGTGATTAATGTTCTGTCCTGTCTGTTCTGTTATGTGAAACTGTTTAGAGTATTTTTGTACATAGTTGTAAATATTAGGGAAAGGAAGTTTTGCCCAGACCTTAAGTTTTAATATCTCCAGGATTGACTGTGTGTGCCTGAGACGTACAATTGCGTAAGAAGCGAGTGTGGAGTCCCGATCCACGGTTCCGTATCTCCGCGAGGGGAGCGGCTAGAGAAGGACGAAGCGTAAGGACCATGTGCTTGTTTAAGTCCTGAATTTTTCTACCTTCGCTCCTCTGTAAATAAAGAGGGTTTTTGTAAAAGGCAAAATTACCAGCGAATTTACCAGCTCCTCTGCAGATAAAGGGGTTCGAACCTGCTTCGGTAAAAGCGAGTTTGCTGGCAGGATTTTGCCTGTCAGTTACGTGTCCCCACACAGTGAAAACACTAGGTTTACTGATTATAGGCTGAGGGACAGTGAAGGAGAATAAAAGATTGTTCTGAAAAAAAAATGGAAGAAATCTCCTTATCTGGGATCAGACCAGAGAGGGTGACAATTAGATCAATTGAAAAGAACTAGTCTAGTTACACAACACTGTACACATCAATTGTAATTATGGAGTTCTGAACTTCGAGGTATTTTCCTTGAACATTGTCAGAAACCTGGCCAGTGTCTTGGCTGTGTTTAATGGATAACTGCCCCTATATGTCGTCTGATGAAAGATAGCTAATTGTCTGCAGCAGGATAATATGGTTGCCTGTTTCAGATAGAGAGAGGGAGAAAGGCTGCTATGGGATTTCTTCTGGGAATGGACGCATTACCTAGAGGAAACTCTCGATTGAGCAGTCTTTCTTGTTTGTTTAAATAAAGGCTTTATTCAGTCGAAGTGTGACAGGAGATGAAGTTCAGAACTCTTTTGGTGAAGTATTTTTTCCTCTTTAATTAGCTTGCTAGCTTTCTAGGTACGGAAATGACGCCGAGAAAAAGAAAAAACTGTTTAGAAAACTTAGGGACCTGATTCCATTCTATGTGTGATGTATTTTTAGTTATAAATTGTTATGAATGAATGAATGAATGAATGGGAAGATCTTCCATGCTTTCATGTCTTTAGATATTTGTTAAACTGTGTGGAGTTATGTAATCTGATAGAAGTTACGTAAGATTAAGTGCTTAGAGGAAGGACTGAAGTTAGTAACTTAACTGGAGAAAAAACGAAACAAAACAAAATTGAATTGCTTGCCATATTAAGTCCAGTAAGTTTTGGAAGAACGTAAATGATACAACTACATTCAAATAAGTGAATTAAGTAATTAAGACAATATTACCAGATATGATTATTGTCTCGTGTTAATATATATATATATATATTCCATAAATATTATTAAAAATAGAAGAACATTAACAGCTATGATAACTGCAGAGTGTGATTCAAATGTTACTTTGCTTTTGAAGCAGAATTACCAGTGCAGCCGTTTCCCTTCTGGAAGTGCCTGGTTTAGTATAACACTCACACAATCAATGCTTTCTTAATTTAGATTTTATGATCTCTGAAATTGAACTGCTTAGAATTCTTTGCT
Source organism: Ichthyophis bannanicus (assembly GCA_033557465.1). Taxonomy (NCBI): domain Eukaryota; kingdom Metazoa; phylum Chordata; class Amphibia; order Gymnophiona; family Ichthyophiidae; genus Ichthyophis; species Ichthyophis bannanicus. The sequence continues at coordinate 248,085,133 of CM066031.1, forward strand.
ACTGATACAACAAAAGAAAATTGTTTCCGTTTTTCCTTTGACCTTCAAAGTAGAGGTTAAGAGCCCTGCTGTATAATGTGGTATTCTGAGCAGATTGCAACTTGAGAATGATTTACATCCTGAGTGAATAAGAATTTAATCATGTTTGGATTTTGTTCTGATTGTATTAAGCAAAAAAAAAAAAAACACAGGAAAAAGTGTTGTGAGGGGTAAAGTGGTATATTAAAAGAAAAGATACTAAGTTTTAATAACTGTCTAATGTTCTTAGCAACTCTGAGTTACGTAGGATTGGGAGCACTCCCAGAAGAAGGGGGTGCTGCATTCTTTTTGTTTGTGCTTGTAGATTTCAGGCAACTGAATTGGTGGAGCGAGTGAAGGACATTCTGATAAGAAGTTATTTCAGATCTGATGCAGCACACCTGTGGACAACAGCGACCCCTACTGCAACTACATAATGCTGACTTTTGTGTGACCTTTTGAACTGGTTCAAGCTTGTTTGCAATTTATGTCAAATGGTATAATGGCATAAACAGTATTGTGTGTTCTCTCCTTCTGCTCTCTCTCTCTGGAGAGGGGCAAGTGTCTGCTGCATTATGTTTTAAATGCTATCATGTATCCAGGGTTTCACTGCTGTTGTACTTAATCCTTTTTATGCCTGGAAGCTAGTGTATCAGGCTCTATTTCTGCTCTTTTTCTAAGCCATGCTTTAGGCTTACCTCTTTAAGGCTACTTTTGAATAAGTGATTCCCACATTGTCTATTTGATTTGGCTAATTACATTAGAGAGGTTCGACCAGAGCCTCGGCTTCGGATCACGTTCCAAGAAATTGCTGATCAGGTGGCTCTCCTTTTTCCTGTACCAAGATGACTGCTGCCAAACCTGCTCTTTGGGACACCATCTGTTTCCTTCATCCTGATGGACAATTAGTTTTACTTCTGCGTGTTCACAATTCAACCCACATTTCCAAAGAAGTTCTCACTTCAACCCCCCTGCCTTGAACTGAACTCGGGACAGTTTGCTGAACTTTTTGATACTCTTGTGTTCTCCATTGCTATTAAACGTAGGTTAGATGCTGGACTTCCTTGGTACCTTTCCAGACCCCTGCCATAACTGCTGAACTTGGTATGGCTATACGCCGTCTGCAATGCTTACTGTATGTTCAAATGAAAGCTGTTACTGATTCTATAACTAAGCTATCAGAGTCCCTAGAGCAGAATACCCAAATGACCCTACAAAAATAGACAAGCGCTAGATTTGCTATTTGCATCTGAAGGCTTTTATTAATGCCACTAATTGTTGTACGGTCATAGCTAATCATTCAGTGTTTGTGCTTAATGCTATGGATAAGATACGCCACCTGTCAGATTTACATATTGATGATTTTAAGGGAGGCTTAAATGTGGGAGATTGGTTTACTTCTTTAACTTCCTGGTTTCATTCTTTGGGTTCTGGGCTTAAGGGTCTTCTTATTGCTGCAGGTGTTTTTCTTATGCTTGCTCTACTATTTTGCTGTATAGTGTCTGTACTTATTTCCTGTTGCAAGAAACAGTGTACCAATATATCCACTTCCATGATGCCTTTGAGACATAATTCTTGACTGGCAGTTTCTAAAAAAAATAGTGGAGTTGTTGGGATAAACAGGCCCTTGCATTAATCCCTCATGAGTTACAAATATTTAGGTCAGCCATGCTGTTAAACTGTGGGCAATAAAAGTTATATTGACCTGAGAATAAAGATATAACAATTCAGCAGTTGAAGTTGCAAAACTCTGGACAGACGTGCTCAGAGGCTTGCATGCTAGGCTGAAGAATGAATAAGTTACATCCAGAAAAACCACAAGCTGACAGTTGCAGAGCAATGTGGCAAAAGGGTCAATTAGCCCTGAAGAAAGCAGATGGTATTGGGTAAGTATCCAGGAGGGAGAAGTAAGAGCCTGTCCAGGATCTCGTGGTTAGGACATCTTGCAAAAAAACAATATATTCAGAACGAAGAAGGTGGGGGTTATGGAGGGAGTGAGACACAAACTCATAGATTGAGAAATTATACATGATCACAGATATGCACTTACATGGAAGTACAAAAATGTATATAGGGAATGTCTTGTTAGTCATAGGGTGAGAGAAGCCTTCCGGAGGTGCCTAGTGCCCGAAGGGTCAGCTTCTCTCACTTGCCCCTGTAATATCCATCGGTTATCCAATAAAACTATACCATGATTGCACCTGTACTGACATTTGATTCTGGACTTTATGGGATATTAGTGGTAATTGGGAATTATGCTGGTTTGTGGGATACAGGGCCCCACAGAGAGTAGCAGCGATTTTTACTTCTGTTGCTGTGGAAGTGAAAATCCAGGTTAAGGGGGTCAGTGGGCAGGCTATACACTGAGGCAGCGCATAACCTGCCTAAACGAAACTCGGGCCCTTGGTTTTTTAGTTGGGCCTTTGATCGACAGGCTTTTTTTTTTCTCTTTTTTTTTCCTTTTGATACAGTTAGTTTCATTTTTTTTGGCAGTCCAAAACCTTGGCACGTCCAGCAATTTGTTTCAGTATGGTACCCCTGCCTATTGCTTCACAGTTACATGCGTTGTCTAAGATGATTATTATAGTTCTAATCACAGTCCCTACTGTCAGCATACATTTCATGCAGCTTTGTACTCTGGTGATTTCAGTCTCCAAAGGTAATAGGACAGTTTACAAGATGAGATTAACTCTGACCCCCTGGTGATTTCAGTCTCCAGGGCCTGTCTGCAGTCCCTCCTTGCTAAATCAAGAATGGCAGACCTCAAAGGGAGTGGCTAAAAACAATAGCAGACCTCAAGGGGAAGTGCTGGAGAGGATTCAATTCACTATAAAGGACAGAAACACTTCCTCTTGCTCTCTCTCTTCCACTATTCATCGGAAATGAAGGACAGGAGGCTCTGATAATCAATTCTCTCCACCCCTCCCCCTCTCTCTCTCTCTCTCTCTCTTGCCATGAGGCTCTGACCCACATGTTCTGGCCTCTCTCACACTTCACACATGCACATGCACACACAGATTCATTGATGCACACTGAAACAGCTCTGTAACAATCACTATATACCTCTGTTCAATACCTATGTAATAAGCCTATTTCTACATAAAAAACCTTTCTCCAAGCCGCACCTGTTTGGTTGTTTTATTACAAACCCTACTGCCTCTGTGAAGTGAAATGAACCTAGGACCTACAGGAGAGTAACTTGACCACATCTTACACTTTATGGGGGCTCGCCTTCTTGGATTTCACAGCAGATCTCCAGTTGGGTAAGTAATAATTTTGTATAATACATTAAGTAGATTTCAGACAGAATCAAAAGTCCTTGTGACCATTTACAATTGGCAGACTGGATGACACTTAGACACTATTTAGTGAACAGTTCCAGTGATAAATTTGTTTTGTGGGTTAGACAAGGTGAGATTTTTATTGTCAAAAGGCTCTGTAAGCATCTAGAATTTTAAAGACATCACACAGAGTGGCTTGGAATTGTCTTATTATGATGTATAGGCTTGCTATAGTATTTGAGCTGCTAAGAAAAGACAGAGAGATAGTCCAGATTTAGTTTGGAAGTGGTACACAGGTAAACAGTCCCTCATTGAATACAATATACATCTTTCCTGATAAAGCTATTACCTCCTGTCCCTTTTAACTTTTATTTCTCTGTCTCCTGTCAGTAACTATCTTAGTGAGAGCAGGCTTAAAGCTGGCTGCAATTGGTACAACAATTCTGTTAATCTCCTAACACCCTTCTTACTATAACTTCACCCTAAACTTCCACCCTGTTAAAAAGGTGAGCAGCACTTTTTATTCAGGTATAATTTTAAGGCGTGGTCTGTATGCCAGTACTCTTTACTGAACACCCATAAAATTTATACCATTTCAACTATAATTCTAAGTCTCACTTCTTCATAAAAGTGAGCATTCCTCCTTCTAAGGTTACACATTTGAGATAGTCCAACTACAGCCTTTCTGCAGTATCAAATATGGAAGTCTTTGATTTTCAAGAACTTAAAGAAATTGTAATTTCATACTGTAAGAGGAAAGGGGGTCCTTTTGAAGGTGAATTCCCTGAGTCATCATGGTATAATATTCAAAGACAAATGTTAAACCATGATCAAGAATTCAAAAAGAAAACAAATAAAAGAAAATGCCTTTTTATCCAAGGCATGTGCAGGGGACTCATTAGCATGAAACAGGACAACTCTGAACTGACTTCTCAGTGTACCCAATTGAACAAAGACCTTGAGGAGGCACAAATTTGCATCTCTATGCAAAGAACTCAAGTGATACAAGCCACAAATTCTTTTATAACTGTTAGTGAACAATTAGAAGCACTTAAACTTGAATTGAGGCACGTTAAGGATCAATTGGCCTCTGTAAGACAAAAGCCAACACCCACTCCTCCCTCAGCTCCTTATGCCTATGACACACCCTATGAGCAATGCATACAAGCTACTGACAAACAAAAGAATACTAAAGTATGCATAGTTGGACTTAGGAATGGGAAGAATACAGATGAATCACAGGAAGATAGTTTATCTCAGCCAGAACCCAGCAATAATCATGATCTCTGTCAGGAGGATAATTCAGATGACTTAGACATGGCACCCAGTACTGAACTCAAAGCACCAGTTAAAGTAATGTTGCAGGAAAATTTAAAAGATAGAGATATAGAAAAAATGGTTGAGAAAATTGGCCCTATGCCTCTCAATGTAAATCATTGGTGTAAATGGGCGATTGATATTCTGATTCACTGGGGTCTAGGGAAATACAGAAGAAAACAATCAGACTTTGATAGACTTATGCATTTGGCTCTGGGGCCACACTATTATAGAGTTGGCTCTCTCACTCACCCATACCAGTTGGTTAAAAGGGGTACTGAGAAACTATTTCACTGTTCCCCAATGCAAGTATTTAAAATTATTTCACCTCTACCAAATGATACACTGGAACAGTTTGCATATAGAGCCTGGATTTTAAAAGCAGTTCTTAATGAGCAGGAGTTCTGGCCCAGTGCAGAAGATTATGGGGAGAACAAGCATAAGACATTTTTATTAGAATTGCTATCCCCTGAGATTACAAAACACCTTCTGTTATTTTCTGATACTTTAATGCTCAGAATTGGGTCTGTTTGGAAGACCCAGCTCTCACAGGTAATAACAGTATCAGAAGCACGGAAGTGGCAAGCCAAGGAATCCTCTCAGTACACAGGAAACACAGACAGAGGACATACACCTTGGAGAGCACATGGCAGAGGTACTTTTAGAAACTCCTCAGGATACATTCCTTTTCAGGAGCTCAAAGCACAGAGAGATGGGCTAGAAAAGGAGAAAACTAAATGGGAACAAGACAAACATATACTGCAGATAGAAATAGATAAATTAAAACAGGATTTACAAGCAGCTCAGGACAAACACAAGGCTAATGCATAGGGGTGTCCTGACCTTCTGGGTTCAGATATCAAAATGTCTCAAGCCTTCATAGCCCAGCCTGCCTCCTTTATCTCAGCAGAGGACTCAATTCCAGAGCCTCTGGATGATGAAATGGATACAGGCCCAGGACACAATTTAAGGCTTGTAACACCCTTGATACTGGACTCTTGTACATGCCCCAATGTTATCAGCAGAATAGGGGGTCAGGATAAATTAGCTTTGATTGACACAGGGGCTGGAATTAGTTTTACGAACAGAGCTTCTCCCACTGCAGAGCAGAAAAATATGGAAATTTATGAAATTCAAGGAATTAATGAAACAGCTTCCAAGTGTGTGGCTATCCCAGTTAAATGGGGTATCCCTGTGCACAGTGAACAAAACAAGGAAATGTTAGAAACCACTGCCTCCACTATAGTGAACACACCAAAAGAAATAATTGGAATTGATGTTCTCAACCAGTTAAATTTGGTGGTGGATATGGCTAATCTTAAATTGTAAAAGGACCACAGTTATCATTGTAATCTTAAATTGTGGCAGTATTCAGGAACTTCAAGTGCTTCTAAAACTTTAGTGCATGAAGTCATTCCCATGCTTTAGCAACTCAGTGCACCAAGGCAGCTCAGCAGTATGATCTGTGTGTAATTCCTTCAGAGGTGTCTGATATTCCAGTCTGGGCTCAAGACAAGTTAGATTGTGGGAAAATGCACACAGAAATACTGTTAGAAGGTGAGGATCCTCCACCACAGAAGCAATACCCAGTACCTCATCAGGCTATAGAACTAGTGACTAAAATTGTGAAGATACTGGAGGAGAGGGGTCTGATTAGACCTATTTCTTCCACATGTAATTCACCAGCCTGGCCGATAGTTAAACCGGGGGGTTCCTTCAGGGTCACCATGGACTTCCGTGCCCTGAATCAAGTTTCAAAATCTGTAGTGCCCATGGTAGCCTCATACCCTGAAATGATCTCTAAACTGAATCCCAAATGTAAATTGTTCTCTGTTCTAGACATATCCAATGGGTTTTGGAGTCTGCCCCTGGCCCTTGAATGCCAGTACAAAACAGCCTTTCAGTGGCTGAATAAACAATATGCATGGACTGTGCTTCCACAGGGATATAAGGATTCCCCATCAATATTTCATGAATACATGAAGGAAGCCCTGTTACTAGTGTCTTGCAGAGATGAGACCTAGACCAAACCTCCCCTTTGGAACTGCACAGTGGGAGGGACCGTACTTAGTTACTGATATCTTAGGCCCAAGCCTATACCAGATCCTAATGCCTGACAACCAGCAGTACTGGAAACACATCACCCAGTTAAAACCATATGGGTAATATGTGTTTTATCAGTCTTTGTTTTCAGATACCACCTGAAGACAGCACGGACAGCTGCTTTCTGAACAAAAGTCGCTTGAGGACGGTAACTATTTACTCCTGCTGTATAGTTGACATGTGTTTAATAGTTATGTGAATAAGTAGTAAAAATTATTATTATTTTTTTTTTTGTTTTGTTGTTACATAGTATAAGTGGGGAGCATTAGTTTACTCCCTAGTAGAGTGAAACAAGTTTGCTTTTATTATGTCTCGGTTTCCTGTTGTTCTTGTATCTGCTCTCTTCTACTCAAGTCTCATTACAGGAACTATCATCCGAATATGCATGATTGGCTGGGCTAACTCCACAGGTGGAGTGTATCGCTACCAAGAAATACCCCCACCTTTCCCGGAAGGAAAGGATCTGGTCATCCTGAGTTTCTGTTCGGTACAGAACAAGCCAGTGTTCTATTCATTAAACATCACTCAAGTACAGTGGGAGCCACCAGTTTCCACTTCTCTAGAAAGGACACAAGAATTGAGGGCATGCCCAGAACGTTACTTTCTAGGTCCTCCTGCTTTGATTTTGTACAATATTTCCTGTCAGGACAGAGGTACCTGGAAAATAACTTATACATGGGTTGTGAGTGATCAACAGCGCATCACTGAGACTTCATTCCTTTTGGATGTATCTTGTTTACCTACCACCCCTCATCCCACCCCTCCCACCACTTCTGCTCCTCCTGTACTCTACCTTTCTGATATCCACCCATTTCAGGAAGGACATCCCTTTCAGATTAAATATGATGCACCACACGATGTTTTATATGATGTGGAATACCATTTTCTTACTTGGCATCTATTTCCCAAATTGTTTCTAGTTACTCACAAATATCCAAATTGCTCTCAGTTTGTTGCCAACCACATACTTGGTTTGATATGCAGTCAGTAACACCCCGAGCCAAGCAATTTCGACACAAGCGTGAATTAATTGATACAATTTTAGGTGGCACAGGGACTGCACTGGGTGCCCTTAATATAATTGATATAGAGGTGCTCCGTAATAAAATGGGATCCACTGCTCAGCATGCTGCTGATGGTTTTACCTCACAACATATTATTAATGAAGCTTCCTCTAAACTGTCCAATGTAGTTGTAGATACCTTTGCTCTTATATCTCCCATTATAGAACAGAAAATTGTTACCTTAGCACATGCAGAATATAGATTGGGAAAGAATATTTCCTGGGCTCTTACCTGTGATCAAGTACAGATCGAGCTTATTACTATACTAAAGGAAATTCTGATCACTGCTAAGTTAGGACACTGGCCACCATCTCTTATTCATATGGCTAGTACCAAAATACCGGAATTTGCTATAGCTCACCTTGATAGGTGGACAGTTAGTGTTCCCATTTGTTCACCACAAGGCTGCTCTATCTGTACTTTGATCCCATGGTCAGGACAACACACAGTTATTTATCCTATCATTAATATTGGGGTGCAGTTTGATAATATGCTTATGTATCCTGTGGACCATCTCACATGGGTGCAGCCACTGGACGACACCTGGACTTCATTCAAGCCGATGGACCCCAGTTTGTGTGAGCAGACTACATTTCAGTTCAAGTGTCAACCTCACCAGTTTAAAGAGGCTGACACCTCCTGCTGGAACAATTCCTCCTCTTGCTCACTGACTGTTAAGCTCTCATATTCCCTGACTACCTCACACAGTTTGTATTACCTTGGAGCTGGACACTTTTGTTTTCATCTGTTCTTTCCCCAGAATGTTTCTTTTTCGATTGCTCCCAGAATGCATGACATTCGCCTTCCCAAGAACACTTTGTTGTACAGTTCAAACTATTTACCAAACAATACCTGGTGCAGTTATACACCACTGGTCTCCCTCACCATTAATGGGACAACTTATTCCACACCGCTGGTTACCAATGACTCTATGGACATTCCAGACTTTATCTCATATGCTGTGCATCCCTTACCACTTGGCATGGGAGAAGAGACACTACATAAACTGCTCAACTTTACAGAACTCCATGCCTATATTGATCACCTTAAAACAACATCCACTGAAGTGAATCACACCATCGCTTATGAGAATGGACACATTCAACAAATTGTAGGACACTTGCTACAAGATGCTCATGTGTCTGTGTGCGAATTGTTATTTGGTTACTCACCTACTGCTGATTATGTCTTTAATGTTTTTATTCACCCTATTATGCATTATCATAATTTTCCTGTGCTGTAAAATGAAACAAATGTACATATCCTTGCAGCGCATGTCATACAGAACAACAACATTTTAAGGTAGTTACACTGAATTTCTCTAGCATCGACCCCTACATCCAGGCTCTTTTGGCCTGCTAATTTGGCTAATTTGGCATTTCCTATTACACTGAATACCAGAGTCAGCTGCAGTCTAGTATTGCTTCCTATCCTCACTCATAGCATCCTGGTACCTTTTGGCTTTAGCCTTCTCAAAAATTCCTGCAGCCCTTATGCACTGTTCACTCTCTCTAAGACGGGCACGGAGGTAGCATATTGGGTCCCCCCCCCCCCCCCCAGTAGTGGCTGCTCTACCTAAGACACGAGGTTTGGACTCATAAGGAGACTTATTTATCTCTAGAACACTAGACACAGTACTGTGCAGGACAGGGGACCTGCTAGACATAGCAAGGTATTTAATACAGGAGGCATTAGACAAGCTGCCTACTATCATGTAATGGAAGCTGGGACAGGTACCACAGGTTTGCTTCCACCATTTCCAGGCACAAATAATAAAGAAAAATAAAAAAGGTGTGGGAGATGTCAGCATACATTTCATGCAGCTTTGTACTCTGGTGATTTCAGTCTCCAAAGGTAATAGGACAGTTTACAAGATGAGATTAACTCTGACCCCCTGGTGATTTCAGTCTCCAGGGCCTGTCTGCAGCCCCTCCTTGCTAAATCAAGAATGGCAGACCTCAAAGGGAGTGGCTAAAAACAATAGCAGACCTCAAGGGGAAGTGCTGGAGAGGATTCAATTCACTATAAAGGACAAAAACACTTCCTCTTGCTCTCTCTCTCTTCCACTATTCATCGGAAATGAAGGACAGGAGGCTAAGATAATCAATTCTCTTCACCCCTCCCCCCCTCTCTCTCTCTCTCTCTCTCTCTCTCTTGCCATGAGGCTCTGACCCACATGTTCTGGCCTCTCTCTCTCTCACACTTCACACATGCACACACAGATTCATTGATGCACACTGAAACAGCTCTGTAACAATCACTATATACCTCTGTTCAATACCTATGTAATAAGCCTATTTCTACATAAAAAACCTTTCTCCAAGCCACACCTGTTTGGTTGTTTTATTACAAACTCTACTGCCTCTGTGAAGTGAAATGAACCTAGGACCTACAGGAGAGTAACTTGACCACATCTTACACTTTGTAAGATGTGGTCAAGTTACTCTCCTGTAGGTTTTTTATGTAGAAATAGGCTTATTATTTAAGAGAAAATATTTTTTCACTCAACGTGTAATCAAACTCTGGAATTTGTTACCAGAGGATGTAGTAAAAGCTATCAGTGTAGCTGGATTTAAAAAAGGTTTGGACAAGTTCCTGGAGGAAAAGTCCATAAACCATTATTAAAAGGGACCCAGGATATCACTGCTTGACCCAATACAAGCATTGTGGAACCTGTGTCTTTTGGGAAAACTGCTAGGTACTTATGACCTAGATTGGCCACTGTTGGAACCAGGATACTGGGCTTGATGGATCTTGGTCTGAACCAGTATGGCATATCTTATGTTCTTATGTTCAACTATGCATGGGTTTGAGCAAAACCTTTCTCTGTGGTGGTACCCAGGTTGTGGAACAGTCTTTGAGAAGGATCTATAATGGAACAGAATTATATGGTGTTTAAAACAAAAGTTAAAGCAGGACTTTTTCCAACAGGGCAGTAAAGCTAAGATGGTGAGTATAGTGGTCGCCTGAGAAAAGCTAACATGGTTGGTTTATTGTTTATTTACATTGTTTATTTACATTTGATATACCGCCCCCCATTACATCGGGGCGGTTTACAGTACAAAATAAATTTGAAATAGAAAAGGAAAAGGAAGTTACAATAATCTGAGAGGTACAGGAGACAAGAGGAAAGGACAGCAATTGGGAGAGAAGAGGGGGGTCAGAGGAAATTTATAGAGAAACATTAAAAGCTAAGGAGAAGAGATGGGTTTTAAGAAGGGAACGAAATTTGAGGTAGGATTCTTCTAATTGGTTAGCTCTCAAGATCAGTGGGATTGTATTACAGCTGTTCAGATAATTTGATGGTAGTTTCAGATTGCTGGTAACATATTCTTGTAATATGTTATGCATCATATTTGATCTTTGGCCACTGCTTTGGGAGATTATTCCATGCATCTACCACTCTTTTCATAAAGAAATATTTTCGCATATTACTCCTACGTCTATCCCCTTTCACCCTCATCCTATGTCCCCTCATAGCAGAGCTTGCGTTTCATTGAAAGAGCTCTCCTCCTGTGCATTTATGCTACGGAGGTATTTAAGCATCTCAATCATATCACCTCTATTCCACCTTTCCTCTAAAGTATGTGAAAGAGGGAGGACAATGTTTTTTTAGGGGTGCGTGGTAAAGTGGGCGTTTGAGTTGAATGTATAGTTGAGATTGTGTGGTGTCAGTTTTGGTTTAGGGTTGAGTGTGGGAAAGGTGAATGGTTGTAGGGGAGGATGAATGAAGAAAGGTATGTAGGGAGATAAGGGAGGCAGGGTGTCTAATAGGGTGTGGATGACAGTTGGGGAAGGAGGGTGGAGGGGGGTGGTCCAGTGGAAGGGGGAATGGGCTGTGATGGCGGAGGATATCACTACTCCATGGAGGATTTGGTGGGCGTAGAAGGCCATTTTTAAGGGGAAGGGCAGAGGGGGGAGGGGAGCTGTGGGCAGGGGGATGGGAGAGGTGGGGTAGGTGGGAGTAGGATTCCTATTGAAGGGGATGTGGAAAGGAGGGCTGGAGCAAGGTGGAGGGGGGTGATAGAGGTACTGCTGAATGTCAAATGGTTAAATCCTTGGCAAAAGAGATCCCTGATGCAGAGGGAGGGAGCACACCTGAAAGTGGATATTTTTATGATACAAGAAATGCATTTAAAGCAATCCTTTGAAAGAGGATTATGCACAAGGGTGTTCTTGTACATGCTCCTTGCAGCAAATAAAGACAATCCCAAAAAGGGAAGGGTGGGCATACTGATTTCCATCAGGTTGCGAGTAGAGTTCATGGATGTTAAAATGGATTTGGGGGGAAGGTTCATTTTGGTTAAGGTTAAGCTGAATGGGGAGGAAGTGATCTTGGTAAATGTGTATGAACCAAACAATGGGTGAGGGGAATTTTTTGAGGGAGTGAAAAAGGAGGTGTAGCAGTTCGGGGAAGATAGGTGTATTTTGGGGGGAGGGGGGATTTTAATTTAACAGTCAATCCCTGGATGGATAATTCAAGAGAAGGGGGAAGGGAGGGGTGTAAAAAGTTGAGGCAGAGGATGAGGGGAGTCCTTAACCATCCTGGGCTAGTGGATGTATGGAGGCAGTATAATGGAATGAAATGGCAATATACCTTCTTCACTAAGCACATGGGACACACAGCAGGATTGATATGTTATGAGTGGATGCAAGGTGGATGTCTCAGGTATGGAATGTGATGATAGAACTGATAGTGTGGTTGGATCATGCCCCAGTGTGGATGCGGATTGGGTGGGGAAATGAAGGGGGCTTAAAATTCTGGAGGTTGAAAGAGGCGCTCTTGGAGAAGGGGGATATTTGTGATAAATTAAGGCAAGGATTAAAAGAGTACCTGGAACATAATGAGGGTGGAGAAGTTCCAAAGAATGTAGTTTGAGATGAACTTAAAGTGGTCATGAGGGGTCAACTTATTTCTTTTGCCATTCACTAGCAAAGGCAGAGATGGTGGTAGGAGGAGAGTTTTAGGGAGGTTGCAGGAACTTCAGGCTACACATACTGCAGGCTAGCTGAATTCCAATGTAAACTAAAAACCCTCCTCTTCCTGGAGTACTTTGAATCTGATGCATAACTGTCCAGCCACCCCATCATGACTGTGACCACACTCAACCCTTATACCGCGCTTTGTAAATAGTTACCTTCACCTTGTTATGTGTTATTTATTGTTACCTACATTCTATGTAAAATTACTTGTTCTATCTATTCCCTATACACCGCTGTGACTGGTAGATACAGTAGTATAAAAAAGTTGCTAAATAAATAAATATATATCTGGACCCAGTCATTGAAAGTGAGGTGGGAAACAGAAACATAGAAATATGATGGCAGAAAAAGACCATATGGCCCATCTAGTCTGTCCTTCCATATCAATTACTATAGTCCCTTTTTTTCCTTTACAGATCTTCTGTGTTTGCCCCACACACTGCCCTCATCTCTACTACTGAGAGACTATTCCACGCATCTACCACTCTTTCTGTAAAGAAATATTTCCGCATATTACTCTCAGTCTATCCTCTTTCACCTTCATCCTATGTCCCCTTGTTGCAGAATTTACTTTCAACTGAAAGAGGATCTTCTCCTGTGCATTTATGCCATGGAGGTATTTAAACATCTCTATCATATCTCCTCTATCCCGCCTTTCCTCTATTGTACGTATCGAGATCTTTAAGTCTGTCCCCATATGGTTTAAAGCAAAGACCACTAACCATTTTCTTAGCCATCCTCTGCACAGACTCCATTCTGTTTATATCCTTTTGAAGGTTGTGATAAGGAAGCTTATCATAGTTCAGGAAGGAGCTATAATAAAGGTGAAGTGACTCTGAACAAGCAACCTGTCTGTTCTGGTAGAAATAATAAAACAGAATGTTTCCATAAAAGACTACCAGTCCCAGAATGCACCAGGTTTCCAACAGCCATTAGAAGAGCTGAAGTGGGGAAACATGTGTTCAATCAGGAGGGCTATGAGGTAATCCCCAAGCACTCATCTCCAAGGGCAGGGCTTGATTCAGCACAGCTACGCTGTGCTAGGGTGGAGCATTCATCTAAGCAGGATAAAAGAAAAGCTTATTCTACAGAGAATCATCATGAGAGGCATTTTCATCGAGAGGATCAGAAGCACCTTGATCATCCTGACCATCATCCTCAGCAGAAGCCAGAGCTGACGGACAGAGAGAGAAAGAAACACTTTGGAAGAAAGAAGAGAAAAGCATTTGGAAGGTCTAAAGGAGTCCATAGCAGTAAGTATACTGGGAGGCATTCCAGAGGCAAGCATACACCACTGGACTGGAGAAAGCCAGAGGAGTGTGGCTGCAGAACCAGGAATCCCCGGACGGCACCTGTGAGGGAGACGGCTGCACTTGGAAGGGACCCTAAGACCAATGCCAGAAGGTATGTGAAGAGAGATCTAGTGTCCAGGGATCTTGATTGGAAGGCTGGACATAAGAACTGGACTACATACTGGCCAGGATATTTAGAGAGGAACTCTAACAGCAATGGAAGCTCAGGTATGAACACTGATCTATGCCCTAGCTCTTCACTGGGAAGACAGCAGGGAAACAAGTATTGTCCTGAAAGTGTTCCATTGAGAAATTCCTCTGTGCCAATCCATGATAGTGAACCTATGATAATTGAAGAAGGGGAAGATGTGGTGAATGAGGATTTTGAGTACATGGATTGCTCTCTGTCTAAACGTCTGTGGTAATATGCTGTTACAAAAATACAACAACCATCACAAAGAAATATAAACGTGTTCTTTAATCTACTCAGAAGAGCTTCTGAGTAGGATTTGAGCCACGTAATAGAAAGTAAACCAGCCAAGAGGGTTTCAGCTGGTAATTGTTAGCAATTGAGCCTTGCCTAATTGCCAGTGAGCTCTGAAGGGACACTTCTGAGTGTGTGTGAAGATACAAGAGGTTATCCCTGAAAAAGAACAGTTTTTTTCCCTACTTTGTGGGGTTTTGTTTGTTCTTTGAAGCACTGCTAATAAGATATTAGCAGGTGCCTACAGAAAAGACCTTTTGGTTCCCATCCAGGTCTTTATGCTTTGATTTGATTGCTTAACAAGTTCAGATGTTGTTTTTCCTTATTTGTTTTTCTAATTATAATACTGAAAGCAAGTATCCTTATTTATGTGCTACCAAGTATATCTGTGTTGGGAGAAATAACCCCATAAATAAAATATCTTCTTTGCTTTACATTCGAGCAAGCACAACTAATTTATTGTGAACGGCTGAGTCTGGTATGAATGGACTACATTTCCCACAATCCTTTGCAAGTCATATTAATATTTGCCTTTGCCAAGACTGTGGACATTCTCACCCAGTCTCCCGTTGACAGATGGCATAGTTTTTCGGATTGCTTTTGCACAAAGGATTTACATGCTAAGGATTACAACTAAAGTCTGAAGAAAAAAAAGAAAGTTCAAGTTTAAAAGCTGAAAAAAAAAGATTTCCCCTAACTACACTTTGGAGGAGTGGTGGCTGATCCAGGTAGCTGTCCCAGGAGGAAAAGACCCTGTGCAGAGCTGGATTCATCACTGGCATAAGGTAATAAGTACCTGGGCATGTCTAGTGGTGGATGGGAGTAAGGCACAGGGGTAATTGAAAAAAGAAATTAGGAGAAAACACCTGTTTGGAAGGTGGTGCACTGTGGTTTTTTTTCTTTGTTTTCTTGCAGGGATCAAGATGGATCCGAGGTAAATGGCTAGCTGGATGGCAGCCCAGTTTAACAGGCAACAGGAGCTATCGCAGGAGGCTCAGGACACTGCTATGAAAGCCTTAATGGACCAGCAGAGGCCAGTGCTTGATCTGGTGAAGGCCTTAGTTAATCTGCAGAACCAAAGTGGACCGGATGCAAGACCAGCAGTAAATACTGGTACACCACATGTGGACAGTGTGGGACTCAATCAGGGAATTGGGGCATTTAGTTTTGGGAAGCTAACTCCAGATGATAATGTTGATGATTTTCTAGAGTCTTTTGAGAGAGTGGCACAAGCATTAGCATGGCCAGAGACCCAGTGGGCAGTAAGGCTGGCAGCCTCATTAACTGGAGAGGCGCTTGCAGCTTATAGAGCAATGCCAGCAGCCCAAGCTTTGAATTATAAAGATGTAAAGGCTGCTATTAGAGATCGCCTAGGGTTGTCTATTTCAGAGTATAGGCGAATGTTTAGAGCTACTACATTAAGAGTGGGTGAAACACCCAGGGCTCTGAGTCAGAGAATCAGAGGATTAGCTGTAAAATGGTTGGAGCCTGAGGGAAAGACTGTAGAAATGTTATTAGACATTATTATGCTTGAACAATTTATGTCTGCTGTACCTAAAGATCTGCACACTTTCCTTATACAGCAAAATTGCCAAAATTTTGGAGAGGCAACCATGCTGGCAGAGAGATTCTTGGAAGCCACGCAGGCTTGCCATAGAATGGGTGGCCCTCTGAAGATTGGTGCTGAGGCAAGCTGTGCTGTATCAGAAAAGAAAATGGTTTAAAAATGTTTCTGAAAATAATTGTACTGTGCCAGCCCAGATGACACAGTGGAGTAAAAAGAAATGTTTCAAATGTGGAAAATGGGGACATTTAGAAAGGGAATGCCAGACACACACTAGCTTAATGGGTGTTGATTTAAAACAGCCCAAGGAAGGATTTCTTTTGATGGTTGATGTGCAGGGAATTACCACAAATGCTCTGTTTGACTCTGGGGCAGACCAGAGTATGTTGTCAAAGAGGCTTTGGAAGAGGATAGAGGCCCAAGAAGGATTTGTGCCTAAAACCCCTGAAAGCCAAGTTCACATCAGATGCATTCATGGTGCTGCAACATCATATCCCACCTATAGGCTGATGGTTAAGTGCCTAGGGAAACAAGAGGAAGTCCTGTTAGCAGTGGTGCCTAGGCTACCATTTGATTTGGTTCTAGGAAAAGACTGGCCAAGATTTAAGCAGGGACTAGTGGAAGGGCTAGGAAAGAAGGAGGGAGAAGGATTAATGGAAATAGCTCCAGGGCCTTTGTTTGGAAGTCCTCAGTCCCTAGCTAAAAAGATGGTTAAGCTTCCAGAAGGCCAAACTATAGGTAATAAGAGGGGCCTTGTATCCACCCGCTCGCAGGCTAAGGTAGAGAGCCAAAAGGAGGAGGGGGAGCAGGCAGAGTTATTAGGAGACTTACCCTCTCATGATGATTTAATAACTCCACCATCTGGGAAAGTAAGAAAGTTGAAAGCACAAAAGCGTCGTGAGAGACTTTGCAGAGCACAGGGTAGGGCTGACATGTTGGCTGGTCAAAGTTTACCCTGGGTGCCAGCTGAGTTAGTGGCAAAGTTTCCTAACTTTCCACAAGAACAGCGAGCTGATCAAGCTCTCACCCGAGCTTTTAAGTATGCTCAGGAGGTCAGGGAGGAGTTGCCCAGATTCAGACTAGATAATGAGATATTATATAGAGAGAGTCAGGACCCCAGAAATGGGAACATACGTAAACAATTGGTGGTACCCACAACTTTCAAAGGGCTAGTACTTAGGTTAGCACATGATCATCCAGTTGGAGGTCATAAAGGGATGCAAGGAACGCTGGATCAAATACTTATGCGTTTTTACTGGCCAGGTATTTTCAAAGAAACTGCCCAGTTTTGTGCTGCATGTCCAGCGTGTCAGCGAGTTACAGCGGCTCACCCACCGGTGGTGCCTTTGATTCCCATGCCAATTATCACAGACCCAATTGGTCGCATTGCTATGGATATTATAGGCCCATTAGTCAAAACGCCCCGAGGTTTCCAATACATCCTAGTTATGGTAGATCAGGCAACAAGGTTTCCCTGGGCCATACCATTGAGGAATGTTTTTGCAAAAACAATAGCTTTAGAGCTAGTAAAATTGTTTTGCGAAGTAGGATTCCCAAGAGAGGTGTTGACTGACCGAGGGTCCAATTTTGTATCCAAATATTTGGCCCAGGTCTGGGGTGCCTTTGGCATTCATCACGTGAAAACCTCAGCCTACCATCCACAATCAAACGGTTTGGTGGAGAGATTCAACCAAACTCTCAAACAAATGTTGAGAAGGGGGTTAGCAGGAGTGGTAAAAGAATGGGGTATGTTATTGCCCTTTGCCTTATATGCCTGCAGGGAAAGAATTCAGGTGTCCCTAGATGTAACTCCATATGAATTGATGTATGGTAGGGCTCCACGGGGTTTGTTAGATATTTTGAGGGAACAATGGATTGATCCTGAACCAGGAAGTCAGTAGGTGCCACAGTTTCTACGTGACTTGAGAGCACATTTGAAAAGGACCTCGCAGGTTGCTGAGAGGAACCTGCAGGACAGCCAAGTGCACCAGAAAGGGTGGTATGATAGGAAGGCCAAAAGCCGCCAATTAAGCATTGGTGAAAAGGTTTTGGTTCAAGTAGCAAGTACAGACCCAAAATTTGAAGTACAGTGGAAAGGGCCATGGAAGGTTGTTAGACAAGTGAGCCCAGTATCTTATATGGTAGAAAATGCAAGAGGGCGTAGACAGACCTACCATATTAATGTACTTAAGTCTTGGAAGGAGAGGCCTGTAAATAATAATGACCCTGAAGCCAGTCAGGAAGTAGGTGAGCTTCACAAAGATAATACTCTCGTAGGTATTACGGACTGTAGGAAAAATGTTTCACCAGTTACACCAGTCTGTAATAACTTAAGCAGGGGGGTATGTGATAAGGAAGCTTATCATAGTTCAGGAAGGAGCTATAATAAAGGTGAAGTGACTCTGAACAAGCAACCTGTCTGTTCTGGTAGAAATAATAAAACAGAATGTTTCCATAAAAGACTACCAGTCCCAGAATGCACCAGGTTTCCAACAGCCATTAGAAGAGCTGAAGTGGGGAAGCATGTGTTCAATCAGGAGGGCTATGAGGTAATCCCCAAGCACTCATCTCCAAGGGCAGGGCTTGATTCAGCACAGCTGCGCTGTGCTAGGGTGGAGCATTCATCTAAGCAGGATAAAAGAAAAGCTTATTCTACAGAAAATCATCATGAGAGGCATGTTCATCAAGAGGATCAGAAGCACCTTGATCATCCTGACCATCATCCTCAGCAGAAGCCAGAGCTGACGGACAGAGAGAGAAAGAAACACTTTGGAAGAAAGAAGAGAAAAGCATTTGGAAGGTCTAAAGGAGTCCATAGCAGTACGTATACTGGGAGGCATTCCAGAGGCAAGCATACACCACTGGACTGGGGAAAGCCAGAGGAGTGGGGCTGCAGAACCAGGAATCCCCGGACGGCACCTGTGAGGGAGACGGCTGCACTTGGAAGGGACCCTAAGACCAATGCCAGAAGGTATGTGAAGAGAGATCCAGTGTCCAGGGATCTTGATTGGAAGACTGGACATAAGAACTGGACTACATACTGGCCAGGATATTTAGAGAGGAACTCTAACAGCAATGGAAGCTCAGGTATGAACACTGATCTATGCCCTAGCTCTTCACTGGGAAGACAGCAGGGAAACAAGTATTGTCCTGAAAGTGTTCCATTGAGAAATTCCTCTGTGCCAATCCATGATAGTGAACCTATGATAATTGAAGAAGGGGAAGATGTGGTGAATGAGAATTTTGAGTACATGGATTGCTCTCTGTCTAAACTTCTGTGGTAATATGCTGTTACAAAAATACAACAACCATCACAAAGAGATATAAACTTGTTCTTTAATCTACTCATAAAAGCTTCTGAGTAGGATTTGAGCCACGTAATAGAAAGTAAACCAGCCAAGAGGGTTTCAGCTGGTAAATGTTAGCAATTGAGCCTTGCCTAATTGCCAGTGAGCTCTGAAGGGACACTTCTGAGTGTGTGTGAAGATACAAGAGGTTATCCCTGAAAAAGAACAGGTTTTTTTCCTACTTTGTGGGGTTTTGTTTGTTCTTTGAAGCACTGCTAAGAAGATATTAGCAGGTGCCTACAGAAAAGACCTTTTGGTTCCCATCCAGGTCTTTATGCTTTGATTTGATTGCTTAACAAGTTCAGATGTTGTTTTTCCTTATTTGTTTTTCTAATTATAATACTGAAAGCAAGTATCCTTATTTATGTGCTACCAAGTATATCTGTGTTGGGAGAAATAACCCCATAAATAAAATATCTTCTTTGCTTTACATTCGAGCAAGCACAACTAATTTATTGTGAACGGCTGAGTCTGGTATGAATGGACTACATTTCCCACAATCCTTTGCAAGTCATATTAATATTTGCCTTTGCCAAGACTGTGGACATTCTCACCCAGTCCCCCGTTGACAAGGTGTGGTTTCCAGAATTTCACACTATACTTCAAATGAGGTCCCACTAAAGACTATACAGAGGCACTATCACCTCCTTCTTCCTACTGGCCATAGGGGTGCTCTCCCTATGCACCCAAGCATCCTTCTGTCTTTCACCATTCTTTTTTATCCGTTTAGCTACTTTAAGATCAGAAACAATCACTCCCAGGTCCTGCTCTTCTTTTGTAGACAGAAGTACTTCACTCCTTATACTGTACCATTCCCTTGGATTTTTGCAGCCCAAATACTTGACCCTGTACTTTTTAGCATGATATCTCAACTGCCAAATTCTTGACCATTCTTCAAGCTTAGCTAGATCCCTCCTCATGTTATCTACTCCTTCCTGTGTGTCTACTCTATTGCAGATTTTGGTATCATCTGCAAAGAAGCAAACCTTACCCTACAGCCCTTCTACAATATCACTAACTAAAATGTTAAAAAGTATTGGACCAAGGACAGATTCCACAGCACACCACCCTTCTCAGAGTGAGCTCCATTTACATCGTCTTCGACTCCTCTCTCTCCTTCACACACATCCAACTAATAGCTAAAACCTACCATTTCTTTCTCTCTAACATCAATAACATTTGCTGATTCCTTTCTGAACACATTACTAAGACACTTATCCACTCCTTAGTCACCTCCCGTTTAGACTATTGTAACCTACTCCTTGCTGGTCTCATTCTGAATCATCTCTCTCCCCTTCAATCTGTTCAACACTCTGCTGCGTGTCTAATCTTCCACCAGCCTCATCATGCTAATATTACCCCTCTTCTCAAGTCACTTCATTGGCTCCCTATCCATTTCTGCATCCAGCTCAAACTTCTCCTGCTGACCTATAAGTGCATTCACTCTGCAGTTCCTCGCTACCTTTCCTCTCTTATCTCTCCCTACACCCCTCCTCAGGAACTCCGCTCTTCTAGACAATTGCTTCTATCTGTGTCCTTCTCTTCTATTGCTAACTCCAGACTTACTCCTTTCACCTTGCTGCTCCTTATGCCTGGAAGAAACCTCCGAGTCTGTAGGTCAGATGCCTTCTCTGACCCTTTTCAAAACCAGGCTAAAAACTCACCTCTTCACTGCCGCTTTCAGATCTCGACTCATCTGATCTCCTTTGTATTTTCTTACCATTCCCCCTAGATGTTTCCCATGTCTACACTTCTGTGTTGTCTGTCTTGACAAGATTGTAAGCTATGATGAGCAGGGACCATCTTTACATGTGTCTGTGTAGTACTGCGTACTGTCGCAACCCCAGCCCCCGAGCCATGTGCTTAAAGGGTCAGGGTGGACATTATTGTTTTCATCAAAGGGTGAAACTTTTCTTAGCCCAGATGCATGCTGGTACTGGTAGTCCTTTCTTGAAATAATTAGTTGTGAAAGCCATGTGTAAGGTAAAGGATAAGGTTTATTCCCATAATGCACAAACAAAGTTTCAATGAAGGAAAACAGGATTCTCACCTCATTCAGGATTTTCAAAAAGGTATTTACAGAATTCAAAAGTTAGACGTGCTTCACAGTCTTATTAGCTATGCAGGTGTTAGAACAAACCAGTTCATGCAAACAAAAGCAAGCTTCTTCTTTTAGCTTATCAAAACTGTATTTTAACGTATATCCTGCGAGCTATACTTCTGCCAAGGATTCCAAACTCCCGGCTAGACAAAGTGTACAATCCATGAGACAGGTAGCAATGAATCGGGTTCAGCAGGGTCTATTTGCATCTCCTCCTGTTCTGATGATATATCTGCTGGCCCTGAGCTTTCCTCATGTAATTCTGGCTTCACTTCAGAGTTTCTCTCTAAAACTCTCCAGCCTTGCTCTACCTGGTCTGGAAAACAGGTAACAGGACTTTTAGTTAGCATTTTTTGTACAGGTTCCCAAACCTCTCTCCAGCTGTGTTTACTGCACCTATGGCTCTCTGGCTTCCATGCCTTTCTAGGGCTTGGCCACAGTTCCCTGTTCAGTGTTGTGTTTCTCAGACTCCTGGGCTGTCTTGTGCACCCATCTCTGAACTCCTTGTAGCTCACGGTCATGAAAGGAAGTATGCAGGTACCTCTGCTCTCTGAGCTATGCTTCTCTGGTACTTTCTTTACCAGGCACTTTCCAGGTCCCTCTCCTTTCTCTGTCTTCCTTGAAGACTTCTCCCTGGAGCTTTTCCGCATGGTCTATTTCTCTTGGAACTTGTTCCTTCTCTGTAAGGACCGCAAATCCAACTGCCTCTCCTTCTCTCCTCGGAGCCGTCTCCTTCCTCTCTCTTCTGCGTCTGCTGCTGCTGCCCTTTCTGTCCTGTCTAAGCCATGCTTATAAAGCTGCTTCTCAGTTAGGGTTTCTCTCACCCTGACCAGGTGTGTCTGATTATCCCTTGAGTTAGTTATTGCATCATCCAAGCTTGGGTGTGTCAACCTACCCTCTGATTCTTTGTGCTTGCTTCCTCTGGCTGCACTTTGCAGTAACTGCACTTTGGGTCTGTCACTTTCTTTAAAGGGATCAGTGATTTTTCCTATCTCCATAGGTTCACTGGCCTCTGCTTCATCACAGAACATCTTGTACATCCTACCAGCAATTAATGAACAAAACGGACTTGACCTAATGGACTCTCAACCATACTTACAACCCCACTACTCCACTCTCTCACATGGACCACCTTGACACAAAATAACTCACTATATGTTAATATCTATAACAGTACTCTAGACCTGTAAATAGTTGGCCGCCTATCTCATCCTCAAGGCCGAGTATGTTCAGTTTAAGTTAAGACTGTTTACTGTATTAATTATTCTGTTCATGTTTATTGTAACTGTTCATTGTAAACTGCCTGGAGCAGTACTCACTTGTTCTATGTAAACCGCTTTGATTATGTGATAAAGCGGTATAAAAGACAAATTAAAAAAAAAACAATCTTGTAGCACTATACAAACATTCAGTAGTAGTAGTAGTGCCCTTTGTTGCCTCATATTCAACCAATTTGTTACCTAGTCAGTCACGTTAGGGTCCATCCCTAGGGTGCTCAATTTATTTATGTCACCTGTGTGGGAAGGTGTCAAAGGCTTTACTAAAATCTAAGTATACCACATCTAGGGCTCTCCCTCGGTCCAGCTCTCTGGTCATCCAGTCAAAGTAAAGTAATTAGATTTGTCTGACAAGACCTGCCTCTAGTAAAACCATGCTCCCTTGGTTCCTGCAATCCACTGGACTCCAAAAACCTCACTATCCTCTGTTTTAGCAGTATTTATTTATTTATATCCTGCTTTTCACTGGGTCAAAGCAGTCAATTGGGGGATACGTTTAACACGAGGGGATATGAGACACATATGCTAATACTTACAGGGAACATGGGCAATGGAGGGTTAAGTGGCTTGCCCAAGACCACAAGGAGTGCCTATAGGACTAGAAATCCCAGTCCCTCTGGCCTGAGATTGCTGTCCCCAAGTGGGGCTTCAACCCCTGGCCCTCTGGCCTGAAGTACCTTGTCCTAAGCACTAGACCACTCCTCACTTTTACTCCATTAATTTACTCACCACAGAGGTGAGACTAACTGGTTTGTAATTCTCAACCTCATCCTTACTTCTGCTTTTGTGTAAAAGGACCACATGTGTCTTTCCTCTGTGACCACTCCAGACTCTACAAATTTAATGACCTCACCCATTGTCCCTATTTCCAGATCTTTTGTAAATATGTTGAAAAGCACTAGTCCCAGTGTAAGATCCCTGGAGTATTCTACTATTCACCTTCCATAAAAAGAAACCCCGTCCACGTTATTTGCCACAGAGAATAAGAGGAAACTTGCTAGTTTTGAAAACAATATTTCAATTAATTAAATTTCATTTTAAAAAGAATGAACATGCTGCCTGTACATTCAACCAAATGTTATTTAAATCCTATGATGAAAAATTTCAGCCATGGATATTTTTAATGGATTTATCTAAAAAGGGAAAGAGCCCAGTCTTCATCATATTTTCACACATCTCTGTTAACAAAGCTAGGAAAAGCAGAAGGAAGAAAGGTAAATTCCTTGGGGTTGGAACACCTAGAGCATTAAATAATCAGATGCTGTGGTTAGCCGTGGCACATTGTCGGGGCAGCTGGGGCCACCAGTGGGAAATTTGTGCTGTGTCATCGTTTTTCACTTGAACTGCTGCCACTAGCATGGAGTTCTAGTGGATTCCTGCAACATTTAAATGGCACTGCATAGTACCAAGAGACTCGGGCAGGTCGGAGTGTCTACCACATGGTGCAGAAGGGGGTAATGATACTGCTCGAATCCTGACTTTGTGGGATATTGCGACCTATGACCCTCTCAGGGAGCACATCACAGCTGAGAGGGCAGAAAGAGGCAGAAATAAATATGTCACTCCGATTTTCACGGATTACTTCTTCTTTTACTGCCTTCGTTCATCTTCCTCTTTCTTTGTACAGGGTTGCATGAAGGAACAGGGAGCATAACAACCTTTGACTCAACTATCAAAACTGTATAGCATATCACTGGGAAATTGCCTTTCTGGGTTAAAAGAGCAGCGCACAGCATTAAATAAGTAAGATCTTGGCATTTAGAGTGCAATGCTTTCCAATGTATGTTGCAATATAATCAAGCTGAGGGATATTGAACCCTCCCAAATGGTTTGCAGACTCTATTATATATTCAATAAACAGCAATAGATGACTAACGAGTTAATGCTTTAGTGAATTCATCCTCTCACCTCTACTATGGCTTCTGCAAACATGGTTTATAGTTTCAGGCCCAGTGTCTCTTAAGTGAATCACAGACTTGAATTCACTCCGAGAACATTTATCGTCCTATATATAATACATGCAACATTGTTAGAGTCTCATCTATTATAGAAACACTGTGTGTAGGCTTCCAAGATTTTAATGCAAACTCCTGCTTCCCACTGTTGATGCATGAATCCCATATTGCCCTTCCGAAACTCTCTGACCATTGCAGTGCTTGGCTTGAATCACTGTAAGAACTAGACAACACATTTATGAATTTAAAATATTTAGATTTTCATTTATGGAACTCCTTTATTTTGCGCAAGTAAACTCAAGAGAGGATTTCAAGGCACCAGTAAAAGACACGGTGATGTGGGGCAGAGCAGAGTAACTTGGCGACTCGCCCAAGGTTTACAGTGACACAGTTATGAACTAGCCATTTGCAGTGATTTACTTTGTGCAAAGGAAGTAGCACAGTATAATGAGGGATCTGAAAAGCTGAAAAACATGATCATTAAAGAGAATGTTATAAGAACCTGTATTCAAGGGGAAGGGAAAATATAGACAAGGGCTTGCTTCAAGCATCCTTTGTTGCAAATGCAGCCAGGGACAACTGATGCATCGGGACCCCCAGATCTTCCCCATGTGCTCAAGGGAGGAAGATTCTGGAGCATCTACCCCATATCTAACTTCTCCTTGCAATATGAGGTAATGGAGGATAGGTCTGCCTGTCCTTTAGTAGTCAGGGGAGTATCCACTCCTGGTTTTAGATGAGCATTTATAGACCCTGTCTCTAGTAGCAAAGGATCTTCCTGTTCTATTTCAAATGGAATCCATGTAAGAACAGGAAGATTATAGGAGCCTCTCCTGATGGCCACATACATCATCCAGAAAAGGAGAGAAGTTGCTCATAAACCAGTTATGCTTAAAAGGAAGGAGGAAATGTGCTAAATGAGAAGGAGAATGATGGCTCGACTGCAGGTGTCTGAGTGGGAAAGCTTGAGTACACTGTTATAGCAGCTGAGGCACCTAGGGCTGAAGAACTGGGTTCCAGCACATAAGCTGGGACCAAAGAATTGCACCTGGAGAAGGATTTTGTATTTTTGCTGAATTTTGACTCTTTTGGAGAGGAGAATGTTTTCCCTGTTTTGCTTCTCTCCCTAAAAGATATATATTGGTGCCAAAAGACAGGCATAACAGACCTGTGGGCATGTGGATTGGTTGATATGGAATGTGACTGAATAATAATGCATCAGATGGAAGTTATGAGACTACAGGCAGCTGAGCCATTGAATCACACCCTTTGATTGCCCTGGAAGAGAGAAGAATCTGTATTAACCGCCCTGTGCAGTCATTGTCTGTGGCAATGAGGTATTCATCAGACCATGGGGTATGTTTACTAAAGTTTCTTAACGTACGCGCCGCGTTAGTCTGCAGGATGCCATATAAGGAGTG
Organism: Ichthyophis bannanicus; assembly: GCA_033557465.1. Taxonomy (NCBI): domain Eukaryota; kingdom Metazoa; phylum Chordata; class Amphibia; order Gymnophiona; family Ichthyophiidae; genus Ichthyophis; species Ichthyophis bannanicus. The sequence goes on from CM066031.1 coordinate 248,111,340, forward strand.
GGCGGTCCGGTCAAAAATAGCAAAACGGGATTAGCGTGGGCGCTCTTGTGCGCCGCATGCTCTTGTGCGCCGCATGCTCTTGTGCGCCGCACACATTAGCACACGAGTAACGCGCGTGGGAAGCATGAGCAGGCGCACTGAGGTACAAACAGAGGAACAGGGCTGCAGTACAATGGTGAAGACACTGACAGACGGTGCAGGGGTCATGGGTTCAATCCCCCAGGGTGCCCAATGAATAAGGCTGGCTGAGGCACTACCATTTATGTGCAATAATGCATTATGAGGCATTTTAATTACTGCTGCTAGCAAACGCACTCTCTCAAAGCGCTGTAACATAAGGTGCTCCATAAGGTACCCCAGAGGGCACATTTTAAAGTGCACTGTCTGCCACGGCACCCTACAATGTTGCTTAAAGGGTGGCCTATAGGGCGCCATATAGGGTGCCCTATGAGGCACGGCAAGGTCATAGCACTGCTTTTGATGGCAGCACTGTGCATTTAAATGCATGAAAACCTTAAGAAGGTGCGCTGACATGTAAGGAGGGACAGCAATGTAGCACAATGGTTAAGGCACTGACTGATGATACAGGGGTCATGAGTTCAATCCCCAGTGTGCCTAATACTTAAGGCTGGCTGAGCCATCAGCTTTGACATGTAAGTATTGTGTCCTGCTGCACCTTATTTGTATTTTAATTGCTGCCAGCAAACACATCCTCACGTGCCGTAACCTAAGGTGCCGCATAAGGCACCCTATCAGTCGCTCCATAGGATACTGTATAGTGCACCTTTTATGGACGGTAACCATAAGGTGCCCTATAGGGCGCCCTATAAAGCGGCCTCTGAGGCACCTTATGGGTACAGTATGCTGAGGGTGTTTTTGCTGGCAGCACTAATGTACATTAAAAATAGATAATACTTTGGACAGCCCTATCAAATAATCCCACTGTGGGTTTGAACCCATGACCTCTGGCCCCACTGGTAGTGAAGTAACCAGTGGGCTACAGCTGCTAGCAAACCACTAGCTGGCTGCAGAAGGACTGCAAGTCACCACACAAACAGTCTGCTGTGGTCACCAGGATAGGGTTAACCCACCCGTACCCATGATGCACTGCACATGCAAATCAGCAGTCTACAGATGATCACAAGATGGGGCATGCACCCCCACAGCACCTCGGCCTGGTAGGGGGAACTGACCGTGTGTGGTACTGGCACAGAGTAGCTACACACCGTCACATTGTGCAGGTACTGCACTCACCCTGAGGGTGAGGTGGGGCGCCCAGCACCAGGTTCACAGCAGAGATAGGCCATGCTTCAGGTCCCCCAGCAGTGCTAATGTGTGTGATAGGTAGTTTCTGCAGACACACCTTGGATATATCTGTATGTCTCAGTCAGGTGTAGCCCCTATGGACCCCTAGGAGGATTATGTACCACCACCCTCCTCCTCCTCCAGGGCTGAGGGTGGTAAACAGGGTCTCCCACCAACAGATCCACATCCTACCTCCCTCCCTGCAATGGTGGCAGTAGAGGGGACCATCAACCCCAGTCCTGCTGGGGAACAGACACCCTACAGGGCAGTCAATGCAGCTCTGCACACATCCATAACGCAATAGCAGACAGACATTAGGCCCGGATATGCTAAGCTGCACCCCACCACTAACTGATATTCTCCTGCAGCAAGCCTTCAGCCGCTGCACCCTGCAAGGCACTCCATCAAGACACATACCAGCTGCAGACAGTCTGCTAGCTAATCCATAGTACATGTTCCTGGTGGAAATGCATGCACCCAGAACTGGGATGTCAGCATATACAACAAGCAGATAAATCAGTGACTGGGTCCCAAAAGGAAACCCATAAATATCACATGGTAGAAATACTATATAGCACTATGGGGGTGCCTAGCCATGCTGTGGTCACTGCACAGTCAGGGTGAGAGTGATCTCCCAGCAGGACATGCTGTGGCCACCCTGTCTGTGCAGGTGGTGGCCGGGCACTACAATGTCCCAGCCAGTGCCCTATGCCCTGTGCAGATGCATCCTGGCCAGGCCACCCTGTCCAGGCTATACCCATGGTAACTTGCTCCTCATTATGCACATTGGCAGGCCAATACTGGCAACAGTGCTGGCAGTGTGGGCTGTGGAGGGTGTTTGCAGCCACCACACACTGGATAGACAGACACACACTCCCACACCTATGCCAGCATTGTGCTACTATAGAGGAGTTTAGCAGCCCTGGCCACCACACCAGTCCTGGGCACAGTGCAGGCATGGATATGGTACGCAATACTGTTGGGGTTCACTCCCCAGGGTGGCTAACACTGTCAGAGACCAGACCTCAAGCACAATCCACAGACATCAGAAAGGTTGCTATGATGGAGCTCAATCAGCAAACTGTGCTTAACGTAGGAATTGCTATCTGCCAGTAATCATAGCAAACTTTTGATAGCTGTGTACCGTATTCCCAGGTGTAGGGTGGCATTGCTAAGGTATGCAAGTGCTAGTATTGGGAGATGCACGCAGGGCTCAATGTCCTGCCTCTCCAGGAGGCATTGGCTAATGGAGCCTGTGGGTGTGGGTGTGTCTGCCCCTGTTGGCTGCTGCTTTACGGCAGAGGTTCCCAACTCCAGTCCTGGTGTGCCAAACACTGTTCGGGTTTTCATGCTGTCCCTCATGAATATGCATGAGATACATCTGCATACCATGGGGGTGGTGCATAGATATGCAGCACAGGCATCTTTATTAGAGGCAGCATGGAATCTGTATGGTGTTTGGCCCTCCAGGACTGCATTTGGGAGACTCTGCTCTAGGTAATGCGCCTGTTTATGGTGTCTTTGCTCTGTAGGGTAAAATGTAGGTGTTTTGGGCATGTTTACGTCATCTGCACTAAACGTTCTGTCTGTATTAGCACGTTGTAGTAGTGGGTAAAATATGGGGACTGGGTTGGCAGGCACCATAGCTGGGGCTTGAACCTGTGACCTTCTGTCTCCAAACACACTGGTTGTGTGCACTGCACCACTGTGTTGCCACAAAGACTGTGCATTCCCTGATGATACCATGACTGTTTGTCCGGCATGGCCTGTCTGTTGCAGTGCGTGGCATCCACCTACACAGGGCTAGGCCATGGTCTGCTCTGGGCAGCTGCCACTGCCCCCTCCACCAACAGTACCCCTCCGCCACCATGCTGACATGGCCTTCTATTGGGCAAGCATTAAACCTGAATGATTTGTGGCCCTCCAGGACTGCATTTGCGGGACTCTGCTCTAGGTAATGCGCATGTTTCTGGTGTCTGTGCTCGGTGGGGTAAAATATAGGCGTTTGAACCATGCGTGTGTTCTCTGCAATAAAGGTTTGTCCTTACTATCACGGTTTAGTAGCGGGTTAAAATATGGGGACTGGATTGGCAGTAGCCCCAGCTGGGACTTGAACTTGTGACCTTCTGCTCCTGAACACACTGGCTGTGTTCACCACACCACACTGTGCTCACAGAGACAGTGCAGTCCCTGGAGATACCATGGTTGTTTGTCAGACAGAGCCTGTCTGTTGCAGTGCATGGCACCCACCTACACAGGGCTAGGCCATTGTCGGCTCTGGGCAGCTGCCACTGCCCCCCTGCACCACCAGTACCCCTCTGCCACCATGCTGACATGCCCTTCTGCTGGTGGTGCTGGTGGTGTGCAGTCTCAAGCCATCCAGTGTGCAGGTAGGCGGCTGCCTATGGTGTGTGTTCTGGGGTAGGGGTGCCTGCATAGGCGTCCATGCTTCCCCCCAACACCGCCTGCCAATGTTCTGTGCCCTTGGGGGTACCTGCTGGGTACTATCCCCTGTGACATTGTGATAGACACTCTCGTGCCCATGTTGGGCCCTCATCAGTTGCTGTCTGGCTGCTGTTCAGTTTCAGCATTCCTAAGTGCCATCTAGGCATCTGCCTAGTCCGCACTGTGCCCCAGCTGCACCACAGCATGTGCCGCCTGCAGCCTTCTGTATCCCCTTTCCCAGCATCTGTCCAGTTGCCCATTCTGACATGCCCGCCCTGCTGTTGTGGAACATGTGCATGCCATAGGTAACCTGTCCAATGGAGAGGGAAACCCTGATCTGTGCTATTTCACTGTGGGATCATTCACCTTGTATGGGGACGGAGCGTAGACCCTTCCAAAATTCATATTGATTTTTTGGGGTTTTCTTGGGAGTGTGTTTTGATGTTTCCCATTGCTATCACTATTGCCCAGCTTGATTATGATTTTTTTTTATTTTGTTGGGGTCCTTTTCAATGTTTATTTGTACTTTTGTTCTGTGCACATGTATCACACATCACTTTTTTGTAGGTTTCCCTGGTTTTGCTGTACATTGCTGACAGAAATGGTTTCTCTTCCCTTTAAATCGGCTCTAACGCGAGGTTTTCACTTGCGTTATTTTTGGCCTCGAATTTCACCTCGTTAGTGTGCAGGGAGCCTCTCCCCTCCCACTCTCCACCCATTGACCCCTTCTCTCTGCCCCTGGGGAGCCTTCCTCTGCCCTCCGGGAGCCTTTCCCCGCCTTCAGCGCTCGTTTGCACCGCTGCACGCATGAGCGCGCACTAGAGTGCATTTTTGCCCCGTAAAGCATCATTAGCGTGCGCTAAGGTACCTTAGCGTGCACTAATTGCGCATCGCGCACGTTAAGAAAGTTTAGTAAACATACCCCTATGCCTTCATTTGAGGAAGAGTCTGGGGGTAGCCAGTACACATAGAAGGTGCTGAAGGCACTTCAGAGGAGATCTACAGGGAGTGAGGGGGGATGGAAGAGAGCAAGTCAGTCAAGTGGTAGAGGTGGAGCACCAAGAAGAGCAGGCTGCTGCCCTGCTAGAAGGAGAACTGATGCCAATCTATCCCATCACTCTACCTTGACCATTAAGAGCCAGTCAAAGGCTGCCGCAGGTGTCAATCCAAAGGGAGACCATGAAGAATCTAGGAACCTTGAGTAACTAGTTTGCTGTGGGAATCAGCTTCTGGCACATAATCAACACCTGTGGCACAGAGAGATTGCTGGCTTCAGCTGCAAGAGAGGCAGTTACAGCTCACTGAGATGCTGGTGGATGGCATGCAGTCTCTTAGTGGCTCTGCAGCAGGAGAAGAGAGATCTGTGCAGTGACCTTGGAAAAGAACATACTGTACTGCCCACTCTATCACCTGCCAACACTACTGCTCAAAATAACATCTGTTGCATCTCACCATGGCACCCTGTGAGGTCCCTACCCTCTTGTTTACTGCCACCTACCTCTTCTGACACATCAGAGACCCTCCAGCAACACAGGTGGCAGCTTGCTGCATTGGGCTAGAAGGCCTGAAGATATTTCTGGATTTTTATGTGGCTGCATGACGTGCAGGGATACTGTATGAGGAAGCACTGATCCCTCTTCCAAGGCCACTGGCACCCGACCCAGCACCCCCTGTACTTCATAGCAGCCATTGTGCCAAAAGGGTGGAGGATAGGAATTGGAAGACGGGAAAGAGAAGGAGAAGACAAAAAATCCCTATAATATTGTTTATTTATTTCACGGTTCTTGCTATACCACTTTCCAAAGAATATCAAAGCATTGTACAATAATAAAATAATTAGCAATAAGCTGTGAAGAGGGAGGGAGTTGCAGGGTGTATGGTGTATTCATTTTCATCTAGTGGAAAAGGATGAAGTTGGAGCCAACGGAGGGAGTACATGAGGTAGGGAGATGTGGTCAGGTTTGGAAGGTGGGAGGGAGAGATGGTAGTTTTTTAACTCATTTTGAATTTCTTGTAATTTGATTCCATATGGAGATAGGCTGGGAGGGAGTTCCACCATGAGAGAGTAAGGAAGTACAAAGCTGAGTAGCATGTGGAGGAAAGGCAGGCTTATTTTCTAATGGAAGCTATAAAGGATTCTCATGCTGGGATCGAGGAGGATGAGTAGGGGAAAGAACAGAGTAAATGGAATTGGAGGGGGCAGAAGCATGAACAGCACCTCTGCCTGGAAGAGAAGGTAATTCCGGCCCCATGGTGCCTCTTTAAAAGTATTGCTGCTGCTGCATATGCGGCAGAGGGGTGGCAGCAGCAACAATGGGCTCAAGGGCTGGAGCACCTCATGTCCTTGCCTCAGCCCTGTGTGAATGAGGTCATTTCTCGCTGCCACACATTGCTGGCAGGGATAGGCTGGCTCCTCCTTTGTTACGGGTTTTGCATGCTCCTCTCTGTCTGGCCCTTCCATCTCCATTCCTTCTGCATGAGGAAGACTGTACTTTTGGGCTAAATTATAGTTTATGTAGCATGCCATGAGAATGCTATACGCTTCTGCAAGGCCATACAATAGCTCACCCCTAATCAGTCAAGACATTAGAAGTGGCTTTTCAGGAGACCAAAGCTCCTCTCTATGATTGCCCTGGTTTGTCAGTTGGCTCTATTGTCTCTGTCTGAGGAGCCACTATGAAGGGCATGAGCCACCTCCTTTGAGGTAGCCTCTATAATCTCTGTGGAAGAGGAAAAACAAGAAAACATTCAAGTACAGAGAAATAGGCTGTGAGCTATGGGGAGCAGGCACTACAACAATGCTTCAGCGAATATGTTATGAGATGAGAGAGGGCACAAATACTGTATAGCACGTTCATGTAGAGGTGTCAGTGTGGGGTAGTGCTGGGCTTAGCTAGCAACTATTACCCCAAGATCTGGCTGCTTTCAAACTTGTCATGGATTCCAGAGTGAGAAAGTATGTAAGAATCATGGCATGAGCCTGCAAAGCTTGGAAAGAAATCCCTTATGTGACCTGAGCATTGCAGATCACCTGCATGTTGAAGAAGTGACATGCCAATAAGTTGTGCTAGGACCCCTCCCTCCATCGTGGGGGCTTGATGGGCACATGTGTGCAGTTTTGACCTCCAACTCAGATGGAAAAGCCATTAATAGAGTCCTAGTTTGATGCTTCTGCTGCTTTTTCTAAAGAAAGGCTAACTAGTCAGAGATGTAGGTGAAAAGGGCCCTCAGAAATTGCATGAAGCACTATGAGGTAGCAGACTGGCTGAGTCCTGCAGTGGCAGTCAAAAGGCATTGAAAGTGGCCAGTGCTGAAAAAAGCAAGGACTGTGGTAACCTTTGGGTGGACTAGCACAGGCTGAACCCTTTGTGTGATAGAGTGGAGGAAAGGGTCTAGTTCCTGGCAGAGGTGCTAGAGAACAGGTCCTGGTGAGGCACTGGTCATAGGAACTGGGTCCTAGGTCTACAAATCCTTTCATAAGGATGCCTTCTAACCCTCTTCTGTGCCCTTGTATTGACTGATGCAGTAAGACCTGCACAACCCAGCTGTTAAGGTCACTCATGACTCCTTTGTCCCTCCACTAGCATGCAGTGAAATCTTCCATCAGCATCAGTGAAGCCCTCCATCAGCACAATTTTGGCCTACATGCAGATACACTCAAACACAGACATGCACACACACCCACAAAGACTATCATGCAGCAGAGACAGATACAGACAGTACGCCTGAAGGCAAAGTGGAAACACAGGGATTTTGAGAAAAGCCCAGCCAGAGAAAGGGAGAGGTTAGGGAAAGAGATAAAGAGATATGCAGAGGTTTGAAGGGTGGTGCTACAAGGGTTAATGAGACTGGGAAGACTCAGAGCAGGGGTGATATACCTACATGCATGCAAATGACAATCAGGTATCAATAACACAAGCAATCCCAAACTACAAGGGAGGTCAGCATCTGTGCGTGATTTATAGCGGCTGTAAATGCCAACATTTAAATGTATCAACCTCGATGCCAACGTGTTTTGCAAAATATAGTATAGCTGTGTAGACTCAACACCACCCATACGATGCCTCCATTATACCTCTTTTCAAAACATGGAATTCTCTACATCGTTGATGCTTCTGCCTGTAGATCACATCCATCCCAAAATTGCCAGTTCTACGTTGCTGCTGTTTCCATGTGTAAATGCCAGTATTTCCAGCATTTGACTGGTATTTGACCCTATCACCCATCTCCTAATTCAGTACTTCCCATTATTTATCAGAGTCAGCATAAAATTCTCACCTAGACCTATAAGGCTATTTACAATAATGCACCAAATTATTTATCATCTGCTATCACTCATACTCTCTCCCACATTGTTTGCGTTCTCTCCATGGGAACTGGCTGGTCATTCCTGTCCCCCAAAAAAGCCAGGTATGAATCAACATGAAATTCAGCTTCTTTTTTGTTGCCTCTTCTTAATGAAACACTTTGCTTACCCATATTTGACTAGAACCAGTCTGTAAGAAATTTAAAATCTGATAAAATCTTTCCTCTTTGAACAAGCATTCCAGCTAGGGCTGGGATCCAGGGCCGACCGAAGAGTCACTTCCTAAACTTCAACTGTATGTATACTTTCCTCTACCTGTCCTACCCATTTATGAAGTTCCTTTCTGATTTCCTCTTCCTTATGTTCACTTAAATTTTAAACTTTGAATTTGATTTGCATAAACCGTTCTGAATGCTTGCAAAGGGTGGTATATCAAAAACAATACACCATAAACCATAAATCGCACACAAGCCTTCTAAAATAACTTCCATAGCTAAGAAATAACACATCAATGTCCTTCTTTTCTGATTTCCTCTACCCTATGTTAACTTGAATTTTAAACTTCTTAATTTGATATGTATAAACCGTTCGGAATGCTTGCAAAGGATGGTATATTAAAAACCATACACCATAAACCATAAATCGCATACAAGCCTTCCCAAGTAACCTCCATAGCTAAGAAAGAACACATCAATGTCCTTCTTTACATATAAACTTCTTTACATGTAAAACTAGAGGGCATAACATGAAGTTGCAAGGGGGTAAACTGAAAGGCAATTTCAGGAAATAGTTTTTCACTGAAAGGGTGGTGGATGCTTGGAATGCTCTCCCGATGGAAGTGGTGGGGGCAAATACAGTGACAGAATTCAAAATGACATGGGACAGACACAGTGGATCCCTTTATAGCAACAGGATAACATCAAAATAAACATAATTATCTCTTATATCTCAACAAATAGGAGTGAGCTACACGGAGTGGTGGGTACACCCTTAAACAAAGGCATGGGGAGGGGCGACCTGCATGGAGCAGCAGGTGCACCTACTCTTGTCGTCTTGCTGGGCAGACTAGATGGACCACACTGGTCTTTATCTGCCATCATATACTATGTTACTATTTATATAATTGAACCATGTGCGGTACATCATATGGACATCAGATTACTCTTTTCAATAGCCAAAATGATTCCAAAATACATCCAGTCACACTTTACTAAGTCTATGTCGCTGAGAATGAAAATGATGCTTAAAATTGTTTATTGGCTCTAATTTTCAGTTTGCACTACTGGATCAGTACATACAACCTCGACTTCTTAAGTGCTAAGGATATGTGAGTTATAATGGTAAGAGATCTCAATTTAAACCATAAATTACTAAAATGCATGCACATCTTTGACTGGATTTGTGATAAATCTATGTTTTTGTTTAGACAGTACTTGCTTTTCAGGCAAAACAATTAATGAATGATGCAATCTGAAGGTGCTATTGCATCATACATGATATGAATTGCATCATGTTATCCCCATAGATTATGTAATCCTAACTCAGCTTAATTACACCACTCTGCAGAAAAAATTGAGCAACATTTTTTTTTAATGAGCATGACATGTCAATAGTATTTTGGCTGTAGACAAATCTTCTCAGTGCTTGATTTTTTAGCATTTATCCAAAGCGAGAGATGTCTCCTAATTGTTTGAACAATGCAGATCACTTCTGCTATGTTTGTGGTGAAGTGACTTTTGCATCACAAAAATGCAGTATAGCCGCTTTGATTAAGATAGCCTACCACCTTTACTTTGGCAGCAAAATTTGAAATCAGGACAAGAGCTGGACTCACACATATGCTGCATCACCAGTGGTTGAATAGAAAAAGGAAATCTGCCTTTTGCAGTTCCAGTGATTTGGACAGAGTCAAAAGACTATATCAGCAATTGTTACTTCTGCATGATGCCTCCTGTTGGGAAAGGTTTGTTGAAGAAGAAAAAGTAGACTGTGCAGTGTCCAAATATTTCATCAGCTATACGCCCAGTACCCCATGGAGAAGGACTGCCAGTTCCTGATGCTCCAGAATCATTCTCACTTGAGTCAAATGAGGAAGAGGAAGGGGATGAAACTTCTGGTCCTGACCCATCAATGTCATGACCCAGATTTTCTCCTATCCTCCTCCTCTGAACCACACCTCATAACACAAGGTGAACTGAATGATCTTGTCAGGGATTTGGAACTACCTAAGAGTAAGGCAGAATTGTTGGACTCCAGACTGCAGCAGTGGAATCTCCTCTCAGGTAATGTTAGGGTTTCCATATTCTGTGAACATCACAGGGATCTTATTACATTCCTCTTGAAAAGACCTAGGTTTATAATAGTTTGTGATTAAAACTCTAGTATCAACATGCAACTGTATATATATATATATATATGCTTAAAATGGAAAAGTTCAGATATCTTGGAAACAGTAGCTAATCAGCAGTTTTAATTGTAATGTTTTAATTCAGAGCATCAAAATCCATAAGAATTGGCAGATTTTGTCTCTGAAGCAGACAACGTTTAAAAGATTATAGAGCAGTGCTATGAGAGAAGTGTCATCACAATCACAGTAGGGCAGCCTGTTGTTCATTCCACTGCACAAGATCGCACTTATTTTCCAGAACAGTCCTGTCCTTATTCTGGTAGTGTTCCGTCAACTAAGTGATTGTTTCATGCAACCCCAAATTAAAATGACACTTTGGGAAAATATTTATTTCACACTTGTGTAGTCCCTGCGTCAAGCAATAGCCTTATCAGTGGTTTAATGGAGCAAAGAGAATACGAATGAAGTGAAATGTCTCAGTTCAATCCTGAAAAATTGGACTTTGGGGCAAGGTGCAAACAATAAATACTTCACTTAGTCATTATTAAGCTGGATATTAAGGTTCTTATTCTTTCCTACACTATTTTCTGCCAGAGAAAGATAATTTGAGCTGCTTTATTCCACTGCTAATTGTGCGTCAAATCTTGTATTAGTGTTACACAAAATCTATGCTACTGTTATTATTTATTATACTTTAGATTGGCTCACACCTTTCCAGTAGTAGTTGAAGATTAGTTACATAACGAGGTAAGGGGATGCAAAACAATGGTAAATAGCACATTTCTTATTAGCACAGCAAAAAATAAACACACATTAAAACATGCAAAACATATCTAACATGAACATTAATGGAACACATGCATTAACATATGGTTTATGGTTTATTAAAATTTGCTATACTGCCCTTAGAATAGCAGAGCGGTAAACAATAAAAACTTCAGAAAACCAGTAAGGAACTCCAAAAAATAGAAAAGGAGTAAAATAAGCAGATGGGACAGTGAACAAAAGCGAGGAGGCCAGGGGTCAAGAGCGGCACATAGTTAAGTCAGTGGGAGGAAGAGGGGAAGGTGAGTTGCGCTGCTGAGGGGCTAGACCGAATGATATTTGAAAGAGGTGAGTCTTAAGGAGTGATTTGAATTTAGAGTAGGACAATTCTAAGCGTAGATTGGGTGGAAGAGCAGTCCATAAACTTGGACCAAGGAAATAAAAAGAAGAATGTTGCACGGGATGGAGGGGGGAGATAGAGATGGCTTGAGTGAATAGAACATAAGATATGCGAAGGGGTCTGAGGAATGATGCACGATGAAAGATAAGAAAGTGAGACCAAGTGGAGGATGTTATGGACCAGTGTGAGAATCTTGTACTGAGTGCAATATCGGATGGGTAATCAGTGAAAATGGATAAGCAGGGGTAGTTCTGTGTGCATTCTTTGCCATTTGTGCTAATGTGTACCTCATTTGCATCTCATCACCGGTCATTAATACATGCATTAAACAGCCGCTGTAAAACAGTTTACTAGACTGGCCCTTTTCTTCCTACAAGGGAAGACTTCATCAAAAATCAAAGCAATTCTGCAGAGCTGGTTCAGCTCCTGTCCTTTCATACATTTTCATTCAAGACACTTTCCCAGTACAAGCTGCAGCACCCCAGAACATGTTATGCTCCAGTAACGCCTAACATTCAGCTACAGTCGATTTACCTCCTTGCCAATCAGGGCACGCGCCTTTCTGCTGCCATGCAAACATAAAAGCAGAAGACAAGAATCTAATGGCAAAAAAATCAAAACCAACTGTGGACATATCTAGTGCTTTTAAGAAAAATAAACATTTTATAATGGTTAAATAAGTTATTAAAACATTCTCTAAAGAAAACAGGAGCACAGCTTTTGATCCGCTAATTATATTTCATAATTATGCATATTTACTTGCATCCTGTGGTTTGGGAATGTACATTTTTATTATTTGATCTGAACTTCTGCTAATAGGTTTGTTATACAAGTTACGAACTGAATAACCAAGTTGAAATGATAGTTCAGTGCATGGCAGTAAACTCTGCAACCATATGATTGCATTTTTTAACTGGGGAAAAAATACAATGTGTTCGCTTGCTTTCTTTGAACAGAAAGAATGATTGTCAGAGGCTGACAGCATTCAAAAAAGATAAGGAAGATTTTGACAGCTGGAAGAAGCCTTGGAAGTTACTGTGCCAGTGTGTTCACAAAACACTAATATTGGTTTAATGGTGATTACATTCTGGCATCTCAGGAATGCTTGCCATGCATAAACACTGCTTGCACTGTTGTGATAAACAATAGCATCTCAAACTACCTTTTTCAAGGAACAAAGTACATATTTTTGGATTAGAAGTAACTACATCAGGAATTCTAGTTGCAGTGTATCATGACTTGCAGGGGCAGCTCAAGGCAATCTGCGCTTGAGGCTAAGGATGAGATGGCGCCCCCCCCCCCTGCCGTCCGTAGAGGGGGTGGAGCTTTTTCAAAACTCCAGTCAGGGACTGAACCAAACAAAAAAGCTGATTCGATTATATGGAGGAAATGCAAGATGTCTGCACACCAAGGAACTAAAAGCGAGCGAGAACCATAGCACAGTTTATGACACTAATTTATAACTCAGTTTAATTAGTTGTTATAAAGTGTGTTATGGTTATTGCTTTTTTCTTTTTCAACATATATTTTGCATCCACAGAACCCCCTTCAACAGTGGTTGCAAAGCAGAACCAGGACATTCACCCACAGAACTCAATATCTTAAAAAAAAAATCTGATTCTGATCATTTCACTAACAATAACAAACATTCTCCAGTACCAGGCATATTGTGAACTAATACAAAACCCTACAACAAAGTCACTGAGTATCTATAGAGCAAATCTACCATACCATACCATACCATACCATATCAGCACCAACTTCCAAAACTCACATAAGGAGCCCATCTGAAAAAAGTGTCACTGTAAATACTACAGTGGGCCCTGGAACATCCATACACCTATTTGAAAAGCTGAACAAGTGAAATCACTCAGTACAATATAGATCTTTATGTACAAACTCTATGTTAACAGAACACCTGGGCTCAGTCACACACTCAGAACACAGACCCTCACCAAGTACAGAATAAGTGACTTACAATCTAAAGCAAAAATAAAAATATGTAGACAAAATTTAAACTGAAACCCCAAGAAGCCAGACTCTTCAAGCAGTGCAACATCAGATAAATAAGATATGCAGTTCCCCCATACAGTATAAAATATAAAGATAACACAAAGTCCAATCACTAAAATGAAATAAAAATAAAATTCTACCTTTGTTGTCTGACCATTTTATTCTCTGATCATGCTGGTCCCGATCTCAGCTTCTGTTTTCCTGTCTTCTCTTGGCTCTCTTTCTATGGTCTAAGTCCATCTGCCATTTCTTATCTCTTGTTTTCTTCATTTCCTTCCATCAGCCTATTTCCAATCCCAGTAACCCTTCCCAGTATCAGCCCCTTTCCAGTCCTCCCTCCCAGTACCTTCCAATGTCAACTTGCATTCCCATGAGTGCCACTGGTGTCCATTCCCTTCCAGTCCCTTCTAGTCCAAATACCATGGCAGCCTCTCTCAGCATCAACTCCCTTTCAGTTCCATTCTCAGATACCCTCACATCAGCCCATTTGTAGCCCTAACCCCCAGTTTTCTTCCAGGGCCAACAGCTCTATCCTCCCCTCCCCACCATCAGCCCAATCCCAGTCGAAGCCCCCCAATCAGCTCACTTCTAGTGTTAGTCCCCCCTCAATCCCATTACCAGTGCTAGCCTCCCCTAATTAGCCCAATACCAGTCCTACCCCCCATCAGCCCATTACCAGTCCTAGCCTCCACTAATCAGCCCATTTCCAGTCCTAGCCCTCCCGATCAGCTCATTTCCAATGCTAGTCCCCATTCAGTCCATTACCAGTCCTACCACACCACATCAGCCCATTACCAGTCCTAGCCTCCCTTAATCAGCTCATTTCCAGTGCTAGTCCCCTCTCAACCCCATTACCAGTGCTAGCCTCCCCTAATCAGCCCATTACCAGACCTACCCCCCATCAGCCCATTACCAGTCCTAGCCTCCACTAATCAGCCCATTTCCAGTCCTAGCCCACCCGATCAGCTCAATTCCAATGCTAGCCCCCCATCAGTCCATTACCAGTCCTAGCCTCCCCTAATCAGCTCATTTCTAGTCCTAGTCCCCCCTCAGCCCATTACCAGTGCTAGCCCCCCTAATCAGCCCATTACCAGTCCCAGCCCCCCTCGATCAGTCCATTCCCAGTCCTAGCCTTCCCTAATAAACCCATTACCAGTCCTAGCCCCCCCAATCTGCCCATTACCAGTGCTAGCCCCCCCCCCCCCATCAGGCCATTATAATCCTAACCCACACTGTTTCTCCCCTTTGTCCAGCCTGTCACCCCTGTCTGTCCAGTATTTCCCCCTGTCTCTCCCCTTTGTCAAGCATTTGCCCCCCTGTCTCTCCCCTTTGTCTACTACTTATCCCCTGTCTCTCCCTTTGTCCAGCATGTCCCCATCTCTCCCTTTGTCCAGCATGTCCCCTATCTCCCCCTTTGTCCAGCACTTGTCTCC
Organism: Ichthyophis bannanicus; assembly: GCA_033557465.1. Classification (NCBI taxonomy): domain Eukaryota; kingdom Metazoa; phylum Chordata; class Amphibia; order Gymnophiona; family Ichthyophiidae; genus Ichthyophis; species Ichthyophis bannanicus. The sequence goes on from CM066031.1 coordinate 248,126,354, forward strand.
TTATCTCCCCCTTTGTCCAGCATATCCCACCTCCCCCTTTGTCCAGCATCATGTCCTGTCTTCCCCTTTGTCCAGCATATCCCATCTCCCCCTTTGTCCAGCATCATGTCCTGTCTTCCCCTTTGTCCAGCACTTGTCCCCCTGTCTCCCTCTTTGTCCAGCATGTCCCCTGTCTCCCCCTTTGTCCATCATCATGTCCCTTATCTCCCCCCTTTGTCCAGCATGTCCCCTATCTCCCCCTTTGTCCAGCACTTGCCCCCCTTTGTCCAACATGTCCCCTGTCTACCCCTTTATCCCTCTGTCACTCACCATTGTCTCTCCTTGTTGTCCTCTTCCTATCCCCATTCCCTCCACCTGCACCTCTCATCCAGCAGCAGCAGGGGCACTCTGGCTGTTTTAATTTTAGATTTTGCAGCCTCTGCCCTGCCTCTGCCTTCCTGCCACATTATTTTTTCATCAAGAAACACTGGAGTGCCGCCACCACCACCACACAAATCAGCCTGATCGCTTGCAGTTAGTGGACAACTGATATGTGCATTCCATGTCTCATCATCTGTAAATAAAATGTTTTCATGTTTTGGGGTAACATATGTGTCAGTGTGAAATCATTTGTACTCTGTACTTGCAGCAATAAAGAGCCAAGGAAAGTGGCGAGTGCCCATGGAGGTCATAGATGTCCTGGGTGGGGAGGGGGGGGGTGGGTGGGCGGTCATCTACTTTCACCACCACATAAGAACTATCAGGGATGATGTCCTGGCCTTGACCAACATGAGCATCTCTGTGGCTGCCCCCAAGCAAACAAGGAAACCAGATGACACCAACATTCACATAGCAGAACCCCTCTTGAGAGGCCAGCAGATATCCTCACACCAGGCCTCCCGCACCCATATGGCAGTGTCAGGGTCTGAATGGCACAGATCAGAGAGGGAATAATTGTGGGCTTGTAAGATGTTCTGTCAGTGGCATTACAGTAGTTCACACTGAGATGGGTTATGAGTTTCCCGAACAATGGCTTACACATATGAGAACAAAAGGATCAGCCCTCCTTTGCCCATATTAACAGATAAGACCCAAAGCTGCATATTATCCTTATGAACAGGTACTTCAGATACACAGCAACATAGGGATATATACACTACTCCAAATAAAGTCAAGCACTACTACCTATTGCACATGGACCTGCATGGAAATATGAACAGTTCAAAGAAGTGTCAGACACAGATCACCATCAAAGGCATAGAAATATGAAACATTGGAAGAAGTGTCAAACACAGATCAATCATCAAAGGCTGAACCCTAGAGATGGTGATGGATGGATGTCCATGTTATTCTGGTGATATATATATAGAGCCATATGCAACATGAAGGTCCATCTCATGTGATGGTCACCGCATCAACAAAAGTGACATGTATACCTCTCACTATGCACCTCCAATAAACAAGCCTGGTGCAGCATGGTCCTACAGTTTGATAAGTCTGAAAAGGCAACCTTGCAGACATTCACCATGTCAATGCATAATGTCCTGGAAATGCTTTCCACAGTTCCAGAGGATGTCCTGTGGAATAGCAATGGAATTTGAACCCAACTTCCCAGGTCCCCTGCCCAATACTCCCTCTTGTGAACTACACTAGCCCTCTTTTCTGGCACCAATGCTGCTTGCTCACTAAAGATACTGGTGCGGGTACATTGTGCTGGAATTGCTGGTTGTCCCTTTTGACATCCTCCACACACACTTGTCATCTATGTCACAGGTCCTGTGCCTGCTTAACTAGGAGCCAGCCCCCAGTGATGTCTGCTTGTGAACCGCTCAAATATGTCTGATTGTATAAGGCTATATGAATCATGGCATGACCCTGTGAACCATGGGAATACATCCATTATTTTGCCCTGGTCATTGCAGACCACTTGCATATCCACTCCCTGGATTCTCTACAGGGAGAACTATTCAGGCAATTGGTAACAGACCCCACATGTGAAGGGGCCATACTGGACTTGGTGCTTACCAATGGTGAAAGTGTTTCTGATGTTGTGGTGGGAGATCATTTTGCATCCAGTGATCACCAGATGGTGTGGTTCAGTATTAGGACTAGGGCTGTTAGAATCCATTCCAAGGTGAGGATCTTAGACTTTAGGAAGATTAACTTTGCGAAGATGGGCCAATACCTCAGGGAGTCGTTAGTGGGATGGGAACAGCTAGGGGATGTAGAAAAAACAGTGGGCAAAACTGAAAGGGGGTATTTTAAGGGCAACCAACCTTTTTGTTAAAATGGTAAATAAAGGCAAAAGGAAAAGGAGACCGCTATGGTTTTCGAAGTAGCTGAAAAAGTGAAGAAAAAGAGGGAGGCCTTCATGAAATACAAGAGATCACAGAGAGAGGAAGACAGGCATCTGTATTTGGAAAAACTTAGAGAAGCTAGCAAAGTAGTCAAGAAAGCAAAGATTCAAAAGGAGGAGGAAATAGCCAATGCAATAAAATGGGGGGATAAGACATTTTTCAGATATATTAGTGAGAAGAGGAAGGGCAAAAGTGATATTGTCAGACTCAAGGCTGCAGGGGGGGAATATGTAGAAGATGATAAGGATAAAGCGGAATTGCTTAACAAATAGTTTTGTTCTGTGTTCACAGATGAAGAACCAGGAGCAGGACCTCAGAAAACACCCACAAATAGGAACAGAAGCGAGGGACATCTTGAACAATTTTCAGAAGACTGTATTCGTGAGAAACTAGCTCAATTTAAAGTAGACAAAGCGATGGGACCGGATGGGATATACCCTAGAATACTGAGGGAACTTGGGGACGTTCTAGCAACTCCACTGACTGACCTTTTCAATGCTTCGTTGGAGTCGAGAGTGGTGCCAAAGGACTGGCGAGAGGCTCATGTGGTGCCTTTACACAAAAGCGGAAGTAAGGATGTGGTTGAAAACAACAGGCCGGTTAGTTTAACTTCGGTGGTGAATAAATTATTGGAAACGCTGCTGAAAGAGAAAATAGTGAGGTTTCTGGAGTCCAGCGGATTACAGGATCCGAGGCAGCATGGATTCACCAGAGGCAGGTCTTGTCAGACAAATCTGATTGATTTATTTGACTGGGTGACCAGGGAGTTGGACCGAGGGAGAGCTCTAGATGTGGTGTATTTAGATTTCAGTAAAGCTTTTGACACTGTTCCTCACAGGCGACTTATAAACAAATTGAGCACCCTAGGGATGGACCCTAAAGTTACTGCTTGAGTTAGAAATTGGTTGGGTGGGAGGCGACAAAGAGTACAAGTAAATGGAGCTCACTCTGAGGAGAAGGATGTTACCAGTGGTGTGCCCCAGGGATCTGTCCTTGGTCCGATTCTTTTTAACATCTTTGTTAGTGATATAGCGGAAGGGCTGTCGGGTAAGGTTTGCCTCTTTGCGGATGATACCAAAATCTGCAATAGAGTAGACACCCAGGAAGGTGTAGATAACATGAGGAGGGATCTAGCTAAGCTTGAAGAATGGTCTAGAATTTGGCAGCTGGGATTTAATGTTAAAAAATGTAAGGTCATGCATTTGGGCTGCAGCAATCCAAGGGAGCAATACAGTATAGGAGGTGAAGTACTTTTGTCCACTAAAGAAGAGTGGGACCTAGGCGTGGTTGTGTCTGATGATCTTAAAGTAGCTAAACAGGTAGAAAAGGCGACGGCAAAAGCTAGAAGGATGCTTGGGTGCATACAGAGAGGAATGGCTAGCAGAAAAAAGGAGGTGATAATGCCTCTGTATAAGTCTTTGGTGCAACCTCATTTGGAGTATAGTGTGCAATTCTGGAGACCGCACCTTCAAAAGGATGTGAACCGGATGGAGTCGGTGCAGAGGGTGGCTACTAAAATGATTAGTGGGCTTCATTATAAAGCATATGAGGACAGACTTAAGGATCTTAATATGTACACCTTAGAGGAAAGGCGGGATAGAGGTGATATGATTGAGATGTTTAAATACCTCCATGGCATAAATGTTCAGGGAGAGAGCCTCTTTCAATTGAAAGCAAGTTCTGCTATGAGGGGACATGGGATGAGGGTGAAGGGAGATAGATTCAGGAGTGATATGCGGAAATATTTCTTTACGGAAAGAGTAGTGGATCCATGGAATAGTCTCCCAGTGGAGGTGGTAGAGATGAGGACAGTAAATGAATTCAAAAAAGCATGGGACCAACACAGAGGATCTCTAAAGGTAAAAAGTGGACTGTTGTAGTTGTTGATATGGAAGGACAGACTAGATAGACCATGTGGTATTTTTCTGTCATCATGTTTCTATATTCATGGCGGAGCAAACCTTCCTATTGTGGTAGGTTGCCTCTCTCCCACTTAGGGGCTTGAGGCCATGCGTGTGCAATCTATCACATCCAGCACTGCAAGAAAACATGCCGCATCATGGAACTAAAGCATGATTTGCTGTTTCTGCTGCATAGTCGAGGGAAAGGCTACATAGTCAGTTGTGTGGGTTAGAAAGACTGCCAAGAATTGGGATATGTACTAGGACACTGCTGACTAGTTGAGTCCTGCCTTGGCAGCCAGCACTGATTGGAAACTACACATGGCTAGGAATTGCATCAGGTGGTCCGAGGGGGCAGAAGCAAATAGCTCTGTGGTGCCAAAGTTGTAACATAAGTGCTGTGGGGCTATTTGCAGCCATTGCTGCCATTGCAAGTCCCAGAGAGTGGTGGCAGCACCAATGAGCATCTCGGGAGGGTAGGGACACAAGGGATGAGATTCATCTCCTTGCACCGGCCCTGCCTCATCACCTTACACCAGCCCTGCCTACAGAGTAAAGGTAAACCATGCTGACACAGGATCCATGACCTTTACCTATCTCCAATACCTTTTATATCCCACCATCAACATCCCTTTGGACTCACCACCAGCACCCTTTCTATTTCCATCACCACCACCCTAATTACCCCACCATCTACACATAGTGCACTATGCTTTGTAAAACACACATTGACACACAGACTCATAGCATAGGCCACACACACACACACATACACACCTCCATGCAAACACACACAGACACACACATGCTCACAGTGTCACGGCATGGACACAGACAGGCACAGACTGAAGCACATGGACTGTGAGGGAGCACAGGGGCCACACAGCTGTTAGGCAAGGGGGGAGCCCTATGGAATTCAAAGAGGGAAAGGGGTGGTTGTAGCCTGGAGGTTGGCTAGTGAGCTACAGTGGGATATAGTAAGCACTGCTGGGGAGGGAATTGCTACAAAGACTACTTGGTAGACACAGACAACAAGCACACCAATCTCTCTCCATTACAAGCTCCTCTAGTCACAATTGCAAACCGTGTTCTGATTCAAAAACAAAGTCCCTTATCTAGTCATGATTTATAGCAGATGTAGAGGTGGATATTTGCATACCGCACTCAGGACTTCCCATCCACTAAGCAAAATACTACCTAGACATGCAGTTACTTGTGCTGCCTAACCATGCCTAGAAACACCCCCATACATGGTCCCCCAAGGACGTTCAGAGCAGGACATGGCTACCGTGGGAATATGCCATACTTCCCATTTCTAAAATCAACTTTTGCATGTCTCTGCCTTTACAACGTCCTTGTCAGCTATTTGAACGTCCATATAATGATTATCTCTGCTAAAATCACTCCTATAGCATTCTTCAAAGAGCAAGGTCTTCAGGCCCTTCCTAAAATCCGTCATGTCAGCCCCAGTCACAGATATACTGTAATGGCTGAGGCTAGGTCTAAGCAGTCACCACCTTAAGAGAGTCTATTAACAACAACTATTGATGAACAAGAGATGACAAAAATGTTTCAGTGCTATAATCATTTCTAAATCTAAACTGCAAGGGATGGAATGTGTTAGTCAAATTCATAAACTCCTTAAATTCCTAATAGACCATTGTCTCAATGACTTCTAGCAGTAAAGGTTATACAGGAAATAGGGAGATAAAATGCTGCATTGTCAACATTCCACCCGGCTTCAATGCAGTTTATTTATTAATCTATTTAACTGGGGTTTTTTTCATATACCACCTTTGATCCAATGCGGTTTACATTGAACAACAGCACACAATCTCAATAGATTTGTTTTACAAAGAAAAAGGGGTAAGTAACTTGGAATTAAATATGGGGGTTATAACTGAGTCAATGGTGAGTAGGTGGTTATGGTATATACATTTAGGTAATATACATTTAGGTATATACATTTAGTTGTAAAAGTATTGAAGGTATACTTCCATTCTCCATGAACAAGCATGAAATAAGCCCTTATGTATGGATGATGTCCCCTGATGGGACCTGCATGGGAACGCTCACCAGCTTCCAATCAGAATTTTTTGGGAGCCTCCATCATGCATGCATGCATGCACTCCTGCCTTCTCACCTGCCATGGCACCATCTTCTCCCCAGTTCACTTTTTCCGCAGAGCCCTACTGACATGCTCCTTGTGCTACTGGGAAAAGGTGTTCTTCTATCCTATGGTGTCATGCTTTTTCTTGCTTTCTTTAGCTTTTTTCCTCTGTTGTCGGGGCACCAGATTCACCGGCACTGGCCATCATACAGGGTCCTTTTTGCCTCCTTTTTCTATTTGATTTTACCTGGCGGCTCACTCTTTTTTTACCATTTTTTTCAGTACCATTCGCCAGCATTGAGCCCTTCAACCTTGCAGAGGCCATTTTTCCAACAATGTCAAAGCTGGCCAGTGATTCTAAAAAGAACACCCGCTGTGTATGCACCATTTCTGTGATAGACCATCACAATTGGTACATTCAGTGCCTTAGCCCTTAGCCACTTGCTCATTGTGTCTCCAGATGACCAAGAAGGGCCTCAAGGGCTGAGGGAAGCAGCGCGAGTCCCTCTTTGGATCATTGGACTCAGAGTCCTTGGCATCGAAGCCCTTGAAGATAGCTGCTTCGGTTTGGGCATCGCATGGTGCCTTTGCTCTCTCGGAGCTGAGGGGCTGTGGTAGCTTGGATCAGATGCTCTCCATCGATGCCTCAGAGCCTCGGAAAGACTCGTAGTCAGCCTCATCAGTGTCAAAGAGGGCGGCTGATGCCCCGATGGGAGAAATCAATTCCAAAGGCCCTGGAGGGCCCCCAGAAATCTCCCGATAACCTGATCATTGTGGAGTCCCTGGAGCGAATGCCGGAGTTGGTGATTGAGGTCTCTGCACCAGCCCTGATGCCCTCAGAGACCACGGTGCTTACTGAGCACCTTCAGGCACATGCAAGCTCTTGTCTGCATGAGTCCTGGTGGCTCCGATACCCCCGGTGGTATCAGCCTATCTTGGAGACTCATGCCCTCCCACCAGAGCTGAGAGCATTGGGTTGGCAGTCAGAGTCCACCCCGGGCCCCATCCCAATCTCACTCTCCACTGTCTCTGGCTCTGATGTCCCCTATTCTTGGAGCTCAGGGGAGGACCATCATCGGCCCTGCAGGTGAGCATCGCCTTCGAGGGAGTGGAACCGATGCCGGGAGGAGGCCAGAAGGTACTTTGACCTGTCATACAAGCAGCATAAGTCACTCCTTGAGGATATGTCCTTCCAAGACTTCATCTGGGATATGGCTAAGGCAATTCCCTTCTCTCTGGAAGCAGAGGATGAGCCAAGGGCAGAGGAGCTGTGATGACTTCTTTCAGAGCATCTGGGGGGCGGCATGGCTGCCTATGTGTGCCACCACTGCTGCCCATATGTGCTGCTGCTGCTGCCACCCAGCCGGGCTGGTTACCCTAGGCTTGCCTATTGGACAGGCCAGCCCTGCTCTCGCTACTTCCTCATCTCCAATAAAATGGGGGGGGGGGGGCTTCAGGCTCATCTTCGACCTCTGGGACCTGAACCGATTTCTGGTCTGGGAAAAGTTCAAGATGGTCTCCCTGTGAACCTTGCTCCCATATCTCATAAGGGGGGATTGACTATGCTCCTTTAATCTAAAGGATACGTATACACACATCCCAAATCCAACCCTTATACAGAAAATACCTGCATTTCGTGCTGGCAGACCAGCACTTTCAGTATTGGGTGCTGCACTTCGGACTGGCATTGGCCCCCAGGGTCTTCACCAAGTGCCTAGCAGTCACCGCCATGTACCTCTGGACCCTGGGGTTCTTCATCTTCCCCTACTTAGATGACTGGCTGATAAAGTCCTCCACGCCAGACAGTGTGTGGCAGTCAGCGCACCTGATGATACAGGTGATCAAACAACTCAGGCTCCTGGTCAACTACCCAAAGTCTCCTCTGCAGCTGACTCAGTGGCTGGAGCTCATCAGGGCCCTCTTGGACACTGCACAGACTCGAGCCTTTCTCTCAGATGACCGCGTACAGGGTTTTGTGGAGGTGGTCACCACCATCCACCACAAGCAGCATACTACGGCACGAGCGATGCTGTGCATTCTAGGCCACATGGCCTCCCGGTGCATGTGAACCTACTGGCCTGGCTCAGGATGTACAGCACAGTGTATGCTGTGCACCCAGTGGAAGCAAGCAACAAGACGCCTCAGGGATCATGTGGCCATTACGGCACCCCTCACTGATTCCCTCAAGTGGTGGCTGCAGCCCTGACCATGCATTGGACTGCAAGCAGGCGCTGGCCTTCTAACTTGGGCAGATCAACCTGCACCATTGCTCTACATAGCTGTTCATCTCCTGTAACCCCAACAGGCTGGGCATAGCAGTCTCCAAACACACGCTGTCCATTTGGGTGGCGGACTGCATATTCTTTGCCTATGCTCAAGTAGGGCCACAATGTCCAGGCCATGGCTACTTCCATGACTAATCTGCACTCGGTTTCCATGGATGAGATTTGTAGGATGTACGGGATCACGTGGTCCTCTATTCACACTTTTACAGCCCACTACTGCCTGGATGCGGATTCCCAGCATGACAGTATCTTCAGCCAAGCCATACTCCAGCATCTGTTTGGGACTTAGGTTCATCGCCTTCCCAGTGGCCCTTCTGTTCATCCAGGCTACTGAAAGAGTCTTCCTGATGTTGATGCCTGCTGTGGATGTTGAATCAGTTGAGTCCCAAAGGGGGAATACTTCTACTGTTTCTCTCAGTCTTTGTTGCCTCATATTCGGTAGCCTGTAGCTTGGGAGTCCAATATGTGAGGACTTATTTCCCGCTTATTCACAGAGAAAGCGTAGCTACTCACTTATAGCAGGTGTTCTCTATGAACAGCAGGAATTAATCCTCACAATCCTCCCACCTCCCCGTGGAGTTGTTTTTGGCTACTAGCTTTTGTATCTTACTGAGGAGAAGATGGCACCATAGCAGGCAGGAAGACAGGCATGCATGCTCGATGGGAGGTTCTCAAAAACCTCTGATTGCAAGCTGGGGAGTGTTCCCACACAGGGCTCCATGAGCAGATCTCACCCATATGTGAGGACTTATTCCTACTATTCACAAAGAACAGGGGACAGGGTACTACTAAACTAATTAAAAAATACTAGCTATGACGTCTTCCATTGCACTCGGATGTCTAAGAAAGGTGGTAGAGTCGTAATTATTATTAAGTCTGACCTTAAAGCTTCTCTGTTCCACATTGAGAACATTGATGACATGGACATGATAGAAACTTCTCACCTATCATTCTGCCTGCTTTATAGACCCCATCTGTTGACACGAAGAGCCTTACATCCATCCTAGAGATGGCTTGCTCCTTTACAACAAGTAATCAACTCATATTATTAGGTGATTTTTAACCTCCCTCCTCTAAATGCCACCCATGTTACAATGTTCCTCAACATCATGTCTGAATTACACTTTCATCAAATTATAAATGTCCCAACACATATAAAAGATAATACGCTAGACTAATTTTTGTACCGGGCACAATCACTCAATACTCCATTTCTGATCATTCCCAAGCTATTCCCGTCCCATGGTCTGACCACTATCAAATTGACTTTAAACTATCACGCCAGATAAACCACTCTACACCAAAACCCACCTGCAAATCACATACAAGATATAAAAAAATTTGAAAAGGAGAATTTCCTACAAGAAATCATACCAGACATCACCATCCCACATACTGATCTGGATAGCTACATCGCAAATTGGAATAAAACAATAGAGAGAGCCTCAGCTCTCCCAGTATCACACACTAATAAGAAACCTATAAAGAAGAAAACATCTGAATCATAGTACACTCAAGAAATAAGACAGATAAAAAAGAAACTAAGGAAACTATAATGAAATGGAGAATATCTAGTTCCCACCAGGATAAGCAACTATACATGGATAAACTTCATATATATACCGTACTACCATAAACAATAGCAAGAAGAACTACCATAAGAAGATACTCACAAATTCAATGAACCACCCCAGGGAGTTTTTTGAAATTGTTAGAAACTTAATGGTGCACCAGATCACCTAAATAACACCCTCATAACACCTCAAATCTTGGAAACCACCACATTACCAAACTTTCACCTATTTCTGACTTCTTAATACCACTGACCCCCAATCAAATGACATCCAATCCAATTTGGACTAATTTTCACAAATTGAATCTTCGTGAACTCAATAAAGTGATCTCAAATATTAACACCACAACCTCTAGTCTTGACCCATGCCCAGTAAACTGGTTAAAAGTGGTCCACAATGAACTTGCACCATACATCCTTGATATGGTCAACATGTCATTGACATAGGAAATAATGCCTAAACTCCTGAAGTGAGCCTCAATTTGCCCAATATTAAAAAACAAATCTCTGGATAAACTTTGCCCCACATCCTATAGGCCAATATCCAGATTGCCATTTTTGGCCAAAATTATTGAAAAAATTGTCCACTCACAACTGCAGGACTACATTGATACCCATGCTCCTCTAGACATGCACCAATATGGTTTCAGACCATACCATAGTGTTGAGATGCTTCTAACTGGGCTTTTTGACAAGCTTATAAAGGTTATAGATAACCCAAAATGAGCAGTCATCCTAATACTTTTAGATATTGCTGCTGCCTTTGACTTGATTAGTCATGCAATCCTTATGGAAAGGTTTAAGCAAACTGGATTATGTGGCACCATATTAAAATGGTTCCAATCATACCTTTCTGACAGGTCTCAGCAAGTTAAAATAGGACAACAAACATCAACGGCATTCTCACAGAAACAGGGATATCTCAAGGCTCCACCCTGCATGCGTTGTTAGTTAATATATATTTGCAAACCAAATGCAATATTATTCAAGGATTCAACATTGGATATTCCATCTATGCAGATGATGTAATGCTATTCCTCCCATTTGATATAGCACAACCTAATTTTACCAACATCACCTCATACTTTACCAAAGTTTCACAGTGGTTAAGTGATCATAACCTCAAAATCAATTCTAAGAAAACTGAGTTCCTATTTATAACAAGAAACCAAAATTTTACCCCACCTCCAAACTGAAAGGTTGAGGATGTTTCACTAATGATGCAGAATGAGGTAAAATACCTTAGTGTTACCCTTGATAGGTCTCTAAACTTAACAACTCATTTGAAAAAAACAGCAGGTCTAATCTATAATAAACTAAGACTTCTTACCACACCATGATTTCAGATCAGTACTCCAAGCTATAGTATTCCCACATATTGATTTCTGTAATAGCATCCTCCAAGGGCTCCTGAGACAAGCTCTAAACCCCCTTAGCATAGCTCAACATGTTGCTGCTAGGATTGTCAAAGCAAACCCAACAGAACACATTACACACATCCTATACAAACTGCATTGGCTGCCCATTCATAGCAGGGTCAAATATAAAATTCTAATGACCACATTCAAACTAATAAAGGACCTGTCACCTCCATACCTAACCGATCTCATAAAGAGCAGCTCAAATGACAGAATAAGAAGGAAATGTAATCAAAAAACACGACTCCTACCATTATCTTACCAAAAATTCATCAGGGCAATGACCAACAGAGCCTTTAGCTTTACAGCACCAATGTTATAAAACTCCCTCCCAGATAAACTTAGGCTACTATTCACCTAATATCATTCAGGAAAAAGTTTAAGATGCATCGGTTCATAGAACATTTTGGCACAGATGAACCAATGCAAGACCTCTTCCCCACGTAACACCAACTTATCAATCCATCACATACACGATACTGGTTACTTCCCCTCCCTCTATATTCCCCCTCCCCTCCTCCAGTCTTTCTGACCACAGTCATGGTAAGATATCAAAACAGAGGTCAGCTCTTGCATGTTAATAGATCTACCCTTTGCATGTACATATATGTATACTTGTAAATAAGTTGTATTGCCACATTGTACAGTCCAGTTGCCTCCTTCTAATGTATCTTTTCCGTTCTATGTTGTAACCTGTAAATGTAAATGTAATGGTTTATTGGTTATTTGTAAATTACTTTGATTTTGCTGAAAGGTTATATAAAACCCTTAAATAAATAAATAAATAAATACAGGTGAGTAACTACACTATCTATAGAGAGTGATTCACCATTCCCAACAGGGTACTGATAAAATCCTCTGCCTAGCTTCTTGGTAACCAAATTGGACACAGATCCGTAGAACACGTGGAATCAGTTAAACAATCCAAAGATCTCTTTAACCTGGACAGGATTAATGACACCCTTCACTAATATTTGGTTGCACAACCCTTGGCAGTGATGACAGCCTCCAAATGTTTCTTGTAGCCATCTGTAAGTTTCGTACATCTATATGCTGATAGTTTCTCATACTCTTCAAATACGATTTGTTGCAGCTCATAAATGTTTCCAGGATTCCTTTTACTAATGACAGATTTCAGTTCTTCTCGATTGGATTGAGATCAGGACTCATTGCTGGCCACTTTTAAACACTCTATTATTCTATTTAACCATTCTTTTGTACTTTTGGATGTATGTTTTGGGTCATTGTGCTGGTAGAGGACCCATGACCTTCGACCCAAAACTAGCTTTCTGACACTAGGTAACACATTTCACTCCAAAATACCTTGGTAGCCCACTGACTTCATGATTCCTTTAATACGTTCCAGGCCTCCAGTTCCTGAGACAGCAAAACAGCCCCACAACATTATGGAAGCTCCACCATTTTATTTTTAAATGTAGGAAGTGTTTTTTTTCCTTATAAACTATATACCTGTCTTTTGGGGCCATCGCCCCCCCCCCCTCCCTTCCATCCCTACTCATCATCACAAAGTATTGCACACTGGTACCCCCCAATACTTAGCAGACCTTATCCACCATCAGCCCTATCCCCGCCCCTCCAGTCTGCTCATGGAAATCGTCTCTTTCTCCCCTCCCCTATCCAGGCCCATCTCAAACTTACCCGCCATTCTGCATTCTTCTTTCTAGGCCCCGCACTCTGGAACTCCCTACCACATACCCTCCACACTGAACTCTCATTTCCCCAGTTCAAGGCTATGCTCAAGACCCACCTCTTCCACCTTGCTTTTGACTTCCCTCTCCCCGGCCCCTAGGGCTTTTCTTTCTTAGTCGATCCCTCACCCCTCCTTCCATGTCTGTCTGATGCATCTCTCCTCTTATTTTCTGTCTGTCTCTCCATCTGTTGCTTTCCTGTCTAAACAATGGTGTTCCTTTCTTTCTTACCTGCAGTCCTATTAATTGTACACCGCTCTGATGCTTTGCTTGGGCAGTATATCAAGCGCTACAGTAAAGATAAAGATAAAGATTTCTTTGCCTATAAATGTATCCCTGGTCTGCATTGCCAAAGAGCTCAAGCTTGGCATCATCTCTCCACAGAACATTTTCGCTGAAGGATTGTGGTTTCTCAAGGTGGGTTTGGGCAAAGATCAGGCATACCTTTTTATGTCTGTCTTTGAGCAGTAGGGTGTTCCTTGGCCTTCGCCCATGAAGTCCTTCTTTGTTTAGTGCGCAGTGTATGGTGCAGGTTGAAACCACAACTCTAGATTGCTCCAGGTCAGCCTTAAGCTCTTTGGATGTTGTATATGGTGTTTTTCCAACAGTTCACATTATCCTTTGAAGACTTCTTTGATTAATTTTCCTCTTCCCACCATGTCCAGAGAGATTCTTGACAGTTTCATGAGCAGAAAATGTCTTAACAACATGTGTGCACTTAAGCTCTTCATGATAGTTGTGATAGCATATTTTATAAAGGCACATATGTGCCTACATTGCCTATATAAAATAGTCTCACAAAAAAATCCATACCTCAGGAATGATGCAGGATACACACAACTAACTCCACCAAGGTTATATATAAATAAATAATAGGTACCATCAGAAGGGAGATATTGAGATATCAATTTCATATCAATAAATAGAACTTCAATCACTACCAATTTTTAGAAATTTATTTTTCTCTCTTTAAACAGTGACGGCCCCCATACATATGTGCTATAGCTCATAGATCAAATGGTGATTATTCAGTCTCTATAAGTGCAGTGCCAATATAAAAACAATTGCAGGTACGGTGCACATGCAGGTGAGGAGGAAGGCTTTCCTTCAATTTAAGGTCAGAGTGGGTGCTATAGGCCGGGGGTTTCCTTTTATTTGAGGTTCCCTTGTAAGTGCCTTGTTCGATATCAGGGACATAATTACATGGTTGTTGATCTGCTCCAGTTGGAGTTTTTTCTTCTCAGCAAGAAATCTGGACAATTATTTCTAATATTTTCTTTGGTAGTTTGTATTGCTATGGAGGTACATTAAATTCTAATGCAGCAGAATGATACTGTACAGTTGTGGCCAACATTATTGGCACCCTTGCATTTTAGGTATGTTCTTAATATCTTGGAATATTTCCAATTATTTCTTAACTATGTCATCATAATATTTTAACAGTATGTTCAAAGGTATACAACAAAAAAATGTCCGTGCAACATAGATGTCATAATTACTGACAAAAAACAAAATATGACCTGGACAGGATTAATGACACCCTTCGCTAATATTTGGTTGCACAACTCATGACAATGATGAGTCTTCAAACATTTCTTGTAGCCATCTATAAGTTTTGTAATCTGTCTGCTGGCAGTTTCTCCCACTTTGCAACTGTGATTTGTTCCAGTGCATGAATGTTTCCAGGATTCCTTATACCAATGGCAGATTTCAGCTCTTTCCAAAGGTTCTTGATTGGATTGAGATCAGAACTCATCGCTGGTCATTTTAAAACAGTCCATTTGTTCCTTTTTAACCATTCTTTTGTAATTTTAGATGTATGTTTTGGGTCATTGTCCTGCTGGAGGACCCATGACCTTCGACCCAAACTTAGTTTTCTGAAACTAGGTAGCACGTTTTGCTACAAAATACCTTGATAGTCCTCTGACTTCATGATTCCTTTAATATGCTCCAGCCCTCCAGTTCCTGAGGCTGCAAAACAGCCCCACAACATTATGGAACCTCCGCCATATTTAACTGAAGGAAGGTTGTTTTTGTTTCTTAGAAGCTTCATTTCTTTGCCTGTAAATTATTGCTGGCTACATTGCCAAAGAGCTCAAGTTTGGTTTCATCTGTCCATGGAACATTTTCCCAGAAGGAATATGGTTTCTCAAGGTCGGTTGGGGCAATCAGGCATGCCTTTTTTGTCTGTCTTTGAGCAGTGGGGTCCTCCTTGGCCTTCGCCCATGAAGTCCTTCTTTGTTTAATGTGCGGCGTATGGTGTGGGTTGAAACCATGACTCCAGATTGCTCCAGGTCAGCCTTAAGTTCTTTGGATGTTGTATATGATGTTTTTCCAACAGTTCGCACTAACCTTCAGAGACTTCTTGGATTAATTTTCCTCTTCCCACCACGTCCTGAGAGGTTTGACAGTTGCATGTGCAGAAAACCTCTTAATAACATTATGAACTGTAGACACAGGAATCACAAGGTCTTTGGAGATAGCCTTGTACCCCTTTGAAATTTGGTGATAATGACTTTTCTGATGGTCTCAGGCAGCTCTCATGTCTTCACCATTGTGAAAATGGAACAGGGAGCGAATGCAGCCATTTTAAACATTAGAGCTATCTTTCATTGCTTGATTTAAGTCATGTGAGTACTGACAATTGATCACAGGTACGTCTAATTTTACTGCAATAGGAATGTGGTTCTTCTGTTCAAACTGATTTGAATTGTTTATAAGGGTGCCAATAATCATGTCCCAATTTGTATACTATTTCCTTTATTAATTGGTCTTAGTTTTATATGATTCTTTTTTTTCACAAGGGCCATCAGCTCAATGCTGACTCCTGGCTACCCAGCAGCCCCTGGGTTGGCTTAGAAAGATATGACTGGAAATAGATTGCTATGCTTTTCCTTCTGAGGCAATGGAGGGTAAGGTGACTTGCCTAAGGAGTGCTAGTGGGACTTGAACCCATATCCTTTGGGTATTAGGCTGCTGCTCTAACCACTAGGCTACTCCTTTGGCTTTGTGTGTGTGTGTTTGTCAAATATGTGTGCATATATAGTCCAAAGTCAGTCACTGACCACTTTTTTTTTTAGGAGATACTGGACATTTAGGGGTTGAACTTCAAGGGTGCCAATAATGTTGTCCAGAACTGTACTATTGTAGCAAGTGCATGTGTCAATCATTGCAGTTCAGTGAAGCGCATGGGATTGGTAAGATAAAGTATGGGGGGGAGGGTATGCAAGTGAAGCTAATAGGGTGCTACTTATTTATTTTACAACATTTGATATGCCAACTCTGGTACAATGACATCCAGGCAATTCACAATCAAAAAGATACACTGTACCCCACTTCAAAAAATG
The DNA here is from genome assembly GCA_033557465.1 of Ichthyophis bannanicus. Lineage (NCBI taxonomy): Eukaryota > Metazoa > Chordata > Amphibia > Gymnophiona > Ichthyophiidae > Ichthyophis > Ichthyophis bannanicus. Next base: position 248,143,033 of record CM066031.1, read on the forward strand.
CAAACTCAATCACACAATAGGAACAGGGATGAAATAGCACAGTAGCTTATGCCATCAGTATGTTTAATGTGGTGTCTGCTCTTTCCCCTGCTGCACGCTCACTGCTCCTCTGCTTCTGGCACTCCCTTGCACCTGAGTCACCAGCTTATCTCTCCAGTACATCAGTACATTGCACTGGAAGGTGTTGCTCCCTTTCACCTGTGGGTTGCAGGCCAGCATGCAAGCATCCTCCTTGGTGAGGGATGTCAACTTTTTTTTCACTTCCACCTGCAAGGAGTCCACCAGCATCAACATCTCTGATGTCGATCCCTCTCATTGCCAAAAGCCCTCTAAGTTCACCTCCAGGATATTCACTAATGGGGTGAACATTCCCAGGATGGCGCTTCCTGAACTCAGTTCCTTCATGACATCCTAGAAGGACTTCAGGATGTCTATGATCTGAGTCATTTTTGTCTAATCCTGACACCTGAGGGGGGCTTTCAATAGTGATCACATTATCCACTAACTTCTCCAGCATTACATAGGTGGAATTTCACCTAGTACTTATATCCTGAATGAGCGGATGCACGGGTATCCCTGCTGCTTCCTGCTTCTCATGTAGCTCATGCCCACCTTTCACACTCTGGTGAAAATCCCATATTAGTTTTTGGTACATCTTAATCAGTATCTTCAGATAGACAGTTCTGCAATTTGCTTTGCTCTTCAGACCAAAGGAGTCTGTTTCTACCAGGCAGAGAAAATGTGGAAAGCAGAAGATAGCACAAAAGCTCTCCTTCTTCATTACCATTGTCATGTTTTTACTTCTGTTTAAGAAGCACAGTTGTCTCTTTCTGGCCTAGCTGCCAGCCTTCCATCATTACCCTTATTTCCACTATGATATGGGTCAAGGTATGGCTATCATCCATCACCTGGCTGTGTAAGATAGTCCTCCTCTACCCTGTTGCAGGTATGCCCTCACTACATTTACAACTTGCACTTGCCTCGTCCAGCTGCCACTAGTATGTCATCTGGGAGAGGTAGGCAGGTGTATCATTCTGACTAGTCCAGATGTCACTGGTGAAAAGCACACTAGTACCATGTGCCATGGGTCAGCTATGCCTGCAGCAAAGAATGGTAACATACAGGTTAGGGATCATCCACTTATTAAATGTTGTCCTGGAGGGCACTTGGTAATTGGGACCTAAGAGATGCAGCAGCATCTTAAACCTCATGGGTCTGATTTTTATTTAGGCAGGGCTATATGCCATATTGGCGCATAGCCTGTCTGCCGACCCCTCCCCCCACCCCCCCTTACCAGGATTTTCACTTCTGCAGTGACAGAAGTGAAAATCCGGGTTCAGCCCAACATGCCAGCAGCCACCAAGGCTAAGCAGATAGCAGAGATTTTTGATGCTACCTGGTTAGCCCCAGTGCCTCAAAGATAGGCACGGAAAACCTTCGCCTATCTTTAAGGCACCGAGGGCTAACTGGGTAGTATTGAAAATCACTGCTACCCGCTTAGCCCTTTCCTCCACCCCTGTTCTGCCCCATTCTGCCCCCAACATGCCGTGATGCTAATCACATAGCATTAGGGCGCATAAGGGACAAACCAGGGAATTTTTGAAGGCACTATCCGTGTAGGTGCCTTCAAAAATTCCCTTTAAAGGCATTTGCATGAGTAACTAGGGCCGCTACCCATGTAAATGCCTTCAAAAATCAGGCCCCATATTTTTAATCACCTGCAATAATTTCTCCAATGTTCCATCTTCAATGATTCCTGTCACTTGCTGCAAGACATTACCCTATCTCCTCCATAGTGACTTGCTGACATGCGTGCTGGAGCTGCTTGTCTGTACCTCACTGGGAGAAGAGACTGGGAGCTCAGCTTGAGAAATTGCTTTCCTCTTTTCTATAGCTTTTCTACTGCTGCTGCTTGCAGGGCAGGAAGGAGTCCCCAGCCTAGTATCAGCACTCTCCTTTGAACCTAATGCGTTGTTTCTGTAAATTATGCAGCATCCCACTGAATGAATGATGGCCCAATAGCATTTCTTGCAAAGGTACATGTATTCTGCAAATCCTTAAGCATTGTAAAGTACCTTTGCATCTGTGATGCTTTACAGAGCTTCCTCTCTGGGGGCTATTTCTGCTGGAAATGGGGCTGAGCAGAAGATTTATTACTAGTATTTAGCTCATGCCTTTCTAATGGTAGCTCAAGGTGAGTTACATGCAGGTGTTATCACTGTCCTCCAATGGGCTCACCATCTAAGTTTATACCTGCAGCAATGACCACAAGGGGTAGTAGTGGGATTCAATCCCTGGCTTCTCTGGTTACCAGGCTGCTGTGCTAAGTACTAGGCTACTCCTCCACTCCAAGAGCAGAAGTATCCTCTGTGCCATGTACTATCTGCTATACTTGTGGCATTCCTTGGGCCTGGCTCTATTGCTTCCTACCTCCTCACGATTTAGCACACTAGCAACTACATTTTACAGACCCTCCTCAGACACAAAACTTTCAATATCTGATTCTGGAAATCCCTCATATGAGGATGGATCAGATTCTGTACCTGCCAAATCCTGCTCTCAGGAGAGAACAGGGGATATATGCTACTCTGATCTCTTGGCAAGAACTTCACCTGGTGTGGGTCTCCCATCCTCCCTTATCCCCCCCCCCCCCCATCCTGTATGTCCTTTGTCTTCTTTTGCTCTTCTGTGGAAAAGGGAGTAGACAACTGGTCTTTCATAGTTCCATGTGAAGTGTAGCTGTTTCTACTCTCCTCTTAAAGAAATTTCTCTTCATCGTGGCTGGTGTCCTACAGCGACTGGAGAATGTTCTCTCTGTTCCTCTGCAATAGTGCTGCTGCAGTTCCTGAATCTCTCAGGAGTATCAACTGAATTCCCTCCTCTGCTTCTACCATCATTTCTATGTCTACCTCTCCCAAACATTGTGATTCAAACGGGCTAGATGGTAAGCTCTATGGAGCAGGGACTGTCTCTTAAATATGTCTGTGCAGCATATATGCCTGATAGTGCTTTAGAAATGCTAAGTAGCAATACCATTAATAGTAGATGACTGTGCTTTTGCCTGTGTGTCATCTTTGTGCTCTCTTTGGGTTCCTATTCTCTATGTTTTCTCTCTTACTCAAGTCACAAAACCTGAGAGATATTTAAAACTCACTTTTCTCTGCCTCTGCAACAGACTGAGTGCTGCCTGTTGTCTCTGAACTCTTTCTCTGCTCTTTGCCTCTGACAGATAGAGGTGCTCAGTTGCCAAATTGCCCAGTTCCAAGCGTGAAATTTTAAGACAGTCCTGGATTTCTGACGACCTCATCCTGATGCATTATGGGACCTGCACCACTGATTTCAATGGGTAAAATCAATGACTACTGCTTTTGGATCCTGATCCCCCTAGTCTCCTGTTCACCTTCTATGTGTTTCCTTACCATGCCCCTAAATATATCCTAGTCCCCAAGTGTATTATCTGTGTTGACTAGATTGTAAGCTCTTATGGGCAGAGACTGGATCTTACATGTTTCTGTACAGCGCAGCGTACACCTTGTAGTGCTATACAAATGATAAGTAGTAGTAGTAGTAGTAATAGTAGTAGTGGTAGTAGTAATAGTGATAATAGTAATAGTAATAGTAGTAATAGTAGTAGTACCGCATTGCAAAGCAAATGTAAAAAGAGAACTGGCTAAGAAGTCTCACTCCTGGAACTGGGTAACTTGGCAACTCTGAGTGTTGCCTTTCTGTTTCTCAGAACTCTACTATATTTTAATCTTTGGATGATTTCTTCACTAAATTTCCAATCACCTCTCTGAATCAAGAAGAGAAAACGGTACTCTGCTGGTACTCCTGAGATCATCAGCCATAGGATTTGGGAGAACAGAGGCAGGGAAAGGTTTGACAAAATATTTCAGTGCAATTGATCGAGTGCCTCATGCTTTTGTCTTCTCCTTCGCCCAAAATGGCTCCACTGTATTTGTCTTCCCTCCCCTCGCACTCCCCACCCCATGGCCATCTTGTTGAAAGCAAATGGCACAAATAAGGCTTCACCTTGTTCTAACCCCCTCGGTCATTCGGTTCATTTAATGGTACACAAACTGAAAATGCCCTCATTTGGCATTTTATCATTCATCTGAAAGTGAGTGCACAGTTCTAGTAAATGAAGACTATGCTATGTACAGTTTCTCCTATAATTTTTAACACTAAAAGCAAAACATCAGTTTATTAGTTCTTCAAATTTTTTTTAAGTACCATCAAGTCAGTGCTGACTCTTGGAGAACCAGCAGCCCCTGAGTTTTCTTGGCAAGGTATAACCAGAAGTAGATTGCCCGGGCTTTTTCCCAAGGCAAATGAGGATAAAGTGACTTGCCCAAGGTCACAAAGAGAGCCAGTGGGAATCAAAACCTTATCACTTGGGTATTGTCCTGTCCTCTACCCTGTCATCAGCTCTTGAGTTTCACCCCTTTCTCCCTTTCATTCAGCCATCTCCTCTCTCTCTAAGACAACCTCACCCTCATTTCCGCCTTGCTGTCTCCTCTCAGCCCCGTACTCTTCTACTCCTTCTCCTTCTCTCATCCAGAGATATCAACCCCAACCTTGGCCCCCTTAGACTTTTGTCATACTCTAAGAACAGATCTTCATGCAACACCTCTAATCTTATTCATATCCCTCTCCTTTCCCCTTCCTCTCTCCCTTTCACATATGTCTTGTGGAATGCACACTCCATCTCAAATTAACTTGCTTTTACTCATGATCTCGTTATATCTAATACTCTCCATCTTCTTGTTCTAACTCAGACCTGGTTCCTCCCAGAAGACATGGCATCAGTCGCTGCTCTCTGTCATGGTGGTTATCAGTTCTCCCACATGCCTCGTCCCACTGGCTGTGGTGATGGTGTTGGGCTTCTGCTTTCTCCTTCCTGCTAATTCCAACCCATCCTGCTGCCTCAGTCTCACTCCTTTCCCTCCTTTGAAGTCCACTCCATCTGCCTTTTCACTCCACTACCTCTCCTGGTAGCTGTTATTTATTGACCTTCTGACAAATCCACCTCTACCTTTCTTACTGACTTTGACTCGTGGCTTTCCTTCTTTCTGGATTCCTCTTCCCCCTCTGTTATTCTCAGGGATTTTAACATTCATGTTGATAACCCCTCTGATCCTTATGCTTTAAAGCTCCTCTCCCTTACCTCATCATTCAACCTCCAGCTTTGCTCTAGTGCCCCATCCACCAGGAAGGCCACAGCCTTGACCTTGTATTCTTCTCCAATTGCCTACCCTCAGACTTCTGTACCTGAGTTCTTCCCTTATCCGACCATCACCTGCTCAGCTCCACTCTTCATCACCCACTGCCTCATCCTCTCCCTGTCTTCTCCAACCTCTTTAGAAATCTTTGGCTCTCTCCTCCAATGTTTCATCACCTCTTTCCTCCACTATGTCATCTGAATCTGTTGATGAGGCAGTAGCTTCCTATAATGCTGTACTCTCCTCTGCTCTGGATGCTCTTGATCTGCCCATGACACATCCTGTGAGGCACACTATACCCCAGCCCTGGCTTTCTTCCACTACCCGCTATCTACGTTCCTGTGCCGATTCAGCTGAGCATGCTTGGCTCAAATCCTGCTCCCTTGCAGACTTTCTACATTTAAAATTCATACTTGTCTCTTTCCAGTCAGCCATGGCAATCACCAAGCAAGACTATTATGTCCATCTGACTATTATGTCCATCTGACTGACTTGCCTCTGACCCTTGCCGACTCTCTACTACTCTCAACTCTCTCCTCAAAGTGCCTCTGCCTCTGACCCCTCCCTCCCTTTCTGTCCAAAACCTGGCTGACTATTTCCATGACAAAATCCACAAGATTATCCTCCAATTCCCCACCCTCCTCCCCCTCTTCACTCCCAACTTTCCCCCTCTACCTCTGCTATCCTTTCTTCCTTTTCTATGATCTCTGAGGAAGAAACCACATACTTTCAAATCGTCCTCCAAACTCACTATGTGTTCCTCTGATCCTATTCTCACCCATATCCTAAGCCCCATATCCTCAACTGTTGTCCCTTCCATCTCTCATATTCTCAACCTATTGCTCTCCACTGCAACTGTCCCTGCAGCCTTCAAGCATGCTGTAGTTACATCTCTTCTCAAGAAACCCTCACTTGATCCTATCTGTCCTTCTAACTACTTACCCATCTCCTTCCTCCCCTTCATTTCTAAACTACTTGAACATGCAGTTCACCACCGTTGCCTTGACTTTCTCTCCTCTCAAGCCCTCCTGGATCCTTTACAGTCTGGCTTTCATCCTTTACATTCTACTGAAATGGCTCTTATCAAAGTCTTTAGTGACTTGTTCCTGGCAAAATCTTTTACTCAGGCCTCATCCTTCTTGATCTCTCTGCTGCTTTTGACACTGCTGACCACAATCTTCTCCTTGATACCTTGTCCTTACTTGGTTTTAAGGGCTCTGTGCTATCCTGGTTCTCTTCTTATGTCTCCCATTGCTCTTTCAGTGTTTGTTCTGGTGGATCCTCCTCTGCTGCTATCCCACTCTCAGTTGGTGTACCACAAGATCTGTCTTGGGTTCACTCCTTTTCTTTCTTTATACCCAGTCCCTTGGTGCACTCATCTCTGGAGCCCCATAGCTTTCAGTACCATCTTTATGCTTATAACTCCCAGATCTACCTCTCTACACCTGAAATCTCTCCGGCAATCCAGACGTGGATCTCTGCCTGCCTTTCTGACATTGTTGCTTGAATGTCTCACCGCCGCTTGAAATTGAACATGGCCAAAACTGAGCTAATTATTTTTCCCCCCTAAAACCTCCTCTCCCCTTCTTCCTTTCTCAGGCTCTGTGGATAACTCTCTACTCCTCTCTGTTTCCTTAGCTCACAACCTTGGGGTCATCTTTGACTCCCCTCTCTCCTTCTCCACACACATCCATCTGATATCTAAGACCTGCCATTTCTTTCTCTATAACATCAACAAAATCCGCCAATTCCTTCCTGAACACACTACTAAGATATTTATCAACTCTTTAATCACCTCCCGTCTTGACTATTGTAACCTACTCCTTGCTGATCTCCCTCTGAATCATCTCTCTCCCCTTCAATCCGTTCAACACTCTGCTGCATGGCTAATCTTCCGTCAGCCTTGTCATGCTCATATTACCGCTCTTCTCAAGTCACTTCATCGGCTCCCTATCTGTTTCCATCCAGTTCAAACTTCTCCTGATGACCTATAAGTGCATTCACTCTGCAGCTCCTCACTACCTTTCCTCTCTTATACCTCCCTACACCCCTCACCGGAAACTCAACTCTTCTGGCAAATAGATTCTATCTGTGCCCTTCCCTCCTATTGCTAACTCCAAACTTTGCTCCTTTCACCTTGCTGCTCCTTATGCCTGGAACAAACTACTTGAATCTGTAGATCAGGCGCCTTCTCTGGCCCTTTTCAAATCCAGGCTGAAAACTCATCTCTTTTCTGCCGCTTTCAGATCTTGACTCACCTGATCTCCTTTGAGATTCCTTACCATGCGCCCTAGATGTACCCCTGTCTACACCTACTGTGTTGTCTGTCTTGACTAGATTGTAAGTTCTGATGAGCAGGGACTATCTCTTACATGTCTGTGCAGCACTGCAAACATCTTGTAGTGCTATACAAATGCTCAGTAGTAGTAGTAGTAGAAACATAGAAAAATGATGACAGAAAAAGAACACATGGCCATCTGGTCTGTCCTTCCATATCGATAACTACAACAGACCCCGTTTTTTCTTTAGAGATCCTCTATGTTTGTCCCATGCTTTTTTGAATTCAGATACCGTCCTCATCTCTATCACCTCCACTGGGAGACTATTCCACAGATTCACCACTCTTTACGTAAAGAAATATTTCCGCATATCACTCCTGAATCTATCTCCTTTTACCCTCATCCCATGTCCCCTCATAGCAGAATTTGCTTTCAATCGAAAGTGGCTCTTCACCTGAACATTTAATCCACGGAGGTATTTAAACATCTCAATCATATCACCTCTATTCCGCCTTTCCTCTAAGGTGTACATATTAAGATCCTTAAGTCTGTCCTCATATGCTTTATAATGAAGACCACTAACCATTTTAGTAACCACCCTCTGTATTGACTCCATCCTGTTTATATCCTTTTGAAGGTGTGGTCTCCAGAATTGCACACTATACCCCAAATGAGGTTACACTAAAGACTTATACAGAGGCACTATAACCTCCTAATAGTACTAGGCTGTTCCTTTAATCACTAGGCTACTCCTTCACTCTACAGCTTCTTTTATAAATAATATGAATTCATAAACAAGTGAGCAGTCCAGTTCTGTGGTTCTATTTTAGCTTCCCTTTGGACTTTTACCATGACTACTACCCTACCATGAATCTGTGAGCATCTGTTTTCAAAAGCATTTTGAGATAGCCACAAAATGGATGAAACCCTTTTGAAAGTAAGGCTCCGTTTGGGACTATCGGCCAAGATAGTACTTCTGTCCTTCTATTGTTGCTATGCAGGATTCTGTAAGCAGTTAGAACTATATTACACAATCTTAGGGTGCAATTAATATTTTTAGAGTCTCTCTGGCTGGAGCTTGAGGTAGCAGGTTGTACTAGACTTGGTGATATGGGGAATCTTTAAGCTGAATTCCCACTTTCTGCTTTACAATTTTCATATACTGTTTAGAATTTAAAAGGGCTTTAATATGTTGGTGTAAGACTAGTCAGCATTTCTGCCAAAGGGCAAATATTGATCATTACTCAGATACGAGCACTGGAAGCAGTGAAAGGTTGAATTCATCATACTGACTATATAGCCTGAGGGTTCTGTTCTTCTTTGTCTGACTTTTCCAATCTTGCTGTTGGAAATTAAGATATGGGTACAAGTAAAACATCTATTGCACTTTCTCAGGAACTGCATTTGCCTGTAGCTGATTTTTTACTATTTCTGGAGCAATAAGATGATTTTCCAGAGTTACCAAGTTAGCCAGTTCCAGGAATGAGATTTTAAACCAGTCCTGGGTTTCTGACAAACTCATCCTGATGCATTTTGCAACATGCAGCACTGATTCCAATGGGTAAAATCAGGAACTACAAAGACCATACTGCATTACAGTACAAATGTAAAACCAGAACTGGTGAAATATCTCAGTCCTGGAAATGGGTAACTTGGCAGCTCTGGATTTTCTGCTTCACAACAAGATAGCATTACATCATTGCAGGGACAGCTGAGGTGAAGACTTGGACTCAGAGATTTATCCCTCCCATTTTTGTTTCAGTCCGAGAGAACGGTGAAGCTCATAGTTAAAGGCTTTATGCTCCTCACTTTGAGAGGTATTCTACTCTGAAAATGTACAAGGACTGAGACCCTGAATTTATAATCAAAATTTCAATAAACATCTAAATTTAGAAGCATAAAATGCAGAAGCAATAAGAGCAGTTTAGGGTGGGGAAAAATTAGGAGCGTAGAACTGATTCTCAATGCTAGGCTCCTAAATAAAGTAAGGGGCATGTTTACTAAAAACCGCTAATTTGCGTGCCGCAAAATAGCGCACTAAAAGCGGTACTTAAGAGCGCTTAAACGCCCCGCAATTATGCGTGTCACCCCCGCACAGGTGCGCGGCACAATAACGGGCCCCGCACAAGTACGGGCCCGCAAATGTCCGATAGAGGCGTGGAACGGCTAACGGAGGGCGGAGGAAGGTTCCTGAGGGGCGGAGAGACGGGTTTAATGGGCGGGGAAGGGGAGGGGAGAGGCTCCCCGCACATTATCGGGGCCGAATCCCAAAGCAAAACTACCGCGAGTGAAACACCTCGCGGTAGAGGGCATTTAAAGGGAAGAGAAACCATTTCCGTCAGCAATGTACAGCAAAATCGGGGAAACCCGCAAAACGTGAGCAGTGTGATACATGTGCACAGCACAAAAGTGAAAATAAAAATAGAAAGTGACCACAACAAAAATATCACAAATAGTAATGCAGCTGGGGAACAGTTATAGTAATGGGCAAATATAGAAAACACACCCAGGAAAGCTCCAGAAAGAAGAAATGAATATTGGAAGGGTCTACGGAGCGGAGACTCATCCAAAACAAATGTCCTTTTTGGAGCTTTCCTGGGAGTGTTTGCTATGGTTGCCCATTAATATCACTGTTGCCCAGCGTGGTGATATTGTGTCCCCCAGTGTCTGTGGTCATTTCCGGGGTTTATGTGCACGTTTGTCACCAGACAGAGTGCATGTGCCCACAGTAAAAATGCGTAGAGCAGGGTTTGTGACTCCATCCTGCCAGGTATACTACCTCCAGGGGCTGCATTGTCTCTGTGGCCATAGTGTGGTGCAGCAGACAGAGTCAGTACCTCTAGGACCAGAGGTTCAAATCCCAGCTGGGGCACATTCCAGCCCAACCCATATATTTTACCCACCACTAAACAAAGATAGCGCAGACACCCCTGTATTGCAGGGAACATAAGCATGGGGAAAACACCCATATTTTACACAACACTGCAAAAACACAACAACAATGGGCATTACCTACAGCCAAATCCCCCAAATGCAGTCCCGTACTGCCACATTGCAATCTGGTCATCTGCTGTTTCTGAGAGAAGCTCATGCCAGCATGTTGGCGGACGAGTACATGTGGTGCAGGGGGCAGTGGCTGCTAGCCACAGAAGACAGAGGCCTAGCCATGTGCAGGCTGGCACAGTCCACTGCAACAGACAGGCCCTGCCGGATCCACAGTCATGGACGTTCCAGGAAAACCAGCCAATCTGTGGCTACACGGTGGTGCAGTGCACACAGACAGTGCATGCAAGAACAGAAGGGGCTTCTGCCAATCCTAGCCACATATTTTTCCCACATCTACACAGTGATAGTAAGGACACACCTTTCGTGTCGAGGACATATGCAATGGTAATACGTCTATCTTTTACCCCACTGAGCACAGACACCATGAACAGGGGCAGTACCTAGAGCAGAGTCTCCCAAATGCATTCCTGGTGTGCCACACACCAGTCAGGTTCCATGCTGCCACTCATACAAATGCCTGTGCTGTATATCTATGCACCACCCCCATGGCATGTAGATGTAGCTCATGCATATTCATGAGGGACAGCAGGAAACACGAACAGTGTGATGCAGACCTGGAATGGGGTTGGGAATCTCTGCCGTAAAGCAGCAGCCAACAGGGGCAGACACACCCACACCCACACCAACAGGCCCCATTGGCCAATATCTCCTGGAGAGGCAGAACAGTGGACCCTGCGTGCATCTCCCAATACTAGCACCTGCATACCTTAGCAATGCCACCCTACACCTGAGGTATACGGTACACAGCTCTGAGACGTTTGCTAGGAGTACTGGCAGATAGATATCCATACGTTACGCACATACTGCTAGTTGACCCCATCAGAACAATCTGTTAGGTGTTTGCGGGGCGTGCTCCAGGACTGGCCTCTGACGGTGTTTACCACCCTGGGGAGTGACCCCCAGCAGTACTGCGTACCATATCCATGCCTTGCCATGCCTAGGACAGGTTTGGTGGCCAAGGCTAATTACCTCCTCAATAGTAGCACCATGCTGGCATAGCTGTGGAAGTGTGTGTCTGTCTATACAGTGGGTGCTGGCTGCAAGCCCCTTCCACAACCCTCACTGCCAGCACTGTTGCCAGTATTGGCCTGCTAATGTGCATAATGAGTAGCAAGGGACCATGGGTATATCTCAGACAGGGTGGGCTGACCAGGATGCAGCTGCACAGGGCTTAGGGCACTGGCAGGGACATGGTAGTGCCCGGCCACCACCTACACAGACAGGGGGACCTCTGTATGTGCTGCTGGGAGATCACTCTCACCCTGAGTGTTGTCAGACGGCTGCCTGGGTGAGAATCTTCACAGTCTCGGTAAGTGCATATCTCTATAGGATTTGCAAGGGATTGTGGGCAATGTAGTTCATTCACACCAGACACAGCTGCTGACAATAATTTAGTTGTGCTCTTGGGTAAAGCCAATAAGATTTTTATTTATGGGGTTATTTCTCCCAACACAGATATGCTTGGTAGCACATAAATTAGGTTACTTGCTTTCAGTGTTAACTTGGAAAAACAAAGTCAAAATCAGGAAAACAACAAATGAAAAGCCACAAAGCAAGAAACAAACTGTTCTTTTCAGGTTAACTTCTGATTACTTCCCACATAGATACAGAAGTGATTCTCTCCTAGCTCACAAGCAATTAGGTAAGGCTTAATTGCTAGCAGTTATCCAGCTGAAACCCCTTAGCTGGCTTGCCTTCCACTGTGTGGGTCAAATCCTGCTTCAGGAGTTTTCTGAGTAGATTAAAGAACAAATTTGTATTTCTTTGTGATGGTTGCTGTACTTTATAACAGAAAGTTACCAACGGAGTTTAGATAGAGAGCAGTCCATATAAACAGGATCTTCATCTGCTATTATTCCCCCTTGTTCAACAAGCATGGGTTCAATATCATGGATTGGCACAGATGAATCTCTCAATGGAGCAGTTTCAGGAGAATATTTGTTTCCCTGCTGTCTTTCAAGGTTATAGCTAGGGCATAGATCAGTGTTCATACCTGAGCTTCGATTGCTGCTAGAGTTCCTCTCTATATAGCCTGGCCAGTATGTAGTCCAGTTCTTATGTCCAGCCTTCCAATCCAGATACCTGGTCACTGGATCTCTCTTCACATACCTTCTGGCATAGGTCTTAGGGTCCCTTCCACGTGCAGCTGTCTCCCTCACAGGTAGCGTCTGGAGATTCCTAGCTCTGCAGCACCATTCCTCTGGCTTTCTCCAGTCCAATGGTGTATGCTGGCCCTTGGAATACCTCCCAGTATACGTACTGCTTTGGACTCTTCTAGACCTCTCAAAGGCTTTTCTCCTCTTTCTTCCAGAGGGTCTCTTTCCCTCTCTGTCCGTCAGGTTTGGCTTCTGCTTCTGATGATCCTTCAGATGAAACTGATGATCCTTCTCTGGATATCCAAGGTGATCATGAAGATGGTCATCTGTAGAATAAACTCTACTCTTATTCTGCTTAGATGAGTGCTCCCCCCTAATACAGCGCAGCTGTGCTGAATCAGGCCTTGCCGTTTGAGATGAGTGTTCCATCCTAGCACAGCGCAGCTGTGCTGAATCAAGCCCTGCCCTTTGCAATGAGTGCTTGGGGATTACCTCATAGCCCTTTTGATTGAACACACGTTTTCTCACTTCAGCTCCTCTAATGGCTGTTGGAAACCTGGTGCATTCTGGGACTGGTAGTCTTTTATGGCAAAATTCTGTTTTCTTATTTCTACCAGAACTGACAGGTTGCTTGTTCAGAGTCACTTCACCTTTTCTATAGCTCCTTCCTGAGCTATGATAAGCTTCCTTATCACAGTGTGCAGTGATGGCAGCATGGCTAGGCACACCCATAGTGCTGTATTGTGTTTCTCTCGTGATATATATGGGTTTCCTGTTGGGGCTTTTTCACTGACTTATCTGCTTGTGTGTGCTGCCACCCCAGTTGTGGGTGCATGCATTTCCATCAGGACCAACCAGCAGACTGAGCACAGATGGTATGTGTCTTGATGGAGTGCCTTGCAGGGTGCAGTGGCCGATGGCTTGCTGCAGGAGAATGTCAGATAGTGGTGGGGTGCATCTATGAATATCCAGGCCTAATGTCTGTCTGATATTGTGTTATGGATGTGTGGAGCTGCTTGGACTGCCCTGTGGGGGGGGAGGGGTGGTCTACTTCCCCAGCAGGACTGGGGTTGATGGTTGACTCTACTGCCATTGGGGGGGAGAAGAGAGTATGGGGATCTGTTGGTGGGAGGCCCTGTTTTGTCCTCTGGAGGGGGGGGGGGTGTTCCACTAACTGTGGCAGACATTGATCTCCAAGATGTTTATGCAGCACCTACCTATTTCACAGGTTATTGCTGCTTTGGAGCTCTGGCATGGCCACATTCAGCCATGCAAGGTGTTGTGCACCTGGTCCTGGGTGCATCATCACACACTCAGGGTGGGCATAGTAACTGCACAAGGTGATGGTGTTTAGCTACTCTTTGCCATTTGTCCACCCACTCAGGACACCCTACCAGGCCGAGGTGCTGTGTGGGTGCACAAGGACACCTTCCCCTACCAGGCCGGGTAGCTTTAGGGGTGCAGTTCCCATCTTGTGTGCATCTGTGGACAGCTGATTTGCATGTGCAGTGCATCATGGGTACGGGTGGCCTAACCCTATCCTGTTTACACCAGCAGACTGTCTGTGATGTGACGTGCAGGCTATCTGCAGCCAGGCAGCTATAGAGGTGTAGCCCAATGGTTATGCCACTAGCTGTGCAGCCAAAGGTCATGGGTTCATACCCACAGTGGGGTTCTGTGATAGGGTTTTCCAAAGTATTTTTTACATTTACTGTACATATGTTGATGCCTGCAATAATACCCTCAGCGTACTGTACCCATAAGGTGCCTCTGAGGGTGCTTTATTGGGCGCCCTATACTGCACTTTATGGTTGGCATCCATATATAAGGTGCACTATACATTATCCTGTGTCGCAACATACATGCTGCCCTATAGGGGACATTCTAGGGTGCCTTGGCGGACGGTGCACTGTAACATGTGCCTTATGGTCCGCCTTATGTTAACATGCTGTGAGAGTGCGTTTGCTAGTAGTTATCACAAAATAGAATTAAAAAGCCTCCTAAAGCACTCCACAACATAAAATATACTGCCTCAGCTAGTCTTTTTCAATGGGCATTGTGAGGGATTGAACCCATGGTCCCTGCACCATTGGTCAGTGTCTTAACCATTGTGCTGTGGCTGTGTTCCTTTGCTTTAGCATCAGCGCGCCGCATTGTGGCCATCAGCGCGCCGCATCCTGCTGCCCACAATTAACAGTGCGCCGCATCCTGCTGCCCACAATGAACAGTGCGCTGCCTTATGCCGCCCCACAATGAACAGTGCGCCGCCTTATGCCGCCCCAATATGAACAGTATGCCGCCCCACAATGAACAGTGCTCCGCCTTATGCCGCCCCAAAATGAACAGTGCGCCGCCTTATGCTGCCCCAAAATTATTTTGCCTCCTGACACACATTTCCACATTCAAGGTGGTGCCTCAGCCAGCCTTTTTGGGCTGCACACACTGGGGGATTGAACTCGTGGTACCTGCACCATTGGTTATTGTCTTCACTGTTGTGCTACGGCTCTGTTCCTATATGTGCCCAGCTGCGCCCCACTTAGCCTTCCCACGCGCTAATGTGGGCCCCGCAGATTAACGCGACGCGCACACATACGGTCTTTTTTTTTCCTTTTTCGGCCTGAACTGCCCACTCCTTATATGGCACAGGCACACTACCGCGGCCCCGCACGTTAGGAATGTTTAGTAAACATGCCCCTAAGTAGTACTAATAATAAGATGAATTTTTAGCTGAAAATTTAGGAGCATCTTTATTAAACTGTGCTAATGGTTAGCACAGGGATTACTGCATGCTAAGCCTGCCGCAGTAACCTTGCCAGATGCTAAAAATGTGGCTGTAACAGAAATTCCAACCTAGCCATTTGGTGTATGTTGAGAAGGAGAATGGGTGGATTAGGAGAGGAGTGTGGGCACATGCTGAACAATGCGGTTAGCATGAGTATACTTACTGCCACCTCCAAGAGTGCCAGGAACCGCACCTGTGATAATTGTGTCAAACAGCTTAGCACAAGGGTGGTGCCGGACCCACACAAACTGCTTGGGGTCATACCGGGCACATCCCCATTCGTTAGTGTGGGTCCATCGCAACCCCGAGCTATGTTTTGGAAATGAACACGCAGTAACCTAGCATGTTTTAGCAAACATATCCCTAGCTTTAATTTGGTTGAAAATAGGGCACAAATTTAGGATCCTAACTTATAGGCATGTTTACTAAAGCATTTAACATGTTATGTTCCCAAGCTCCTTTTATTTCTATGAGTGCAAGACACTTAATGTACGTTAATGAGGTTAGAACATAAGATATGCCATACTGGGTCAGACCAACATCCATCAAGCCCAGTATCCTGTTTCCAGCAGTGGCTAATCTAGGTCATAAGTACATAGCAAGTTTCCCCAAAAGACACAGGTTCCACAATGCTTATTTTTATTTATTTATTTATTTAACTATTTCTTTTATACCGCCCCTTCCAGAGATCAAGGGCGGTTTACATATAACAGGTTAACAGTCTTGTACACAGTTTGTATACATTTTACATAGAACAATAGAATTCAACTATTTACATTGAACAGTAATATAAACTTTGTAGGTATTAAAACAAACACATCTAACTTTTTACAAAAGTATATTTACAGTGTGTGGTGTGTGTGTTGTGTGGGTCAGATATTGGTGTAGGTGTTGGAATTTAGTTCCTGCTTATATTGGGTCAAACAGTGATAACCTAGGTCCTCTTTAATCATGGTTTATGGACCTTTCCTCCAGGAACTTGTCCAAACCAGCTACACTAACAGCTTTTACAGAGTTTGATAACACGTTGAGTGAAAAAATATTTTCTCTTATTAGTCTTAAATAGGTTACCCTGTGGCTTCATTGCATGTCCCCTAGTCTTTCTATATTCTGATGATGTAAACAATCGATCTAGGTTTACCCGCTCCACTCCATTCATTAATTTATAGACCTCTATCATATCTCCCCTCATCTGTCTCTTTTCCAGGTTGAAGAGCCCTAACCTTTTTTAGCCTCTCTTCATAGGCATATCCTTCCATCCCCTTTACCATTTTGGTGGCTCTTCTTTGTACCTTTTCTAATAACACTCTAACACTTTTAAGATACAGCGACCAGAATTGTACACAATATTCAAGGTGTGGTCGTACCATGGAACGATACAGAGGCATTATAATATCCTTTCTTGTATTTTCAAATCCTTTCCTTATGAAATCTAGCATTCTATTTGCTCTCTTGGCCGCCGCCGCACACTGGACAGAGGGTTTTAACATGTTATCCACAATGACACCTAAATCTTTTTCCTGGGTGGTGGTTCCTAATGTGGAACCTTGCATCGTGCAACCATAATTTGGGTTGTTCTTTCCAAGGTGCATAACTTTGCACTTGTCCACATTAAATTTCATCTGCCATTTGGATACCCAGTCTTCCAATTTATAGAGATCCTCTTGCAATTATCCACAACCCTCATGGGTTTTAACAACTTTAAATAGTTTTGTGTGATCTGTAAATTTGATAACCTCACTCGTTATTCCCTTTTCCAGGTCATTTATGAATATGTTAAAAAGCAGCAGACCTACCACAGATCCCTGGGGTACTCCACTATTCACCTTTTTCCATTGGGAAAATTGGCCATTTAGCCCTAACCTCTGTTTTCTATCTTTTAACCAGTTCCTGATCCACAATAGTACACTGCCTCCTATTCCATGACTTTTTAGTTTTACAAAGGTCTCTGATGAGGGACCTTGTCAAAGGCTTTCTGAAAGTCCAGATACACTAATTTTGTTCTTTATGATGGCTTGTACCATTTTTCCCGGTACTGACGTCAGACTCACCAGTCTTCAATTTACCCGGATCAACTCTGGAACCCTTTTTGAAAATTGCCATTACATTGGCGATTCTCCAATCTTTATGTATTAAAGATGATTTTAATGAAAGTTCACAGATTACTAATAGCAGGTCTGCAATCTCATATTTAAGTTCTTTCAACACCCTTGAATGTATACCATCCAGTCCAGGTGATTTGCTACTATTCAGTTTATCAAATAGTTGTAATACATCTTCCCGGTGTATCAATATTTCTTTCAATTCTTCTGCAGTTTCACCTTTAAATAACATTTCAGTCATGGGTAACATTCCTACATCTTCTTCAGTGAAGACTAAAGCAAAGAATTCATTCAGTCTCTCTGCTATGGTCTTGTCCCCTCTTAGTGCCCCTTTTACCCTTCTATCATCTAATGGTCCAACTGACTCTCTCACAGGTTTTTTGCTACAAATGTACTTGAAAAAGTCTTTATTACACATTTTTGCTTCGACAGCAAGCTTAGTCTCAAAATCCCTCTTTGCCTGCCTTATCAGTGCCTTGCATTTAACTTGCCAGTGCTTGTGCTGTTGCCAGTTTTCGTCATTTCACTCTTTTTTCCATTTCCTGAAAGATGCTTTTTTGGCAACAAGAGCTTCTCTGACCTCATCTTTCAACCATGCTGGCAGTTTTTTGGACTTCCTTCCACTTTTCTTAAAGCATGGAATACAGCTAGTCTGAGCTTCCAAGATAGTATTTTTAAACAACACCCAAGCTTGATGTAAATCTTTAACCTGTGCAACTGATCCTTTTAGTTTTTTCTTAACTACTTTCCTCATTTTATCATAGTCTCCCTTTCGAAGGTTAAAAGATAGTACTGTGGATTTCCTTATCATCCCTCTTCCATTAATTAAATCAAACGTGATCATGTTATGATCACTATTGCCAAGTGGCAAGGTTTGGACAAGTTCCTGGAGGAAAGGTCCATAAACCATTATTAAGAAGTGACCGAAGATATCAATGCTTGACCCAGTACAAGCATTGTGGAACTTGTGTCTCTTGGGGAAACTGCTAGGTACATATGACCTAGATTGGCCACTGTTGGAAACAGAATACTGGGCTTGTTGGACCTTGGTCTGACCCAGTATGGCATATCTTATGTTCTTATGTTCACCCTTATCTCTTGCACCATATCTGGTGTTCTACTAGGTTCAAAATGGCATCCCCTCTGGTCAGTTCATGAACCAGCTGCTCCAAGAAGCAGTCATTTATTTCATCTAGAAACTTTATCTCCCTAGCATGTCCTGCCATGACACTGACCCAGTCAATACCGGGGTAATTGAAATCACCCATTATTATTACTGTGTTGTGACTTTTGTTAGCTTCTCTCATTTCTTTGAACATTTCATTATCCATTTGGTCATTCTGGCCAGGCGGTCGATAGTACATCCCCATTACCATCACCTTCCCCTTTTTACATGGAATTTCAATCCATAGAGATTCTACAGCAAATTTTGTTTCCTGCAAAACCTTAATCCTTTGTGAGTCAATGCCCTCTCTAACATAGAGCACAACCCCTCCACTAATTTGATAAGCTCTATTATTTCGATATAGTTTGTACCCAGGTATCACAGGGTCCCACTGGTTATCCTCCTTCCACTATGTCTCTGAGATACCAATCATATCTAATCTCTCATTAGTATTATATATTCTAACTCTCCCATCTTATTTTGTAGACATCTAGCATTTGTATACAAGCATTTTAGAGACTGTATTTTATTCATATTAATCTAGCTATGGATAGGCAGGGGTAATTTTAAGCTCTGTCTGCTCCATACTCAAGGGCATTTGGGCTACATTTGTCTTTATTGGAGCCTCTCTGATGATATGCCCTAGCTTCATTCTTTTGGTAGTATCCTTCAAGGATACATTGCTCTGAACCATGAGCTCTTGGGCGACGGTTGGCTCTCCCCTATTATCTAGTTTAAAAGCTGCTCTATCTCCTTTTTAAAGGTTAATGCTAGTAGCCTAGTTCCATCCCGGTTAAGGTGAAGCCTATCCCTTCAGAAAAGCCCCTCCTTTCCCAAGAATGTTCCCCATTTCCTAACAAATCCAAACCCCTCATCCTTGCACCATCGTCTCATCCACACATTGAGACTCCAGAGTTCTGCCTGCCTTTTGGGTCCTGCGCGTTGAACAGGAAGAATTTCAGAGAACGTTACCCTGGAAGTTCTGGATTTAAACTTCCTACCTAAAAACCTAAATTTAGCCTCCAGAACTTCCCTACCACATTTTCCTAGGCCATTGGTACCAACATGTACCTTAGACAGCAGACTCCTCCCCAGCACTATCTAAGACCTTGTCTAGGTGATGCGTGAGGTCTACTACCTTCACACCCGGCAAACATATTGCCAGGTGATCCTCATGTCCACCAACCACCCAGCTATCTACATGCCTAATGATTGAATAACCAAATATAACAGCTGTCCTAATCCTTCTAAATTTTGGGGCTCAGGGTTGTTTTGAATGTCAGGTTCAGGGTCAGGAAGGCTACACCTACAAGGAAAGTTCTAAAAGGTAGGTCTCTTCAGCTTGGAAAACAGATGACTGAGGGGAGATAGGATAGAGATCTATAAAATAATGAATGGAAGGGAACGGGTTAATGTAGATTGGTTGTTTACTCCTTCAAAAAATAGAAAGACTAGGGGGCACGCAATGAAGCTACAATGCAGCACATTTAAAAGTAATAGGAGAAAATATTTTTTCATTTGACGCGCAATCAAAGTAAAAGTTGTTAGTGGAGCTGGGTTTAAAAGAGGTTTGAACAAGTTCCTGGAGGAAAAGTCCATAAACCATTATTAAAGTGGATTGGGGAAATCCTCTGCATAACCCTGAGACAAGCAGCATGAATCTGTCTACTCTAAATCTGACAGGTACTTGTGACTTGTACTGGCCACTGTTGGAAATAGGATACTGGGCTTCATAGACCCTTGGTCTGAACCAGTGTGACATTTCTTATGTTCTTATTCATAAGATTGCCTTGAATAAGATCTTCCAAAGGCAGCACTTTCATCAGTCACTCAAGAACCACCTCTCTCGGCTGCAGTCATACCAATTAAAAAGCTTCTTCTGTAAGAGCAGACACAGCACCATTTCTGAGCAATACAGCAGTTACACAGCTTCATTGGCAGCATTTCCACTGTCGATCGTCCACTGCTGTGTCTTTTGTGGAAATGCTTTTGTCACATTTACAATACACTTCCAGATGTTTCCCATCTGCCTGGTAATGCTCATGATAGCTGCTAAATGCAAAACCCTTCCTGAATTTTTTTATTTGATACTTTGATATGTATTTTATCTTCTTAGCTATTGCAAACTGCTTTGATGGTATCGATAAGGCAGTATATCAAATGATTTCATAAGCTGTAAGCTGTAAACTGCATTGCCTATAGTATGGATGTAATATGTACCTAAGAAAGCCTTTTGTGCGAGTATCATATGATAGTACTGAGTACAGATAATGGCGTCTTTATTAACTAAAGGGTTGGTAGCCCACGGTTTATGTACCGTGATGTGGCATGCGAAAACTTTCCAGCTGGCATGCCAACCACCTACCCTTCCAATTACTCTACAGTGCTGGCACCGAGAGCATTTGAAATGACTTTTGAAAATCTTTATGGTACCAGTGCTGTAGTACAGTTGGCAAGACCAGCAGCAGCATTTCATCAACACAGCTTTCCATCGGAGGCCAGCTCCCCGTCCTTCTGAGGCAGCCTTAAGATTTCTACCAGCGAGAGCCCTTCCCATGGTACAGAAACATCACCCTTAGTGATTTTGAAGTTTTTTGGCATTCAGCCTAAACCAGTTAACAACCCCTGAGCTACACTACTGTGGTGTGCACGTCCCTGAAGTTCTCAAATATTTATAGGTGTATGAAATGTTGTTTATACTATGGAGTAACTTCAATAGAAAATACCGGATTGAAGAAAAAAAATCAAAAAACTCTTTCACCACTAATACATCTGTGAGCTTATTGTATTCACAAAAATCGTGTTAGGGACCATCAGAAAGGAGTCAGATGTGCTGAAAATGCTGGCAGCTTTTACTGCTAATATCGGTCATTAGTCCCATAATACGCTGTATATCCAATGAATGTATCTTATTTTATTATTCAAACTCTTTTTATCATTTATATTTTTTCACTTCATTTTTGATTAAAAATCTGCTTCCTCCTGAGTAACTTTCATTTCATAGATATCAGTGTTCACACACTTAACTGTTTGCTATTTTCTGGCTGCATTACAATTACTTGCCCCAGTGAATTGCAAGTTGAAACACTCATCTGGTAGTCACTACTCACCGGCTGCTTCAATCCATTTAAAGACAGTTATTGTTGTTAAATTTGCTGGGTCTTAACCTGACCTGGCCAGAATGGTCTGTGTCAGGGTTTGGCGGATACCTGATGAAATAAAGAAAACAGCAACTAGCATGATATTCGCTGGCTTCTAGTCTACAATACTGGGAACTGACCACATGGCCCAAATGAAGGGATTAATTGGGTCAGAAGTTCCTGCAGGCCTTATGTTTGACACCCTCAGAGTTGCCAAGTTACTCAGTTCCAGGAGTGAGATTTTTTGCCTGTTCTGGTTTACAATTTGCATTTCAATGCAGTATGGTATTTGTAGTCCCTGATTTTACCCATTGGAATCAGTGCTGCAGGTCCCATAATGCATCAGGATGAGATTGTCAGAAATCCAAAACTAGCTTAAACTCTCACTCCTGGAACTGGGTAACTTGGCAACTCTGCACCCCTGCTATATATCCTCAGTTGATCTGACCTTTCCTTCACTTCCTGTCAGATAAGAATCCCCTGCGCTTATCCCACGCCTTCTTGAATTCTGTTATTCCATATGGCTCCAGTGTCTCCTCTGGAAGCCATTCCATGCACCCCCCCCCCCCCCTCTTCCTGTGAAGAAATGCCATCTAACATTACTCCTGAACAGCCCCTTCTTAACCTTTTATTATGATCTCTTCTAGAACTTGCTTCCCACTGTGGTATGTATACTTCTGAGGTATTTAGATATCATACCTCCTCCTTGCTCTGCACTCTAAGAATGTAGATACGCAGACTCTTAAAGGGCAGTTTTCAGGTTCCTCACCTTGCCTACAGACTTTGCACCTGCTGTTTGTACAGACTGTCCATGTGGAAAAGTGCATGCCCGGATTTGAAAATTAAATCTTTCCATATACTGTCTTGCCCCATTCCTGGGAATGTCCCTTTTACACTGGTGAAGCTTGCTTTAAAGTGTTTCATCTTATTTTCAAATGGTTGAATTCTTATAGGCTCCTAATATTATCTTTAAGTAGCTCAAATCTGAGGTCATTAAGTGAATGATCTTCCTTTGAAGGATGCTTACCTATGGGATCTGTCATTCTAGCCTTCCCTGTTATGTTTTATTTGGAGGACAATTTGGAAAGACTGTTCTGCAGGTAAAGCTATGCTTTCTGAGCAAAATGGCCTGTCACAAAATTGTGTTTCTGATATACAATTAAGCAGAATTGCCAAGTTACCCAGTTTCAGGAGTGAGATTTTTTTGCCACTTCTTGTTTTTAAAGTTGCATCCCAATGCAGTATAGTATTTGTTGTCTCTGATTTTACCCAGTGGAATCAGTGCTGCAGATCCCATAATGCATCAGAATGGGCTGCTTAGAAATCCAGGACTGGCTTGAAATCTCACTCCTGGAACTGGGCAGCTTGGCAACTCTGAATTAAGTCTATGTGCATTCAGCCTGTATACATGTAAGAGGTGTCCTTGAGGGTACGATTGCGGTTGAATCTGTAATTGCAAACATACGTTTGAAATTTCAAGTATCTGTGCATAATTTAACTCATAAAATGTGTGCACCCCAAATAGCAAATGTAAGCGTTAGCGCATCGGTTTCATGCAGCAGTTCTCAAAGAGAAAGTTACATGCATGCTTTCAAATTTGAAAAGCAAGGAAACTCTGCACAGAGAAACGCAAGTGGTTCCTTTTTACCCTAATGCTATTTTCCCAGAGCTCCCCAAAGTCTCCTGAAGGGCACTGACAGTAGGACTCTCTCATCCAGTGGCATAAATACCATCCCAGCAGCCCCTTGGGAGGAGTGGGGGCTAGGCTAGAGGAGCGACCACTTGGCCCTGTGATCTCTATGATGCAGTGGCAGCGGCAGAGCACAGTAAACATCAGATGTACTATTAAGAGGTTTTCCGCGCCACCTCCATTACCTCTCTGCCTGTAAAATATTATTCCATGACAGCTGAAGGCCCAGAAAAGTATCTCCCACTATGGAGCTGAAGTCACTTGATACCTAAGATGTCGGCTTGGCAGCAGGATCTGCTTCTCCAGCTGCCGCGGAACAGGTCTTCACAGGCAGAGAGGCAGTGGAGGCGGCCCGGCAAAGTTCTTTATAGTAAGTACAATGTTTGCCGCTCTCTGACTTTTAAAAAAAATGTTTGGGGAAGGGACGAGAGGTAGGTATCCCCCCTCCCGTCTCGTGGTGGCCACCATCTTTGTTGTTGTCATAAAGAGTCCTCAGCAAATTTTGCTTGGGGGCCCCTCATTTGAACTTGCACCACCGCTCTCATCCCTCTTGCCAGCCGTCTGAACAATGAGGGAGGCCCCGTCAGCAAGAGGTGGGGCTATTTTAGAACTGGGGAAGGAAGAGGACATTGAGTGCTAGGAGGAGGATGGTGGACAGGGGAGGGAGCATCCTAAATTCTTTATTGCTGCCTGGGAGGAAGAAGGATCTGAGTAAGAAGGAGGCACATTTTGAGATTTTTTTTAAATTAGATACCAGTTAGGAAAGCAGACGAGACTGGAAGACATTAGAGAGTTTATTTGTATTGGATGGAATAACACCCTGACTTGCTCCATTGCCAGCCTTTTAGCTTTACATATGTTCAGAGAGATCCCTTTCTCCCCAGGATTCAACCTCCACTAGTTCTCCTTAAAAGCTATAAAGCACAGTCTCTGCTTTGCCAGATGGGTTAACTCTAATTCCTTTTATTCATAAACCTATAACAGCAAATGTTCCTAACCAAACCTTCATAGTATCTTAGTTTTCAAAACTGCAATTAGCTGTCTGACATTTTTCCATGGTTCATAGCAATAACAGTCTGCAGTTTAATTCCCCAAAGAAGCTATTGCAGTTTTTCTTTTCTACAAAGCTGCAAGTAAATCGCAGCTCCTCTTCTACCCTCCCCAAGGCAGCACACCTGAAGTGATGGGTAATTTTATAATATGACATCCAAGCTGTGAAGATACATGTTGTGCCAATATGCCTTATGAAATAGCCCTCTTAAAGGTAGGTGCAGACATTTACACTTTCTTGGAAGAAGTTAAAATGGCCTGCCTAACTTTACATGGATACTTGTGTATTTTATAACATGCATGTATCTCACAACTCAGCTCTAGCTATAGCTATGCTTATTATGAGTAGATGTTTAAGCTAAATATTCAAGGTGAGTTACATTCAGATCCTATAGGTATTTTGCTGTTCCTGGAGAGCTTATTGTTGTTGTTATGTGCCGTTGAGTCGGTGTCAACTCATGGCGACCCTCTGGATAGTTTACCTAAACTGTGTTCGATCTTCAGTCAGGTGTGGCACCCATAGCTGATGGTATTATATCAACCCATCTCATTGCTGGTCTTCTTCTTTTACGTTGACCTTCTACCTTGCCAAGCATGATGTCTTTCTCCAACGATCTCTCTCTTCACATGATGTGTCCAAAGTATCAAAGTCAAAATCTTGTCATCTAAGCTTCTAAGGAAAGCTGAGGTTTGATCTCCTCTAGTACTGACTGGTTTGTTCTTCGAGCAGTCCATGGTATACACAGTATTCGTCACCAGCACCATAATTCAAAGGCATCAATTTTGTTCCTATCTTTTTCATTGTGCAACGTTCGCATCCATATGACATTATTGAAAACACCATGGCCTGGACAAGTCAAATCTTTGTATGGAGAGAGACATCTCTGCTCTTGAGAATCTTGTCTATGTCCTTCATAGCCATTCTGCCAAGAGCAATGCGCTGTCTGATTTCTTGACTGTTTGTTGTTTCTTTATTGATTGTTGATATAAGCAGATTAAAGTCAACTATTTCAATTTCTTCTCCATCAACCATGAACTTGCTGATTTTGCCAGTTGTCAGGATCTTTGACTTCTTTACATTAAGGTGCAGGCCCATTTTAAGACTATGTTCTTTGATCTTGAGAAGCAAATTTTTCAGATCATCTTCACTTTCAGCCAGTCTAAATCTAAAGTTTTTCCTTGAAGCAATAGAAGGTTAAGGAACTTGCCCAAGATCACAGGGTGTGTCAGTGGAATTTGAACCCTAGCTTTGTTGTCTTTAGCCCACTGCTCTAACCATTAGGCTATTCCATTCAGTCTGTTCCTATTCTGTAAAATTAGGACAAAAATCTCAGTAAATAATTGTTAAAATAACCATATAGTTATCCATATAAATAAACATAATCCACATCTAAAATAATTATAAACATAAATATGTGGAGTCAACCAAAAACATAAAATACAGATAAATAATTAAGAGGAATGAAGCGCAAAGCCTCCGCAGTAACTGTTAGGGGCATGGTCAGCATGTTCCAGACTGTTACCACAGGGACATACCCTTTAATGTGCAGAGCAATTACTAAGTATGCACCTAATACCACCCCTAGGAACCTGCACTAATTACAGCCTTGCTAGTCGGAACGTGATATGTCCCCCAGGCTTTCCACACCCACTTTCCCACCCCTAACCCAGCCATTCCCTGCCTCAATGTGCGATTTGCTGCTAGTGCGCAATTCATCATGCAGTAGCTGTTATGCCCCTTCGCTAACAGTTACCATGGGTCCGAGCACACAGTAACCGTGTGCTAACCACTTACAGCACTTTAGTAAAAGGACCCCTAATACAGCTTTAGGAAAATTTAAAACATCAGTTCATTCTCAAAGATCCTTTTACCTCAGCATGTTAAATGCCATGCACATGTCCTGGGAAAACTGAAATGCGAGTGGACACTATTTGGGGATAAAAAAGAACTTCTCAATACTATGGAAAGCCTCTAAATTACATTTTTATGTTTATAATTATTTTAGATTTAGATGCTGTTTATTTATATGGTTATTTATAGTTGTTTTAGCAATTATTTATTGAGATTTTTGTCTTTATTTTACAGATGTTATATATACCTCTGACAAAGGCTCATGCCAAAACATGGCCATGTACGGTTGTATTACTACAACATCTACTAGTTATCATTTGTATAGCACTACAAAGTGTATGCAATACTGTACATAATACAGATGAGAGACAGTCCCTGCTCTACAGAGCTTACAATCTATGCACGACAAACACAACAAACAGGGGACAAAAGATAGTTTTAGCACACATGGATGATAAACAGGAGATATAACCACACACAAAACAATACTTTGGGAAACAAATTCTTAAATAAAGGAGAAAAAGGACCTCTGTGGATGAGCGAGGCAGATGTGAATAATGTTGTCTGGCAATCTTTCCAACATCATTGATCCAGAAAAAACTTTAAAAATTATTTTCAGACTTTAATATTTTCATATTTTTATATGTTATAGTAATGGATTTTCAATCCAAAATCTTTATAAAGGAACATCTTCCTAAAAAATATTACTTTTCCATGCAATATGCAAAGCAAACAGCAAAAATTATTGCTGTTACATTTTAATCACACACAATCAATCACTTATCTATTACTATTACTACTACTACTACTATTGATCATTTACATAGCGCTACAAGACATAAACAGCGCTGTACAGATACATGTAAAGATGATCCCTACTCATGAGAGCTTAAAATCTAGTCAAGACAGGCAACACAGCAGCTGAGGACAAGGATACAACTAGGGAAAGGTAAGGAGAAACACAGGAGATGAAGTGGATCAGGATCCAAAGAGGCAAGCTTTTAGCATGGATTTGAAAAGGGCCAGGGAAGAAGCCTGACGTACAGACTGCTGTTACATTCTAATCACCCACAATCAACCACTTATCTGATGTTACAGCTTACAAATTTTAGTCGTCTGACAAAGGCCTTTGTTTTGCAGAAAAAACTGCTGCTTCAGGGGCCAATAATAAAGTTGGGTTTCTTCTGTAAGGGCAGGAACTCTACTACTCTATGGGGATACTCATAGACTTTATTACTAAAACACATACAAATACGAAAATATTAAAGTTAGAACATCATATAAAGCAAATCTACCATACAATAATGACCCTAGCTTCAAAAATGAACACTAAAAGGAGTCTACCCCTCTTCTCAAGTGACTTTATTGGCTCCCTCTCCATTTCTGTATCCAGTTCAAACTTCTCTGACCTATCTATCCCCTTCTGTCCTGCCCTGTCTTGTCTCTCCATTTCTTCTCAATCTCGCACCTCTCCCCTTTTTCTCATTCTATCCCCATGTCCAGCATTCTCTCTCTCTCTTACCCCATGTCCAGAATTTCCCCATTTTACCCCACCTCATCCAGCATCCCTCTCCCAACCTCATGCCTAGCATCTCCACTCTCTCTCACCCCATGTCCACCATCTTCCCTCCACTCCCCTAATTTGTGTCCCGCATTTGCCCTCCATGTCTGCCATGTCCAGCCTCTGCTCTATATCTCCCCAGTCCATGTCCAGAATCTGCCATTTATCCCCCTATGACCCTACCCTGTGTTCAGCATCTGCCTTCCATCCCTTTATAATCCCTACCCAATGTCCGGCCTCTGTTCTCCACCTCATGTCCAGCTTCTGCTCTCTATCCCTCTATACCCCCTACCACATGTCCAGCATCTACCCTGACTCCATATTCAATATTCACCATCTGCTCTCTATCCCCTTATATCCTCCCCCCATGTCTGTCTCTACCCCTCCAGGCTATGTCCTGCATCTGCCTTTCACATCTCCACACTGTGTGTCAAGTATCTGCCTTCAACACCCTTGTGTGTCCAACATCTGCCCTCCACACTTTTGTGTCCAGCCATCCCCAGTGTTGTGTCCATCTGTTTAGCATTTCTCTTCTGGCCATTTTACCCTGCCCCTCTTGTGTCCATCTGCCTAGCATTTCCCTCCCGATCTTTCACACCCCCCTACTATATTTTATTTATTTATTTATTTATGTGTCTTACAGTATATACCGCCCTATGATAGAATCAGAGCGGTTTACAATATAAGCAACAATATTACATTATAACATGGTGAGAAAACAGATAGCAGGTGTAAACCTGATAAAGTAAAGGTAATTTACATGATTGCATGACATTAATTTTATCTAACTTATTTACATATTCACATGCCATAGTTTCTTAGTTAGACCTTCTTGAATGTTTTTCTCCAATTGGGTAAGTGAAGCTATCAATTTACAATAGTGTGCGTTATACTGCTAGAGTGTTTAGTAGTAAAGTTTTTCGTATATGTATATGAGTTTGTGTATAATTGATTGTTATTTATTTATTTATTTACAGTTTCTTATATACCGCGCTATTCCACATTAGTGCGGTTCACATAGAACATTTAACATACGCATTTCATAAGGATGATTCGCGTTTACAATAAACAGGTGGTACAACTTGGATTAAGAACAAGGGTAACTATTTACATATGCCTTGGTAATTAGGGCGACCATTTGTGCTGCTTTGGTCAGCTCGATGCGACGGTTCTAGAGGAGCCGTCATCGGGGTAATGCAGTAGGAAGAGGTGGGTGTTTCAACATCTTTCTAAACTGTGCAAGACTGGTGACTGCCCGGATGCTGGGTGGGAAAGAGTTCCAGCATCTCGGCGCAGAGAGTCTGAAAGCCCTGTTTGTTGTTGCCTGGATACAGTTAGTTACTTCTTTTGGGACCACTAGCTTATTGACTGCTGTTGATCTTCTAGTTCTGTTGGAAGGGTGGAGTTGTACGAGTTCTGATAGTGATAGGGGGGAGAGGCCGTTTATGATTTTGAAAGGTTTTTAAATGTGAGTCGGCCTTGGATGGGAAGCCAGTGTAATCGTTTCAGGATATCACATCATTTCATACACATATTGTGTATCAATATGTGTATGAAATGACATGAAGAGTAATCTTGTCAATTTATATTGGGGCATTAAGAGGGGTCTTGATCATATCAGTTATGTTAAGTTAGGTTCTGCAATTTTTGAGATGGGTTGCTGTTTATATAGTCTTCATTGTTGCCAAAATGTTCAATGAAGAGGTACGTTTTGAGTTGAGTCCTGAAGGTTGATAGATAAGCTATAGATCTTAGACTATCCAATAATGCATTCCACAATGTTGGAGATGTGTATTCAAAAGCTCTTTTGCTAGTGTGTTGTTTAGTTTTGCGGTAATCTGGTGGAATTACTAGTGTGTTTAGCATCTTATGTCTTCATAGGCGGTCTTCGGGTGTTATCTTAATTAGGTGTGTTAATGTAGAGGGGGCTATGTTTCTGAAAAGTTTAAATGTGGTCATAATAATCTTATATTTAATTCTGCTGTGGATAGGTAGCCAGTGGAGTGCATATAGTATTGTTGTAATATGTTCAGAGTGATGTGCGTTGTAGGTGATGCGTGCTGCCATATGCTGGGCAATTTGGAGCTGTGTAGTGTTTGTTTCGGTAAACTAAGTAGGAGGCTATTGCAGTAGTTGAGGTGTGGGAATATCATAGCCTGTAGTACAGTTCTGAATTCACTGTTTGGGAGTAGGGGCTTCAGGCTTTGAATCATTCTAAACTTGTTGTATATGGCTCTAGTGGTGAGTTTGATATGATTTTTGGAACTGGGAGCTTTGTCGTTTGTGATACCGAGATATTTTACTTCTTCTTTTACTCCTAGGATTGCATCCTTGACATCTATGGTGGTAGATAGAGAGTAGTTTTGATCTCTGGTAATGAATAGTACTTCTGTTTTATTGTAGTTATGTTAAGGCAGAGTGATTTCAAGAAATATAGCAATTTCATTGAAGCATGTTATGATGAGATTGAAGTAGGGTTTAGAGGAATTGAATGGAAGGTATAACATTATGTCATCAGCATATATGGCATATCTAACTTGAAATGTTTTGATTAGTTGGCATATTTATTGGATATATATATTAAACAGTAGGGCGGATAGGGCAGAACATTGCAGGAGCCCATTTTTTTGGGTGTGGGTTTTAGAACACTGCTGGTCGATTCTAACTTGTTTGGTATGGTCTGACAGGTATGATGAAAACCATTTTATTGTGGTGCCATATAGGCCAATTTGTTGTAATCTTTGCATTAATATGTCATGGTTAACAGAATCAAATGTCACTGCAATGTCAAGAAAGATTAATATGAAAGCCTGGCTAGTGTTATCTATTCCTTTAATGAGATTATTGAGCAAGACTAGTAACAATATTTCTACAATGTGATATAGTCTAAAGCCATATTGATGTTCATCAAGTGAGTCGTGTTGTTCTATGTGGTCTTGAAGTTGGTTATATGTGATTTTTTTTTAATGACTTTGGCTAGGAATGGCAGATTTGAGATCAGTCTATAGGAGGTAGGGCATTTTTTTTCAAGAGTTTTTTGTTTTAATGTAGGGCATATGGTTGCTTGTTTTAGATCTCTAGGCATCTGTCTTTGAGTAAGAGGGAGATTGGCCATCAATAGTATGATGGGTGCAAGCTCATCACGGGCAGCTTAACCCAGGTAACAGGGCATGGGTCAATGCTGGAGGTTGTTGTATTAATTTTTGAAATTATGTTTTTGAGTGGTTTTAAGTATGCCCAGTGAAATTCTGGCCAGATTTCAGTATATTTGATAGAGTTGCAAGGGGGAGGGGGGAGGGGGGACTGTTCAATGTGCTAAGTTTCATCTCATAGTAATCTGCTATAGCTTGTGGAGAGATAGCTTGCATTTGAGCACTATCTTTTGGTAGGTTTGTGAGTGACTTCACTATTGAAAATAGTTCCCTTGGTTTGTTTATCAATTTCAAAAGTAGGTTAGTATGATATTCTTTCTTCATGTTATTTATATGTTCACAGTATGTTGATAGGGCATTCATGTACTCTGCTCTATTTTCTGTTGTTTTAGCTGCACACCAGATTCTTTCTAGTTTTCTCAGTTGTCTTTTAAGTAATTGTGTTTCATGTGTGTACCATTGCTTTGAGTTGTTTTATATTGAGTTATGTGGTTGTTGAGGTCTTGATGTGATCTCTGAGACAGTAGTCTTCCAACTGTTTATTAGATTCTCAATATCGCTAGTGTTTGAGTCTATGGATTCTAGGACATCTTTTACGAATGAGTTGTTTTTTTAAGTATTTGAATTTATTATAATGTTTTGTCTTGGTTTTGTTTATGTGAATGTGTGCATGCTCTGCTGAGATTTATTTATTTATTTACATTTCTTATATACCGCGCTATTAAAATCAGTGCGGTTCACAGTGAACAGAACAATGCTACAATGCGACAATGACACAATGTGCTTACAGAGATCAGGGTAATAGCTTAGGGGAGAACTTGGGAGAAACTATATACAGTTCATTTTACAGAGCTACATGGTATTCATAGTTGAAACAGGTTTGATGGTGTTGAAAATCTGTACCAGGGGTGGGCAGATTAACCATTCTCCCGTTGAGTAAGATTGTTGGAACAGTTAGAACAGGGGGTCAGGGGGCACTTTCTATGTTTTCCAGGGCTAGATTCAGGATAGTGGATTTGGAACAGATGATATTTTAGCGCTTTTCTGAATAAGGTAAGATTCATGATGGCTCGGATTCCGGTGGGAAGGGCATTCCAGGCTATGGGTGCATAGATCGAAAAAGCCCTATTAGCGGTTGTCTTCGTGCATTTTACATTTATCTTAGGGACTTCTTGCTCTGTTGTCAGGGATGTTATTGATCAGCCTGCAGATAGGTGTGGGAGGCTGGTTTCTCAAGGCTTTAAAGGTCAGGATAAGTGCCTTGTAATGGATTCGGGCCTGTAGTGGCAGCCAGTGGAATTCCTTCAGCACAGGCGTTATGTGTTCTGATCTTGGTACACCAGCAAGCACTCTAGCAGCCGAGTTCATTGCAAGCCAGAGCGGATTTAGAGTTGCCTGTGGGAGCCCATGGAGAATAATGTTGGCGAAGTCCAGGTGTGGGATGACAAGGGCCTGGAAAATAGTCTGATAATCAGTGAAATCGAGTAGTGGTCGAAGATGGCGTAAGGTTCGTATCTTGTGATATACTGCTCTTGTAACATTTTTCACATGTGTTGCCATGTCGAGGCGCTGATCTAGGGTGATGCCTAGATAGCGAATTGTGAATTTTGTTTTGAGTTCGGCCTTATTAACTTGGAGAGAGGGAGGTGGGATGAACTTCTGGTTTCTTGTGACGAAAAGAACGTCGGTTTTGCTGTGATTGATACGCAGGTTTTGTGTGAGAAGCCAATCTGAATCTGCTTCAAAACATCTGATAATAGGAGAGAAATCAGGCTGGTTGATCGTGAATGGGAGGTATAGCAGGATGTCATCTGCATAGGCGAGGCATTGTACGTTTAAAGAGCGAATCAGGGTACAGATGGGCTGCATATAGATATTAAATAGCAATGCAGATAAATATGATCCCTGGGGTACCCCTTTGCTTCTGTAGGAACGGCTCGGAAGTAGAGGTACCTGTCTTGACCTGTTGCCATCTATTAGTTAGGTAAGATTCGCACCATTGTAGGGCAGTACCTTGAATTCCTTTTTCTTGGAGACGTTGTAGTAATATCCCATGATTAACTGAATCGAAGGCGGCAGCAATATCCATGAAGATGAGGATGAATCCTTGGTTTATGTTGTCGATTCCTGTGATTAGATTGTTGAGGAGGGTTGTTAGGATGGTGTCGACACCGTGTGCTTCCCTGAAGCCTTGTTGAGAAGGATCAAGAGGTGCCTCGGCATCAACGTGCTGTTGGATCTGCCGCTAGACGACTTTCTCAATGATTTTTGCAAGCAGGGGGATACTCGAAATTGGTCTGTAGGAATCAACTTTGGCTGGGTCAAGCCTACTATTCTTTAGCAGTGGCCTGATTGATGTGTGTTTAAGGCTCTGTGGGAAAGAGCCCGTTAATAGTGATTGGTTCAGGATTTTGCACAGTGTGTTACTTAGTTCACAGCGTAATTCTTTTATCCAGCTAGCTGGACATGGGTCATTGGGTGCCGTAGTAAGGTTGATAGAGACAATAATGTCTTTAATTTCTTTGCTGGATACTTCACAGAATTTGAGCAATAGCGTTGACTGTGGCTTCATGTATATACTGGTAAAATTGGTG
Organism: Ichthyophis bannanicus; assembly: GCA_033557465.1. Lineage (NCBI taxonomy): Eukaryota > Metazoa > Chordata > Amphibia > Gymnophiona > Ichthyophiidae > Ichthyophis > Ichthyophis bannanicus. Next base: position 248,176,784 of record CM066031.1, read on the forward strand.
GAGGCTGAGTTTGTACTAGTCTGAATCATCTTCGATTGTAGGTAGTCGGAGTAGTCCTGGGGTTGAGGCATGGGTGGATGTGCCAATGCTGGATCGTCTGTTAGTGATTTCACGATTCTGAAGAGGTCATGTGATTTATTTAATGATCGCCTTAGAATATCTGTGTGGTGCTGTTTTCTTTTTTCCATTATTTTTGCTCTATGTAGTAACAGGAATGAGTTGTATGCACAGTGAGCTTCTGCAGTCTGGGTTCTACGCCACTGCCTTTCAAGCCTACGTAGGTGTAGGAGGGATGCTCGTATGTCTTTCGAGTACCATGGTGCATGCTCACGTTTCCTTGGCTCCTTGCTAGTGGACGGGAGGTGGGCTATTGCACTGAGGCTGTTGTTCCAGTTAGCTACCAATTCTTCTGGGTCAAGGGTTGTAATATTGAGAAGGGGGAGGACCTTCTCAAGGACTTCCTCTTTAACGAAGGGGCGAAATCTTGTTGTTGGGGTTCTAGATGAAGGGGTGTTGGCTGTGTTATTGGTCTTGAGGCAGTGGCTGGTGGGTATGTGGAATCTGAGCAGGTTATGATCCGACCAAGGTACTGGAGTTATGGACCTCAGCAGTTGCTGAGTAGTGTCAGCCACAGACTGAGAGGCGAATATGAGGTCTAGTGTACTCCCTTTCATATGTGTGGGAGAATTAATGAGTTGCTTGTAGCCCAGCTCATCCAGTGCCTCGAGGAGGGCTGTTGTATGTGAGTCCTGTAGAGAAGGGAGATTGAAGTCTCCGAGTAACCAGTTCGGGGAGCGTGGGTTGTTTGAGTTACAGGCGAGGTTGATGATTGTAGGAAGGTCGTCTGGTGATGACGTTGGGGCTCGGTAAAGTAGATTGATTGTGCAGTGATCATTTGATATGGAGATTGTATCAAGATGGGGTGTAGTGGAGACATCATTTAGGCTAAATTGTAGTTCTTCTTTTGCAATGACAAGTACTCCCCCTCCCCTTTGGTTAGCCCTGTGACAGGCATAAAGCGAGAAGCCATCAGGTGCCATTTGATTGATGATCGCATTGTCGCAATCGGATAGCCATGTTTCGGTGATCATTAAAATATCAAGGTCATGGATTGATATAAGATCGATGACTGCAGGCCATTTTGACCGTATTGACCTTGCATTTATGAGTGCACAATTCAATGGCTGTTTAGGTTGGTGTTTATCGGATTGGTTCTTTTTGGTGTTCTGTAGAGGGAATTCAATGCTGAATTCAATTAAGTGATGGTCTGACCATGGCACTGGTGTTTGTGGATGGATGGGAGACTGATCGAAAGTATCATCTGGAAGGAATATGAGAGTCAATATATTCCCTTTAGTGTGGGTGGATACCATGATTATTTGTTTATAGTGGATGTTTTCCATGGCGTCAAGAAAAGAACTGGCCTGTGTTTGTTGTAATGAGTTAAGGTTAAAGTCGCTCAATAGGATTAACTTTTTCTTGCTTGCTATTGAGCAGACGGTTTCTAAGATATTTGTTAAGCCATTTGGGTCAGAGGTTGGTGGTTTGTACAGTAGGTAGAATGCCATATATTTATTTTCTTTTATTAGCGTATCTGTATCTGAGATGGTGTTGGAAAGGGTTAGTGATACATTGAGTGTCTTTTTTGAGATGATGAGGACTCTTCCTCCATGTTCATTTGTTCTCGGGGTGTGGAAAACTTCATAGTTGGAATCCCTTAGTTGGTTTACTAGTACTGTGTCTACATCTAAAAGCCAGGATTCTGTTATGAAATTAAGTCAGGTTAAGCATGGTGCATGTGGTCTAAAATGATTGGTATTTTATTTTTTATTGACCTAACGTTTATGAGTGACCATTTAAGCATAGACTGCTGAAGATTCTTATTGTGATTATTGGGTTTGGCAGTCCAAGTAGGGGTGATGTGGATGAGTCTTCGGATGAGAGTTTTGCTCTGAGTTCTGTTTGAGTGTTTGTTTTGTGGTATAAGCATATGTTCCTTGTGATGGAGGTGTATTATTGGAATGGGTTGGTATTGGTCCCGAGTAGCAAGTTGGGCATTTAGGTAGCATGTGAGACAGGATAGTAGTAAGAAGTAGAATGCTAAGGTGAGAATATTGGGTAGATTCATTCTTGCTTATAGTGCAGGAGGAGGGGTAATCACAGAGCAGGGAGAAAGGATTCATACTGCTTGTTTTATATTTATCTAATCTCTGCCAATACTTTTTTTGTTATTGTATCAGGGCACTCGAGTAATTTTAAGTAAACCCTTTGGCTCAGAACACCAATTTATCTGTGCCTGCAGCAGCAGCAGCAGTCCGGCCTCCAGTAAAAAAAAAAAAAAACCACCCACATTTCAAAGCACTCCCTAGTGAAGGAGGCTGGTCTAATCCCTCCCCCTCTGACACAAAGCATGCACCAGAGAGGGACGGGGCCAGACCAGCCTTCTCGGCAAGAGCCTGTGAGTCTTATTTTTTTAAATGTACATCAGGCTGCCGCTGCTGCTGCTGCTGCTGCTGGCATGGAAAATGCAGCAGCAGCGGTGCAGGTGTGGGGGGGGGAATGCCCCCCTCACCCCCATGGGAATATCCCTGAAACCAGGTAATGCCAGAGACAGAAGCTTCCAAGGTGCTGCATCTACGGCAGCCTCTTGCTCAGATGAACACTGAAAAAATGTAGTGCAGGAGGAGGGGTAATCACAGAGCAGAGAGAAAGGATTCATACTGCTTCTTTTTATATTTGTCTAATCTCTGCCAATACTTTTTTTGTTATTGTTATCAGTACACTCTTGAGTAATTTTAAATAAACCCTTTGGTTCAGAACACCAAATTTCTGGCCTGAGAAAGTGAATTGGAGTAAATGGAGTATAGATGCCAAAGCTCTCCCTACATTTACTGGTCCCATTTCAGGACCCCCAATCATCCCTGAAAGGACAGTATTTCCTCTTGGAGGTTGTGCCCCCAGCCTGGCAGCCAATGTGCTTAGCTACTGAAAGAGACCCCCAGACTGGCAAGGGTTATGTGGTAAGTTCCTCTACGTCAGGGATTCTCAACCCAGTCCTCAGGACACACATAGCCAGTCACGTTTTCAGGATAACCACAGTGAATATGTATGAGAGAGATTTGCATGCACACCTCCCATTGTATCCACATCTCTCTCATGCATATTCATTGTGGTTAATCATGAAAACCTGACTGGCTAGGTGTGTCCCGAGAAGTGGGTTGAGAATCCCTGCTCTGTATAAATATAAGGGACTGAGTTTGGAAAGCAGTCCATCTTAGCGGGAAAAAAAATTCAGTCCATCTACAGCAAGTCAGAGCCTGAGTGAAGCCTGGCAGTAGTAATTTTATAAAAAGAAAAGCTAGCAATCTTCTCCACCTTCTACGCCAGATGCAATGGGGAAAAGAAAACAATTTATTACAGTTCAGTAAAGTTCCAGGTCTGTGACCTGACATAACCTTGTAGAAAATCAGCACTTCCATTTTGAGTTCACAGATGGCAATATGCAGTTGAGTCACTTCCAAGAATCTGAAAGCACATTTAGATTCCTGGAAAATGTTGAAGTCTCACAAACGTTTTGCTTCACAGAGCCTTTCTTTCAATGGAAGTTAGAAAAAAGGGTGCCAGATTTCGGCAGCTGTTGTTGTAGGCTATATGATGATCTGAATTTGCAACGGTTTTGAGGGGGGGGGGCATGGAATAGGGAGACAGAGATCTTAAGGTTAACTAAGCCCCTTTCCTTGAAAGGGGTCCTTTGGAAGTCATTGGCAATTGATGTCTGGTTATTGGATACAAACATTTCATGATTAGATTTCTGATTATCAGTTGCACTTCAAGCCATTGGGCATAATATTCAGGGCTGGTGCTGCTAAAGTGGCTAGCTACTTGCGCTGAATTTAAAACCCGGATATTCAAGTCCATGATCATATCCGGGCTCCAGCATTGAATATCTGGGCTGCCCAGCCACTGCCTGGTTAACTTCTGCAGCGAACATTAGGCCAGGGTTTCCGGAGCCTGACTTTTGCCACATACTGCTAAGCAAGGAGTGGCTCAATATCACCACTGCCTGGTGAACGATGGGTGCCACCCCAAACTGCCCCTGACACACCCTGATGCTAACCGATTAGCATCAGGCCGTATAGCAGTGGGTCTGCAAACCATGTAAATGCCTTTGAATATCTCCCCCCCCCCCCCCCCATTATCATCAATTTGAAAGACAATTCTATTCTGAATGTGAACATTTAGGGGGACTGTTTTCTAATCGGCGGTAGTGGCTTCTGTGCGATATCAGAGCCGTGGCCCCATTGAATTCAACGACCCTGATATCACACGGAAGCCGCTACCGCCGATTAGTAAACATACCCCTTGGTGTAATATGGTATGTTTGTTGCAGTAACAGGGAAAGGAGATAGTTAGAAAGACTGTTTATAAGCAAGAGTGACGATCTTTGGAAATGTGAATGAGTTTCTTTGAAGTCACCTCTGTTAAGGAAGCCAGGGGCACTGCACTGCGTTTATTACTGGTTAAAAATAACTCAATAAAGAAATATGAACAAAATAAAAAGAAAGAAGGATGCCCAGATTTCATGGCATTTATGTTCTCCATTCCTTCTGTAAAGGTTTCGACTTTTTACAGACTATTCATGGGGATCTTTTTTTGTTTTAATTAGCTGCTATTGCTATTCTGTCAGCTGCTAAGAAATGTGTTATTAGCTTTACTTTAAGAATATATGCATTTATTATTGTTAGACCTAGAAGAAGAAAGTCTGGATGGAATGGTAGATCTCTCAAAGTTGTCTATTGCTAACATTCTTCGTATTTATTATTAGGCACCTATTTAAATTGTATAGAGGCCTAATATGAAGGATATAGGCAAGTTCAATTCAAAAAGAGCCTTACTGTACCTCTCCTACTTATCTATCACGTCTGCAATGCTACTTGACGTCCTGTTGCCTTCCAGAGGCTACCCATCAGCTGTTGCCTGGCCTGCCTGCTACACCGCAACAGCTATTTGAAGTTTATTTATTTATTTATTTATTTACAGTCTCTTATATACCGCACTATTCAGCATCAGCGCGGTTCACATGGAACAAATGCTCATTACAGTTAACATGTATGAGTTTACATATAACAGGGGACAGAAACTTGGCTAACAGGGGTAACTATTTACAGACTTATTACATGGAGTCATAATCAAAGCAGTTGCATAGAAAACACAGTTCACTTTATAGGTTTGAGTATCCACATGGTGAGTTGCTTGTGGTACTGTAAATTTGACTGAGAATGGTATCGGTGATGTCCTGAGGTTCTAGGGGGTGCAGTCATGGTCTATCAGGTACTTGTTGAAGAGGTGAGTTTTGAGGGCTTTCCTAAACTGTGGTAGGTTCTTAATAGCCCGGATGTCATGGGGTAATGCATTCCAGAATCTTGGTGCACTGAGACTGAAGGCCCTGTTGGCTGTTGATTTGGTGCAGGCAGTAAGTGCCTTTGGGACTTTTAGGGAGTTTATAGCCGTGGTTCTTCTTATTCTATTTGGGGATGTGGAATGGATGAGGGCAGTTACGGATGCAGGTGAGAGATTGTGAACAGCTTTAAAAGTGATTATCAAGGTCTTGAAGATAGTTCTTGCACGAATTGGTAGCCAATGTAGCTGTATCAGCAGAGGTGTCACGTGGTCGCTCCTGGAAGCTCCGTGGAGGACTCTTGCTGCCGCATTCCAACAATTTAGGTAAGGCCCTACTATAGGCTAGATTGTTGATTGTAAACTGCTTTGCTGTTTTATTATGAGAAGCAGTATAGGAAGTTCACTAATAAACAGAAAGATACTAAAGTGCACCACTGTATTACCATAGGCTAATTCTATTAATGAACGCTATTAGTAAAGAGACACCCTTGCATAAGCTGGAATCTGTGGTAAACAGCAGGTATTAAAATGCGTTAGTACATGATAGCATACTTCAATAAATCTAGCCCTATATGTGGAAAAAGAAATTATCTTTTCTTTTAATCTCTTTTACTCATTTCTCTCTCCTCTGCCTCTCTATCCACTCATATCTAGATTTTAAACCTTCACTCTCCTTTTCTCTCACCCTCCAGCCCTTAGTCTCACACTTTTTACCTCTCAGCTATCTACCACCTTTCCATTTCCCACTCCTACCCTCTCTCTAGTGCTCCCATTGACTTTATTGTCTCTCTCCTTCCCCTGCTTCCTCTTCCCTCTTCCCTCTCCACCTTTCACCCACTCCCTAGTTCTCTATTTCTACCCTCTATACTCACCACTTCAACCTTCATCTACCATCCTTTGCTTCCAGGATCACTTTTTCTTATGGGCAAAAGGGGCAGCTGTCCCGGGCCCCTGCACAATGGAGGCCTATCTGCCCATAGGTAAATTTAGCCCTGAGTACTGGCTACTGGACGATCGTGGCTTTTGCACTTTTGCTAAACCATTACTGCATGGCTGCAACCTGTTTTCAAGATGTAATGCCGCATGGCTCTTCCTGCATAACTCCACCTCCCCCTCAAAAAAAACAGTAAGTGAAGCAGCAGTTTAACCATAGAGGGTTCAGGCCCCTCCTTTTTCTTCAGAAAGCTTTTGTTGCACTTCCGTTTCCCATTGCTCACTTCCTACTTGGCTGTAATGTCATCAAGCTATGCATAAACGTTGACACCTTGGGAGCAGTTTCATTGATGATCTTGCAAGATCATGCAGAATTATGCATTTGGGCTACAAAACCACAAGGGAAAGGTACAGTATAGGGGTGAAGTACTTCTGTTCATGAAAAAAGAGCTGTATCTGGAAATGATTGTTTCTGATGATCTTAAAGTGGCCAAAGGCAATGGTGAAAGCCAGAAGGATTTTTGGATGCACAGGGAGCGGAATGGCCAGCAGGATGAAAGAGGCGACAGTGCCTCTGTATAAGTCTCTGGTAAGACCTCATTTGGAGTAATGTGTGCAATTCTGGAGACCATGCTTTTAAAAGGATATAACCAGAATGGAGTCGGTGCACAGGGTGGCTACCAAAATGGTCAGTGGTCTGCGTTATAAACCATATGGGGACAGACTTAAAGATCTCAATATGAATACTTTGGAAGAAAAGTGGGAGAGGAGGGACATGATGGAAATATCTAAATACCATCATGGCATACATGCACAGGAGGAGAGCCTCTTTCAATTGAAAGAAAGCCCTGCAATGAGGGGCATAGGGAGAAGGTGAAAGGGAAAAGACTCAGGAGTAATCTGAAGAAATGTTTCTTTACAGAAAGAGTGGTGGATGCATGGAATAGCCTCCCAATGGAGGTGGTAGAGATGAGACTGTATCTGAATTCAAAATAGCATGGGACACACACAGAAAATCTCTAAGGGAACAGAAGGGATTGTAGAGTTTAGTAGTTGCTATGGAAGGGTAAATTGGATAGGCCGTATGGTCTTTATCTGCCATAATTTTTCTATGCCATAATGCATCTGGGTACTGCAGCTTCCCACAACTCTTTCTAGCAAACCAAAAATCTGAAAATACAAAACCAGGTTATTTTCTTCTCCTTGGAGAAAAATCCTGGGAAGGTAAGTGATCCTTCAAAACATTCGGGTAACTCAGCCTTCTGTTGTTGGTCCGCTACTTTTTAAAAAAATCCAAGAAAGAGCTCACTAGTTGTTTTCTATTTCAGCAAATGGTTCTTTCCAGGGCACATGCAGATCAAACTGCTGTTGCCCCTCCTTTGAGGGGGCCTTCTCTCCTGTTCAAGAAGCTCCTACCACTGAAACGCTCATAATCAAATCTGAAATACTGTGGGGGTCACTATACTCTTCGCAGAAAGGATTCATTATAACACTCTTTATGAGGGTTCTAGTTGCAAATGGTTGAGATCAGCTACTTATTCCCCTTACCATTATGTCCTGACACCAGAGACACAGTGCTCAATAAGGAATCCACTGGGTCCTTACACCAATAGCCCTGATTCCCACACATGCTGACCCTAACACTACTTGTTACTCACTGTTGCAATGAGAGCTTCCATTTTCCCACACCGCTGCACTTTACTTTTGTGATTTAACCCTGCCTGCGGTCGTACTTGGGAAATTCACTTAGACTATTATTTACTCTGAGTGTTATTTTTTTCTTTCATTTCAAATCATTATGTTTTTATCTTTGGCAAAGTTGTGATTTCTCCTTCTCTTTGGTCAATATACTGAGATGATTTGTCATTTTTTAGAAAAGTGCATTTTTCAGACTTGCAGTGAAAACAACTTAACCATGTGGCAGTACATTTCAGACAGGTAGTCTAGAAGTCATTTCATGCATACTGTGGGAATTGTACACTGTTAACTTTCCTGATTCTCATAAATTTTGGAATAAAGGCTACTAAAATGAATACAAAGTTTCTTCAGTCATCCATTTTAGCTGGTATTGCTTTTTCATCTTCTGCAGAGACTTTTCGTCTTCTTTCAGCACAACTTTCTTGATGTCAAACCCATTGCTCTATCATTTGAATCCAAAGGGATGAATACATTTTGCAGGCAGTCTTTAAAGTCAAGTGGCATATTTTCAGAATCATACTTTGTTACATTTAAGAGTGTCTTGCTCTCTTTCAGCTTAGCTTCAATTTGCATACTAGTAGTTGGTGGTCTATACCACAGTCAGCTCCAGGTTTTGTCTTTAGAAACATAGAAAAAGGATGACAGAAAAAGACCACATTGGCTATCTAGTCTGTCCTTCCATATCAACAACTACAACAGTCCCCTTTTTTCCTTCAGAGATCCTCTGTGTTTGTCCCATGCTTTTTTGAATTTGGATACTGTCCTCATCTCTACCACCTCCACTGGGAGACTATTCCATGGATCCACACTCTTTCTGTAAAGAAATATTTCTGCATATCACTCCTGAATCTATCCCCTTTCACCCTCATCCCATGTCCCCTCGTAGCAGAACTTGCTTTCAATCGAAAGAGGCTCTCCCCCTGTGCATTTATGCCACAGAGGTATTTAAACGCCTCAATCATATCACCTCTATCCCGCCTTTCCTCTAAGGTGTACATATTAAGATCCTTAAGTCTGTCCTCATATGCTTTATAATGAAGACCACTAACCATTTTAGTAGCCACCCTCTGCACCGACTCCATCCTGTTCACATCCTTTTCAAGGTGCGGTCTCCAGAATTGCACACAATACTCCAAATGAGGGTGCACCAAAGACTTATACAGAGGCACTATCACCTCCTTTTTTCTGCTAGCCATTCCTCTCCGTATGCACCCGAGCATCCTTCTAGCTTTTGATGTTGCCTTTTCTACCTGTTTAGCTACTTTAAGATCATCAGACACAACCACGCCTAGGTCCTGCTCTTCTTTAGTGGACAAAAGTACTTCACCCCCTATACTATATTGCTCCCTTGGATTGCTGCAGCCCATATGCATGACCTTACATTTTTTAACATTAAATCCCAGCTGACAAATTCTAGACCATTCTTCAAGCTTAGCTAGATCCCTCCTCATGTTATCTACATCTTCCTGGTTGTCTACTCTATTGCAAATTTTGGCATCATCCGCAAAGAGGCAAACCTTTATTTTATTTATTTATTTAACAGTCGCTTATATACCGCTACCTTCCAAGGATCAGGTGCGGTTTACATAGAACAGATAAAGAAACAGAGTAACATATCTGTTTTTACATAGAACATCACGTGGCATATTTACATCTTAACTTTAACAATTAAAACTTTAACTTTAACAATTAAACTTTAGAGAACTATATACAAATCAAAGGATTTTGAGGTAAACCGTAAGATAGCTATTTGTAATGTAAACATCGCAATCTGTGTGGAGTGGTCATATGTTCATGTTTCAGTTATGGAAATATGCTGAAGTGTTGTATATTATCCCTTTTCGTTTTGAGATTGGGAGTTCGCAAGTGAGCCATAGTGGGAGCGAAACAGATAAGTTTTTAATGTTTTACGTAGTTGCATAAGGTCAGTTGAGGCTCTTATTTCTTCAGGTAGTGAGTTCCAGAGTATGGGGGCTGCATGAGAAAATGCTTTTTTATTTGTTTTATTTTATTTTATTTATTTACATTTCTTATATACCGCACTATTTGACATCAGCGCGGTTTACATCGAACAAAAATTCAGCACCATAAGCAAGCGTCTGAGTTACAATAAACAGGGGCATAAAACTTGGATAACAGGGTAAAATCAGTAACTTGTTGTTTTTTTGGCCTTTGTGAACTCTTTTGGTATCCTTATTTTATTAATATTGCATTTTCTTTGAACAGTTTGGGGTGTTTCCTTAGTAAGGAGTTTGTTTAGAGTAGCCGGGGCAGTATTATTGATAGCTTTGAAAGTGGTGATTAGTAGTTTATAGTTTATTCTACATTGAATCGGGAGCCAGTGTAGTTTAGCTAGGTAGGGTGAAATGTGCTCAAATGGGTGTACCTTTAATATGGTTCTAGCTGCTGCATTTTGAGCAAGTTGGAGCTTTTTGATATTTTGATTACTTGTGCCTAGTAGAATGAGGTTGGCGAAGTCGAAGTGGGGTGTGATAATGGCATGTATTATGCTCAAGAAGTCCTGCAGGTGGACAAGTGGACTTAATTGTTTTAGGACTTTAAGCTTGAAGTATTTTTTTTTGTAATGTTCCTTATGTGAGTGCTCATACTGAGGTGAGTGTCTAAGATCACCCCTAGGTATTTTATTTCATTTTTTATGTTGATGTCATGTTTCTGAAGTATGATGTGAGCAGGGGGAGTGTACGATTGATTTTTTGTTACAATTAATATGTCTGTTTTGGAGTGGTTAATATGAAGGTTGTGTTCTTCTAGCCAAATTGTTAATTCTTTGAAACAATCAGTTAATAATTGTGAATGGAATGTACATCATGATAACCTTACCCAACAGCCCTTCCGCTATATCACTAACAAAGATGTTAAAAAGAATCGGACCAAGGACAGATCCCTGGGGCACACTACTGTTAACTTCCTTCTTCTCAGAGTGAGCTCCATTTACCTGTACCCTTTGTCGCCTCCCACTCAACCAATTTCTAACCCAAGTAGTAACTTTAGGGTCCATCCCTAGGGTGCTCAGTTTGTTTAAAAGTCTTCTGTGAGGAACGGTGTCAAAGGCTTTACTGAAATCTAAATACATCACATCTAGGGCTCTCCCTCGGTCCAACTCCCTGGTCACCCAGTCAAAGAAATCAATCAGATTTGTCTGACAACACCTGCCTCTGGTGAATCCATGCTGCCTCGGATCCTGTAATCTGCTGGACTCCAGAAACCTCACTATTTTCTCTTTCAGCAACATTTCCAATAATTTACTCACCACCGAAGTTAAACTAACCGGCCTGTAGTTTTCAACCACATCCTTACTTCCGCTTTTGTGTAAAGGCACCACATGAGCCTCTCTCCAGTCCTTTGGCACCACTCCTGACTCCAACGAGGCATTGAAAAGGTCAGTCGATAGAGCTGCTAGAACATCCCCATGTTCCCTCAGTATTCTAGGGTGTATCCCATCCGGTCCCATCGCTTTGTCTACTTTAAGTTGAGCTAGTTTCTCACGAAAACAGCCTTCTGAAAATTGTTCAAGATGCCCCTCGCTTCTGTTTCTGTTTGTGGGTTTTTTCTGAAGTCCTGTTCCTGGTTCTTCATCTGTGAACACAGAACAGAAATATTTGTTAAGCAATTCCGCTTTATCCTCATCAGCTTCTACATATTCCTCCCCTTCACCCTTGAGTCTGACAATACCACTTTTGCCTTTCTTCTTCTCACTAACATATCTGAAAAATGTCTTATCCCCCCATTTTATTGTACTTTATCTTTATCTTTATTTGCAGAATTTGATAAACCGCCCAGGCCAAAGCATCAGGGCAGTGTACAATACAAAAGAGTAGGCTACCGAAAACAAAGTCAGAAAGGAACGCCAAAAAACAATAGGACAGGGAGAGACAGGTAGTAAGATAGAAGACAGGAAAGGCCCAAAGAGGGGTAAGATGACGGGAAATGGAAGGGAGAAGGGGAGGTAGGAGAGGACATATGGGGAGGTGTTATGAAAGGTGGAGGGCACGGATGGGGGATGAAGCACCATCGGCAGGGGGTGGGAGACCAAAGGCCTGACAGAAGAAATGGGTTTTCAGGAGAGCTTTAAAGCGGGGATAGGACAGTTCAGTACGGAGAGATAGGGGGAGCGAGTTCCACAGGGTGGGGCCCAAAAAGAAAAAGGCGGAGTGGCGGGTGAGTTCCAAGTGGGCCTGGACAGGAGGAGGGAGAAAAAGACGATTGCCGTGGGATGAACGGAGAATGCTGAAGGTGAATGATGTCGGCCCAGATATTGGGGGAAGTTAGTGTGAAGAGCCTTATGTGTGATGATGAGCAATTTAAAGATAAACCTAAACTTGACCGGGAGCCAGTGAAGGGTGAGGAGAGAAGGAGACACGTGGGAACGCACAGGGGAGCAAGTGATGAGACGGGCGGCGGTATTTTGTACTATTTGGAGACGGCGGAGCTGGGAAGAGGGGAGGCCTGCATAGATAGCATTACAATAATCTAAACGGGCAATCACCAGAGAGAGGACGAGGGTGACAACGGAGGGAGGGGGAAGAAGTGATCGAACAGCCCTTATTCGACGCAAATGGAAAAAGGAGGTAAGTACGACAGAAGAAATATGTTCATGAAAAGAGAGGGAAGAGTCTAAGGTAACGCCCAGATAACGGAGGGTCGGCACCAGGGGAATGGAGTGGGAGAACATAACAGGTGACAAACTGTGAGGGGTGAGACCGAAGGAAAACCAGATTGCAGAGGATTTAGCAGGATTAACATGCATAAAGTTTGAATCAAACCAGGAGGCAACGGAGGAGAGACAAAGAGTGAGCGGGACGAGGTCGGGGAAAGAGGAGGAGGTGTGATGAACCAAAAGAATGTCATCGGCGTAGATGTAAGTGGAAATACCGGACTGTTGGATAAGCAAGGCTAGGGGAGCGAGGAAAACGTCGAAAAGTAGGGGGGCGAGAATGGAGCCCTGAGGAACGCCACAGATTGAGGGTGATGGGGGGAGGCGGAGGGGCCGGAATGAACCGAGAAAGTGCGGGAAGAGAGAAAGGAATGGAACCACTGCAGAACAGTTCCATAAACACTGGCTATTTTTGAATCTTTGCTTTCCTGACTACTTTGTTAGCTTCTCTAAGTTTTTCCAAATATAGATGCCTTTCCTCCTCTCTCTGTGATCTCTTGTATTTCATGAAGGCCTCCCTCTTTTTCTTCACCTTTTCAACTACTTCTTTCAAAACACATAGCGGTCTCCTTTTCCTTTTCCTTTTATTTACCATTTTAGCAAAAAAGTTGGTTGTCCTTAAAATATCCCCTTTCAGTTTTGCCCACTGTTTTTTTACATCCCCCCAGCTGTTCCCATCCTGCTAACGACTCCCTGAAGTATTGGCCCATCTTGGCAAAGTTAATCTTCCTGAAATCTAAGACCCTTGCTTTTGAATGGATTTCAATAGCCCTAGTCCTAATACTGAACCACACCATCTGGTGATCACTGGATGCAAAATGATCTCCCACTATAACATCAGAAACACTTTCACCATTGGTAAGCACCAAGTCCAGTATGGCCCCTTCACATGTGGGGTCTGTTACCAATTGCCTGAATAGTTCTCCCTGTAGAGAATCCAAGATCTCCTTGCTTCTATATGATACTGCAGCAGGAATGTGTCAATCAACATCTGGCATATTGTAATCCCCTATCAGTAGCACTTCCCCTTTCCTAGCAATACTGCATATGTCTTCAATTAACTCTCTGTCCACCTCTTCCTCTTGTGAGGGAGGTCTGTATATCACACCATTGCAAATAGATTTCTCTTTTCCTCTTTCTAGTTTAACCCACAATGCCTTCTCTCTCCCTTTTAAGCTCTGTAATTCCAAAGCTTTAATATTATTTTTTGCATATAATGCCACTCCTCCTCCCCTTCTTTATACCCTGTCCTTTCTGAATGAAGTATAGCCTGGTATAGTTACATCCCAGTCATGGTTTTTTGTGAACCATGTTTCTGTAACTGCCACAATCCAAGTCAGCCACTCCCACCAAAGCTTCAACATCAGTGATCTTATTTCCCAAGCTAAGGGCATTTATACATACTGCTTTCCATATGTTACTCCTTTTACCCATTTCCATAAAGGTATTTAATGTTTCACTTACCTGGGGGCTTTCGCTTACCTGGGGGTTTTCTTCACCCATCCCCAACGAATCTATTTTAAAGCCCTCTTCAGTAGATTGCTGATGTCATTGACTTCCACAGATGTAGATTTGACTTGTCCAAGCCATGGTATTTTCAATAACATCATATGGATACAAAAGTAGGACAATGAAGAAGAAAGGAAGAAAATCAATGCTTTCAAATTATAATACTAGCGAAGTATACTGTGCATACTATGGACTGCCTGAGGAACAAATCAATTGGTAGTAAAGGAGATTAAGCCTAAGCTTTCCTTAGAAGCTCAAATGAAAAGACTTCAGCTTTCATAATTTGGATACATCATGTGAAAAGAAAGATCATTAGACAAAGACATCATGCTCAGCAAGGTTGAAGGTCAAGGTAAAAAAGGAAGGGCGACAATGCGATACAGCAGCTATAAAAACATAAGATATGCCATACTGGGTCAGACCAAGGTCCATCAAGCCCAGTATCCTGTTTCCAACAGTGGCCAATCTAGGTATGGATGCCACTCTGTCAACAATGAGCCACCTAACTGAAGACAGTTTAGGAAAACTATTCAGAGGATTGTCATGAGTCAACATCAAATTGACGACACTTAACAACAACAACAAAATGAATAGAAATGTTGCACTAATCTTCCTATGTAGGAATGGTCATCTCTTTATAATAAATCAAAATTAGATTATATGAGTGCTGAAAATAACTAAAAATAAGTGAATACTCAAGCTCAAAAAAGTATATGGCTTGATATTCAGCAGTGGTGTCTACAGCTGCTAACACGGCTAGCCATTGCCGCTGAAGACTAACTAACCCTGGATATTCAATGCAGGGGTCACATTTGGCCATTGGCATTGAATATCTGGAATAGCCGCAGAACCGAGAAGCTAACCGGTCTGCGGCAATATTGAGCCATTGCCCATTTAGCTTCCGCAGGTAAAGTTAGGCCAGCCTTTGCCACACCAGACTTTACCCATGAGTCGCTTACCGGGAAGCAACTCAATAGTGCTGCTGCTCGGTTAGCAATGGGTGGCACCTCCGCTCCACCCCAGATCGCCCAGAACATGCCCCAATGCTAACCGCTTATCACTGAGGCATGGAGTGGCAGCACTCACAGATATTCAGTGGCACTAACCATGTTGGTGCCGCTGAATATCCCACTAACTGGAATTTAGATGGTTTGCAAGTTGCAAATCTTGTAAATGCCTCTGAATTTCCCACCTCTATAAATCTTTTGTGATGGATCATCATAAATCAAAAATGTCAGCTTGCACAGTCATAACATACTGTACTATGTTGAATTTTTTATTTTAATCATAGATCCATACATACATATACATATATTTATACATAATTCCATCCTACTACCTTTTTCTATTTCTATGTATAAATTAGGTCCAGAACTGGCAACGGCTTTGAAATTCTGACTCATCCAGCATGCTGAATACTTCCAGTGAATAATTCAGGATATCTGCTGTTTTAATTGCGGGGCTGAATAATTTTTTCTTTTTCTGCTTAGTTCTTCGCATTAAGTAATAAGCAAGAAAAAAAAAGATCTGCAGAAATAGGTCTGAGGCAGTTCTAGTAATTAGAGGCCAAGTGACTGTAAATGTGCCATTTTTTTACTTCACTATGGATTTTTATCAGCATATGGGCGACAGAAGAGCTTTGAATTAGCCAGCTTTTTGCCATGTAATCCTATACTGTGCTTTCTGAATGCATCTATATCTATTCAGACGTCTCACCCTTCCTATTTTCCTTATCTACTGTACATTACACAAAATGGGCTGAAACACTGCTTCTTTTGCACAACTAAGCACAGCTTGTACTTACTCAATGTTAAATAGCTTTCTTTTAAGCAGCATTACCCTTCACTGCAGCATTGAAAGGGCAGTTAATGACAGAAGAATGACTCTAATGATATCTTGTCCAAAAATCAGGAATTGCAGCGTGCTGTATCTACTGTATATCATAAAATAAAAACTGCAAGTCAGACTAGAAAGAGTTGTTTTACCCAAAAATGAGGGACATCCTAACTTTTGTGATTTAGTATCTACAATTCCCAATTTGTGTGCACAGTAATTTAAAATTGGTTTCATTATATCAAGCTGGCCTTCTACGGTAATTGTAATTTAATCACATTTAGGAAAAGCATTAGAGGAGCCATTTCATAAAGCATTTTTTGTGCTTAAAGCATGTTTTACACACAGAGAAAAGCATTTCTATAATTGTGCTATCATAAATGCATGTAAATATTGTGTTTACTTTTATGCAGGGACGGTCCTATGCATGTACGAGCATGTTATTGACACAGGGCCCTGCTTGAACAGGAGACACTGCATGAAACTCACACAATAGCCACATTCTGTTCCAGACATAGATCCCCTCTGTGCGTCTGGTCTCAACCGGACGCACAGAGGGGATCCCGATTCTGATCCCACGGGTACATCTAGCCCAGTGGGATCAGAATCACGAACTGTCCTGCACGTGCAGGCTGGGACTGTGATTCTGTCTGGCCTGCACATGCAGGACTGCACCCAACTAACTCAGTCAAGGCTCTTCAAAGGAGCCACAGCGCCACAGTGTCATGTTGCCATGGTACCACAGCTCCCTTGAAGAGCCATGATGCCGGCTGTCAGAGAATAAAGTTAATTCCCTGCATCCCAATCCCTGATCCAGCCTCCTAAGGCAAGGGTCAGGCTGCGGAGAATGTCCTCCGGCCCTCCCCCGGCCTATCCGTGCCCCAGCAGAAAAAAAAAACACGACCAGGGAAGTTATTCCACCTCGAGGTGGAATAACGTCCCTGGACATTTTGCTGGCCCTGGACGTACAGGACCAACATTAGTACAGGACCGACATTAGTATTGTAGCAACAGAGCGCAGACAAACCAATGATACCAGGAGTCTGTTCAGAAGGTCCAAATCATTTATTTGTGCACAAGTCTCAAGCAGAATCAAATTCAAAATGGCTGAGCAATGGTTTCTAGCAAAACAACAACTTTTATAGACTTCTTCTCCATTCTAGACATAGGCAAACATTTCATTGGTCCCGGTACCCTCCCGTACACCTTCTATTGGTTCCGGTACCGATATGGTTATCCAATGATGTTCTTTGACTGGGCTTAGCAGCTGCTTACCCCCCCCCCCCTTCTAGTCCCAATTACAATGGTCAGTTCACCAACTTAGATATTTTTCTCTTCCAAGGCCATTTAACTCGTTAGAACATGTGGGAAAGCAGGGCACTGTAACCATTCTTTCAGCAGAGTTAATTAATTCCATAGCAGTTGTACTCTCTTATCAATAGCAATTAAACTTATTTTTCTATATTTTTCTGAGTTTCGATTCTGCTCAGCTAAGCTGATTGTGCTTTGCTAAGTTTCAGTTCTATAGTAGCAGCATTCTGGGGAATGTGTAATTCCTATGGGCCTCTCCACGGGCTTCATTTACAGGTCAAGCTAGTTAGGCCTGTCTGCTTATTTCAGACACCATGGATCATAGGCCTTCGCCTACCACATTCCCCCCTTTGATTAATCTCACCCTATTACTTAATAAGGTGTGAGAGTTAAATCACTCAATTTGATTATACTGGGGTCGGGTTGCGACCATATATAGTGGGCCGAGGATGCCATAAGGCCAAAATCTTAGTTGCGGTTTTCCGCTCTATGGTGTTTTCAATAATACTGTTTACAGAACGCATACAACATGGAATTATACATGGTAATAGTAAAAACACAGCGATTATTATTAATATGAGCATAAGGAAAGTAGTAAGTCCTCCTAAACCTGAGAAAATAGAGGCGAACCAATTAGGAATCTTAAGACCATGCCAAGTCTGTACTGGCACATAAGCTTGTTTTCGCATGTTTTCAGCAATCTCTTCAACTACTTGACCTTTATCATCTATCTTCAAACAGCAATTGGTTAAATTCAGTTTACCACATACTCTTCCTTCAGCTGCCAACAAGTAGTCTAGTGCTAAGCGATTCTGATATATGGCAGTACGCATTTGTGTGCTCTGTCTAGCTAAAAGTGTGAGTGCTTGGCTAGTCTCATTAGTTATTAATTCAACTGCTGCTTGTAAGCGGATAATACGATTAATCATATATACAGGGGTCCGATAGCCCCACATACCATCATCATTCCATGTGGCCGGTCCATAATAGGCAATGATTCTTTCAGGTGGCCAATCATCACCATCCCATTTCTGCCACTTGCCTATCTGGAGAGCTGCTTTCTTCTGTCTCTTAGTGTATACTGGGTATCCTAATTGCTCTCCATGTTCTGTGGGTAACAAAAAGAAAGAAGGTCTAATGGTCCCTAGAACACATGCCCCTCCCCAGTGTATAGGGAGTCTGGCATATGCTCGAGTTCCACAAATCCAATACAAGCCCAGTGGGGCTTGCCAGGCATGGGGCTGGGCAAGATTAGTCCATAGATCAGCAAGTTCAGGAAATATTGCTAATGGATTAGGGGGTTCAGATGCATTAACCCCTGACCACCAAGACGTCTGTTTGGTAGTGTCATTATAGAACTTTTGGCTGAGACAGACCAGCTGTCCCACCTGCAGAGTGAACTGAGGTCCAGTTCGGGCATAACATAGACGTCCAACTATCGGGTGTGCTAATACCCATTCGCTGGTGGTCTTATGTAATTCAGTATGGTTATAAGTTATAGAATAATTCAATTCTTGGGCTTCCCATGGCCACTGGTCACCCATTCGTGTTCCACCACAAAAGTAGCAATCTGAAATGTGTAAACTGGAGACTACTGCTCCCGCTAATTCTAGAAACAAATTCTGGGAAGGGTGAGGGATATCAAACTTATTTATATGCATAGTCTCATAAAAAGTGTTATGTATATGGTATCGTGATGATTTATGGGCCTGGGTGTTCAATCTAATATATACAATGGTTCCGGGATCTGACCCGGAACCTGCAATTCTGAGTCCAAATTTATACCCCTGTTTCCAGGCACTAGGATTTATTACAAGAAACTCTAACGGATTACAAGCTCCTTTCTTGCAATGCTTTTCTATATTCTTCACATATGGCTTTTGCAAAATCGCCATTCGATTATCTCTGGTATTTTCTACCATTCCGGTTTTCCATGTGGCATAGAAAACACATTCCCATTTTGGGCAATAGTAATCTGCAACCGGGGCTGTACTATATTCATTGGCTAAAACTCGTTTACCTGTACATTCTCCCCATCCAGTGGTTCCTTCTGGACACATGTACTTATCATTAAGAGCATAGGTTTTCTCCCAATCAGCACATTTTGAATGGCTATCCCTATTGATAGCATCACAAGCATCAAAATACAATACAGCAAGCTTAGTAGGGTCGGTGAGTGGGGAGGTAGCATTAAGTAAGTCTCCATCTGCATCATTCCATCGTATCTCCAAAGTATAATAGGATGGATTCTGATGCGGGTTAAAACACACCTTAGTATTACCTTTGGTACAGACATTCAGTTCGGTGGTGTTATAAATACACCGGGTTACTTTACCAGTACAGGTATAGTATGAATGATAAAGCAAAGTCTGAGTTACTTTCATTCCAGTCCGAGTGGAAGTAATGCAAGCAGTACATGGAGGCAAGGCACAAGTCAGTTCAAGGCCCCCCAGACAAGCAACCAGGACAAAGTAAAAACAAAGATGCATGTTGATTGGAGTTCTTCTGAATCCTCACTCGAAAATCTTGACCTCGATGTCCTCTTCTTGGCACAACGCCGTCCCGTTTGCTAATAAAGCAATTCAACGGGTGTTGAATGTTGATTGAAGATCCTCACAATGTCCGTCGTATGCCATCTAACTTTTCAGCTACAGTTGGCTCTGAATATTGTTAATCAATATAGTATCAATCAGTGTACAGAATCGCACACATAAGGTTTGTTTGAGCAAATCTTGCTGTATTGGAAACAGCAATCCTCTTCGAAAGACTTGTTTACCGCAAGGCACTGTGGTTGTTGGGATAATCCCATAAAGAATCTAGGTCACTGGTTGCCGTCTCAGGGTGAGTCGCAAAGGTACATCAGGATGTTGTACCGCTGTCCACTGCTCGGAATCTGTAACGGCTGCTGGCTTGACTCTGCTGTGATGGATCCAGGAATCGATCTCTGCTACCTTTACTGCAGTTGGGGTAGACAGGATGACGGTGTATGGTCCCTTCCAATGAGGTTCCAGCGGTGTCTTCTTCCAATCTTTGATCCACACCGAGGTACCAGGCTTGTAGGGATGTAGGGGTTCCGTCAAATTGTTGGGCAGCTGGTCTTGGATCCACGCATGAAGAGTCTGTAGAACAAAACTAAGAGCTAGAAGTTCTTGTCTGGTTATTTCTGAACCAATCTGGGCTAAACTTCCTTTAATTCCCTGCACTATTGGTGGGGGTCTGCCATACACTACCTCAAAAGGGGAAAATCCTGTTGATTTCACAGGAGCTGAGCGTATTCTGAGCAAAGCTATTGGGAGCACTTGGGGCCACTTTAGGCGAGTCTCCTGACAAAGCTTGGACATTTGAGCTTTCAAGGTACGATTCATACGCTCAACTTTCCCTGAACTCTGAGGTCTATATGCAGTGTGTAGCTTCCATTGTATCTGCAGGGCACTTGCTAACTGCTGAGTAATCTGAGACACAAATGAGGGCCCATTGTCTGACCCTATTACTGCTGGAATTCCAAATCTGGGAATAATTTCCCTCAGCAAAACTTTGGTAACTTCTCTAGCTTTTTCAGTCCTGGTGGGGTAAGCCTCCACTCACCCAGAGAAGGTACAAACTAACACTAACAAGTAGCGGTATCCACTGGCTTTTGGCATTTCAGTAAAGTCAATTTGCAGGTGGTGCATGGGGGTTACACCTCTTGACTGAACTCGGGGTGGTGGCGTGGGACCCTGTTTGGCATTGTTCTTGGCACAAATTAGACACTGGCGTGCTACTGAGGCTGATAGGGCTCCCAACAAGGCGATGCAAAAATGTGGCTTGAGTGCTTTTTCCACAGCACTTTTTCCATAATGTGTGGCTTGGTGGAAAGCCTTGACAAAGGCTGGTCCCAATAGTTCAGGGATTACTATTCGTCCTGGGGGTTGGCTGCCCTCGGCAGGCGGCAGCTCAATCCACCCATCTTTCAGCACTCCCTCTTCCTTATTACAGTAGTAATCCAATTCGTTGGTGGTATATCGTGGTGTCCATGAATTAAGGGGTACTGGAAATAATGCTGCCTGCATTTGCATGGCGTGTGATGAAATTTGGCCTGTCATGGCTGCTTTTCGCGCTGAGGCATCAGCGAATCTGTTTCCTTGGGCAACATCTCCTTTACCTGCTTGGTGTCCTCGGCAGTTGGACGTCTATGTTATGCCCGAACTGGACCTCAGTTCACTCTGCAGGTGGGACAGCTGGTCTGTCTCAGCCAAAAGTTCTATAATGACACTACCAAACAGACGTCTTGGTGGTCAGGGGTTAATGCATCTGAACCCCCTAATCCATTAGCAATATTTCCTGAACTTGCTGATCTATGGACTAATCTTGCCCAGCCCCATGCCTGGCAAGCCCCACTGGGCTTGTATTGGATTTGTGGAACTCGAGCATATGCCAGACTCCCTATACACTGGGGAGGGGCATGTGTTCTAGGGACCATTAGACCTTCTTTCTTTTTGTTACCCACAGAACATGGAGAGCAATTAGGATACCCAGTATACACTAAGAGACAGAAGAGAGCAGCTCTCCAGATAGGCAAGTGGCAGAAATGGGATGGTGATGATTGGCCACCTGAAAGAATCATTGCCTATTATGGACCGGCCACATGGAATGATGATGGTATGTGGGGCTATCGGACCCCTGTATATATGATTAATCGTATTATCCGCTTACAAGCAGCAGTTGAATTAATAACTAATGAGACTAGCCAAGCACTCACACTTTTAGCTAGACAGAGCACACAAATGCGTACTGCCATATATCAGAATCGCTTAGCACTAGACTACTTGTTGGCAGCTGAAGGAGGAGTATGTGGTAAACTGAATTTAACCAATTGCTGTTTGAAGATAGATGATAAAGGTCAAGTAGTTGAAGAGATTGCTGAAAACATGCGAAAACAAGCTTATGTGCCAGTACAGACTTGGCATGGTCTTAAGATTCCTAATTGGTTCGCCTCTATTTTCTCAGGTTTAGGAGGACTTACTACTTTCCTTATGCTCATATTAATAATAATCGCTGTGTTTTTACTATTACCATGTATAATTCCATGTTGTATGCGTTCTGTAAACAGTATTATTGAAAACACCGTAGAGCGGAAAACCGCAACTAAGATTTTGGCCTTGCTCCTCATTATGCACATTGGCAGCCCAATACTGGCAACATTGCTGGCAGTGTGGGCTGTGGAAGGTGTTTGCAGCCACCACACACTGGATAGACAGACAGCCACCCCCACACCTATGCCAGCATTGTACTACTATAGAGGTGGTCAGCAGCCATACCCACCACACCAGTCATGGGCATAGTACAGGCATGGATATGGTACACAAGGCTGTTGGGGGGTCACTCCCCAGGGTGGTGAACACTGTCAGAGACCAGACCTGCAGCAAACACTGCAGACATCAGAATGATTGTTATGGTGGAGCTCAATGAGCAAACTGTGCTTAACGTAGGAATTGATATCTGCCAGTTATCATAGGGAACGTTTGATAGCTCTGTACCATATACCCAGGTGTAGGGTGGCATTGCTAAGGTATGCAACTGCTAGTATTGGGAGATACAGGCAGGGCCCAATGTCTTGCCTCTCCAGGAGGCATTGGCCAATGGGGCCTGTGGGTGGGTGTGTGGCCCTGTTGGCTGCTGCTTTACAGCAGAGTTCCCCAACTCCAGTCCTGGTGTTCCAAACACTGTTCGGGTTTTCATGCTGTCCCTCATAAATATGCATGAGCTACATCTGCATACCATGGGGGTGGTGCATAGCTATGCAGCACAGGCATCTTTATTAGAGGCAGCATGAAGCCGGAATGGTGTGGGGCCCTCCAGGACTGCATTTGCGGGACTCTGCTTTAGGTAATGTGCCTGTTTCTGGTGTCTGTGTTTGGTGTGGTAAAATATAGGCCATGCGTATGTTCTCTGCAATAAAGGAGTGTCTTTACTATCACTGTTTAGTGGTGGGTAAAACTATGGGAACTGGGTTGGCAGGAGCCCCAGCTGGGATTTGAACCTGTGACCCTCTGGTTTTACAGGCACTGGCTGTGTCTGTTGCACCACACTGTGGCCACAGAGACAGTGTAGTCCCTGGAGTTAGTTAAACCGGCCTGACGAGTCAGAAACACTGCTCTGCAACAGGTTTACTGTGGCCTCATTTACCTTGTATGCAGACAAAGGTGCACATAAACCTCAGAAAAGGGGCACACACCCATAACCAAGCTGGGCAACAATGATATCATTGGGAAACATTACACCACACGCCCAGGACAGCTCCATTACAATGTAATGCTCTTTGAAAGGGTCTGCGGAGCGTAGACCCTTCCACACATCATTTCTTTTTATGTTGGTGCTTTCCAGGGAGTGTTGTTCCTTGTTGCCCATTGCTGTCACTGTTGCCCAGCTGAATTATGCTTTTTAAAATATTTCTTGTGGTCATTTTTAACGTTTTATGTGAAATTTTGTTCTGTGCACATGTATCACACTGCTCACGTTTTGTGGGTTTCCCCGGTTTTTCTGTACATTGCTGACGGAAATGGTTTCTCTTCCCTTTAAATGCCTTTAACGACAGGTTTTCATTCGCGTTGGAATTGAGCTCTGAAATTCAGCGCGTTAGTATGAGGGGAGCCTCCCCTGCCCACTCTCTGCCCATTGACCCCTTCTCTCCGCCCACTCTCCACCTTCTGCGCTGTTTTAACGCGCCGCGGAGCTTTACGATCGTTAACTACGGTTAACGCGCGTAGTATGACGTTAACGATTGTTAGCGCGTCGGTACGCGCGTTATACGGCACTTACGGTCGTTAACATCGTATAACGCGCGTTAGTCACGTTTACCGCACTTTAGTAAACATCCCCCATAGTGGTGCTTCATACAATTTCCCGAATTAGCTAAGACGGACAAGCACTCCTACCGGCTATGAACTGAGTTAGATGCGAAGGATCAAAAAAGGTGTAACTAACACCCTGATATTTAATTAAACATCGGCATGGGTACCTGAGAAAAAAAAGACCACCAAGCTGCAAAACCTGGGGCCGATGCAGTAAAAACTGCTGTCGGCGTTTCTGAGTAGCTTTAGATACATCTGGAAACATCCTTACTACTCCCCCCATAAATGATTCATTCCTAACTTTGAAATATAATTTCAGTAAAAAGTCCCGATCTGAATCAAAAGCAACAGTCAGAAGCAGAGTTGCCCTAGGAACGTAAGCAGGATCAGTGGTCTCCAAAAACCCAGTTAGATCAAGTGAGTCAATTGGAGGAGAATGTGCAGGTGAGGAAACACCATGGGTCTTGCGCTTGGCTGTTGGCAAGTAAAAGATCCTAGCCAAAGGGGGAACCGATTCCAAAGGGATCTTCAAAATAGTGGTAGCATAGGTGGTAAATAAATCCTTTGGTGAGATAACAGGAACCTGGGGAAAATTCAACAAGCGCAAATTCCTCTTACGGACAAAATTCTCTAACGTCTCCATTTTCCCATGGATAACAGATATATCCTTAATAACAGTACCTGGAATAGTAGCAACATCTTCAATTTTAGCTTCCAGCTGGGCCACCTTAGAAGAAATAACAAGCAACTCCTGTTTCTGCTGAGTAACTACTTGAGCCAAAGAAGGTAATACCTCATATAGAGCAGCAAACTGTGAAGTAAAAGAAGATTCCAAAGCTCTCAGTCCCTCCCATAGAAGAAAACATCTTTTAAGTCCAAAACAGTAAAATGGGTGGCTTCAGCAGGAATCAATCCCAAGAGTGTATAGGGATTTGGCACAACTGGATGTATGGTCTCAACTGCTTCATTCACTCTCCTTAGGTCCTGCACTGGACGGTAGTCACCTGTTCCAGGCTTCTTTACTGGCAAGAGTGGAGTGTTCCATGGTGACTGACATACTTTTAGTAGGCCATACTCTAGTAGTCTTAACAAGTGGCGGTGGATGCCTTCAATTGCTGCTCTTGGGAGGGGGTATTGCTTGACATGTATTGGTTCGGCACTAGGCTTGAGATTCACAATTATTGGAGCTATATGTTTGGCTAGGCCTGGGGGATTGCCTTCTGCCCATACTCCAGGCGGGGCATCAATGCTTTTCAGAGTATGTTCAAAATAGGTGTCCTGGGCAGATTCATTACTATAATATCTCCATTCTTCTTCTCGAAGAACAGTAAGCAGCATTAATCCAGCAGGTTTCGTCTGGGAATTCACTGTCATTTGCATCTCTCCTTTCTCAGTAAAGGATATTTGGGCCTGCAATTTGGCTAGCATATCTCGTCCCAATAATGGCACTGGGCACTCGGGCATATAAAGAAATTGATGTGTTATTTGCTGTCCTCCCAGAGTGCATATACGGTTCTGAAGAAAAGGCTTTGTGGCTTTGGCACCAGTTGCTCCCACAATGGTGACTGCTCTTGCGGAAAATGGGGCGATCTGTTTGTCTACTACAGAATGTTCTGCTCCAGTATCAACCATAAAGTCCATAACTTGGTCTCCTATTTGTATGCTGACCATAGGCTCCTGGAGACCTAAAGCGAATTCAGAGCCCGGTCTGTCCTAATCTGCTTCATCTACGTCGTAGGTTGCTGCGGCCACTGCTTGTATGGCCTCTCCTCTTTCTCATTGAAACTGTTCTCGATTGGCCCCTCCGCAGTTCCGGGGTCGGCCTCTTCCTCTTTCTCTCCACTGGGCATTATTTTCGTCATCCTGAGGGGCGTCTTCGAGTTGCGGCATGTATCTCTCCAATGTCCTTCCTCTTTGCAATAAGCGCATTGGTTCACGCCTAATTGGGGCCGGCTATCTCCTCGGCCCCGCCCTCTTCCTCTGCTCCTTTGACTAGGGAAACCTCCCCTTTTCTGTTCAACTATAGCCGCAGCCAAAAAATCAGCTTTCTTCTTCATCTTTCGATCACATTCTTTCTGTCTTTCATTATCACGATTCACATACACTTTATGAGCGACTTCCAGTAACTGAGTTGCATTCATGCCCGCAAACCCTTCTAGTTTCTGTAGCTTACGTCTAATGTCTGGTTGAGACTGATTTACAAAAGCAGAATTCACCATGCATAAGCTTCCTGGTGCATCTGGATCATAGGGAGTATACATTCTGTACGCTTCAACTAGTCTCTCGTAAAACACTGCTGGGCTTTCATCTATGCCCTGGTTAACTTCGGTCACTTTAGAAAGATTCATAGCTTTTTGGCCCTCCCTTCTCAGACCTTGCATAAGGCCTTGGCGAAACCATGATAGAGATTTGGATCCTCTCTCTGTATTCGGATCCCACTGAGGGTCTTCATTTGGGAATTCTCTTTGGGCTGCTTCTCGATTGTCTATCCCTACTCCATCCCCCGGTGCTAAAGGGTTATCTGCCAGCCAGTCAACAGCTGCTCGCTTAATTCGTGTCCGCTCCTCAGTAGTGAATAAGGTAGACAGGAGCTGACGGCAATCTGCCCAAGTGGGTTGGTGAGTTTCCATAATAGTATGCATTAATTCTGTTAGTTCCTGGGGCTTGTTGGTATAGGAAGCGTAATGTGACTTCCAGTTTAACAAATCAGTAGTGGAGAAGGGCACATATACTAAACTTAAGGGTCCTGCCACCACCTGATTATCTTCATCTCTCACGGGCACTCCCGGGACTTGCCATAAAGGCATCATTTTTGCAGTAGAAGTCTTTCTGGATCTGAGGGGGATTTTAGAATCTCTCCTAGCAGGGGCTTTCTTCTTGCTGTCCGTGCGCTTAGTCTGGGACGCTTTACTTTTGGCTGATGAGCTAACACTGACGGTCGTCTTTATACTGTCAGTATCACTCTGGGAAGACCCTTCCTCTTGCTCTTCTGTCTCTGACTCAACTTTCTCCTCAGTCTCAGTTGAGTCATCCTCCTCATCTGAAGTAAGCTTATCTGCCTGCTCTTCAGGTGATGGTTCTGGGGTTGGGTCCCGCTCCCGCTGTCTCTGTGGCTCTGGGGCGGGACGCGGTGGCACCCTTACTGGATGCTGGGCTCAGGGCTGTCGAGTTATCACTTCTGGGGACTCAGGATCTGCAAGGATGGGTTTTCGTCTGGATTTCTCACCTGTCCCTGTCTTTTTAGTCTGATCTATTTTCTGCGTTTGATCTGTTAATGCTAACATTATTCTGCACTGTTCTTCATAACAGCGCTTCGCCCAAGGGGGCGGGCTCTCACAAATACTCAACCAGGAATCTATATAGGGGTACTGATCGGGGTGCGCTACTCGCACTTTCTGGTGAACTGACTGAATAATTCCTATGGTAAAAGTTCCCTCTCGGGGCCACGTAGGGTCTAAGTCGGGCCACTCCCTAGTACACAAAATCTGTAATCGTGTCGCAGTCATTTTAATTCCATAATCTCCTGAATATCCTTCCTTAAAATGCGTGATCATACATTCTAATGGAGTGTGCCTGGTAGACCCCGCCCCTCCCATATCGATGTGTGCGCGCAACAACAAACAGAAGGGAAAAGGAGGGCGGACCGTGGGTAAGGGGTCCTCACGGCCCTAGAAACATATAAGGGAAACGAATAACAAGACAAGACGACAGTCGCTTCCTCCTTTTTACGACCTGGACGCGGTCGCCCGGCCAGGAAATGCGTTACTCAGGAGTCCGCCTTCGCTTGGTCTGTGCTGCCAGACCTCTCATTCACACTTCATTCACACAATCATGCTAGCAGCGTATCCCAAAAACACAGCCCAATCCAGTCTATTCTGACTAGGCCATGTTCAAATTCCAAAATCAAGAAGACGGTAGTTTCGCCCCGCGAATACTCATGCAGGGGTAGTCGGACCGTCTTGAGAGGTGAGCAAGCTCTCTTTCCAAGTTCCAAGTTCCAAGTTCAAAATTCAAATGGCAGTACTGCTCTGACTCATCTGTCTAGACATACCAAATCAAAACTATACTCACCGGATCCGGTCCTCAAAGTTGCCAAGCAAGCGCATGAGTTGGACCTCGGACTCCCCTCACTCGGATTCGAGGTGTTGGTTCCAGCCGGGCCTGACACCCGCCGAGGTCCAGCCAGCCCCCTCCGATGCAAGGGACCGGTGGCGCCAGAGAGCGAGCCCACGTCGGAAGGGCGCGATCCCGGCAGGACCAAATCTGTAGAGACGGAAAGTCGTGGTATATTGGCTCATATACCCCCTACTAACCACACCTTCCCGGCCAACGCACCAAGAATATGTAGCATCAGAGCGCAGACAAACCAATGATACCAGGAGTCTGTTCAGAAGGTCCAAATCATTTATTTGTGCACAAGTCTCAAGCAGAATCAAATTCAAAATGGCTGAGCAATGGTTTCTAGCAAAACAACAACTTTTATAGACTTCTTCTCCATTCTAGACATAGGCAAACATTTCATTGGTCCCGGTACCCTCCCGTACACCTTCTATTGGTTCCGGTACCGATATGGTTATCCAATGATGTTCTTTGACTGGGCTTAGCACCTGCTTACCCCCCCTTCTAGACCCAATTACAATGGTCAGTTCACCAACTTAGATACTTTTCTCTTCCAAGGCCATTTAACTCATTAGAACATGTGGGAAAGCAGGGCACTGTAACCTTTCTTTCAGCAGAGTTAATTAATTCCATAGCAGCTGTACTCTCTTATCAATAGCAATTAAATTTATTTTTCTATATTTTTCTGAGTTTCGATTCTGCTCAGCTAAGCTGATTGTGCTTTTCTAAGTTTCAGTTCTATAGTAGCAGCATTCTGGGGAATGTGCAATTCCTATGGGCCTCTCCACGGGCTTCATTTACAGGTCAAGCTAGTTAGGCCTGTCTGCTTATTTCAGACACCATGGATCATAGGCCTTCGCCTACCACAGTATGACATTAGTATGTTCAGGGCTGGCAACTGTCCACTGCCTGCCCAGACTCCGCCCTCAGGCTGCCCATTCCCTGCCCCCATCTAACTTCCCCACACAACCATCCATCCTCACTATTCATGGCTTAGAATAACCCCCATAGTGTCCATGTCTAGTTCTAAGTACTGACTCACTGCCATTGCCTGCCCAGCCGTCTAGCCTCCCCTTCACCACAGCAGCACAGTGCAATTCCTTGGTGATGGTGACATCCCCATGTGTTCCATTGCATGCAGACTCTCAGCACCAGAGAAGTTGAGAGAGCTGGGCCTGTGGAGACGTTCTGAATCCTTAACCCAATGGCTATGGCTAAGCCCTGTGCTGAGTGACTCTTGATCCAAGACTGGATCAGATTGATGCTGGATCCTGCAATAGTAAGAAGCAGAGCAAGGAATCAGATGGGAGACAATGGGGACTCAAGAGGCTGAAAGGAATTTAGAGAGGACAGCACCTAGTCATTGATAGCTATGAGGGAAGGTTTGGGCTGAGGGTAAAAGAATAGGGAAGGAAGGTTGGGGAAGGTTGACACCTGATGTGAATGCTCTAGAAGACTAGAGAGAGAATGAGAGATGTGGAAAGGAATGGATTTCTGAAGGGGGTGAGTGAGGATAGATATGTGGCTGGGAAGATGATGAAGCTGGTAATAGGAGAATGAGTGGGGAATGAGAGACTGAAGAATGAGCTGGGGACCAGAGAGGGAAGAAATGACAGGGAAGGGGCTAAGGTTGCTAAAGGGATGAGAGGTAAACAGGACAACTTTAACTGCTTATGCAGCCCTGGGCAAACATTTGATGATGGGCTCCCTTTTATGTTTCCCTCCCTCCATTCAGCAGACCACTGATATAGTCCCTTGTCTTTCTTCCTTTCTCCCCACTCACCACAGGATTTATTAGCTGTCAAAGTTTTGGTTGCTTTACTGGATCCTTCCTCATGTTATCTACACCTTCCTAGGTGTCAATTGTATTACAGAGTTTGGTCTCATGCACAAAAAGGCAAACCTTACCTGACAGCTCTTCTGCAATATCACAAGAATGTTATAAAGAATTGGACCAAGGACAGATTCCTGCATCACACATCTGTTAATGTCCTTCTGCTCAGAGTGAGCTCCATTTACTTGTACCCTTTATTGCCTCCCACTCGACCAGTTTCTAACCCAGTCGGTCACTTTAGGGTCCACCCCTAGGGCACTGAATTTATTTATAAGTCACCTGTGCGGAACAGTTTCAAAGACTTTTCTGAAATCTAAGTACACCACATCTAGCGCTCTCCCTCGGTCCAACTCTCTGGTCACCCAGGCAGAGAAATTTATCAGATTTGTATGACAAGATGTATCTCTAGTATAATCATGCTGCCTCAGATCCTGCAATCCATTGGATTCCAGAAACCTCACTAATCTCCTTTTTAGCACTGTTTCCATTAATTTACTTACCACAGAGGTCAGACTAACTGGACCATAATTCCCAATCTCATTCTTACCTCTGCTTTTATGTAGAGAGACCACATGCACCCTTTTCCAGTCCTCTAAGACCACTCCCAACTCTAAAGAAGTATTGAAAAGGTCAGACAGTGGAGCAACCAGAATTACCCTAATTTCCTTCAATATTTTTTGGATGTATCCCATCTGGCCCCATTGCTTTATCCATTTTTAGTTTAGCTAGCTCCTCACAAATATAGTCTTCTGAAAATCATTCAAAATCCACTTCACTTCTGTTCCTATTTGTGGATGTTTTCTGAGGTCTTGATCCTGGCCCTTCATCTGTGAACACAGAGCAGAAACATATGTTAAACAATTCCACTTTATCTTTGCCAACTTCAACATATTCCTCCCCTTCATCCTTGAGTCTGAAAATACCACTTTTGCACTTCCTCCTGTCACTAGCACATCTGAAAAATGTTTTGTCCCCCCATTTTACTGCATTGGCAATTTTCTTTTCCATTTGTATCTTTGTTTTCCTGACTACTTTCCTAGCTTCTCTTAAGTTTTTCAAATATTGATGCTAGTCTTCCTCTTTCTGTGATCTTTTGTATTTTATGAAGGCTACCTTTTTTTCCTCACCTTTTCAGCTACTTCTTTGGAGACCCATAGTGGCCTTCTTTTCCTTTTGCATGTATTTACTTTCCTAACAAAAGGTTTGTTGCCCTTAAGATATCCCTTTTCAGTTTTGCCCACTGCTTTTATATATCCCCCAGCTGTTCCCATTCAATTAGTGACTCCTTGAGGTATTGTCCCATCTTGACAAAGTCTAGGACCCTCACTTTGAATGAACCAGTCGGTCACTTTAGAGTCCATCCCTAGGGTGCTCAATTTATTTATAAGTTGCCTGTGCAGAACTGTGACAAAGACTTTACTGATATTTATGTATACCAAAGCTAGTGCTCTCCCTTGGTCCAACTCTCTCGTCACCCAGTCAAAGAAATTAACAGATTTGTCTAACAAGACCTGCCTTTAGTAAAACCATGCTGCTTGAATCCTGCAATCCACTGGATTCCAGAAACCTTGCTAGCCCCTGTTATAGCAGCGTTTCCATTAATTTACTTACCATAGAAGTTAGACTAACTGGTCTGTACTTCTCAACCTCCTGCTTATTTCTAATTTTGTATAGAGGAACTACACATACTCTTCTCCAGTCTTCTGAGACTACTCTAAAGAAGCACCAAAAAGGTCAGACAGCAGAGCTTCCCTAAGTTCCTTCAATATTCTTGGATGTATCCCATCTAGCCCATTGTTTTGTCTAGTTTTAGTTTAGATAGTTCTTCACAGTGTTCTGAAAATCATTCAAGATCTGCCTCATTTATGCTCTTATTTGTGTGTTGTCTGAGATCCCACTCCCAGTCTTTCATCTATGAACAAAGAACAGAATATTTGTTAAGCAATTCTGCTTTAGCTCATCAGTTTCTACATAATTCTTCCTTTCACCCCCTGAGTCTGACAATACCACTTTTGTACTTCCTCCTGTCACAAACATATTTAAAAAATGTCTTGTCCCCCCATTTTACTGCATTGGTTATTTTTTACTTCCATTTGCATCTTTGTTTTCCTGACTACTTTCCCAGCTTTTCCTACCTTTTCTAGGTATTAATGCTTATCTTCCTCTTTCTGCGATTTCTTGTAATTTGTGAAGACCACCCCTTTTTTCCTTATCTTTTCAGATCCATAATGGCCTCCTTTTTCTTTTATATTTATTTACTGTCCTACAAAAGAGGATTGTTGCCCTTAAATATCCCCTTTCAGTTTTGCCCACTGCTTTTATACATCCTCCTAACAAAACAAAAATTCCAACAACCCCTCACACACAATAACACAATGAAAAAAAGGGAAAAGGCACCATAAACTAAATTATTAACGTCTGAAGGCTCAGTAGAATATGGAGATGTTAACTCACTGCGACAAATGGCTTAATACATCTATCACCTCCGCCTGAGAATTTCTTTTTAGTAAAAGGGGGACCTCAGCGGGTTTATAGGTTAACCAATGGCACCTTGAAAATAAATGCTTAACACAGAAAGCATAATTGATAACATCCATTCATATCATTCATCCCCCCCTTTCCCAGCTTATTCATATTTTCCAATTTTTAAATGCATTTAAAGAAAAAGAAAAAAACTATTTAGCTGTAATTCAATGATTCACCAGGACAGAGGAACAAAAACGCTGTATGACAACCAGTCAACTCGAGTTTCACCTGCTTGTCAACCGGGCTGCATTAGGACATGTCAAGAACAGCTAGTTAGTGTCCCAGCAGTTGTCATCCAGCTAAGGACTCCATGAAGTATTCCCCCCATCTTGACAAAATTAGTAATTCCCTCACTTTTGAAAGAACCCCTCTGCCTTTGTCCTTATAGTGAACCACACCATTTGGTGATCACTGGATGTGAGATGATTACCCACAATACCATCAGAAGCACTCTCCCCATTCATAAGCACCAGGTCCCGTATGGCCCCTCCCTCATGGATTCCATTACCAGTTTCCCTACTTCTTGATGACACCACAGCAGGGATGTCCCAATCAGTATCCAGTGTATTGAAATCATCTATCAGTAGCACTTCTCCATTCACAACAATACCATGAATGTCTTCAATTAAATCTAAACATGAACCAACTCACATTAGATGGAGGAGGAAAAAGGAGCGTACCAATCAGATCCTAAACTCACAAGTGAGAAAGAGCAGACATTCTGAAGTAGAACAAATTTAGATTCAAGAATAACAGATACTAAGGGCTATCCTTAAGAGAACAGAGATCAAAGTAATATAGTAGCATAGGAAATAACTAGATAAAGATCAATGTGGCCTGCCAGTCTCTCCTTTAAGGTAAGATTACCAGTTAGCAAGTTAACACTGCTGCTCTGTGCAAATTAGCTACTTCCCCCCAGAAGAAAGGGCCTTTGTTCAGGGTTGTAACTGCCAGTGTATGTAGGTTCCCTTCCACTCCTCATACCATCATTTAGGGTTGTAGCTACCACTCCATGCAGATTACTCCCATGATTTTGTTTAGGGTTATACTTGCTGCTCTATGAAGGTTACCCTCCCCCATGCTTTCTTGGAAGTACAAAAACGTCATTGCACTGCTATTTTGAACTGAAGTACTCTACTCAGGTTTCATCCTCTTGTCATTTAGGAATTCTCAGTGTATATCTCGCTCAGATCTGGCATAACCTACTGTGCAAACCGTGGTCTTGCATGGAGCAGCAGCTATGGGAGGGAAGTACACAGCCACGCCCATTTGTGAGAGAGTGGGTGACAGGCAGTGGATGGTGGACAGAGGGCAGGAAAAGTAAAGCCCGTGTATGTGTGTGCACAGCATGTCTGATACATACCCTCCCCCTCCAATTCTCACTGTCAAAAATCCTCTAACCTTGCTGCCAGGATATTTACTATTGAGATGATAATGCTTAGGGAGGCCCTTCTGAAACTACATTCTTCTGTAGTTCAGGACCCAAAGGCAGGCAGAGCTCCAGAGTCTCAATGCATCGATAAGATAATGGTGCAAGTAAGAGGGGTTTGGATTTGTTAGGAACTGGGCAACATTCTGGGGAAGGGAAGGGCTGTTCTGAAAGGTGAACTCCATCTTAATTGGGGTGGGACCAGATTGCTGGCATTAATCTTTAAAAAGGAGATAAAGCAACTTTTAAACTAGATAATAGGGGAAAGCCGACAGTCACCCAAGAGCAC
This sequence comes from Ichthyophis bannanicus, assembly GCA_033557465.1. Classification (NCBI taxonomy): domain Eukaryota; kingdom Metazoa; phylum Chordata; class Amphibia; order Gymnophiona; family Ichthyophiidae; genus Ichthyophis; species Ichthyophis bannanicus. Next base: position 248,211,170 of record CM066031.1, read on the forward strand.
ATGGTTTGGAACAATGTATCCTTGAAGGATACTAGCAAAAGAAGGAGTTAGGGCATTCCAAGAGAGAGGCTCCAATAAAACTAACCCAGATGCCCTTCCGTATAGAGCTGACAGAGCTGAAAGATTCCAATTTACCCCATCAAATGATAACCAGATTAATATGAATAAAATACAACCTCTAAAATCAGTTTGTGATGCTAGAAATCTAAAAAATAAGATGAGGGAGTTAGGATATATAACACTAAATGAAAGGTTAGATATAATTGGCATCTCAGAGACCTGGTAGAAGGAGGACAACCAATAGGACACTGTGATACCTGTGTACAAACTATATCGCAATGATAGGGTACATCAAATTGGTGGAGGGGTTGTGCTCTATGTTAGAAAGGGCATTGAGTCACACAGGATTAAAATTTCACAAGCAACAAAATACACTATAGAATCTCTATGGATAAAAACTCCATGTAAAAAGGGGAAGGTGATGGCAGTGGAGGTGTACTATCGACCACCTGGGAAGAATGAACAAATGGATGATGAAATGCTAAAAGAAATCAGTAAAGTTAACAAAAGTTACCACATGGAATAATGGATGATTTCAATTATCCAGTATCGACTGGGTTAGTGTCACAGCAGAACATGCGAGGGAGACAAAGTTTCCAGATGAAGTAAATGACTGCTTCTTGGAGCAGCTGGTACAAGCAAGTTGGAGCAAGTTGATGTACCCAAAAGTCTGTTTAAGGCCCTCTCCTTTTCTCTCTCTGTACCCAGTCCCTTTGGATGTCTCACCACCATTTGAAACTGAACGTGGCCAAAACCAAACTTTTTATTTTTCCCCCTAAACCCTCTTCCCCTCTTCCTCCTTTCTCTATCTCTCTTGTTAACACTCTTCTGTTTCCTGCTTCCTCGGCCCGCAAACTTGGAGTCATCTTCGACTCCTCCCTCTCCTTCTCCACACATATCCAACAGATAGCAAAAATCTGTTGATTCTTTCTCTACAACATTAACAAAATTCTCCCCTTCCTTTCTGAACACTACTAAAACACTTATCCACTGGTCACCTCTCGCCTCAACTATTGCAATTTCCTTCTTGTTGGTCTCCTTCTGAGTCATCTTCAGTCCCCTTCAATCTGTTCAAAATTCTGCTACACAGCTAATCTTCTGCCAGCCCCAATATATACATATACCCCCTCTTCTCAAATCACTTCATTGGCTTCCCTTTCGCTTCCGTATCCAATACAAACTTCTCCTTCTGACCTATAAATGCATTCATTCTACCGTTTCTCACTACCTTTTCTCTCTTCTCTCTCCCTACACCCCTACTTGTGAACTTTGCTCTTCCTCTGGCTTGTTTCTCTCTATGCCCTTTTCTTCCACTGCCATTTCCAAACTTTGATCCTCTCACCTTGCAGCTCCTTATGCCTGAAACATGTATCTTTGTCAGATTTCAACTCTCCCCCTTTTCAAATCCAAGGTAACGGCTTACCTCTTTCCGGCCGCTTTTGGATCTTAATCCTTTCTTCTCCTTCTGTCTCATTACCCTTCCCTACTGTACCCTTGTTCTAATCTATTGTACTGTCTGTCTTGATTAGACTGTAAGCTCGGATGAGCAGGGATCATCTTTTAAATGTGTCTGTACAGCGCTGTGTGTGCCTTGTAGCGCTATAGAAATGATTAACAGTAGCGGTAGTAATGCAATTCTGGTCGCCATATCTTAAAAAGGGTATAGCAGAATTAGAAAAGGTATAGAGAAGAGCCACCAAAATGGTAAAGCAGATGGAAGGATACCCCTATGAGGAAAGGCTTAAAAGTTAGGGCTCTTCAACTTGGAAAAGAGACCGCTGAGGGGAGATATGATAGAGGTCTATAAATTAATAAATGGAGTAGAGTGGGTAAATGTAGATAGGTTGTTTACTCCCATAAAAAAGCAGAAAGACTAGGGGACATGCAATGAAGCTGCTATGTAACCCAATACAGACTAATAAGGGAAAATAATGTTTTCACGCAACGCGTAATCAAACTCTAGAATTTGTTACCAGAAGATATTATAGAGGATGCTATTGTAGCTGGGTTTAAAAAGGGGTTGGACAAATTCCTGGAAGAAATGTTCACAAACCATTATTAAACAGGACCTGGGAAATCCATTGCTTACCCTGGGACAAGCATTGTGGAACCTGTGTACCTTTTTGGGAACCTGCCAAGTGCTTGTGACCTGGATTGGCCAGTGTTGGAAACAGGATACTGGGCTTGATGGACCTTGGTTTGACCCAGTATGGCATTTCTTATGTTTGTACAATCCTGATGCTCCATGTGACTTTAAATCAGTGGTTCTCAACCCAGTCCTCTGGGACCCCCCAGGCCAGTCAGGTTTTCAGGATATCCACAATGAATATGCACGAGATAGATCTGCTTTAAATGCTTATCTTGGAATTCAATGGCATCTGATGAAGGGCAGCATCATATAGAAGGAATGAGATGCTGCATCCTTACGTCCTTCCTTCTTACTCTAATGGAAGCCCTGCTTTTTTTTTTTTGGCATTTCTTGGTTCTTATGTTTGGGACTGGGATGCCAAGTTCCTTGCTCCCCAGGTCTAGAGAGCCTCTTACTATCAGGTACAACAAGTGTGCAAAACTTGGGTACCATGAAAGCCCCTCCCATTATTGCCTTAACTATGTTCTTTCCACAGTCTATTACAAAATTTCTAGGAAATACAGTTGTCTCTCTCAAACCTAATTGCTGGCACGCCATCATTTCCATTATTTCTACAAAGATATGGGCCATGCTATGGCTATCATTCATCACTTGGGTATGCCGCACAGCCAACCTGTTTCCTGCTGCTGGCATACCCAAACTATACCTACAGCCTCCTCCTCCTTTGTCCATTTCTCATTGACATGCCCTCAGAAAGATGTAGGCAAGTGTAGTAGTCTGATTACTCTGTATGCCACTAGTCAAATACATGCTACTGCTCTCTGCCTTGGTCAACTGTGCCTGCAGCCAGCACAATACTGATTATAGAGGATTGAGATCACCCATCTACTAAATGTTGTCCTGAAGGCACTTGATAAGTGGGTGTTAAGAGATGCAGTAGCCTCTTAAAACCCCTCATTCTCAGTCTTCTGCAAGGGTTGATCATAAGAGCAATCATTTTCCCAATGTACTATGTCACCATCTTCAATACTGCTTGCCGTTTGCCCCAGGACAGTGATGCTGAATACCACTCCATCTCCTTCATGGGGACTTGTCTACATCAACATCAGGGCTGTTCACCTACCACCTTACTGAGGGAGGTGACTGAGGGACCAGCCTAGAAAAGAGATTTCCTCCACTGCTACTTGTAGTTAAGGATAGAGTCCTCAGCCTGGCATCTTAATAACATAGTAACATAAATAACTCCAGATAAAGACCAGCATGGTCAATCTACTCTGCCCAGTAAGGTGGCTAAGGTTTTAACTGCAGCTCCATGCAGGTTACCTCCTCTATGCCTTTATTTGGGATTTTATTGCCACTCTGTGTAGGTTACCCTCCTCAATATTGTTTCATGTAGGTTACCCCCTGCCCCCCCCCCCCAGGCCAGTTTTATAGCTGTACCTGCTGCTCTGTGAAGGTTAGTCACTTCTTTGTTTTTTTAGGTTGTAACTGCTGCTCCATGCAGGTTACCCTCTCCCTTTCTGAAGTGTGAAAGACATTTACATTTTGCTTTTAGGGGAAATGCTGTATAATTTGAATCCATTCTTTCATATCCAGGAAGGTCGAAGTGTCTTCCATAGGACTTTAAACTAGATTTGTTGAGGACAGGTGAAGAAAGCCCCCGGGTAAGTGAAAGCACTCAGGCACAGCCCACCCAGTCACCCAATTAACATCCTACTGGAAAGTCTTCCTCTATCCTGAAAAAGCCTTATCCCTGAGTTGGGACCTCTAGATGAGTGACAGCATGCTCTATTATTCCTGTCTTGCTGCTAGATTCTTTTGGTGTACAGTATCCCACCACAGGCTCCAGTTTTGTGCAGCTAAGACCTGGTGTCTGCAAACACCAGAGGTCTGAAACCAAAGGGAAGAAAGTCTCTACAGGCTGAAGACCATGCTACTGTCCCAGGCCCATCTAGCTGCTTGTCTTGTCCTAAGATCTCGACCTGCTTACATTCTTCAGGGCCCTTCCACTGATAAGATCCATCATAACAGAAAAGTGTAAAGATCAGTAGTGATTTTTTGTTGAGTCAAGCTGAGTTACTGCCATAAAAAGATTTTTATTTCCTGCCAGATACCATTTTCTGAAAACGAGTAATGCATGTGGTATCTGATGCTGTGCGGACCCAACTTTATACACAGCTGCACCTGATCAGTGGAATTACAATCCAGGCTGATGGCAGCATCCTGGGACTGTGTACCACTTCTATCACCATCCCACAGCACTATTTAAACACAGAACGTGATAGCAAAGACTATACCATCCATTCAGTTTGCCCATCTACACCAACTGCTCAGTTTTGCACCCAGTTCCTCTCCCTCCGACATCATGTGTGATTGCTCCATACTTTCTTGAATTCAAATAGTGTCCTGGCCTCCACCACCTCCACTGGAAGGCTGCTCAATAGATCCAGTACCCTTTTTGTACAGAATATTTCCTTGCATTACTCTGTGTGTTTAATTCACTTCTGACTGTGAATTTGTGGATGTACTGACTACTGATTGCAGGCATGGGGACACTGAGGCTATTCCCTGAAAATTAGTACTTCTGGCTCTGGAAAGTCCGTATTTTCTCACTGTTTTAAGAAGGCATAGCTAGCAACTCTTTAGGGAGGGTTTGTCTCATGCTTATTCCCACTGCCAGTCTCATACTCAAAGAGGGAGTTTACATATATAGAGATGGATATTTGAGAAAGGAAAAAAGCTACGACTGCGCCAAGGCGCCCTGATACAGAAAGAACAATGCGGCATGCTGGCAAAGGGAGAAATGAAAAGTAATGGAATGCCAGGTTTGAATTTAATAAACCTCTTGCAAGGTTTCCTGCTAGACATATTAAAAAGTGACAGCAAAGATACTGTAACTATGGAGAACTAATTGATACAGGGTTTATTTTCTAGAGCAAATTTCTTTTGTATACTATCTTTCACCCTTTCCCCATTCATGTGAGAAACCTGATAAGGTAGATCATAAAGGCTGCGGGCTATCAACCTTTGTGCTGGGGAGGAAAAAGTAAGAGGGAGGTGAAATGAATGAAAAAAAAAACCAACAACAATTTCTTTTTGATTGCCTTCACAATCACTCCTTAATGGTGCCAGCAGGAAACTCTGCAAGAGCTGCACTAAGCGTAAATTTTGAAATTGTATAATCACTTCTACATTATAGCATGGCTAAGACACTGGAAGAATAAAATCATTTTCTTCCTCCACAACTTTCACGTCTTCCTTATTGCTTCAGCAGGATTTAATCTAAGCCAACTCTGCCATGCCTAAGGAGATGCCAACTGGCGTGAGAGGTCTGACTAACATGATAAAGATCTCTGCTGTCCAAGCTTTCTGTGAATGGTTTTCATACATTGGAAATTCCACAAGTGTCACTGGAATATTTAATTATTAAACTCGTTAAATTTCAAAGGCAATTACTCACCACATTATACTGCAAGCCAGTGGACAGGAATAACTTGATGAGGTTGCACAGTCATCACCCTAATGCTTTAAAAATGGGTCTCCGCTATAGCTAGCTTTTACAGGCTAGAAGAATATGGTGCAGCCTTGAATAGAAACTGCAGGCTGCACACTTGTCGATTTGTTTTCTCCAGCAGGGGTGGAGTGGGGTCCTTCAAGATGTGGTACGGCACATTTATAAGCGCGCACTTATTGCTCATAGAGAATGGCTTCTAAGATCTGGAATTCATGATCAAGAAGATCGACTTGCATGTGTGTTACTTTACTCAGTTAGAGCTAAGCAAGTGGCTAAAATCATAATTCAAATATGCCCGTGCTTTGATTTCTTACACCTATGGCCTCAATTTTCAGGATATGGATAGTGGCGCGTCTAGTGATCCCAGCCATTGGACTTGTGGCAACTGTGCAAATTGTACGAAGGCTCTTACTGGAGTTCAATGGACAAATATGAATACTAACACTCAATATGTGGCAAGATTTCATTCTGATTGCATGTCAATATTTGTGGTATATATGATTAAATGCCCATGCAAACTTCTGTATATTGGCCACACCAGGAGAATGACTAAAACTCGACTTGGGGAGCACAGATCAAGACTGACAACTGCTCAGTTGTCTGCTCTGTTAGTGCAGCACTGTGTGGAACAATCAGTCCTTTCAGCAACTACTATGGATGGTCACTGATCATGTACTCCTTTTGTGGCGGGGGGGGGGGGGCGAGGGTGTAATGAGGAAGCTCTAATCAATAAGAGCTGAATATTTAAGCTTAATATGGTGCCCTCTAGAGGTCATAATACTGAGTTAGTGTTAATGATGTTGATCCAGCAACCGCAGGTAATTGGCTCAATGGACTGGCTGATTTATATAACTGGATAAGCTTGTAACACCTTAGAAATTCCACGGAGAAATCACATATATTGCCATTGTTTCCCATTGTGCATTTATTAATGGATTTGTAGTAATTTGAATAAGTTCTCTGCAATTTAAAAATCTATTCCCTGAAGCAGAACCTGGCATAAGACCATGTTGAAAACTCAGTGCTGTGTTGGAGCTGAACATGGAGATGGACATTTTATGAGATAAGTACAGCTGAATGTATTTTAATATATTTCAAAAAGCTCTTAAAAATATGTTCTTCACAGAGTTAAATAAATTCAGCAAACTGGGTCACATAAGTTAATTGTAGCTTGTGACTTGAGACTCTTGCACACTCTTGTTTGTCCTAAAAATGTTTTTGTATTATGGCTGAAGTTTGACACATATGCTGGGCTCCACAGTTATTGACCTTTCTTTTAATCCAAGCAACTGTGTAACAATGTGATCTTCCTATAATTGGCATATATTCCATTGATTATGATTATGGCTTCTGATTTCAGTTATAACTGAAAACACAGAGAAAACCCTCATGGGAAATTTGGGGTTTTCAATTATAAACAACCCCCCCTCCCCCCCCCCAAATAAATTTGTATCCTTGTGTACTCTGGTGACATCATTTGGTTGCAGCCATCACAGCTGGATGACATCACTGGAGTGAGACCTGCCTATTATCCCCTCTACTGTAGCTGACACTTTCTCTTCCCTTTGCAACTCTTAATAGGTTTGAGTCATGAAGTGAAGGAGCTTCTGAGCTGATGTGGCCATCTCAAGTCTCCTGTTCTTCCTCTGTATGCAAAGAAAAGGTGTACCTGGAAAATAAGATTACCAGATGTTTTGCAGGCAAATCGGGGCGGAGGGAGGGAGGAAGGTACACCTACTTTCAGGTATGAGCAAGAAGAGGTAGAGGAAGTAAGAGGAGTCATTATCCTATCCCCCCCCCCCCCATCCATCCATCCATTGATACTAACAATATCACTTTCAAGAAGGCAAATTGATAGAGAAATAGAAACAGTGCACTTCTCCCGTACTGTGCAAAATATAATAATGGATGTAAATTCTAAAAGCTGACATATTCAAATCACTAAATTTAAAATCAGTTTTTCTACCTCTCTGTCTCCATTTCTGAAATCAGGCACAGGAAGCTGTCAAACAGGTGGGAGTTGGGGACACAGCTCTAAAATGGGGGACAATTCCCAAAAATCAGGAACATCTGGTAACCTTCCTAGAGAAGCCAAATGGCCATGAGAGCAAGAATGGTGTGGAGTTGAATCATAAGAACTTAAGAAATGCCATACTGAGTCAGACCAAGGGTCCATCAAGCCCAGTATCCTGTTTGCAACAGTGGCCAGTCCAGGTCAGAAGTACCTGTCATGTTCCCAAAAAGGTACACAGATTCCACAATGTTTATCCCAGGGTAAGCAGTGGATTTCCATGGTCCTCTTTAATAATGGTTTTATGGACTTTTCATCCAAGAACTTGTCCAAACCTTTTTGAAACCCAGCTACACTAGCATCTTTTACTACATCCAATCATGAAAGTGGAACTGTAGAAGGAGGTATAGATCAGGAACCAACAAACAGCACCACAGAGCCAGGAACTAAGAAGAGAGGGATCTAGAATCAGGCATGAATTGGGAACCAAGGAGCAAGTCTTCAGAGCTAAGTGTGGAGCAGGAAGAAGGTCAGATGACAGCAGCGCCATCTTTTATGTTCCAAAGCATTACCTGTGCAGTTGCGCTAGCTGGGCATGGCTATTCATGCCCACTCTGCCCCAGTTCCACCCTAACCCTGCCTATTTGCATGCTGCTTGGGTAGTGCAGCCATTTCAGCATGGACATCTTGTTGCCACATGCTCCCAGCTACCAGCGGGGCAAGACGCAAGCTCCCAGCTACCGCACTTTAGTAAACATGCTCCTATGTCCTGTCAGTTAATAACTTAGGAGAGGCAACGGAGGTGGACAAGGGTTCCAAAACCAGAAATCTCCATAGCAGAAATTAAGGCATGAAGAACTAAAGGGGGGGGGGGGGATACTGAGAGACAGTGACTAACATTTGTAATGCGGCTAGCTGTTGCAGCTGAAGTCTAACCACGGGTCACTGCATTGAATATCCAGGTTTGTTGCAGAACCCGGAAGCTAGCTGGGCATTAGAGAATGGCCAAACAGGTCTTCTGGGTGGAATTTATTTATTTATGTATTTATTAGTGTGTTTTTCTATACCGCCTTCTCAATAAATCAATATCGCCACTGCCTGGTTATCTCTTGTGTGTTACGCCAGCATTTGCCGCCCCTTACTTTACCCATGTATTGCTAATCGGGCATGGCTCAATATCACTGCTGCTTGATTAGCGGCGGCTGTCATCTCTGCTCTTCCCCGGAACACCCCGATACTAACCGTTTAGCATCGGGGTGTACAGCAGCAGCACCCACAGATATTCAGCGGCATTAACTGTGTTAGTGCCGCTGAATATCCAGCTCAGCGGCATTTGCGTGATTTGCAGGTCTACAAGCTGTGTAAATGCCTTTGGATATCGCTCCCTACATTTCTAAGAAGCTCAGGAAGAAGAACGGCCAAATAGGTCTTTCGGGTGGAATTTATTTATTTATTTGTGTGTTTTTCTATACTGCCTTCTCAGTAAATCAAAGTGGTTTACATTGAACAGAAATATACATGTAACAAGATGTGCAAGAAAAGCAACTGTGTACCTATAATATAATATACAATTAAACAATGAACATTTCAAACAAATGACATTCCAAAGATGGATGAGCTTATTCTTTGCAGTGGTGATTTAGGAGTTGGGTAGGCTGGGCCTACAGCCTTACTTCTGAAACAGATGAGGCTTTCCTAACCAGGGCTCTACAGATCAACAAACAGTAAGGAATTGAGGGTTTGTTTGTTTGTTTTTATTATATTACATTGCTAGCTCTCTGACTGGGAGCTCTTAAAAGGGTTTTTTGTATATTTTTTAAAGCAAGGTTACTTTATTTTTGGTTTTTTAGTGTAACTTTCCTTGAGCACAGTAGGTTGCTGAACTCTAGTAACCTCCTCAGGTTTAGAAACTGCTAACACCTAATCAGGAGTTAGTGGGCCTGATTTCCTGAGTGCAGCTGAGGCCTGCATAAAAGGCTCCAGTGCCCTGCCCTGTTGAGGCTTTCCTAACCAGGGCTCTACAGATCAACAAACAGTAAGGATTTGAGGGTTTGTTTGTTTGTTTTCATTATATTACATTGCTAGCTCTCTGACTGGGAGCTCTTAAAAGGGTTTTTTGTATATTTTTTAAAGCAAGGTTACTTTCTTTTTGGTGCTTTAGTGGAACTTTCCTTGAGCACAGTAGGTGGCTGAACTCTAGTAACCTCCTCAGGTTTGGAAACTGCTAACACCTAATCAGGTGTTAGTTCCCTCCCTACCCACCCCGACTCCCACCCACCCCTAGTGAGCAGTCTTGCTTTATAGGGCACCTCCCCCTTTAACAAATCACAGAGAATTGGACCAGCACATTTTGAATATAATTAAGGAGATTTAACTGCTTTTTCTCTGAAAGGACAGTTGGGAAACCGGCTGGTACTTGGTAGATCTCTCTCTTTTGCTTTAACAGATACCTAAGCTCCACGAACAGAACAATGGCTGGGAAAAATCATATAGCTAAAGCTGTTGCCCCGTTACAGCTTCTGCCTTGGTCCAGACAGAGGTTCTAATGCCAGTTGAAGGACCAGTTCCATGTGCAGGGTGCCTGCATGCTGAAGCTCTGAGGAAACCAGTAGAGGAACTCAGAGAGGAGGTGGCGGGGCTGAGGAGCATTCAAGACAGTGAGAAGTACATTGATGAGATGCTTCTTGCAGCAACCAAGCTCTCCAGCACAGGAGAAGATGGGTGCCAACAGAATGTCGATGGTTGGACACAAGTCACCAGGGCCTGCAAAATCACCAATCCAACTTCTCCAGCCCTTGAATTGAAGAACCATTATGCAGCCCTGGAAGTGGAGGAGGTGAAAGCATCCCTGGAAAGGGAAGAACCAGAGTTCAAGTACCCCAAAGTTGCAGAATCAGTGACCAGAAGGAAACGAAGGGTAGTGGTGGTTGGAGACTCTCTTCTGAGGGGTACTGAGGCGTCCATCTGTCGACCAGACTTGATGTCCAGAGAGGTATGCTGTCTGCCTGGTGCCAAAATCCAAGATGTTATGGAGAGTTTGCCGAGACTCATCAAGCCCACTGACTATTACCCAATGTTGCTAATCCATGTTGGAACAAATGATACTGCCAGGTATACCTCGGAATGTATCAAAAGTGACTTCATGGCTCTGGGACAGAGGGTGAAGCAGTTAGGTGCACAGGTGGTGTTCTCTTCAATCCTCCCTGTTGAGGGTAAAGGCCAAGGCAGAGAGGTTCGCATCCTGGAGATGAATGCATGGCTGCGTGGATGGTGTCATCGAGAGCGTTTTGGTTTCCTAGACCATGGGATGCTGTTCCAAGGGTTGCAGAGCAGAGATGGCATCCATCTGTCCAAGAAAGGTCAACGCATCTTTGGTAATAGACTGGCTAATCTACTGAAGAGGGCTTTAAACTAGATTCATTGGGGATGGGTGAAGAAAGCCCCCAGGTAAGTGAAAGCCCCCAGGTAGGTGATACATTAAATACCTTTATGGAAATGGGTAACAAGGGTAACATATGGAAAGCAGTGTGTATAAATGCCCGTAGCATGGGAAATAAGATCCCTGATGTTGAAGCTTTGGTGGGAGTGGCTGACTTGGATTTAGTGGCAGTTACAGAAACATGGTTCACAGAAAACCATGATTGGGATGTAACTATACCTGGCTATACTTTATTCAGAAAGGACAGGGTAGGAAGAAGGGGAGAAGGAGTGGCACTATACGTAAAAACTACTATTAAAGCTTTGGAATTACAGAGCTTAAAAGGGAGAGAGGAGGCATTGTGGGTTAAACTAGAAAGAGGGAAAGAGAAATCTATTTGCATTGGTGTGATATACAGAGCTCCCTCACAAGAGGAAGAGGTGGACAGAGAGTTAATTGAAGACATACGCAGCATTGCTAGGAAAGGGGAAGTGCTACTGATAGGAGATTTCAATATGCCAGATGTTGATTGGCACATTCCTGCTGCAGTATCATCTAGAAGTAAGGAGATCCTGGATTCTCTACAGGGAGAACTATTCAGGCAATTGGTAACAGACCCCACACGTGAAGGGGCCATACTGGACTTGGTGCTTACCAATGGTGAAAATGTTTCTGATGTTGTAGTGGGAGATCATTTTGCATCCAGTGATCACCAGATGGTGTGGTTCAGTATTAGGACTAGGGCTCTTAGAATCCATTCCAAGGTGAGGATCTTAGACTTTAGGAAGACTAACTTTGCGAAGATGGGCCAATACTTCAGGGAGTCGTTAGTGGGATGGGAACAGCTGGGGGATGTAGAAAAACAGTGGGCAAAACTGAAAGGGGGTATTTTAAGGGCAACCAACCTTTTTGTTAAAATGGTAAATAAAGGCAAAAGGAAAAGGAGACCACTATGGTTTTCGAAGGAAGTAGCTGAAAAAGTGAAGAAAAAGAGGGAGGCCTTCATGAAATAAAAGAGATCACAGAGAGAGGAAGACAGGCATCTGTATTTGGAAAAACTTAGAGAAGCTAGCAAAGTAGTCAAGAAGGCAAAGATTCAAAAGGAGGAGGAAATAGCCAATGCAATAAAATGGGGGGATAAGACATTTTTCAGATATATTAGTGAGAAGAGGAAGGGCAAAAGTGGTATTGTCAGACTCAAGAGTGCAGGGGGGTAATATGTAGAAGCTGATAAGGATAAAGCGGAATTGCTTAACAAATATTTTTGTTCTGTGTTCACAGATGAAGAACCAGGAGCAGGACCTCAGAAAACACCCACAAATAGGAACAGAAGCGAGGGACATCTTGAACAATTTTCAGAAGACTGTGTTCGTGAGAAACTAGCTCAACTTAAAGTAGACAAAATGATGGGACCGGATCACTGTTCCCTCTAAGCTGTGCGCGTGTGCGCGCGCACACACCTCGCCGAGCGAGCGCACATACTTTACAACAGAGCGCACAAAAATTACGGCTCTGATTCTGATAGAAAACAACACAGACGTCTTAAGATGTTGTAATTACTAGAAATTTCCCGCTTCATTTAGTAATCGTCTATTTTCATTTAATTTGATTAAAATCAATGTGGTGTACATACTGTATTCTGACGTGTAGTCAAATTTTAAAGTATATAACTCCGAGTGTCGTTATGTGGCGCACAAAAATTTAACCTTCCTTCAAAAGCTGCACAGAGCTGATATTTTATGCGCACACAGCCTACAGAAAATTAGAGGGAACATTGTACCGGATGGGATACACCCTAGAATACTGAAGGAACTTGGGGACGTTCTAGCAAATCCACTGACTGACCTTTTCAATGCCTCGTTGGAGTTGGGAGTGGTGCCAAAGGACTGGAGAGAGGCTCATGGCTTTACACAAAAGCGGAAGTAAGGATGTGGTTCAAAACTACAAGCTGGTTAGTTTAACTTCGGTGGTGAGTAAATTATTGGAAACGCTGCTGAAAGAGAAAATAGTGAGGTTTCTGGAGTTCAGCGGATTACAGGATCCGAGGCAGCATGGATTCAACAGAGGCAGGTCTTGTCAGACAAACCTGATTGATTTCTTTGACTGGGTGACCAGGGAGTTGGACCGAGGGAGAGCTCTAGATGTGGTGTATTTAGATTTCAGTAAAGCCGTTGACACTGTTCCTCACAGGCGACTTATAAACAAACTGAGCACCCTAGGGATGGACCCTAAAGTTACTGCTTGGGTTAGAAATTGGTTGGGTGGGAGGCGACAAAGAGTACAAGAAAATGGAGCTCACTCTGAGGAGAAGGATGTTACCAGTGGTGTGCCCCAGGGATCTGTCCTTGGTCCGATTCTTTTTAACATCTTTGTTAGTGATATAGCGGAAGGGCTGTCGGGTAAGGTTTGCCTCTTTGCGGATGATACCAAAATCTGCAATAGAGTAGACACCCAGGAAGGTGTAGATAACTTGAGGAGGGATCTAGCTAAGCTTGAAGAATGGTCTAGAATTTGGCAGCTGGGATTTAATGTTAAAAAATGTAAGGTCATGCATTTGGGCTGCAGCAATCCAAGGGAGCAATACAGTATAGGAGGTGAAGTACTTTTGTCCACTAAAGAAGAGCGGGACCTAGGCGTGGTTGTGTCTGATGATCTTAAAGTAGCTAAACAGGTAGAAAAGGCGACGGCAAAAGCTAGAAGGATGCTTGGGTGCATACAGAGAGGAATGGCTGGCAGAAAAAAGGAGGTGATAATGCCTCTGTATGTCTTTGGTGCGACCTCATTTGGAGTATAGTGTGCAATTCTGGAGACCGCACCTTCAAAAGGATGTGAACCGGATGGAGTCGGTGCAGAGGGTGGCTACTAAAATGATTAGTGGGCTTCATTATAAAGCATATGAGGACAGACTTAAGGATCTTAATATGTACACCTTAGAGGAAAGGCGGGATAGAGGTGATATGATTGAGATGTTTAAATACCTCCGTGGCATAAATGTTCAGGGAGAGAGCCTCTTTCAATTGAAAGCAAGTTCTGCTACGAGGGGACATGGGATGAGGATGAAGGGAGATAGATTCAGGAGTGATATGTGGAAAAGTTTCTTTACGGAAAGAGTTGTGGATCCATGGAATAGTCTCCCAGTGGAGGTGGTAGAGATGAGGACAGTGACTGAATTCAAAAAAGCATGGGACCAACACAGAGGATCTCAAAAGGTAAAAAGTGGACTGTTGTTGTTGTTGATATGGAAGGACAGACTAGATAGGCCATGTGGTCTTATTCTGTCATCATGTTTCTATGTTTCTATGTGTTTAAAACCCTTCAGAGAAGGAGAGAAGACATGAAAGAGCTGGTTGTTCTTCCTAAGCCACAGCATCTGGGCAGATCAAGGGAATCTAAATCATGTGGAGAGTTAAACTGCCTGAAGACTAGGCAGAGGAGGCCTCGGTAAGGAGCTTTAAGAAACTGAGATGATTGCTGATTGTTGTTGACTTGCAAGTCAGAGTAATTGCAAAGGCTGGCAGTCAGCTGAAGCTGAAGAAATGCCCAGAACTTTGCAGCTTGTTTTTCCCTTAAAAAACAGAGAGGCTGTGGGGACTTACATCTAGCCAGGACACAGAACTACCACTACCTCCAGCACCTCTCCCCCTTCCCCAAAATGTTATAATTTATCTTTCCTTTAAAAGCTAGAGAAATAGCCTGCAGCCACTTTGGGCTAAGGAAGAACACAGAATGTGATTGTAGAGAACATTGGTTTAGATTCAGAGCCATAAGGCAATCAAACGAACACTCTTATAGCTAAGCCTAAGCATTCACAGTAAAAATGTTCCTTTCTTCTGCAGAGGGGATCAATGGAGTAAATCAAGCCTGGGTTAGGAAATCCCAGGATTCAGACTGGAGGGCATGACAAGCAGGTTTCATTACTTCAAGAGACAAATTGGTTTCATAGTCACCATCAGCAGAAATCATCATGAGAGATTCCAAATATCCAGGAGAACTGACTCTGAATACCAGTGTCTCCTACTGATCACACGTGGAACATGTGGAAAAATAACATAAAAAATTTTGGTGAGAATTTTACATTTAGACTTAGGACATACATTTACTTAAGTTGAACTAGTAACAAAGAGGAGTACGATTAATAGGTTTTTTTGCAGGCATCTCTGGGACACTCATCCAAAGTGTGTGTGGATGGGGGAGGGGGAGGGCTAGCTTAATTTCAAGTTTGAATAAGGTGTGAATAGGGTTGCCAACTGGCCAGTTTTCCCGTGGGTGGCCAGGCCGGCTGCCAGCCCTTGAAAAGCCGGTTTTTGCTCTGGCCACGAGATTGGGAGTGGCCAGAGCAGAAAACCGGCTTTTTGTCTGCAGTCTGCAGCTCCCTCTTGCAGTTGCTGCTCCTGCTTCTTACAGAGCAGCAGCTGCAATAAAGTTAAGTTAAAAAGAAAAGAAAACCTGTGCGGAGCCCTAGGGCCCTAGGAAACTCCTGCTTCAGTGCCTGCCCCCTCTAACGTCACTTCCTTTTCAGCCCAGGCACTGCAGCAGGAGTTTCATAGGACCGGTGGGCTCTACACAGGTTTTCTTTTCTTTTTAACTTAATTTTATTGCAGCCGTTGCTCTGTAAGAAGCAGGAGCAGTGGCTGCAAGGGGGTGAAGCAGCACTAAGGGGGCGGGGTGAAACTGCACTAGGGGGGAGGTGAAGCTGCACTAGGGGGGTGAAGCTGAACTGGGGGAGTGAAGCTATACTGGGGGGGGGGAGGTGAAGTTGCACTAGGGGTGGGAGTTGAAACTGCACAAGGGGGGGGGGGGAAGGCTCCACACAGGTTTCATTTTATTTTTAAATTAGCTTTATTGCAGCCGCTGCTCTGTAAGAAGCAGAAGCAGCGGCTGCAAGGGGAAGGAGGTGTCAGAAAGGACTGACAGAGAGAAGGTGAGGGCTAGAAGAGAGCTGAAAGAGGTGGGGGAGAAGGTGGCAGGAAGGGACTGGCAGGGTGAAGGAGGTGGCTGAAAGAGAGCTGACACCTGGGGATGGTACTGGTAAGTGACTGGGTAATGGGGAGGAGGCTGGAAGGGAGGGGGCACTGGGACTGGAAGGGAGCACAAACGTGGGGATGGTACTGGAAGGGGGATGGACAGAGGGTAGAGTGACTGGAAGGGAGCTGACATGGGGAAGGCACTAGGAGTGGAAGTGAACTGATACCTGGGATGATATTTGGACTAGGAGGGGCCGGACAGTGAGGAAGGAGGGGGACTAGAAGGGAATGGACACCACTGGCAGTCCTGGGAACACAAGGGTATTGCCATTGGAATGTAATGGGGGGGAGGACTGGAAAGGGGGCTGATACTGGGGAGGGTTACTGGGACTGGAAATAGGCTGATGGAAGGAAGTGAAGAAAAGAAAAGAAGAGACAAGAAATGGCAGATGGACTATAGACCATAGAAAACGAGCTAAGAGAAGACAGGAAAATGGAAGCCTCCGATTGGAACCAGCATGATCAGAGAATAAAATGGTCAGACAACAAAGGTAGAAAAAATAATTTTATTTTCAATTTTATGAATGGACTTTGTACTACCTTTATATTTTACACTGTATGGGGAACTGCATCTCTTTTTTATCGGATATTGCACTGCATACAGAGTTTGTCATGTGTGTGTGTACAACCAATGCTGGGTATTCTGTTAGTATGGAATTTCTGTTTAAGAATGTATAGAAGTCTTGCTTGTTCAGTTTGCACATTGCCCTCTCTGCAATTTTTTGGGGGACAGGAGGTGGAGAAAGGGAGGGGTGGGGGTGGGCCAGAGGGCAGGCCAGGGACAGGAAAGGGCAGGGCGGGGTGAGCATGGGCAGAGCCTGACTAGCCACAGGTGGCGGGTTTTTCTCTTTCAAAAAGTTGGCAACCCTAGGCGTGAAGGAGGGAAGATACGTCATTTCCCTGCCCTGCCACCATCCTTCCCATGGCAGCAACAATATCACTTACAAGCAGACAAGCAACGGAGAAACAGAAACAGTGATGCATTTCCCCCTTACTGTGCAGAATATAATGATAATGGAATAGGGGACAGGTGGAACTCATTGGACACAGCTCTAAAATTGGGAGAAATCCCCAAAAATAAGGGACTTCTGGTAATCTTAAAGAAGAGATTAGTGGAAATTTAGAACATATTAAACTTGTCTTCAGCATCATTTAGTAATACAGATTTTTACATACAAATCTGGATATCATGACTGTATACATTTTGCTGTTAGTGTAAGTAGGCCGGCCCCCTTCCCCACCAGACACTCCTTTTTTCACAGATTGCTCATTAGTCCAGGTTCTAATCCTCTCCTCACCTTGGGAAAACCTGCACTGTGGAGGGGGGTGGGGAAGACGGCTCCACCTCTTCAAGGCTCTAGGCATATCACATTTTTTAAAAGAAAAAAATCTCGGGCCCACAGATGATTTTTTAAACAATAACAAAAATGTATTGTAGTCAGAGGCACATCAAGGCAATCTGCTGCCTGAGGCAAGGGATGAGATGGCGCCCCCCCACCCCGAGCCAGGTGGGGGGGGGGAGGCTTTCTCAAAATTGCAGTCAGGGACTGAGCCAAATCAAAAAGTCAATTAGATAATGTGGAGGAAATAAAAAAATGTTGGCACACACGGAACTAAAAGAAAGAGCGAGAACCACTGCACAGTTTATAACACCAAATTATAATCATTTTTATTTTGTTGTTATAAACTGTGTTATGGTTGTTGCTTTTTCTTTTTGAACATTTATTTTGCATTCACAGAACCCCCTCCCTCAACAATGGGTGCAGAGCAGAAGAAAATCTGATTCTGGCCATCTCACTAGCAAACATTCTCCTGTGCCAGGCATATTGTGAAATAATAGGAGTGGAGGAATAGTCTAATGGTTAGGGTGCTAGCTTAAGAACCAAGGACCCAATTTTTGAAAGGCATCTACATTGTTTACAGCCCAGTAAATCATGTAGATGCCTTAGTTGGAGATATTCAATGGCACTTACATGGTTAGTGCCGTTGGATATCACCTCCTAAATCCCCTACATGCCCTGATGTTATCTTTAAGGAGCAGATCGCTAACAGGGTAGCATCAGCAGCTTCTGGCTTTTGCAGCGATCACCGAATATTCAGTGCCATCACCACAGCATTGAATATCCAGTTTAGGGGGTCAGTGGGGAGGGCTATGTGCTGACAAGGCTCATAGTCCTTCCAAAATCAGCACAGTTTAATATCGGGCCCCAAGAAACCCACTGTTCAATTCCTTTCTTAAAATTTGTGATCATACAGTTTAACGGAGTTTGCACAGACTCTGCCCCTCCCATGATGACGTACAACGTATAAGACAGCAAACAGAAAGGGTAGGTGGAATGGCTACGGGTAAGGGGGGGACAAACAACAGACGCTTCCTCCTGTTCGCGACTTGAACGCGGTCGCCCGGTCAAGAACTGCGCTACTGAGGAGTCCGCTCTCGCTTGGCCTGTATTGCAAAGCCTCTCAAACACACTTCACACAACCAAACATGCTAGCATTTCCCAAATTCCAAAATTCCCGGGCTAACTGACTAAACCAGAATTACTAAACTGAAAGGGCTGATGGGTTCGCCCCGCGCACTACTTGCAGGGGTACTAGGATCACCCGTGGAAGTTGAACAGACTTCCTTTACCTGTTACTATACCAGAAGTGTCTCGAGACTTTCCCAAAACTATCTGACTAAGAACCAGAAAAATCAGTACTCACCGGATCCGGTAGCTAATGCGCTTCGCAGCCTGTTCCACCTGCGGTTGAATCCTGGACTCCCCTCAACCAGGGTTCGAGGTGTTGGCCAGCTGGACCCGGCAGGCTGCCGAGGCAAGGCGGAACCCTCCGATACAAGGGACCGGCGGTGCCTGGGATCCTCTCCGCTGTCGGTCGGCTGCGGTCCCAGCCGGACCAAACCTAGAGGCGGTAATACGCGGTATTATTCGCTTGCGTTCAATTCGTATTACTCTTCCCGGCCAATGCACCAAGAAATGTAATAGCGAAGGGCCCGCAACCCCAATAATACCCGGAGTCAATGGACGAGGATTCAACTCCCTTTTATTGTATATACAGTCTCAGCACTGGCATACAAAATGTCTGAGCCCCGAGCTCAGAAAAATGACAGTTTATATACCTTTCTTCTCCAGTCTAATACAGGCAAAACTTCTCATTGGTCCTGGTCTTGGTAGACATAACACTAAACATAATACTTCTGCTAAAGTATACAGTATATTTCGCTATCTTGCAAGGTCAGTTAGCTTGCAAAGATAGTGGAAGGCATATCAGAAGCATTCTCATCAAAAGCAAAACAAAGCAAGGCCAAACAAAGCAAGGCTAAGATGTATCTTTAGCCCTGGCTCAAAACACTAAACAATCTTCATAATGCTAGACAAAATATTCTTACACTGTTCAGCTTCTCTGCTATATTTTCATCCCAATTACGAGGTCAGTGCACATCTAGCAAAGATACAGTGGCGCGGCATTCTACTGAAACAGACATCTGGCTTACCTAAACAATAAACAAGAAAGTTTTAATTCTCTTATCTCCAGGAGAGCAGAACATGTTATCAACCAGAATAGAACAGTATTTCTTTCTAACAGCTAACAGCATTCTGTAAGTTTCCAAAATCAGCAATAACATTTTAAAGCAGGAGAAAAAGGGCTTCAGACCTAGCTCTGCTACATGCTAGGCCATCGCCTATCACAATATTGCTAAATATGCCAAAAAAGAGGGACTCAGCAGCACTCAGCCTCCCACTTCTACATAACATGAGTGACTTGGCACCCCAACAGAGCACTTCCCACCCTCTGAAAAAAACAGGAAATGCAAATTCTCATACGCCAAGGAACTAAAAGAAAAAGTGAGAATCGCAGCACAGTTTATAATACAAATTATAAAATTATAACTCATTTTGTTATAAATTGCATTATAGTTCTCTTTCTTTTTGAATATATATTCTGCATCCACAGAAACCTCTCCCTGGACAATGGGTGCAGAGAAGAGGTAGGACATTCACCCACAGAATTCAATATATTAAAAAACATTCTGATTCTGATCATTTCACTAATATAAACATTCTCCAGTACCAGGCATATTGTGAATTAATACAAAACTTTACAAATGTCACTGATGATCTACAAGGCCAAATCAACCATATCATACCAGCATAAACTTCCAAAACTCATACAACAAGGGGCCCACCCAGATAAAAGCAGCACTATAAATATAGTAGTGGGCCCTAGAACATTGATACACCAATTGAAAAACTAAACAAGTCAAATTACTACAGTACATTATAGATCCCTTCATACAAACTCCATGTTAACAGAATGCCTGGCCTCAGTCACACACTCAGAACACAGACCCTCACCAAGTACAGAAAAAGTAATGATAACCTAAAGTAAAAATAAAAATATGTAGACAAAAACTAAACTGAAACCCAAGAAGACAGACTCTGCATGCAGTGCAATACCAGGAAATAAAAGACCCATTTCCCTGGTCTGTGTAAAATATAAAAATAACACAAAGAACAATCACTCATTTGAAAATAAAAATATTTTTCTACCTTTTTTGTCTGACCATTTTATACTCTGATCATTCTGGTCTCGATCCGAAGCTTCTGTCTTCTATTAGCTCTCTTTCTACAGTCTCTAGTCCATCTGCCATTTCTTGTCTCTCCTTTTGTTTTCTTTACTTCCTTCCTTGGATATTGATTTTTTTGCTTTCCACCTTTCTTCCATTTATTTGTCTCTCTCTCTCTGGCCACCCAGATTTCACTACTCCTTACTATCCAGTTCTCAAGCCCCCTCTTTTTTATGACATCTACCTACAATTTTTCAACCTTCACCCCAGTCCTTCCATTCCCCAGCTCTTCTTCCCTGGTCCATTATTCCCCAATCTTTTGCTCACTCTCCATGTCTAACATTGAATATCCCTGTCTATGTCCCCTACGTGCCCTGATGCTATCCGGTTAGCATCGGGACATGTTGGGGGCATTTTGGGGTGGAAGAGAGGCCGAAAATGATGCTAAATGGGCAGCAGCGGTGTTGCATGCTGCCTGGCTGGTGATCAGCACCATGGAGATAGACGAGGAGAACCCTTGCCTATCTTTGGGGTGCTGATTGCTAGCCAGAAGCAGCCAGTGTCACTGCTGCATGGTTAGCCTTGGCAGCTTGCTGTCCCTGCGGCGATCAGTGGATGTTCAGTGCCATCGTTGCACATTGAATATCCGGTTTAGAGGTCAGCAGGAAGGGTTGTGTGCCTTAGAGTGGATAAGGATCTTAGTAGTGTGTTCAGAAAGGAAGGGACAAATTTTGCTGATGTTATAGAGAAAGAAACAACAGGGTTTAGCTATCTATTGTATGTGTTCAGAGAAGAAGAAAGGAGTCAAAGATGACCCCAAGGTTGCGAGCTGAGGATACAGATAGAAGTAGAGTGTTATTCACAGAGACAGAGAAGGGGGAAGGTGGCTTTAAGGGCAAAGATAAGGAGCTCTATTTTAGCCTTGTTCAGTTTCATATGGCAGTGGAACATCTAGGCACAACATCAAATAAGCAGGCTGAGATATAGTTCTGGCTTCCTGGAGAGATTTCAGGTGTAGAGAGGTAAATTTGAGAGTCATCAGCATAAAGATGATGCTGAAAACCATGGAAGGAGATGAAAGCACCAAGGGATTGAGTGTAGAAAGAGAAAAGGAGAGGTCCCCAGACAGAGCCCTGAGGTACACCGACCGAGAATGGGATTGGGATAGAGGAGGATCATAGACTAAAGGTTCAATGAGAGAGATAAGCAAGCTAGTCCTAAAACGAAGAAAGAACAAGCTATTAAGGAGAAGGTTGTGATCAACAGTGTCAAACCCAGAAAGGTCAAGAAGGATGAGGACTGATTAAAGGCCCTTGGATTTAGCAAGGAATAAGTCATTAGAGAGTTTGGCAAGAGCAGCTTCTGTAGAATATAGATGATGAAAGCCTCTGTATCGTTCCATGGTACGACCGCACCTTGAATATTGTGTGCAATTCTGGTCGCCGTTTCTTAAAAAGGATATAGCGTTATTAGAAAAGGTACAGAGAAGAGCCACCAAAATGGTAAAGGGGATGGAAGGCTACTCTTATGAAGAGAGGCTACAAAGGTTAGGGCTCTTCAACCTGGAAAAGAGACGGCTGAGGGCAGATATGATAGAGGTCTATAAATTATTGAATGGAGTGGAACGAGTAAACATAGATCAATTGTTTACGCTATCAGAATATAGAAAGACTAGGGGACATGCAATGAAGCTACAGGATAAACTATTTAGGACAAATAAAAGAAAATATTTGTTCACTCAACGTGTAATCAAACTCTGGAATTTGTTACCGGAGGATGTAGTAAGAGCTGTTAGTGTAGCTGGGTTTAAAAAAGGTTTGGACAAGTTCCTGGAGGAAAGGTCCATAAACCATTATTAAAGAGGGACCCAGGATATCGATGCTTGACCCAATACAAGCATTGTGGAACCTGTGTCCCTTGGGGAAACTGCTAGGTACGTATGACCTAGATTGGCCACTGTTGGAAACAGGATACTGGGCTTGATGGACCTTGGTCTGACCCAGTATGGCATATCTTATGTTCTTATGTTCTTATGTAACATCTCTCATCACCCATCCAGTGTCTCTCTCTCTCTCTCTCTCTCTCTCTCTCTCTCTGGCTTTCTCTCCCCTCCATCCAGTACCTCCTCTCTCTTTTTCTTACCATGTCTGCCATCTCATTTCCTATCCCCCCTGCAACCAGCATTACCCCATCTCCATGCCATAGCATCCCTTCCCTATTCCTCATGTCCAGCATCTCTCCATCTTTCTCAATCATTTACCCCATATCAGTCTTCTCTCCTCTCTATCCCTTTTACCCCCATGTCCTGCATTTCTTTCTCTCCTTATTACCCAGTGTACAGCATCTCCACTCTGTCATCCCCTCCACAAGTCCAGCATTTTCCCATAGTCTCCTTATAATCCCCTAGCCAACATCACCATTCTATCACTCCTCTGTGCTTCTCACTATACCCATTTCCATGTCCACTATCTACCTAGCCCCCCACCTCAATCTTATCCCTACTGCCTCCATATTACCACCCCCCCCCCCACACACACACACACACCCAGCATCTCCCTTCTGACTCCCTGTGTCCTTTCATGTCCACATCCTGCCCCCTTCCCTGTTGTCTAGCATTTGTCCTCCTGTCCCCCACATTGTCCAGCACTTGTCCTCTTGTTTCCCCTTCCCTGTTGTCCAGCATTTTTCCTCATTTCCCCTTCCCTGTTGTCCAGCATTTGTCTCCCTGCTTCCCCCTCTCCAGCATTTGTCTTCCTGCCCCGCTCCTCTGTTGTCTAGCACTTGTCCTCCCGCCCCCTCCTTCCACCTGCACCTCTCTTCCTACCGCTAAGATGTTCCTGCAAGCCTTCAGGCTGATTCATCTGGCGGCGGCACTCCAGCTGTTTTTATTTTTTATTTTACTGCCTCTGGCCTGCCACAGCCCTCCTGCCACTTATTTTTTCTCAAGAATTCTTGAGAGAGAAAAAAAAGCATCAGAAAGGCAGAGGCAGGCCATAGACAGCAAAATCTAAAATGAAAAGAGCCAGAGTGTCGCTGCCGGACGAATCAGTGTGATCACTTGCCGGGTTCCTGCAAGCAATCAGGCTGATTCATCTGGCGGCGGCACTCCAACTCTGTTTTAATTTTAGATTTTGCCGCCTTTCGCCTGCCTCTGCTTTCCCATGTAGGAAGGCAGAGGCAGACCAGAGGTGGCAAAATCTAAAATTAAAACAGAACCGGAGTGCCGTCGCTGCCGTCGGAGTACCGCACCCTGCAAACTGCCATCTGAGGCGACCGCCTCAGCTGGCCTAATGGTAGAGCCGCCCCGGATTATGGCAATTGCTGAGACTTCACAGAACAGTTTAATTTCACTTTTGTATCACAGCTCCAACACTGTTAACCACCATCCTGAACATCTTTTGTACCTCATACACTTTCAGTCCCTTTCTCAGACTGGAGCTTTCTCTTTCACTGGTTTCCATAAGGACAAAAGACGACCCATGGATCCAGATTTGGATTCTCACACTACTGTCACTGCAAACTGTAGCTCTGTATCCATGTTTTTTCTCCTGTGTCCTCTACCTCAATTCTCTCCTCACATTGTTGATAACTCAGTGAGGTCCCTGATAGGAACCTTGGCTCCTCCTTTGACTCCTCAGCTGCTCCAAGATTCAATCCTCTGGAAACTTCTCCAACTCAGCAATCAGAAAAGCCCTCTGCTGACAATCTAGTATTACCTTTCACTCCAACTCCAGAGTGATCAGACATCTTTTTGGTACTCAAGACAGGATGTCCAACTTCTACTTTCCTCTCTTGTGTCTCCTTCTCACTTCTCCCTTCTCAGATCTCTCCCAAAATCCTTGTGTACCCTACATACTAAACAGAACGTACCAAATATTCTCTCTAGAGTGGAAATACCCAGTCTATACTCAAATATCTTCCTTACTCCTACTTCCTTCACAGGTAGAAAATCCCAAAACCTTCAGATGTGAGAGTCACAGTTCTGGTAAGGTGGATCAGGGAATCCCCTTACATATAGATTTTCTACTGTCTTGCAGATGGCACAGAAGCATTCTGTGTTATTGTAGGTAAATGTGTTCTTATTCTCTGTAGAGTGTCTGGGTTTTATATGTAGAAACCCCTAATGTTATACCAGCTGTTGATGTAGAGATCTCTAATGGTTCTACTAATTACTGCCTATATAACCTTTTTATGCCATACAATCTTTCTAAAAATTAAGAAGGCTCTTCTCACCAGTGAGGCAATGGTAAGAAAAGACCTCATCTTAAAGGAAAAGCGATTATATAAATATCAAGCACGAAAGCAGTTTCCTATCTTTGGCTGCCTAAACCATCATACCATAGAGGAGAAGGAATCTGACTGGCTAAGCTTACTATCTTTGACTGGATAAGTCGCTGTGCCACAGAGGTAGTAGGAGTCCTTGGCTGTCAATGTCATCGAAGCAGCACATGTGTATTTACAAGGGTTGTTTAGGCCACTGCATTTCACAGTGCATACTCCTATATTGACTAAATAAGCCAACAACCAGTACTGATTAGGTACAATAAGGGTTCATGAGCAAGAGGAGGCCTCTGAGAGGAGTAAAAGTGTTCCACTGATCCTAGAAGTAAAGAGAAGGATTTGGAGGAGAACCCCAGGAGCTGAGTCAAAGAGGGCCAGAGTTCTGTGAGGAAGAAGTTCCTGCCACCATATCTGTGTCTAATATCTGGAAACTGCAAGATAGGAATTGGATCGAGGAGAGCCTAAGGTTCAAGGATGGAGCGCCTGCAGTCTGTGCCTGTGACCAGCCTCTAAGGCTTAGGGGAAGACTACCAGTGAACAGAGAAAAGGAGTTTTCCCTACCCCAAGATAGAGGGAAAGAGCAATAGTAAACTGTATTTTGCACATTTACTATACTGTGCATGTTTATTGTTTTTTCTGGATTTTGACCACACAGAAGCCAATTTTCAAAAAGCTCAATATTCAATGGGTGGTTCGATGACCACAGCGTTGCCTGTATTATTTGGATAGTGACTGCTGCTAAATACCTGCACTGTGCACTGCTATCAGGATAAGTGCTATCTTATTCGGATAAGGGTCAATTTTCAGTTGGCACCAGGGCCGGCCCGTCCATTGTGAGATAATGTTGTTCGCACAGGGCCCCACGCTTCAGAGGGCCTCGTGTGAACACCATTAATGCACAATGTGGATGGCTGCAGAGGGAGCCGGGGAAGCCCGTGCAAGGCCCCAGCTCCCTCTGCACAGCTGCTAGCGTGAGGAGTCTTTTCCCTCACGCTAGCGGCTGTATCTGTGAAACCATGAATGCCGGGAGAGGTTAAAGGTAATGCCCTTTATCCTTTCCCAGCATTCGTGGCTTCACAGATACAGTCGCTAGCGTGAGGGAAAAGGCTCCTCACGCTAGCGGCTGTGCAGAGGGAGCCGGGGCCTCGCGCGGGCATCCCCAGCTCTCTCTCCAGCCCTGTAGACGGCCGTGGGGCTGTTCGGGGGTGGGGCTAGGACTGGATGAGCTATGATGGAGGGAGGGGGAAGTGGGGCTGGAAATGGGCTCTAATGGGGGGGGGCTAGAAGTGTAAATGGGCCATGATGGGGGGGCCTAGGATTGGATGGGCTGTGATGGGGGGGCTAGGACTGGAAATGGGCTGATGAGGGGGCTGGAAATTGTCTGATGGGGGAGCTTGGAGTGGAAATGGGCTGATGGGGGGGCTGGAATGGAACTGGAAAAGAGCATATTGGGGTTAGGACTGGAAATGGACTGATGGGGGCTGGAATAGGACTGGAAATGGGCTGATGGGGCTGGAATAGGGCTGGAAATGGACTGATGAGGGGGCTAGGATTGGAAATGGGCTGATGGTGGAGCTTGGAGTGGAAATGGGCTGATGGGGGTTGGAATGGAACTGGAAAAGAGCATATGGGGGGCTAGGACTGGAAATGGGTTGATGGGGGCTGGAATAGGACTGGAAATGTATGATGGGGGCTGGAAAAGGGCTGGAAATGGGCTGAAAAGGGGGCTAGGATTGGAAATGAGCTGATGGGGGCTGGAATAGGACTGGAAATGGGCTGACAAGGGGGCTAGGATTGGAAATGGAAAAGAGCATATGGGGGGCTAGGACTGGAAATGGGATGAAGGGTGGAGCTTGGACTACAAATGGGTGATGGGCTGGAATAGGACTGGAAATGGCTAATGGGGGAATAGGACTGGAAATGGGCTGACGGGGGCTGGAATAGGACTGGAAGCGGACTGAGGAGAGTTGGAATAGGGCTGGAAATGGGCTGACAAGGGGGCTAGGATTGGAAATTGGCTGATGAGGGAGCTTAGAGTGGAAATGAGCTGATGGGGGGCTGGAATGGAACTGGAAAAAAAGCATATGGGGGGCTAGGACTGGAAATGGGCTGATGTGGGGGCTTGGGAGATTGGGACTAGAAGGAAGCAGATGTTGGGTGGGTCTAGAACTATAAGGGAGCTGATTTTGGGGGAGGACTAGAAAGGTTTGGGGATGGGAAATGAGAATGGAGAGGGGAAAACATATTTTGTGTGGGAGGGAAGAAAAGTCTACGATGGGCTGGGCATTGGGAGAGTAAATGGGGATTGAGAATGGAAGGGTGAAATTTGAGTGGATGATAAAGGAATAAGGAAAGAAAAGGGGAAAAGAGCAAAAGAGGAAAGATCAGTTTGTTAAAGCAGATATAGAGAGAGAATGGAAAAAATCTAAAAGAGAAGAAAGGACAAATGGATAGTTCGCAGAATACACGAAGAAACCAGAAGAAAGTGACTGGAGCAATTGCAGCTAAAAAATAAAATCCCAAACAGAAGGCAGAAAACTACTTTTTATTTTGAATTTATTAACTGGAATAAGTCTGGTCTGGGAAGTGTGTATTGCTAACATCTTTGCGTTTTTGCTTAGTGCAAGCAGAAATTAATTTATAGTTTTATTTCTCCAGTGTTGTACATTTCATGTTTGGATTTTGGGGTTCCCAGTTTAATTATCATCTTCCTATTTCTAAATTGTGATCCCTTGTTCTTTGTGTGGTAACAGTCTATGTTCTGCATGTGTAACCAAGTTGAGGTATTTTGTTCATATTGTTTCTATTTGACAGTCCCACTTGTTCTCTTTCCCCAGTAGGAGATGCATTGGTATACTCTGAGATGTACTGGTTTTAATATCTGCAGTGTTGCCTTTTGATAGGTAGGGTTTGGTGCTTTGTGAGTCCTGATAGTGCTGTTATGATACGGTGGATTTGCTATGGGTTAAGAATATAAGAACATAAGAACATAAGAAATGCCATACTGGGTCAGACCGAGGTCCATCAAGCCCAGTATCCTGTTTCCAACAGTGGCCAATCTAGGTCATACGTACCTAGCAGTTTCCCCAAAAGACACAGGTTCTGCAGTGCTTGTACTAGGCCAAGCATTGATATCCTGGGTCCCTTTTTAATAGTGGTTTATGGACCTTTCCTCCAGGAACTTGTCCAAACCTTTTTTAAACCCAGCTATACTAACAGCCCTTACTACATCCTCCGGTAACAGATTCCAGAGTTTGATTACACGTTGAGAGAAGAAATATTTTCTCCTATTTGTCTTAAATAGTTTACCCTGTAGCTTCATTACATGCCCCCTAGTCCTTCTATATTCTGATAGCGTAAACAATTTATCCACGTTTATCCGTTCCACTCCATTCATTAATTTATACACCTCTATCATATCTCCCCTCAGCCGCCTCTTTTCTAGGTTAAAGAGCCCTAACCTTTTTAGCCTCTCTTCATAGGAGTAGCCTTCCATCCCCTTCACCAATTTGGTGGCTCTTCTCTGTACTTTTTCTAATAACTCTATGTCCTTTTTAAGATACGGTGACCAGAATTGCACACAATATTCAAGGTGCGGTCGTACCATGGAGCGATACAGAGGCATTATAATATCCTTTGTTTTATTCTCCATCCCTTTCCTTAGGATACCTAGCATTCTATTTGCTTTCTTGGCCGCCGCTGCACACTGGGCGGAGGGTTTTAACATGTTATCCACGATGACTCCTAAATCTTTTTCCTGGGTGGTGGTTTCTAATGTGGAGCCTTGCATCTTGTAACTATAGTGTGGGTTGTTCTTTCCTAGGTGCATAACTTTGCACTTGTCCACATTAAATTTCATCTGCCATTTGGATGCCCAGTCTTCCAATTTATCCAGATCCTCCTGCAGTTTTCCACAATCCTCTTGGGTTTTAACAACTTTAAACAGTTTTGTGTCATCTGCAAATTTGATTACCTCACTAGTTATTCCCTTTTCCAGGTCATTTATGAATATGTCAAAAAGTAGCGGACCCAGTACAGATCCCTGGGGTACTCCACTATTCACCTTTTTCCATTGGGAATATTGGCCATTTAGCCCTACCCTCTGCTTTCTATCTTTTAACCAGTTCCCGATCCACAATAGTACACTGCCTCCTATCCCATGACTTTTTAGCTTCGCCAAAAGTCTCTGATGGGGGACCTTGTCAAAAGCTTTCTGAAAGTCCAGATACACTATATCAACCGACTCACCTTTGTCTACCTGTTTATGCACACCTTCAAAAAAACAGATCAGATTAGTAAGAAAAGATCTTCCTTGTCTAAAGCCATGTTGGCTGTCTCCCATTAGGCCATGACTATCTACATGCTGTGTAATTTTGTTCTTTATGATGGCTTCTACCATTTTCCCTGGTACTGACGTCAGGCTCACCGGTCTGTAATTTCCCGGGTCACCCCTGGAACCCTTTTTAAAAATTGGTGTTACGTTGGCGACCCTCCAATCTTCAGGTATTACAGATGATTTTAATGAAAGTTCACAGATTACCAATAACAGGTCTGCAATCTCATATTTCAGTTCTTTCAACACTCTGGGATGTATACCATCCGGTCCAGGTGATTTGCTACTATTCAGTTTATCAAATAGTTGTAATATATCTTCCCGGTGTAGCGATATTTCTCTCAATTCCTCTGCAGTATCACCTTTAAATACCACTTCAGTCTTGGGTAACACCCCTACATCTTCCTCAGTAAAGACCGAAGCAAAGAATTCATTCAGTCTCTCTGCTATAGCCTTGTCTCCTCTTACTGCCCCTTTTACCCCTCTATCATCTAATGGTCCAATTGACTCTCTCACAGGCCTTTTGCTACGAATGTACTTGAAAAAGTCTTTATTTCGTGTTTTTGCTTCCGTAGCAAGTTTCTTCTCAAATTCCCGCTTTGCCTGCCTTATCAATGCTTTGCATTTAACTTGCCAGTGCTTGTGCTGTTTCCAGTTTTCATCATTTGGCTCTTTTTTCCATTTTCTGAAGGTTGCTCTTTTGGCAGCAACAGCCTCTCTGACCTCACCTTTAAACCATGCTGGCAGTTTTTTGGACTTTCTTCCACTTTTCTTAATGCGTGGAATACAGCTGGTCTGGGCTTCGAGGATAGTATTTTTAAATAACACCCAAGCTTGCTGTAAGTCTTTAACCTTTGGAACCGCTCCTTTTAATTTTTTCCGAACTATATTCCTCATTCTATCATAGTCACCCTTTTGAAAGTTAAAAGGTAGTACTGTGGATTCCTTTACTATCTGTCCTCCACTGATTAAATCAAACATGATCATACTATGATCACTATTGCCAAGTGGTCCCAACACCCTTATTTCTTGCACCAGATCTGGCGTTCCACTAAGGACTAGGTCCAGTATGGCTTCCCCTCTGGTCGGTTCATGAACCAGCTGCTCCAAGAAGCAGTCATTTATTTCATCTAGAAACTTTATCTCTTTAGCTTGTCCTGCTGTGACACTGTCCCAGTCGATACCGGGGTAATTGAAATCACCCATTATTACTACTCTGTTGTGGCTTTTGTTAGCTTCCTTGATTTCTTTGAGCATTTCATCATCCATTTGTTCATTCTGGCCAGGTGGTCGATAGTATACTCCCACTGCCATCACCTTCCCCTTCATAAATGGAATTTCAATCCATAGAGATTCTACAGCATATTTTGTTCCCTGCAAAACTTTAATCCTTTCTGACTCAATGCCCTCTCTAACATAGAGCGCAACCCCTCCACCAATTTGTTCAGCTCTATCATTACGATATAGTTTGTATCCAGGTATCACAGTGTCCCACTGGTTATCCTCCTTCCACCATGTCTCTGAGAGTGCAATCATATCTAACCTCTCATTTAATGCTATATATTCTAATTCTCCCATCTTATTGTTTAGACTTCTAGCATTGGCATACAAGCATTTTAGAGACTGTATTTTATTAATATTAATCTGGCTATTGGTAGGCATGGGTAATTGGGAATCTTTATGCTCTGTCTGCTCCTTACTCAAGGGCATTTGGGCTACTATACTCCCTTTTGGAACCTCACTGCTTTTGGTAGTATCCTTCAAGGATACCTTTGTCCGAACCGTGCGCTCCTGGGTGACTGTCGGCTTTCCCCTATTTTCTAGTTTAAAAGCTTCTCTATCTCTTTTTTAAAGGTTAATGCCAGCAGTCTGGTCCCATCCTGATTAAGGTGAAGCCCATCCCTTCGGAAGAGCCCCCCCTTTCCCCAGAATGTTCCCCAGTTCCTAACAAATCCAAAACCCTCATCCTTGCACCATTGTCTCATCCACGCATTGAGACTCCGGAGCTCTGCCTGTCTTTTGGGTCCTGCACGTGGAACAGGAAGCATTTCGGAGAACGCTATCCTGGAAGTTCTGGATTTCAACTTCCTACCTAAAAGCTTAAATTTAGCCTCCAGAACTTCCCTACCACATTTTCCTATGTCATTGGTACCAACATGTACCAAGACAGCAGACTCCCCCCCAGCACTATCTATGATCCTATCTAGGCGGTGCGTGAGATCTGCTACCTTCGCACCAGGCAGGCATGTTACCAGGCGATCCTCACGTCCACCAGCCACCCAGCTATCTACATTCCTAATGATTGAATCACCAACTATAACAGCTGTCCTGACCCTCCCCTCATGGGGACATGGCCCTGGAGAAACGTCCTCGGTGCGAGAGGGTTTTACATCACCTGGAGGACAGGTCCTAGTTACAGGATCACTTCCTGCCACACCAGGGTGATGCTCTCCTGTCACGTGACCTCTCTCCTCCATGGCAACAGGGATGCTGCCAGACTGGAGGTGGGACTTCAGGACTATATCCCTGTAGGTCTCGTCCATGTACTTCTCTGTCTTTCTTATGTCTTCCAGGTCTGCTACTCTAGCCTCTAGAGAACGGACTCGTTCCCTGAGAGCAAAGAGCTCCCTGCACTTAGTGCATATGTAGGACCTCTCACCAACTGGGAGATAATCATACATGTGACACTCGATGCAAAAGACTGGAGAACCCCCATCTCGTTGCTGGACCTCTGACTGCATCTTAGTTTAAAGCTTGTGTTTAGGTCTTTTAAATCGGTATATAATAAGGATTGGTGTAGATGCTTATACTAATAAAAGTGTATCTAATACCCCTAATACACCCTGTGTACCTGAAGCTAATTAATCACAGGTCCTCTGTGTATGACTGATTTGGATTAAGAGCTGCACCTGAGAGCAGCCCCTTTCCTCTAAGATGTCCAAGTACCTATAAAACTACAATTTCCCCATGGGTGGGTGGGTGCTGGGGAGGGAGGGGGGGAGATAAGTCCTATTAAAGAGGGCAGTTACAAGGTACCCTGTCCTGAACCCTCAGCAGGGGGATGGGGGTACCACACAAAGCCCAGTTAGTTGAGAGAGGCAAGGTAAGTACAGCTGAGAAGGCTGAACTTGCACACCACTAAGACAAACACTAAATAATTAAACAAACAACAGTTAGACAAACAGTAAATAATTAAATAAACAGCTAGAACTCACAGTAAGATGTCCCAGGAGGCAAAAATCCACTCACTAGCAGAGCTCTGTAAAAGTTCAGCCTTTCTCTGATCAGAGAAAAGCAAACTAAAACAGCCTATGCACACGTGGAGAAAACAGGAACAAGGTTACAGGATACCTCAGGGGGAGGGGGTCAGGGGGAGGAGTCACTCAGGCAGGCAAGGACAGGAAAAAGCTTAACAAACAGCAGGCTCTGGGGAGAGAGATTAATTCAAAATGGCTACCACACACACAGGGGGAGGAGTCACTCAGGCAGGCAAGGACAGGAAAAGCTTAACAAACAGCAGGCTCTGGGGAGAGAGATTAATTCAAAATGGCTACCACACAAGGCCCAGTTAATTGAGAGAGGCAAGGTAAGTACAGCTGAGAAGGCTGAAACTTGCACACCACTAAGACAAACACTAAATAATTAAACAAACAACAGTTAGACAAACAGTAAATAATTAAATAA
This sequence comes from Ichthyophis bannanicus, assembly GCA_033557465.1. Lineage (NCBI taxonomy): Eukaryota > Metazoa > Chordata > Amphibia > Gymnophiona > Ichthyophiidae > Ichthyophis > Ichthyophis bannanicus. Next base: position 248,244,154 of record CM066031.1, read on the forward strand.
ACAGCTAGAACTCACAGTAAGATGTCCCAGGAGGCAAAAATCCACTCACTAGCAGAGCTCTGTAAAAGTTCAGCCTTTCTCTGATCAGAGAAAAGCAAACTAAAACAGCCTATGCACACGTGGAGAAAACAGGAACAAGGTTACAGGATACCTCAGGGGGAGGGGGTCAGGGGGAGGAGTCACTCAGGCAGGCAAGGACAGGAAAAAGCTTAACAAACAGCAGGCTCTGGGGAGAGAGATTAATTCAAAATGGCTACCACACAAACAGGGGGAGGAGTCACTCAGGCAGGCAAGGACAGGAAAAGCTTAACAAACAGCAGGCTCTGGGGAGAGAGATTAATTCAAAATGGCTACCACACAAGGCCCAGTTAATTGAGAGAGGCAAGGTAAGTACAGCTGAGAAGGCTGAACTTGCACACCACTAAGACAAACACTAAATAATTAAACAAACAACAGTTAGACAAACAGTAAATAATTAAATGGTCAGTGTTTGTAGTACTTCCTAATGGGCCTGGTGGTTGTCACTGCAATATAGTAATGTAGAAATCTGTTAGTTTTTCTTTATTCAGAGGCATGTTTACTAAAAGCGCATGTTAACATTATGCAAATTTTTATGCAAAGTAGGTTCCTTATGCAAATGAGGCCCCACAATTAATCTCCGCACATGGCGCCGCACCCCTCTTGGGCCGCCCCTGGTTGGCACTTATCCAGATAGCATCGTAAGCCTGCTTTACATGCACCCTAATCAGATAGTGCAGAGCGATCTGTGGAAATATTCATTGGCACTCTCCGGGTAGCACCACTAAATATCACAGTCAGCACCATTACGCAGACAGCCTCCCACTGGCTGTCCAGCTAAGGGTTCTGAATATCAGCCCTTTAGAGATTTTCAGTGAAATGTAATGGTTCAGAACAAACTCTGGACAGGACAATGAGGTTTTGGAACTGGAAGTAAATGGCAGAGAGTGATTCCAGGAGCCAATGGCCCTGGTCCCATCCCAGAACCTTCTAAACCCCAGGTGGTAGACCTATGCAGGAAGAGCAGGGATTTGCCCTAGGCATGTTTGGCTTTGTTTTTTGCAAATGGCCTTACTCCTAGACAGACTCTGCTCTTTAAGTGCAGTCGCTGCTGAAGATTCCCAAGCCCCAGCAGCTGAACAAATCTGATCATGTCTATTATCTCCTGCTACATGTCCTGCAGCAACAGCAGTCATAGCTTCCATCTGTGCACGGCTTCCAATGCGCCAGCCCATTCACAATCTCTGCCACCGACCAATAGCGGCCAGCACAACCTGGCTCCATGTGGCCTCTAAGCCCCACCCCCTTAAAGGAGATCCTTGATATACTGCTGCTCAGCAAAATCAAGCTGGCCCGGTTACAACCTATGAAACTGCAGTGATACAAATGTGACCTCCACCCTCCCCCTCACATGCACACACACACACTGCTCAAGGCTACAGGCATCACCCTTTGTACTTTTTTTTTAAAGAAAAATTTCCCAGGCACTTGCCGTGTCCAGCTGCAACTTTCACTTGTCTCTAACCCTAAGGGCAAAGAGCAATAAAATCAGGTTTTCCTTCAAAGTTGCAGCACAGGAATCTTTGCAGTATTTTAAGCGCACACAGGAGGGTTGGAGTTTGGTTGGAGGTAAAATGCAGGACTATGTAGCAGGGGAAGGGGAGAGCCCCAGGCATTCTGGACATGAGGAAATGGAAAATAAGGTGAGATTCTAGACACAGGGGAGACAAGGTGACATGCTGGACACAGGGAAGGGGCAGAGAGGCAAGAGGATAGAAGCTGGACATGGGAGTGGGTATAGGAAGTGTAATACAGAAGCACAGGCAGAGCCTATGGAAGTAGAAAAAAAGGTGGATTTTACCTTTAAAAATGACAGTCAGCCAACACACACAGCTCAGGGTCTGCACAAGAGAAGCAAGCAGAGAGAGGGAGCAGTTGAGCTGACACACCCAGGCTCTGACGTAGCAGCAAGTTTGGAGTTTGATTACTCTCACCTGCTTAAAAAAGCCGAGCCAAGCTTCAGAGGGCAGAAAGATAAACGCTGCTCAGTAGCCCCAGAAAGAGAAGAGAAGGAGGCAGAGAAGGAGGGAAGCAGAAGGCCTGGCAGAGAGCAAAGAGGTGGAAGGAGTGGCAGAGAAGGAAGCAGTGGCCAAGAAGGAGAGACTGGCACACGGAGAGCTTCAGAGAAGTGGAGAGGCTCAGAGACTTCAGAAGGTTGGAGACTCTGTGAAGAACCTGGTTGTAGTTAGGGAAGTGAGACTAACCGAGCAGAAGGAGAGAAGGCACAGCCATTTACTAGGAACCTGCCTAGCCCTTGAGATCTCACTGCCGGAGGAAAGGTCTCAAGGTCTATACAGGTGGGAACCTAACACTAAACCAGGGAAGTCAAGAGGCTCAGTTTGTACTAAAGAGCTAGGGCAGTGCTTTAGTCAGGAATTGAATGCAGAAAGGTATAAAGCATTGCCTAGCAGCTGGAGAGAACTAGGGGAGAGCCAGGGAAGAATCCCCACAGCCACAAACCGTACAAGACCTCACCATCTAGAACTGTACCCAGGGGAAACGCCCCAATTCTTAGAGAGAGGTTATTCCCAGCCTCGCAGTAACAGTTTGAAACAAAGCTCAGTAAGCCCTGAGGTTGAGGAGATGCAATGGGAATTTAATTCTGCTGACTCAGAAGAAATTCCAATGGATTGTACGCTCTGTCTCGCAGACGACATTAAATCTCTTCGCTAAAGATTTGGGTGAATGAGCTGAGATAAAGCAGAGGAAAGGAATCTTCTTCTTTGAGGAAAAAGAAGAAGCTGTTTTGATTTACTACTTTGTTGTAGAGAAAAATACCTTGCACGTTTTGGAAGTCAGGAGTATGCAAATACAGCTATTTTGTTTCTGTAAATAACCTTCAAGCAAAGCTCCTGTAAAGAGTACTGTTTGTTCTGCACCAAGTCTGTTTGGGAAGGGGAATAAATTTTCTTGTCAATTTTTGCCTAACACTCGACTCACGGCTATCCTTTTATCAGAGGACTAGAAACTACCACTCCCAGAAGGCATAGCGGGAGTAAAAGCTATAGTCATTTTCTGCATAAAGGACATCATGGCAGCCCCAACCCTCTGACCCCTAGGCGGAGGGCTGGGGGGGCTTATGACAAGTGGCGTAGTTTCACGGATTTTTGTGTAGAACTTACGAATATATAAGAGGATACAAGTGGAAAAACTCCAGGAGATACACCAAAGGTTTTTCAACGGAAGCAACCAAAGCTGCAAAGCTGTGTGCTGAGGAGCAGAGTGGGAGATCACTGGCAGTATTGGCCAGAGGGACCGCAGACCAGCGAAAAGACCCCTTTTCAAGGCCTGAATCTACACTATGCTCAAGTAAACGGTATTTGGGCGTGGGTGTAGAGGATTCCGGTGAGAAAGAGAGCTCATAACCAGCACCTAAGCTAGACAGTCTGAAAACACAGTGGTAGTGCCGCACTTGGTGGGCCTTTTCTTTCTTTTGTTTCTCTGCAGAAGAAAGCACGAGAGATGGATCCACAGGAGATGTTCCGTTGGATGGCCTCCCAATTCGAAAAACAGCGGGAGATGTCTCAGCACGCCCAGGAACAGGCTACTGCAACACTCCAGGCCCAGCAAAAACCGATTGTGGACATGGTCCAGGTTTTGCTTGCCGGCCAGAAGGTGGAAGGACAAGCAAGACCCGCGCATACCTATGTGGTAGGACCACAGCACTGTGAGACTTTAGCTTTTGGACAACTTACAGTTAATGATGATATAGACGACTTTATCGAGGCGTTCGAAAGAGTTGCCCTTAATGTGAAGTGGCTGCCAGAACAATGGGCAGTTAGGCTTGCGACGTCCCTAACGGGAGAGGCCTTAGCGGCCTATAAAGCCATGCCCACTGCTCTTGCGACGAGCTATGAGGAGCTCAAGAAAGCTATTCGAGATAGGTTGGATTTGACACCTATGGTCTATAGAAGAATGTTGAGAGTTACTAAGCTAAAGCCAAATGAAACACCTGAGGCTTTGGTACAAAGGGTACGGGACTTAGCCTGGAAGTGGCTCGCTCCTGAAGGAAAAACCCTTGAATCAGTAATTGATGCCATTGTGTTGGAACAATACATGGAAGCAGTTCCTAAAGAAATACATGCTTTTTTGATTTTGCAAAGTTGCCAGACCACAGCAGAGGCCGCCCTCCTTACGGGACAGTATCTCGAGGCCGCCCTCCTTACGGGACGGTATCTCGAGGCCGAGTTGGTTAGTAAACCAAAAGGGGGCACTCTAAGCGTATTGGGGAAGGCAAACTTTGAAAAATCAGAAAAAGGAGTTGAAACCAAATGGGAAACATGTAATCAATTGTCTGCCAGGGAGAGACAGTAAATGGGAATGAGGAAAATGTTATAAGTGTGGTAAAGCAGGTCGTATGAAAAAAGATTGTATGATGCGTACAGCACTGATAATTGCTAATGGTAAAAATGCACAAGAAGGTTTTCTTCTGAATGTGGAGGTTCAGGGTGTTTTAGCCAGTGCCTTGCTTGACTCGGGTGCAGACCAAAGTATGGTTTCGAGAAAACTCTGGCAGGCCATAGAAGCCCACAGTGGGTCAGCACCGAGTCAACCAGAAGGCAGCGTTAAGATCCGTTGTATACACGGAGTGTCTTCCTTTTACCCTCTGTACAAACTTTCAGTAAAAGGGTTAGGTACACGGAAGGAGGTGCTAGTGGCAGTAGTCCCTAAGTTGCCCCACGATATTATACTGGGTAGGGACTGGCCCCAGTTTCGTGTTACCAATATTACATTGACAGCTGTTTCTTGGTCAGACCATTATACAATTAACTGTGATGTGTTAGTCACCAGAACAAGCAAATTAGCAGATCTCTCTCCAACTTTTATTAGAAAATTTAAGCAATTCGATAAAGATGCCTTTCTAGATTATGTACTTCGTCGACTTGATAGGAACCTAACAAACCTTGATACATCTATTATCAGCTGGACAGAAGTAATACAAAATGCTGCTGTAGCTCCATATAAAAAAGCCCCAAGAAGAGATCTCTTATTGCTCCATGGTATTCCCAAGAAATCAACATTCAAAAGAGAGCCCTACAGAAGTTGGACCACAGATGGCATAGGTCTATGAGTCAAGAGTATCTCATAAGATATAATGATATGCAAAAGAAATATCAAGATTTTATAAACAATTTCAAGAGCGAATACTACACAAACCTCATAATGGGTACTCTCAACAAACCAAGGGAGCTTTTCAATATCACATGTACCCTAGTTAAAGAGCCAATATCTGACTCGGTATGCATTCCATTAAAGCCTCAAGATTTTGCTAACTTCTTAGAAGCAAAGTCTAATTCAATCTCAAAATGCAACATAAGTCTTATCGTCACATAATAGCAGCAATCTGTGGAATACCTTTCATGTTCCCTCTGCAGACCAGCTTGATAAGTTAATTGTCAATATAAATGCTTCTACATCTCCACTGGATCCTTGCCCAGTATGCTGGATCAAACTGGCAAAAAAACAACTTGTTCTGATATTACTTAATATTACATATCTGTCTCTTACTCAAGGTAACTTCTCTGCGGCTCTCAAGCAAGCATCCATAAGACCATTATTGAAGAGCAACAACCTAGACAAGACAGACCCTAAATCATGTTGTCTAATATCAGGTCTGCCTTTCGGATCAAAGATAATTGAGAAGATAGTTCAGATTCAATTACACGATCACATCGATATACATGCTCCACTAGATCTTCATCAACACAGTTTTAAGCCAAATTACAGTGCTGAGCGCTATTTACATTTCTTCTTGACACCAAACACAAAAAAGCGAGAGGCGTGCAGAGGTCACAGGTGTCTTTATTAATTGATCCTCAACGCGTTTCGGCAAACAATCTGCAGCGTGAAGATTGTTTAGAGTTTGTACTGCCGGGAGAAATTTAATCTTTCACTACAAGTATGCAGAGTTATTTATTTATTTACTTGGCATACATTTATACACCGCTCCTTCCAGTGATCAGAAGCGGTCCATCGTTGTACAAGACAGGGAGAGGGGAATAGACAAGGAAAGGATAAACAACGAGAAGATTATAGTTATACAATTGATTGGCAAATAAATTACTGTTTAAACACCAGTAAGAATTACAACTTATTGTACAAAACACGGGAGAGGGGACAAGATAAGGGGGTGATTAGCAATGGCACAATTACAGTTATACATATCATTGGCATAAATTTCAATTTGAACACCAGTGTAAATATACAACAGAGTCGCAATATATAAAGGCATAATAGGAGAAAATTATATACATATCGACAATTTGATCATCATGGAAGTGGACATCAAATGAGCATTAGGTTCATATGAGGCTTAGGCTTTTGAGGTAGATGGGCAGCATGGGAGGGGATAGTTGGAACCGTCTATGTGATGCCGTAGTGTATTTGGAATAGGTGTGTTTTAAGCTCTTTTCTAAAGACCTGTAAGTCCTTGATCTGACGTAGCTCGTGTGGCATCTGGTTCCAGAGTATGGGTGCTGAGTAGGTGAATGCCCGGTTGCTGGTCCGTTCTTTCACTGACCTTATGCTGCTGGGTACGCAGAGTGTGTTCAGGTTAGCAGTTCGTCGGCATCTGTTGGCAGGCTGAGTGGTGATAAGGTTATCGAGAAAGGAAGGAGATATTTTGTGGATAATTTTAAATGTAGATACCAGCATTTTGTAGATTATCCTTGCAGGTATGGGGAGCCAGTGGAGCTCTATAAGAACTGGAGTGATGTGGTCTGACAAACTCTTATTCATGATAATTCTGGCTGTTACATTTTGCGCCATTTGTAGGATGTTTAGTGTTTTTTTTGGTAGACCTTGCAGGATAGCGTTACAGTAATCCAGGTGAGGAATGATGAGTGCCTGTGCTACTGTTCTAAAGTCCGAGTGGTCAATGATGCAGCGTATGGGCTGTAGAACTCTCAGTTTGTGAAAAATTGCTCTGTTAGTTATCCGGAGGTTTTTGTCCATCTTTAGGTTAGCATCGATTAGTACCCCTAGGTATTTGATCTCATTTTTAGAGAGATAGGTGTTTCCGTTCAGGGTGATAGATGCAGGAGGTTTGACATCTTGTTTTCCTGATATGAACATCACTTCAGTTTTTTTGTGATTTATAGTCATATTGTTGCATTGGAGCCAGTTTTGCAGATCGTGTAGGCATTCTTCTAAATGGTTGAGATTGGGGTTGTTTATATCAAGTTGTGTGTACAACATGATGTCATCTGCATATAGGTGGTAGCTGATACTATGCTTCTGGAAAATTGCACATACTGGCTGGATATAGACGTTAAACAACAGGGAGGAGATGGCTGAGCCCTGTGGTATCCCTTGGGTTTGGGGGAAGGGTTTTGCTTGCTCGTTATTGAAACGAACCTGTTGCATTCTATTTGTTAGGTACGACTCAAACCACTTTATGGGTGTGCCTGTTATACCTATTGATTCTAGTCTGCGCAAGAGTATTTGATGATGTACTGTGTCGAACGCCGCAGATATATCTATGAATATTAGTATGAACATCTTGTTTTTGTTTTTCAGCCCCTTGATGAGGTTGTCTAAGAGTGCTATAAGTAGGGTTTCGACACCATTCTTGCACAAGATTTTCACAGAGTGCAAATTTGCATACCCCCTGAGGAAGGCGTTTGCTGAAACGCATTGGGGATCAATTAATAAAGACACCTGTGATCTCCGCACGCCTCTCGCTTTTTTGTGTTTGGTTCTCCCTTCTGTGAGAGCTTAGGCTCTTTTTTTGTGTTACCATCTCTTCTTGACAGCCTCCTATCTGGTATGGATAATGCTGGAGAAGGCTATATCTTAATCTTTATTGACATCAAAGCTGCCTTTGATTTAGTAAACCATTATATGTTAATTAAAAGCCTTAGTGACATTGGAATTTCTGGTATGGTTCTGAAATGGTTTATTTCTTATCTAATTGATAGAAAACAGATAGATGTGGAAATGTTCAATCAAATCAGTTAATTCTACGCCAAAATATTCTTCAAGGTTCAACACTGTCTGCTCTATTTTTTAACATTTATCTACAGTTGTGCAGCTCCCTAATAAGCAAGCATAATATCAACTATGAGATTTATGCAGATGATATTATGATCTTTACCCCTTTCAACACTGATTAGCTGCATCACTCTTGGATTGCAAATTGCCTAAGAGCAATGATAGTCTGCCTTATTAAGCTAAGCCTTGCAATCAATTTCACAAAGTCTGAAGTCCTTTATGTCACAAGAAGCACCTCTTTCACACCACCTAAGAGAATACATATTCTAGATTATGATCTAGTTGTTAAGCAGCATGAAAAGTATCTTGGTATAACTCTTGACCAAAATCTCAACTTCCAAGAGCACATTAAGAGAATAACTAAAAAGGCTTATTATAAATTACGAACAATCCAGAAATTAAAACCTTTACTAAATGAATGTGACTTCAGGATGATCTGTCAGTCTTTGATAACACCTATTCTGGATTTTTGAAATTTAGGGGTATGTTTACTAAACCGTCTTAATGTTACTGGCGCTAATTGTAGCGCTAACGTGAAGAATCCCATATAAGGAAGTGGGTGTTCCGGCGTTAAGCCGTGTATCGTGCGATAGAGGGCGCCTTGCCGTTTTCTTGTGATAGTGTGCAGCGCTACATGTTTGCATGCTGTAAGCCTAAGTATGTAGAAGTGCTGTGATAATAGCTACAGAGGTGTAGTACACTGGTTAATACAATGCTTCCCAAGACAGTGGTCATGAGTTCAATTCCCTCTGGGGTGCATACAGTATGGCATTCCAAGACAAGTCCTTTTAATGCGTGTAATGGACACATCTGAACAGTGTGTGCTGCCAATCGAAAAACTCACGCTGCAGTGCAGTAACCTGATGCGCATATTAGGGTTCCCACCCCGATGCACCGTAGTTTGCTACCCTCCAAGGCACCATATAAAGCGTCTCATGAGCTGGTGCAAACTAAGGTGCATCGAAAGAAGCCCAAAGGAGGGCAAGGCAATTAACACCTGCTAACACAGACCATGACCGGCACTAAATGAACTGACGTTGACCTGCAAACTTGGACTACTAACCACTTTGAGTATCCCCCTGATACATATACTGTGCTACCTTTTGCTAGATACTGAGATACATATACTGTGTTACCTTTTGCTAGATACTGTTACCTACTGTTGAATACTGTTATATGCTGCCTGTTACATACCGCCTCCCCACATGCAACGTCACCAACACTGCATGTTTTTACTTAGCAATATTACAAACTTACTGATGAACCACTGTTACCTAATGTCACTCTGATACACCATAGTGACTGATACTATTACCTGCTGTACTGTAACTACTGCCTGCTGATACGGTAACTTTTACCTCTGTACTAAGTTTGCCGCTTACACAGTAACTTTTACCTCTGTCTAAGTTTAACATTGGATATTAAGAAAACTGTATTGTCTTGTTGCACACTCGCACCTAGACATGAAGCTACTAAAACTGGTCCTAGGAATTTGGCTGTTCACCCTAATCTCACCATACACAACCAAAGCAAACATGTACCAATCTACACCACTCATATGTGGCCCACTCTTCATCCTCTATGCCATCCATACTCCGCAAAAACCCCTTCCCTCAACATACCTCACCACCGGTATAGTACCAACACACATGATCTATCCAGAACACGCAAGTAGAAAGCACGCAGGTGCGCAGAAGAACCGCAAGCCAAAGTCAAAAATGACACGGATGCGAAAGCCCAGCCGGCCCCTTGCTCAACAAATCCAGGCCCCACTAGATCCATTAGTGGTCTGTAACATCACCCTCATAAACGCCCGATCAATAAGAAACAAGACCCACATTATCTTTGACATAATCAAAGATGAGCAACCAGACATCCTCTGCATAATGGAAACCTGGATCACAAACACCGATGCTGCCTTACTGAACCAGATAAGCAGACCAGGCTATAACCTGTATAACTGCCCACGATCCAACAAAAGAGGTGGAGGAATGCTCATAATTGCCAAATCACACTTGAAACTCTCATGCACGTCCCTGGACTCAAACCCAGACATAGACATGCTCAAAGTGGAGAACTCAGCAATATCCATCTGCCTAATATACAGATCCCCATCACCGAACCATGAAATACTTGCTGCAGCGTTAGAAAACATTTCCTCAACACAACCAAAGAAATTCCAAATCATCCTCGGTGACCTAAACCTAGCGTCAACAACAGCAGTGCACGCCAACACCTTCCTGGAAGCTATGTCACAACTTGGGTATCATCAGATAATAAACAAGCCAACTCATGAAAAGGGACATACACTGGACATGGTCTTTACTCCTATGAACAAACAGACCAACCATGTTAAACCCCTAATTAAAATCAAAGCCATACCCTGGTCTGACCATCACCAAATAGACATACGGATAAAACTCCCATCGGTACCAAAAGATGCGAAAGCCCAACGAGAAACCCAACAGCAGAGATCTTTCAATAAGCTTGATCTGGATAGTCTCACAAGTAGCATCAAGGCGCACATTGACTTGGAATCTACAGACCTCGATGCACTAACAAAAAGCTGGGATGAAGGAATTCAGGCTGCAGCAAACCCGAAATGGAATAATACAGCAATCCCAGGTAAACAACAATCAGAGCCCTGGTACACAACTACGCTAACCAAAAGGAAGAGAGAACTTAGAAGGTCCGAAAAAAAGTGGAGACGTAACAAAACCTTGGAACTCAGAGCTGAATACCTCGACATCCTTGTAAAATACAAAGAGGAGGTAGATGATGCAAAAAGGAAACACCACACCAACCTACTGAATAAAGCCATCAACAAACCACGAGAACTATTTCGACTAGTGAAAACACTAACCAAAACAAACCAACCAGAACAGCAGAGTGACACTATTCAGCCTCAAACTCTCGCAAACCACTACGCGAGCAAGCTAACAACAACCACAACTGCGCTATGTCTGGCCAAAGCCCATTGGAAAACTGCAGTGAAGAAAGAACAGACTTGGAACGAATTTCACAAAATTGATGATAAGCAAGCGATTGAAATAATAACCAGTATCAATACCACCACCTCCCTGCTTGATCCCTGCCCAGCCACCTGGATTAAAGCAGCAAAAAAGGATATTGTCCACCAGGTCTCACACATTGTGAACCAATCACTGTCCCAAGGAATCATGCCCAACCAGCTCAAAAAGTCTATAATTAGACCGATACTAAAGAACAACTCGCTTAACAAAGAGGACCCATCTTCTTACCGCCCAATCTCCAGCATATCTCTTTTAGCAAAGATCATCGAAAAAGCAGCCCTCATCCAACTGCAAGAACACCTCGATGACCACGAAACCCTGGACAAACAGCAATACGGTTTCAGAAAAAATCATGGGGTTGAAACTCTGCTATTGGCCCTGTTTGACAACCTCCTCAAGGGTCTAGAAGACAGGAAGAAAATGTTTCTTCTCATTTTCATCGACATCTCCGCTGCCTTCGACACTGTACATCACCTAACCCTCCTTAACAAGCTGGCATCAATTGGAATCTTAGGAACCACCTTGAAATGGTTCTCCTCCTACATAAAGGACAGAAAGCCACAGGTCCAATTCAACGGAGAAAAAGCCGAAGCCTTCACTCAAACTCAAGGCATACCACAGGGGTCGGCGCTCTCAGCACTACTGTTTAACATTTACATGCAACCCCTCAGTGAAATATTCAGGAAATATGGCATCAACTACCACATATACGCAGACGATATCATGCTGTACACACAGCTGGATACCGTTGACCCGAATTACGCTCAGCTTGAAACCTGCATGGGAGAGATGCTGGGATGGCTGAAACAAAACAACATCATAATCATAATCATAATCATCATCATAATCATAAGAAGACTGAAGTAATGTTTATATCCAGTAAAACTGAGTTCGAACCACCTCCAACAATCACATTGTGCAACAATACCTACAACACTAAGAATGAAATTAGATATCTAGGAGTCACAATCGACAGAAAACTGAAAATGGAAAAACACCTCAGCAACACCAACAAAGCCATCTTTCACAAGCTTAGAGTACTACGACCCCTACGGAATGTACTAGAGCCATGTGACTTCCGTTCAGTTGCTCAAGCGCTCATCATGCCTCACCTCGACTACTGCAACTCCATCTTACAGGGTCTACCAAAGAAAACGACCAACATATTACAACTGGCACAACACGTTACAGCAAGGATCATCATGAGAACAAGCGTCACGGAACATATCACACCTGTATTGATGGAACTGCACTGGCTCCCAGTCGCTGCCAGGATTCAATACAAAACATTGGTAACAACATTCAAGTTAATTCACAACCTGGCCCCTTCATTCCTCTCCACCCTGATCTCCCTGCAACCTAACACCAGAAGCAGGAGAACCATCAGCTCAGACACACTAATAGTTCCTAACAGCATCAGACATGTAAAAATCAGTACTAGCCGCAGAGCGTTCTCCTTCTCTGCCCCCACTTTATGGAACCACCTACCACACGAGCTGAGAGCAATTAAAGACTTACTCGACTTCAGGAAAAAATTAAAAACTCATCTATTCAATTGTCACTATGACCAGATGTAAATCCAATAAGATAAAATGAAGGAATTGCTGTATGTAAAAATGTAAATAGATGAAGGATAATCGCTTTTAAATGTATGATAGTTATTTAAGGTCTATGTGTAGACCCTACTATGTGTGCTGTGTATTACCCCTGTTCTCTCTATCTATGCCCCAAATTTCTGTCTTGATTTTGTGACATATCCCAAAATTATAATCAAACCGCTTCTGATCGCTGGAAGTAGCGGTATATAAGTGTTTGCTAAATAAATAAATAAATAAATAAAATAAGGTGATGCCTGAAAAGGTGGCCAGTGGCAGTAAGGAGTCCCAAGTTGAATAGCACAAAATGTATGTCCCAAACACAGATGTAACCCTACCACTGCACAGAATACCAAGGAAAGCCAAACAACAACATCTGGAGGGTATCACATGGCGTAGCTGATGGACCTGTCAAATCTGCGTGCAGCTCATGTGGCAGCTGGAAAAGTGCAGAAACATAGCGGAGGCAGCTGGACGATGCATAGGGTGATGGTGATGTAGAGTGCCAACATGAGAGTGTGTGGCAGAGGATGCGAATACGTGTCCACCAGAGCAGGTAGAGGTGATAGCATAACAGGAGGACAGAGGAGTAGCAGTGCCATGCCGAACATACACATGAGAGGCAATCATGAAGAGCCACAATGCAGAAAAGGGTCACAGCGCAGGACATGGGGCGGTAGTCTGCACATTAGGGCATGACGCCACACAGCTGGCAGAGACAGATAGATGGACAGAAGGATGCTTGGCAACTGTGATGAGGCTATATTGTGCCACCACACACATTTGCACAGATATGACTGTTAGAGAAAGGAAAAGTAGTTGTGTAGGACAGACAGAAAAACCAAGAACACACAGGAAGCAAACCCATGACCATTGGCTGCAAAGTCAGTGTACTAATCACTGTGCTATGTCTCTATGGCATTTACCATAACAATGGCTGGCCATGCAACAACTGCAGGTCACCACACCAACGATCTGCTGTGCATACTGGGGCAGGGTAAAAGCACAGGCAAGGCACTGTATAGGGCACCATAGGTCACACAAATGAAGTGAGGGTGGTCTGTGTGCTAAACACTGATCTCCGATATATGTCTGCCTGACACAGCCACAAAAGGGAGTTGTGCTGCACATTATGACTAAAGGAGGCCCTCTGTGGGATTGAACCCATGACCACTAGCACATAAGTTAATGCAAAAGCGAGTATGCCTACCCCACCAACGTGAGTGGAACAGCAAAGGCTGCATACAACAACACTGCATGGCCCCACACCAAAAGCCTGCTGTGTGCCAGGAAATGGCAACCCCAACAGTAACCATGATGTAATGCACAGGTATAAGAGCTGTGTACAGCGCATATCACAGTCTGCGATTGGGACGAGAGCCACATATACACAAATGCACACACACAATAAAGTGTTAGGCAGTCCAAACAGCATGCAAAAGAGCAAGGAAAAGGAACCCAAAGGGCGGCAGGGGATGCTGTATGTATCAGGGCAAAATGGGGAATAGTACTGAAAAGGAGCATGTGAGAATTGAACCTGCAAACAGAAGGTGGGACAGATCAGCTAAACAATAGCAATAACAGTCACCCAAGCATACCAGCCACATGGACAGTACAAAGGAGCAGCCATATGTAATAGCTAATATGCGGCACATAGGCTGCACAAAGGGCACACTGTGCTGTACAAAGAAGCGATGGAAGGGTGTAAAGGAGAGCTGACGAAGCTGCAGCCAGCTCAAGGTCAGGTTAGCAGAGCACAAGGTAAAAGAAAGAAATCAAGCCTGCAACCTATGGTATTCCAATGCACATCTGTAACCACTATCCCAAACCACCACTACAGAGCCCCTGCAAATATGTTCCATAAAGGGAATGTGTGTATAGGAACCCATAACACCCTGATGGAGCAGACAGCTGCCACTGTACAAGGATGTGAGCACAGGTGGTCCATGTACATCACCAGTAAATCAAGAAATACGTGCGTCAGTGTGTGGAATCAGCAGAAGAGACAAATGTGCGTTAAAGACATATATTTTATTTTGGAAAGTTACTGGACATATCGTATATACTGTGTGTCAAGATATGAAGCTACTTGTTTTACAGTGAACAAACTGAAACCACATTGAGTAGGCCAGCTACCCACATGTCGCGTACAAGTCACTGGCCCCCCCCACCCCCACACAAATGATTAGCAGTACAGATAATATGCAGTAGGTGCATGGTGTGTACTATGCAGTATCCCCACACCCCCCCCCCCCACATGCTGCTTCATGCCAAAATGCCTTTTTCACATATGTGTGCATGTAGACAGTAGGCAGGGCATGATGACAGCCCAATGCACACCAGTCATGAAGGTATAACCAAAACATATCTGCCCTCAAAAAACAGGTGGCACAAGCCTGCCAAAGCATACATCTCAAAATCTCTGCAATTGCACACACACATGCATATATACATATCACAGATGTTGCATAATGCATTATATAGCAAATAAAGTGCCCCATACTTCCAAAACAACACTGTGCAATTGCCAAACCCGGATATGGTAACAGGTACAAGAGGAACATGATCCCAGATAATACAGAAAACGCAAACTATCACACATACAGAGATAACCCTATCCAGGGGGTCTGCTGCAATGGGTGTTGTGAAGACAGTATGCGTATACATGACACAGCACATGGAATGCACCCATGAAGGACGAACACGCACACCCACACTGCCACACTACCAAATTACTGGTGCAATGTGAGTCCCGGAATGTCATGAGATAAAGAGGACTATGCAGACATGCATTGCTATGTCTGTAAATCAATGTAGAGCAGCATGTCTGTACACTAACCAAACACACTAAACTGTACATAGAGGTTGAAAGAAAGGCCAAACACGGCCCAGTAACCGGCACAGAAGCCACACTGCCACATTCCCTGGTGTACCAACATATTCAGTCCAATGCACCTGGAATGTGCACGGTAAACAATGACACAGTGATGCTCCACATGCACTGTAGCACACGTGGTGATGGCAAATATCGACCGAAGATGTTGGCGCACATCAAAGTGGTGTGGTGGTAAATACCGTGTCATGTTCAAGTGCAGGGTAGCCCCACAAATACCAGAGGACCTATACAATGTCACTCCTGTGCCACACGCATGGCTGTGTGCTCTTGGTGAACTAAACAGATCAGGATATCCTGCGGTGCAGGTCACACACATAGGCAACATACAGTAACACAATGTCAGATAGATGTACAACATGCAGCAAGTATGTCAGTCCCTGCTGCACACGTAGGGGCCTGTACACAGTGTCCATAGCACAAATAGCCTCTGCAAACCAACATGTCCCGTGAAGACTGTCCATGAATCCCTGGGCCTGCATACGCAAGTGGTACATCACAATCTGCCACAGCACACAAAAGGTCATGTATGTCCCCTGCGATGAACCCTACACCCAGCCAGAGCACGGCAGCAATGTTTTGTAGGACAGGCCGCCTATGCCCAATGTAGCAGTCCAACATCAATGTCCATCATAGACATGTGGGCCACATGCAGAGGTCAGCCATCCTATGCCACCATATCCCAGGGACAGCTGCATGGTCCTGTTGTGGTTTACAGACGTTTGGGTGATGGTGCCTGCAGATGCAGTGTAGTCGATGTGCAGTGTGTGTGCTCTGCCCTGTATCAGAAAAAGGAGAAACACTGTCTTGGTATGTTGCACAGAACATCAGGGAACATTGCAGGTAGGCAGACAGCAATATGTATAGAATGCAACGCCAGACATGCAAACATGAAATTAGCACAACACATAACACAGTGCATATTGTGGAAATGTGGCCATTGAACCATGCACGAGGGTGTCCTATGGATATGTCCATGCACATGTCACACAGGCGCCTCACTGCTGCACCCCATGTCCATCAGTGTTGGTGCATAGTGACCTTACAGGATAACTCCCTGAAAAACACAAAAAACGCAAGCATAGAACGCATGATGTTATTTCCAAAAGATCCAAGGTGCAACCTACCGTCTGTCTGCAGAAAGTGTCTGCTAGGGACTGTCTGATGCAGGAAAAAGCAACACCACATCACAGTGAATACAGAAGATGCCAGAGGAATGTATAGAATCACCATATCCCCATCTCCAGCTTTCGTTGGCGCATGTCCAAATTAGGGCGCCATCTGTGATACTGAAATGCTGATGGATAGTGTTCTGAGGGCACAAAAGAGATAGGTCAGGTCACAACATAAAACATATGTGCAAATGTATACATGGTGAACAGCAGTAGGTTATAGATAGCAGAGTCCGCAACCCTCCACAGGTGTTAAAACACCACCCACCACATGATAATACAAACTGTATGCACACTGTACCCTTACACACCCATGATAGAAAAACACACATACACAGTATATTAAGGTGAGCATGCCACCAGTAGCAAACGGCCTGTCTGTGGACAACTTGAGATCAGTGGAGATAGTTATTGGCCAAAGCAATGCTACACAGAATTTGGCTGATATTACAATGTAATGGAAGGATCTTTGCTACAGTCATGGGTTTGTATTGTAAGGCCCCACCGGTTCTATCCAGACACCTGAAGCGACTTTTCAAAACGCCAAAGGTGCGCTCGATGACTGAGCGGTTGGAGGCATGGACCTCATTGTACCTCTTCTCTGCACGTGTCCATGGCAGACACACAGGGGTCAGCAACCAGGGATGACACCCATATCCTGCATCACCTGTAGAGAAATAGTAGAAAGGTAAAGCAGAGGCTGAGCCACACACACATGCACACAAGCATGTACATGCAAACCAACAGCACAGAGAGGTCTCCCATGAACAAGTTACAGCACATGCTGACACATAACATGTATGTGTCAGCGTCTGGAGGTGTGAGACAGGGACCATGGGGTGGGGGTAAGGTGTGCAGCTGTAACCCACAATAACACATGCCTAAACACCTGTAGCCAAAATGTAGTAGTGCTGGCTGCAAGATCATCAAGCCACACACTTGGCAATGCACCCTTGACAAGGTTAGTGATGCACACATTTGCAAGCATGTGATAGCCATGAGACTGCCCACACACATGGGTTGAAACGGGAAAAGGTCCCTGAGCTTCCCTGCAAACCTAGGCACCACATTCAGAATACGTATATTTGCATCGCATACAACCTGAACATTCAGGGAATGGTAGTGTTTGCGGTTGCGGAACACTGCCTCCCTGTCTCCGGGCGGGACCAGGGCAACATGTGTGCAATCAACAGCTCCCATCATGTGTGGTATCCCCGCAACCTCTTCAAAAGCCTGGTTCAGGGTCCCCCACTGTTGCCTAGTGTTGGGAATTACAATGTAATTCCCCACCCAGCTGACCATGGCACGCAGTACCTGGTGGAGACAGCGTGAGAAGGTGGGGCGGCTCATGTCACCCATTGCGGCCACAGATGACTGGAAACAGGCAGAGGCAAAGAAATGTAGGGTAGCCAGGAGCTTGACCAAACCCGGTATGGCATGTGACCAACCAGTCAGGGGCTCGAGGTCAGGTCTGAGATCCTCAAAGAGCTCCCTAATAGCCACCATGTCCAGACGGTACAGGGAGATCACCTGGTCCTCATGCATGTCCTGGAGCTGGGCCCTGGGCCTGTAGAGGCGAGCCTGGCGAGGGCGCAACTCGGCACGCCTCCTGCACCTAGCTTGCATGGCCTTCACAGCTGTAGGTTGGAGTTGCAGCGAGTCTGCACCCATGCTCTGTGCCGCAGCGCCATGGACACCATCACCCATGTCAGGCAACTGTGGGTCCAGAGCACCCCCAACGCACCTCCAGCCACCACAAAGGCAGCCATCAGCAAAACAGAGATACCACAGACAGAAGGTTCTTCTTGCCTCCCCTCGCCCCACCAACACTGCCCTCTACCTGTCCCTCACCTCACCCCCTGTACCCTATGCCTGCTCACCACCCCACCTGCCCCCCCACCACCCCAACACCACCTCTCGCCTGCTGCTCACCTCACCCCACCACACCTCACCTCACACCACTTCACCTCACCTCACCCCACCGCACCTCAGCTCACCCCACCGCACCTCACCTCACCTGCTGTACACCTGACAAATATCTCACCTCGCCTGCTCTATACCTCACCAACACAAAACCCTTGGTGTATACCACATATGCATCACAGATAAGTACCTTTCATCTGGTGTGCGTATGTGTATGCATTGCGCATGCACAGCACCATGAACGCGGTATCTGCGTGCGTTGCGCATGCATGTCAGATCTGACCATGACCTGTGTGCATGTGTTGCGTGTGGCTCCATGCATGCATACAGCATATGCAGTGTGCAGGCGTGGGGCCATGCGCACGCGATGTTGGTAGGCACCGTCCACTGCGTGGGCACCTAATCATGGGCATCATGTGCAGAGCACCCCTCATACAGTGGCCCCTAGCATGGTGCATGCGCAATGCATGCAGCGACTGGTGCACATGTGTCGCTGCGCATGCGCACATAGCACACATGAGCTGCAGCGCATGCGCATACTGCACACACGCACCGCAGCACATGCGCAATGCGCATAACCCTGCACCCCCGACCAAAATGAATAAAAAGGCCACCAGACATGATAAATGCCGAGGGTTTTGTATAGGCGAGGTGAGGAGCAGGTGTGGAGAGCAATTGGTCTGGAGCAGGTGCAGAGAGGAGAGGAAAGGTGAGGTGAGCAGCAGGTGTGTGTGAGAGGAGGTGTGGTGAGGAGCAGGTGTGAGGGTGAGGAGGAGAGGAGAGGGGAGGAGCAGTGGAGAGGGAGAGGAGAAGAGGAGAGGAGGAGAGGGAGAGGGAGAGGAGCAGGGGAGAGTGAGAGGAGTTGAGGAGGGGAGCAGGCGAGCTGTAGGAAAGGAAATAGTAGGCAAGGACTGGGAGAGGTGGGAATGTGTGACAGGGAGGAAGATGCCACAGGGAGCAGGGAGATAGTGCGACAGCCCATGGCAGGAGGGGACGAGGGGGAAACCCCTGAACAGCGATC
The DNA here is from genome assembly GCA_033557465.1 of Ichthyophis bannanicus. Lineage (NCBI taxonomy): Eukaryota > Metazoa > Chordata > Amphibia > Gymnophiona > Ichthyophiidae > Ichthyophis > Ichthyophis bannanicus. Next base: position 248,263,860 of record CM066031.1, read on the forward strand.
CACAGGGGCGGCAGGGATGGGTGGGCCTGAGGTGGTGGCTGAAGGGCCATCGGGTGTGTCCCAGCCCACACAGGGGCAGCCTGAGAGGCCACCCATTGCCAAACAGAGGTGTGTCCCAGTGCCAGCAGAGGAACAGAGGAGAGCAGTTAGATTCATCCAGCAGGAGAACCACATCCTGCTGGCCAGTGTGCTGGCAGGTGCTCTATGGGCAGCTGCGCTCCAGCACTATGGTGGGAACACACATACACATGTGGGAGGAGGTACAGGAAGCTGTAGGGCAGGCCAGGGGCCCACCCAGGGACCTGGACAGCCTCAGAAAAAGATTTAATGACATCAAGCATGGTGTTCGTGCACACATGGTGGCGGAAAGGCAACATGCCATGGGCACTGGTGGGGGTGCCCCCTTGGTCCAAACCCGTCAGCCCTGGAGCAGCAGCTTGCAGAAAGACTTGGTCCCATCTACCTGCGTGGACTGCCTGAAACGCTGGACACTGCCCATCCACACGCAGGTAGGTCTGAGATATGCAGCACACATACAACTCACGGCCCAGCACATGCTGGCCATGGACGGGATGGTGGGGGGCCTATGTCCTGAGAACACATGTGCCCCAACACAGGCAACTTGGGGCCACACCACTAGCAAAATCTGTCAAGGTCTCAACAGGGTGTTTGTGGCAGGTACCTGGGGCGGTGTCCACGACAGTCACAGTCCTGGACGTAGTAGAGCACTGAACAGGTGTACAGCACCGGGGGGGGGGGGCAGTCCATCAGCCAGGTGGATTTCCCCCCCCTCCTCCACTGTGCAAGAGAGGAAAGGAGCACTGTACATACGGGGAGGGCCTAACACCTTCCACCCTATTATCCCAGCACATGCAGCAGCTATTTGTACCTGGCATAATGGTCACACTGAAACATCATACATCTGCAGCCAGTCATGCATCACAATATGCCAGGGGGGAACATACAGGAGGGACATACATCTAGCCCAACACACATTGACCTGGGGGGCCCCGCACCCTCCACCTATAACAGCTATGACGTGTGTCTAACATTAGCTGTCCAGAGACATATCCCAGAACAGTGACAGAGAACGGCCGCTCACACTGAGATTATGAGGTGGGTACAAACCAACGCCAAAGACCCCATCACACACATATCAGACACATACTACTCTGCCATTGGCCAACATACAGTAGGGATCCCCCATCCACCCTCACAAGATATTGAGGTGCACATTCCCAAAGCTGCAACAACTGCACCTAGCCAAACCCTCACACCACCTGGGACCAGCTCCTATTCAGGTACCACGGTGCCATAGACACCTTCTTATGACCCCCACCCACAGTGCAAACCCATGCCCAGCATCGCTCCACCCATCCCTCGAAACAATCCACCACACCCACAGAGTACTGGATAGCTGTCCACCCACACCGCACAGTGGCTACCAATGTGGCCGTCTCCACACACGTCTGGCTGACCCAGACGCATGCTGCAACACCTACCATGCATAACACACAGGCCAATGCATAGATATCACTCACACACACTATGACCAGCCACAATCACATTCAGGGCTCCCACACGCACCCTGGGCACATGTAGCACTGAGCCCACATCCCAGGTCACCTGCACAGTGCATACCTAGTGCTGCACACAGTGGGCCCGGCACTCGCCACCCTATCCCCCCAAAACACAATATCGAATGTGGCACAGCTCCACCAGTGCAAGAGGCTGCCCCTCCCCCCATGCCAGGTACAGCACACTGTATGCACATGTGTTCTCCCCAGTGTAGGCAGAGGTGGACAACACATTGGTGCTGGTGGGGATGTACTACACAGGTGTACATATGTGCTCTGTGCAAGCCCATCCTTGATGTGTACCCTATTCCACCTCCCAGGTGACATCCAGGCCATGGAGGCATATGAGGAGGAGGATGTGCCAGAGCCAGAGGATGCTGAGGGGCCAGGGGTTGCAGAGTCCGAGGTCATGGCCAGCAATTTTGGTGAGACCCCCAGGGACCAATGTGGTACCCCAGGCAGAGGACGGGGCAGTGGATGTCCACACACCAGTGGGTTCCTCCAGCAGCATCACACTGGCTGTGGAGGGTACGGAGACGGAAGGGAGTTGGTACACAGTGCATGCACCGGGGACATCAGACACCCCACCCACCAGCATGGATGTGACCCTTGTGGAGCTGCGGGCTAGTACTGCGTCATCAAGGCAAGATGCTGAAGGTGGGTAACAGAATAGACAGCAAACCCCCTGGGGGTTGGGGTAACATTCACAATGGCATTCCATGTTCTCCCCAATATAATGACACTATAGCACTTAGTTTCGTATGTTATGTGGGAGTCTGTGCCATGTGCGATTCCCCCCTCTTGTAGCATGGTCGTATGTTGTCATAATTTTAATGAGCTCATACATCCACCCACTATTCACCTCCATATACCCCAATGAGACGTACAGCAGTAAACACCTTTCCCAGATCACCTAGACAGCTTACTTGGCGGAACCATCTTCCTGGGTAATAGTACCTAGCCTAGATAGTCGTCGTAATCAGTACTGTGCATCAGGTTCAGAGCAAACAGTGCCCCCCAGATATATATCTGTGTGCCATGAACCCCACGTTATCCGGCCTATCTCATATGACCAGTTACCAGATCAATCATTGACCCAATGAACTGCGACACAGTACCATGTGTCAATTCTAGGATTCCCATGACCCTTCAGCAGTTTCATTTCCAGGCCTGAGGATGGATCATGGGACACACAGATGTAAACATGGTACTGTGTTGCTAGTTGTCACGTGCATGATTGCTCTGAGGACTGGTCTGTTGTGATACGCCAGACATGTGCATGAGTCACGGTGGGGGGTGCAACACGTCTCACACATCACTTTGTGTCTCACCCACAGGCACTCGTCAGGCCCTGATGGCCATTTTGGAGGAGGTCAGCCAGCTGCGTGCCACAGCTGAGGTGATGGCAGTGGCGCTGATGCGTATTGCGGATGCCAAGGAGGCCATGGCTGGGCGTCCCCAGCAGCCAGCACCAGCGCCAGAGGCAGCACCAGCAGAACTGGCACAAAGGGGTGGTTTGAGCCGTGGTCACCGTGGTCGTGATTTTGGGGAACAGGTCACTCTATCTGTGATAATAAAGACAGCTAAACCTGTTTATACCTATGTGCACGTCTCCAGTGTTTGCCACTGTGCTCCCCTGAGTACCCTGTCCCCCATGTTGTCACTCTGGTCACATGTGCCCCCACATTTCCATTAGGGGTGGGGTGTCTGCACTGCCACCAATCAACGCACATACATTATACCAAGCCCTGTGTGCCATGGCACCGTGCCATGTGTGCATCCTTCTACCTATACGTGGGGGTATATCCTACCTCTCCGGTCAACCAGGAATATGTTTATGGTGGTACATTTATGTTTTACGGCTCTGTCACTCTCTCACACCCCATATCCTCTCCATTAGTCTACCCACATGTGTGACCATTCTCTCTGACCCACACCAGGGCCTACGTGGCTGTTTAGCCGCAGATGCTTGCGAGAGACACAGGCAGACAGAAGTAGCTAGCTACAGTCAATTGTTTACTCTTCCCCAGCGCCTGTAGTGAGCCACTGCTCCTCCTCCAGACCAACATCCACTTGTTCTGGCCTCACCAGCTATCCTCCTGTGCAGCTCCTGGGTACTGCAGTCCGTCCTATCCTTCCTGTCACATACCTACTGCTAGCCTTTCCCTTCAACCTCCTCCAAGTATGATGCATCAAATATTCAGCCTACACATCACAGGCAGCATGCATGTGGCCATAGCTTCTGGGACACACAGCATAGCGGTACATCACAGGGGCACCAGGGGTCACAGACTCCTACACACATGGCCAGCCCCCATAACATGGAGACAGTCCATGTATGTTACCTATGTCTACCACACATACACATAGGGATCTACACACATGTCCCATGCTCATGTCAACAGTATGTCTGTAAGGGAGACACATGACCATTGTGATGTATTAACGCAACTGTATTTACATAAAACTTAAAAACAGGTACAGTGTACAGTGGCCCATATGTTGGGTCCCAGGAGACAGGACAGCACAGGGAACGTGTGTGGGCACCACCGGGACCCTCACATGCTCCTGGGACGCCCATCAGGGGATGGCTGTTGAGCTGCACCACCCATACCAGCCGCACGCTGCATGTGCATCTCGGCAGCCATCCACTGGATGGCACCTGCCAGCCACCGGATGGTGTGGTCCTGGGCCTGCTGGTGTTGTAGCATGCCAGCCACTGCCACAGGCAGGTCCCAGACCCACCTGCCACCACATAGACACCAGGTGTCCGGAGTCTGTGTGGTGGCATGTGCGTGGGCCCTGTCTGTGGCAATGGGTGGCATAGCTACACCCAGATGGGCACCATCGCCGCACACATGCGGCAGCTTGCAGGGTGATGTCCTGTGTCCCCTCACACCCTCCCCCCTCCACACCCCCTCCACACACCCCTCCTCCCACCCTGCCCTCCCACCCACGCTCGCCTTCGCCCCTCCCCACTCTCCTCCTCCTTCTCCTCCTCACCTCCCAACGCATCATACGCACCCTCACCCTCCCCTCCCTCCTGCCCCACCCCACCCTCCACCCCCTCCATGTTCCCGTAATCCTCTTCCGCCTCTGCCTCCTCCTCCTCCACCTCCTCCTCCTTCTCCTTGACTGGCTGGACTGCAGCTTTGGGGCATGTTGTGGGGGGGCCCTGAGGTTGATGGTCCCTCGCCAGCAGCAGCATCCTCTGTGGGGGAGGAAAGTCATTAGCACACCACCTTGCAATTGCAGTGCCACATAAACATACTGTGGCCTCCCACAGGCTGTTGGGCCACTGTGACATGCTGTACTACGCTGCGAAGGCCGCAACACTCACGCCATGTTGCTGCAGTGCCCTCCTTTGGAGGTGGTCGAGGACATCTGGGCAGTGCAGCCACAACTCCCGTCCCTTTTTCTGTAGGTCCTCCACCTGGGGGGGAATGTAAGGGTTGGGAACATTAGAGGCCAGATATCTCTTGTGGGTGCACAATGCATATCGCATATCACTGCAAGCAGCAGGGTGCTGCTGCTGCTCTGGCCAGTGGGTCCTCTACTACCTGTTGCCAGCGCCACCTGCATGTGTGGCTGTGGGTCTGGGCATGTGTGGGGTGCCACTTACGTGTCCTGTGGGCAACCCCCCGGACCCCCCTACCCAGTTCCTACGCTCTCCTTGCATGACATGGCAGCACCATGCCATGTGTGGGGTAGGTATGCTGGTCTCCAGGGGAGGTGTTTCTTAACCCCCTGTGTGGTCCGGCACATACCTGTTTCTATGCCTGACCTACACACATCAGCAAACACCTGCCATGCCACCATGGTATCTTTATTGGAACATATGTGATGTGTTCTGGCGTCACGCGGGGATTAGGTGACCCTTGAGCACATCACCAGGAGCCACTACCATAACACCAAGATGTATACTATACCTCTGTGGTCAGGACTGGGGCCTTCTGTGAATAGGGCAGTTGTGGCCAAATGCAACAGAGTGGAGGAGTGGCCTAGTGGTTGGGGCAAGGTACTTCAGGCCGGAAGGTCGGGGGTTCAAATCCCACTAGAGGACAGCAACCTTGGGCCGGAAGGACTGGGGTTTCTAGTCCCACAAGTGCTCCTTGTGGTCTTGGGCAAGCCACTTAACCCTCCATAGCCCATGTTCCCTGTAAAATAGTTATCTCCAAGTTATAATGCCCTGTTCAATGTAATTTCAGTTTGTTCAATGTAAACCGCACTGATGCAGAATAGCGTGGTATATAAGAGAATGTAAATAAATAAATAAAACAGGAGCATGCACCAAAACACCTTGCTGGACCATAGACCTCTGTAATCATGTCCACGGCCTCCTGGGGTTAGGGCAGAGCTGTGAAACCCAAACAGATGCAGTTAACCTATCATCAGGATCTATAATGGACCTCTGAAATAGGGTCCAGGGCCTCCTGGAGTTAGGGCAGAGCTGTGAAAGTAAAACAGATGCAGGTACCCTAACACCAGGATCTGTAATAGACCTCTGTAATCAGGTCCGGGGCCTCCTGGGGTTAAGGCAGAGCTGTGCAAATGAAATAGATGCAGTTAAGCTATCATCAGGATCTATAATAGACCTCTGTAATCAGATCTGGGGGCCTTCTGGGGATAGGGCAGGCTAGCAATCAACACCATATGCATTTACATTGGTAACAGATTGTCCCACAGACTGGTATTTCCACCATGTTATGCATGTATGATATGTGATGCTTGCTGTATATTGTGTTGCACAACTGCCATTGTGTGACCTGTCCCCCTACACTTACTTCACGTGGGTAGTCTGCAGATCGGTTGTACCACCTGGTGAGGCGCACCCATGCCCTCCTCACCCGTGCGAGGTCCTGCCGCTTGGATGCTCCCGGGAACAGATGCCTCTGCCTGGTGCATATAAGCTCGCTGAGGATCCTGAGCTCCCTCTGGGTGAATGCCGGCTTCCGGGATCGCGTGTCCATTTTTCCTCTCTCCAGATAGCACGTGTACATGCGCGACACGGCGCATGCGCAACGGCTCGCTGACGCACATGGTGCATGCGCCGTGTCACACACATACACACGCTATCTCGCGCTACCTGGTGCTATTACGGCGACAGCACACGTGGTATTGTGACACCCGGAACACGTCAAATTATTGTTAGCAGAACTGTGAAAGGTGCCGCGAACGGTATGAGCCGCTTTTACAGTCCCCATACAGCCGATCTCACCACCATACCCCCTTTTGTTAGTTTAATTGGTGAATAGCTGTTTACGTTACGGCGGTGAGGCTCCCTGGTGTTGGGCAGAGGGAGCAATCTAGGGCGCCCTGTGATGCGTCTTCTATGGCCCATGCTCAGCACCAATGTAGTGTACAGGACTAGGGTGAGTGTATATGTTGGCTTTACCGCACACTACAGAGTTGTGTCTAACTGTTACAGCCATGCAAAAGGATGATGCCTCAGACACTCCTCCTGATGTTGTTGCACTGGGGATCCGAACCCATGAGAGCTGGCTGCGTAGGCATTGTAATAACCAGTGTGCTATGCCTCTATGGTCATCATCATAGCTAGGGCTGGCTTCACAACAACCGCATGTCAACACACATACATTCTGCTGTGCTCACAGGGATAGGGGAAACCCACAGCTAAGGCAGTTTCCAGGCCACGTTACCGTAGGCAAATGAGGTGAGGGTGTTGTTTTCATTTACACATTAAAACAATATTCCCATTAAAACATGTTTAACGCCATATGTGTGTCTGTTACAGGCCTACAAGGGAGTTGCCTCAGCCATTATTACTAAGGGCAGCCCACTGAGGGATTGGACCCATAATGTCTGACACTGAAGTCATCGGCTTAACCATTATGCTACATCAACATGTGTTTATCCCATGAATGGCTGGCTGCGGGAGGTGTGCAGGTCATCCCACAAACCTTATGAGTTGCTGCACGGGATAAGGGAGACCCAAACATACAGGGAGACCACTGTGGGATTGAAACCATGACGTATGCTAGTGAGGACATCCTATTAACCATTGTATTACATCACTATGTGGTTTATCATACCAATGGCTGGCCACAGACAGGATGCAGGTCACCAAACATACTGTCTGCTGTGGTAACCAGGACAGGATAGAGACAACAGTACCCATAATCCAATTCACATGCAGAACAGCAGTCTACATCTGCTCCCCAGATGGGGTATGCACCTCTACAGCATGTCAGCTTGGTAGGGGGGACTGACCGTGCATGTTACTGCCACTGACTACCTACAGTCCCTGCCATTGTGCGTGTACTGTGATTACCCTGAGGGTGAGGTGGGGTGGCCAGCACCAGGTCTGCAGTACCCAAGTTGGCTGTGCTGGCTTTGCTGCAGGTCTCCATCAGTGCTAGTTTGTGAGCAGTATTTGCAGAGGCGCCTGCAAATGCCCTGTTTCTGTTTGGATTTGACAGTCATGTCTTCCCCTTGTCGACTGTGATGCAACCAAACTGGTGCATAGCCAGTGTGCTTGCCATGGTCACTTGTTCTCAGAGCAGGGGTTGTGTGGACTCACATGATGATGATGATGTACATATCAAACCGGCCTCTCTGGGTCAGGGTAAGGGACATGATCTGGCCCCAACATCCCCACATTCTGAATATTCCCAGAAGGGGCAATACTGCAACATGATGACAGGCTGTGGGACCAATGAACACCTTCCTTTGGGGAACCCAACAGTTGATGCAGGTTGGTACCTCTACCAGGGCCATTGCCACAGAGGTGATAGGCATGCTCAGCTCAGCTGCCCCCCACCCCTACCTGCCATTCACCAGCTGAGGTCACAGTCAGTGTGCACCTGCTGCACCCTGCAAGGTGTTGCAGCCAGAAACATGCTGACTGCACAAAACATGCTAGCCCATGTTCCCAGAGGAACAATGTGCACCCAGATGTGGGATATTCACACCAACACCAAGCAGGTATGTCAGTGATTGGGCCCCAGAAATGGTAACTCACATATATCACTATTGAACACACTGTATGGCACTATGTGGGAAACTTGACATGCCATGGTCACTGCTCAATCAGAGTGCGAGTGCCCTCACAGCATGACCTGCTATGGCCACCCTGTCCGTGCAGATGGCGTTTGCCCACTACAATATCCCAGTCATTGCCCTATGCCCTATGCAGATGCATGCTGCATAAACCGCCCTGTAGAGGCCATGCCCACAATACCTTGCTCATCATTATGCACATTGGAGGTGGAGCAGTGGAACCAGTGCAAACATTGGGGGCTCAGTGGGGTGTGGGCGGCCACAAAATAATGGACACACATACACAGATTACCACACCTATTTGAGCATTATGCAAATATAGCAGTGGTTGGCAGCCCTGTCCGCAACACCAGTCATGGGCTTTGTGCAGGCATTGGTAGGATAATCAATACTGTTAGGGACACTCTCCAGGGTGGTAAACACTGTCAGATATGGATGAAGAGGCACACACCACATAAATCCGTAAGGTTGCTATGATGGATCTCTGTTAGAAAGATGTGTTTAAGTTAAGATTTGTTATCTGACATCAGTCTTAGCAACCTTTTGATGTATATGGGACATGTTTCCATGTTTATGATGGCATTGCTAAGTTATGCAGGTGCTAGTAGTGGGGGCTGGCACTCTGCACAGGACACAACAGCCTGCCTTTTCATTACACTTTGGATGGTAGAGCTTGTGGGTGTGGGTGTTTATGCCCCTTTTGGGCGATGCTCTGGGGCAGAGGTTCACAAATCCAGTTCTGGTGGTTCAGACAGGATTCAGGTTGTCAGGCTGTCCCTACTGAATATGCATGAGGTATATTTGCATACAATGGGGGCAGTTCCTTCATATGCATTTCATGCATATTTAGTATGGACAGTCTGACATCCTGAATGGTGTTTGCCCTCCGGAACTGGGGTTGCCACCATCTGCTCTGGGGAGTGCACATTATTATTGTGTATGTGCTCTGTAGGGTAAAATATAGGAACATGGTCTGCAGGAGCCACAGCTGGGACTTGAACCTGTGACCTTCTGCCCCTGTATATACTGACTGTGTGTACTGCACCAAACTGTTACCACAGAGATAATACCTTCCCATGGGATTCCATTACTGTTCATCTGACAGACCTTGTCTGTTGGACTGCATGCCACCCACCTGGACAGGGCTCTCCACCACAGGCACCCCTCCCACACCATGCTGACATGCCCTTCTGCCGGTGGTGCTGGTGGTGTGCAGTCCCAGACCATCCAGTGTGCCGGTAGGTAGCTGCCTATGGTGTGGGATCTGGGGTAGGAGTGCCTACATAGACATCCACGCTTCCCCCGGCACAGCATGCCAGTGTTTTGTGCCCTTTGGGGTACCTGCTGGGTTATGTCCATTGGGACACTGGGGGACACACACTCGTGGACATGTTCGCCCTTGGTCAGTTGCTGTCATGCTGACTTTTCGTTTCTGCCTTCCTATGTGGCACCTAGGCATCTGCCTAGCTCACCCTGTGCCCCAGCTGCCCCACTGCATATCCCGCCTTCAGCCCCCTGTACCCCATTTGCAGACTCACCATAGTGCCCTTCGTACTTGGGCACTATGCTATTGCTGCACATGTATCACTACTATCATGTTTCTTGGTTTCCCTGCCTTTGCTGTACATTGCTGAGTGAACTGGTTTCTCTCTCCTGATAATGTGCCTCTAGCACGAGGTTTTAACTGGTGCTAATTTTCAGACCTTCATTTCATAGCATTAGTTTGCATGGAGCCTCTCCCCACCCACTCTCCACCCATTGACCCCTTCTCTCCACCCTCTAGGGAGCCTTACTCCACCCTCTGTGTGCCTTAGCGCCGCAGGAGACGTGTTCGCCCGAAAACTCACGTTATCGCGCGATAATGTTACTTTGTCGCATGATAAGGTCACGTATCATGCAATAAAGTTACATATCACATGCAAATTGCGCCGCTGCAACGTTATCGCTGTTTAGTAAACATACCCCTTAATCTTCCAAGGTCTCCCAATGAAATCGACATATCAACTACAACTTGTTCAGAACACAGCTGCATGTATGATTATGGAGCCTCCAAGATGAATCACATAACACCAATTCTATTTCAGTTACACTGGCTTCCAATTCATATGCATTGCAAGTTTAAATTGATTCTGATTATTTTCAAAATTATACATAATATTTTTCCAGCAGCTCTTCAACCTTTGAATACGATAAGACCTAACAATAGACAGAGAAGATCTTCTTGCGAGAATTTAACATCTATATCTAAGCAACGTAGAAGCACAAAGCAAACAACTTGTCACCCTGCCTTGTCTTTGTACTCTTCATCTCTTTGGAACTCATTGTCAGGGGAATTAAGATTCATATCTGATATCAAAGATTTTAGGAAAGCGCTGAAGACTCAGCTCTTCAGGGAGGATTTTGGATCTGATATGTTAGCCTAGTCTTCATTTGTTTATTTATCCTTTTATTTTATACCTTTGCAAAACTCCAAGTTAACATCCCCCTATTTAATGTATCTATTTTGTGTCGATATAAACCACATTGAATTTAAGAAACGCGGTATAGAAGACCTGTTAAATAAATAAATAAAGATCTCCCCTTAGCCCCTTTCCTCAGAATTCATTCTGTCTCTTCACCATGGCATTGTCCTTCCTTAGTTCCCCTTTTACCCCTCTATCATCTAAAGGTCCAACTAACTCTCTTAACAGGTTTTTTGCTACAAATGCACTTGTAAAACATTTTATTATGAGTTTTTCCTTCCACGGCAAGCTTCTTTTCAAATTCTTTCTTTGCCTGCCTTATCAGTGCCTTGCATTTAACTTGCCAGTGCTTATGTTGTTTCCTGCTTTCATCATTTGGCTCCTTTTTCCATTTTCTGAAAGATGCCTTTTTGGCTATAACAGCCTCTCTGACCTCACCTTAAGACATGCTGGCAGTTGTTTGGCCTTACTTTCACCTTTCTTAAAGTATGGACTATGGTTGTGGTCAACATTATTGGCACCCTTGCATTTTAAGTATGTTGTATACAATATCTAGAGAAATAATTGGAAATATTCCACTGTATGTCATAATATTTTAATAGTATTTTCAAAGATATACAACAAAAAAAAAGATATCTGTGCAACTTAAGGGTATGTTTACTAAATGGCGCTAACGTCACAGCTGCGACATTATCGCACGATACGTGATGTTATCGCGTGATAATGGCGCATTATCATGCGAGAACATCACGTATCGCGCGATATGTCTCCGGCAGTGTTAAGGTGCGCAGAGGGTGGAGTTAGGCTCCCCAGGGGCGGAGATAAGGGGTCAATGGGAGGAGAGTGGTCAGGGAGAGGCTCCATGCACACTAACGCCATGAAATGAAGGTCTGAAATTAGTGCCAGTGAAAACCTCGCGCTAGAGGCACATTTGCAGGAGAGAGAAACCATTTCAGTCAGCAATGTACAGCAAAGTCAGGGAGACCAAAAAAAGTGATAGTGGTGATACATGTGCAGCAGCAGCATAGAGGCCAAGTACAAAGGGCACGACGGCAAGGCTGAAAATGGGGTACAGGAGGCTGAAGGCGGGACATGCAGTGGGGAAGCTGGGGCACAGGGTGGACTAGGCAGATGCCTAGGTGGTACATAGGAACACAGAAACTGCAAATCAGCAAGCCAGCAATTGACCAAGGTCAAACATGCCCACGAGTGTGTGTCCCACAGTGTCCCAGGGGACATCACCCAGCAGGTACCCCAAAGGGCACATAACAGTGACAGGCGATGCCGGGGGGAAGCGTGGATGTCTATGTAGGCACCCCTATCCCAGATCCCACACCATAGGCAGCCGCCTACCAGGACACTGGATGGCCTGGAACTGCGCACCACCAGCACCACCGGCATAAGGGCATGTCAGCATGTTGGCAGAGGGATGCTGGTGGTGGAAGGGGGCAGTGGCATCTGCCCACAACACACCAAGGCCAAGCCCTGTTCAGGTGGGTGCCATGCACTGCAACAGACAAGGTCTGTCTGACGAACAGTCATAGTATCTCCAGGGAATGATGTGCCTCTCTGACAACAACTTGGTGCAGTACACACAGCCAGTATATTCAGAGGCAGAAGGTCACAGGTTCAAGTCCCAGTTGTGGCTCCTGCAGACCAGGTCCCCACATTTTACCCAGTACTAAACCATGGTAATAAAGAGGGAATCTTTAATGCTGATGAAAGAAACACGCCATAAACGCCTATACTGTACCCTACAGAGCACATACACCATAAACATGTGCAATCCCTAGAGCAGAGTCTCCCAACTCCAGTCCTGGAGGGCCAAACACTATTCAAGTTGTCAGGATGTCCCTAATAAATATGCATGAGATGTATTTACATGCACCGGCCCCATTGTATGCAAATGTAGCCATGCATATTCATTAGGGACAGCATGAAAACTTGAACCGTATTTGGCCCACCAGGACTGGAGTTCTGAACCTCTGTCCTAGAGCAGCGGCCAACAGGGGGACACCAGAGTTGGGAACCCCTGTCCTAGAGCAGCGGCCAACAGGGGCACAAACACCCACACCCACAGGCTTCACTATCCAGCGGCTCATGGAGAGTTAGGCTGGTGGACCCTGCGCAGAGCATCATCTACCAATACTAGCACCTGCATACCTTCGCAATGCCATCTTAAATGTGGAAACACGTTCCACATATATCAAAAGGTTGCTATGAATAAAGTCAGATAACAAATCCTAAGTTAAACACAATTTGTTGACAGAGATTCATCATAGCAACCTTTCTGATATCTGTGGAGTGTGTTTCAGGTTTTGTTTCTGACACTGTTTAACACCCCGGGGAGTGGCCCTAATAGGATTGAGTACCATAGCAATGTCTGCATTGTGCCCAGGACTGGTGTGGCAGCCAGGGCTGCCAACCACCTCTATATTTGCACAACGCTGAAATAGGTGTGGGAGTGTGCGTATGTCTATCCAGTGTTTTGTGGCTGCCTACACCTTACTGAGCCCACAATGCTTGCACTGTTTCCAGTGTTAGCCTGCCAATGTGCATTATGAGGAGCAAGGTACTGTGGGTATGGCACGGACACGGTGGCCTGAGCAGGATGCATCTGCACAGGGCATAGTGCAATGGTTAGGACATTGTAGTGCCCGACCACCACCTGCACGGACAGGGTGGCCACAGCATGTCATGCTGGGGGGGAGGAGCACTCTCACCCTGGCTGAGCAGTGACCACGGCATGGCTAGGTTCCCCCATACAGCATTTCTCCCAAGGGATATCTATGGGTTCCTTTTTCTGGGACCTGTGATAAGGAAGCTTATCATGACTTGGGAAAAAGAAAAGGAATTCACCCTTATAAAAGGACCTATTTTACAAGGTCAGAGAAACAGAACCCCAATTGCACCTAGAAAGCAGGAAATTCACAGCTGGGATAGGTTTCAGAGTTCCCCTAGTGGAGTAAAGGTGAGGGAATGCAGACCCAAGGTAAGAGACCCTTATGTCACTGAGTTCCCTAATTACTCAGCTGCCCGGAGGCAAGCTGATCTCCATCACCTGAGGGGAGAAGAGGTGGGGCTGAAGCCTTGGGAATTTAAGTCCAGGATAGATTATTCAGAGGAGGACATGCAGAGAGTTCCAGAGGACATGCAGAGAGTTCCAGAGGACACACTGAGAGATCCAGGGAGAGAACTATGCAGAGACCCAAGCTGGAACACAGGCTGAAGGAACACAAGCTGGAGGACAGGACGAGGAAGTACAGGAGAATGGTGGCCAGAGCATGAGAAAGCAGAAGCTGACACAAGTCCAGAGCCAGGTAGAAGCCTTTGAAGTTTCTGTAACACAGAGCAGTGCAGAGTTGCAAGAGATACTCTCAGCTCTAACGAGAGGCAGTCAGCTGAACCCTGTATGCTGGAAGGAGAGATAGAACCTATGCAAATAGGTGAACCAGACGTAGCTTTGAATGAAGGAGAGACCATCATGGATTGCTCTTTATGCCAGTCCTTAACTACGGAGGAGTTGAAAGAAAGCCCACCTTGAGAGAAAACCTTCAGACCCAGGTACCCTTGAAAGTCTGTAGATAATTTGTGCATGTCCTGTGTTAAAGAAGAAATACGTTTGCTGAGAAAGTAAGAGCAAGCTGAAGCTCTCTAATTGAGCTGGTTAAACACCTGCTATCCAGAGCAGTGCACCGGCAAGAAGCCGAGCTAACGGAGAGAGGAAGTAGAGCTCTGATTTTGCTTTTGAATATTCCAAAAGCCTTGCATAGTGCATGGTTTGCTGGTGAGAAGTTTTATCCTTGGTGAAAGTTTTTACTTTGTTTATAAAGTGACAAGCAACCTGGAAGTGTTGGGAATGTAAGAAAAGAAATCTGCTTTAAGGAAAGCTGTTTTTGTTTGCTTTAACCAGCAATGCTAGCCAAGGCTGGTAGCATTGGCTGTTAAAGGACTTTGTCTTTGAGCTGAAGAACATTATAAGCTGAAATTTTGCTTTGAGTTTATTTATGTCCTGATGTGTATTGGAAATCCTGGAGAAAGAATCCAAAGGTGATATTTGTGACCCTAGCGTTTGAGTTAATAAATTTCTGTCATTGCCTTATCATTCGAGCCAACTACAAGTGTTTTTTTTTTTACCTGAAGCCAAGTGCATTGTGACTGAACTACCTTTACCAAGAGGCATTGCAAAAAGAACCAGTCAGCTAAAGGCTAGAAGGTGAAACTTTCTATAATAAACACGCCCCTCCATACTGGATGTAAGGGGAAAGGGCGTGACAGGCCTGATCACTAACATACCTGCTTGATGTGTGTGCTCACATCCCATTTTTGGGTACACACAGTTCCTCCAGGAACATGTGCTATGTACTAGCTAGCAGACTGTCTGCAGTTAGCATGCGTATGGCTGGAGCACCTTCCAGGGTGCTGTGGGTGGAGACTGACTATGCCCTCTTCTGGTGAATGTCAGATAGGGGTGGGGGGCAGCTGAGCTTTTTCAGGCCTACTGCCCTATGTGATGCGCACAGATCTGCATTAACTGCCCTGTAGGGTGCCCATTCACCAGCAGGACTAGGGTTTATGGTCCCCTCTACTGCCACCATTGCAGAAATGTGGATCTGTTGGTGGGGGTTCCTGTCCCCCACCCTGACCCACAGAGGGTGCTTTGGGGTTCAAACACCACCCTTCACTTATAACATGTGACGATAGCATCCACACAGGATATGCACTATTCTGGGTGCATCATAGTCCACAAGGGCTAGACATGACTGGAAATACAGATGGACACAGATGTGTCTGCAGGGACTACCCATCACACACTGGTACTGATGGGGACCTGCAGCACAGCCTACCTCAGCCAAGCCAGGTGATATGGACCTGGTGCTGGGTGCCCCACCTCGCCCTCAGGGTGAGCACAGGAACCGCACAGTGTCACGGTCTGTAGCTACTCTATGCCAGTAACACACATGGTCAGTTCCCCTTACCAGGCCAGGGTGCTATAGAGGCACATACCCCATCTTGTGATCAGATGTAGGCTGCTGATCTGCATGTGCAGTGCATCATGGGTATGGGTGGGTTTACCCTATCCTGGTAACCACAGCAGACAGTTTGTGTGGTGACCTGCAGTCTTTCTGTAGCCAGCCAGCAGTGTGTTAGACGTTATAGAGATGTAGCCCACTGGTTACTTCAATGACTGCAAAGGCAGCCGTCATGGGTTTGATCTCACAGTGGTGTTATTTAATAAGGCTGTGAGGCATTTCCTTTTAATTTAAATCAGTGCTGCCAGCAAAAACACCCTCACAGTGCCGTAGCCTAAGGTGCCTCATAAGGCGCCCTATAGGGCACATTATAAGGTGCCTTGGCGGACAGGGCACTTTATAATGTGTCCTATGGAGTGCCTTATAGGGTGCCTTATGCGGTACCTTAGGTTATGACACTGTGAGGGTATTTTTGCTGGCAGCACTGATTTAAATTTAAAAAAAGGAAATGCCTCAGACAGCACTGATTTAAATTAAAAGGAAATGCCTCAGACAGCCTTCTTACATAATACCACTGCAGAATCGAACCCATGACCTCTACCTACACAGTCATTGCAGTAACCAGTGGGCTACATCTTTATTGCTTCTAGCATTGCGCTGGCATGAACTTAGGGTTAACGCGCGTTAACGTGCCATGGCGCCCACTATCGCGTGATACAGATTCTTGCTACCTTGCACCAGAACACCCACTCCTTATATGGCATTCTTCACATTATCGTTGCAACTAGCGCTGGTACCATTAAGATGGTTTAGTAAACATACCCCTTAGACATAGGGGCATGTTTACTAAAAACCGCACAATTGCGTGCCGCACAATAGCACACTAAAAGCAGCACTTAAGTGCTCTTAAGCGCCCCGCACACGTGCGATGAACCCCCGCGAAGGTGCGCGTCACACTAACGGGCCCCGCACAAGTACGGGCCCGCAAATGTCCGATAGAGGCGTGGAAAGGCTAACGGAGGGCGGAGGAAGGCTCCCGAGGGGCGGAGAGAGATGGGGTTAATGGGCGGGGAAGGGGAGGGGAGAGGCTCCCCGCACATTATCGGGGCCGAATTTCAAAGCAAAAATACCGCGAGTGAAACACTCGCGGTAGAGGTCATTTAAAGGGAAGAGAAACCATTTCCGTCAGCAATGTACAGCAAAACCGGGGAAACCAACAAAACGTGAGCAGTGTGATACATGTGCACAGAACAAAAGTGCAAATAAAACCCCAAATGACCACCACGAAAATGTTTAAAAATTATAATTCAGCTGGGCAATAGTGCTAGCAATGGGAAAAAATAAAAAACACACCCAGGAAAGCTACAAAAAAAAGAAATGAATTTTGGAAGGGTCTACGGAGCGGAGACCCTTCCAAAAATCATTTCCTTTCTGTGGAGCTTTCCTGGGTGTGTCTTTTTATGTGTGCCCATTAATATCACTGTTGGCCAGCTTGGTTATATTTTTCCCCATTTTCCGCGGTCATTTGCGGGTTTTATTTGCACTTTTGTCGCCAGACACGGTGAATGAGCCCACAGTAAAAATGTGCAGAGCAGGGTTCCCTACTCTTTTGGTCAGGTTTCCTATCTCCAGGGACTGCACTATCTCTGTGATCACAGTGTGGTGCAGCAGACAGAGCCAGTACCTATAGGACCAGAGAGTCACAGGTTCAAATCCTAGCTGTGGCACCTACCAGCCCAGTCCCCACATTTTACCCACCACTAAACAGAGATAGTAACGACACCCCTATATTGCAGAGTACAGAAGCATGGTGCAAACACCCATATTTTACCCTACACCGCTCACACACCATGACAATGGGCATTACCTACAGCCAAGTCCCCCAAATGCAGTCCGGGAGTGCCACAACTCAATCAGGCCATATGCTTTTACCAAGATAAGGACATGCCAGCATGTTGGCGTAAGGGGACAGGTGGTGGGGGGGGGGCAGTGGCTGCTAGCCACCGAAGACAGTGGCCTATCCATGTGCAGGCTGGCACTGTCCACTATAGCAGACAGGCCCTGTCGGATGTACAGTCATGGGCTTCCCACGGAATCCAGTCAATCTGTGGCAACATGGTGGTGCAGTGCACACAGACAGTGTGTGCAACAACAGAAAGTCACAGGTTCAAAGCCCAGCTGGGGCTACTGCCAATCCTATCCACATATTTCTAACACAACTAAACTGTGATAGTACAGACAAACCAGGATTGCTGGGGACATATGCATTGGTATTACACCTATCTTTTCGCACACCGATCACAGACACCATGAACAGGGGCATTACCTAGAGCAGAGTCTCCCAAATGCAGTCCTGGAGGACCACACACCATTCAGGCACCTTGCTGCCGCTAATACAAATGCCTGTGCTGCATATCTATGCACCACCCCCATGGCATGTAGATGTAGCTCATGCATACTCATGAGGGACAGCAGGGAAACCCGAACAGTGGTAGGCACACCAGGACTGGAATTGGGAAACTCTGCTGTAAAGCAACATCCAACAGAGGCGAACATACCCACACCCCCAGGCCCCATTGGCCAATGCCTCCTGGAGAGGCAGGACATTGGGCCCTGCGTGCATCTCCCAATACTAGCACCTGCATACCTTAGCAATGCCACCCTACACCTGGGTATGCGGTGGACAGCTCTCAAACGTTTGCTATGTGTACTGGCAGGTAGACTGTCCTACTTAAAGCACATTTGGCTCTTTGATCTCCAACATAAAAATCTGTCTGATGTCTGCGGTGCGTGCTTCGGGTCTGGTCTCTGACAGTGTTTACCACCCTGGGGAGTGACCCCCAACAGTACTGCATAGCATATCCATGCCTGTACTGTGCCCAGGACTGGTGTGGTGGGCAAGGCTGATAAACCCCTCTATAGTGGCACAATGCTGGCATACGTGTGGGAGTGTGTGTCTGTCTATACAGTGTGTGTTGGCTGCAAACACCTTCCACAGCCCACACTGCCAGCACTGTTGCCAGTATTGGCCTGACAATGAGCAGCAAAGTACCATGGGTATAGCTCAGACAGGGTGTGCTGGCCAGGATGCATCTGCACAGGGCATAGGGCACTGGCAGGGACATTGTAGTGGCCGGACACCACCTACACAGACAGGGTGACCTCTGTATGTGCTGCTGGGTGTACACTCCACCCTGACTGTGCAGTGATGCCAGCATGGCTAGGTACCCCCATAGTGCTACATAGTATTTCTCCCATGTGATATGTATGGGTTTCCTTGTGGGGCCCAGTCACTGACTTATCTGCTTGTGTGTGCTGCCATCCCAGTTCTGGGTGCATGCATTTCCACCAGGACTAACTAGCAGACTGTTCTCAGCTGGTATGTGTCTTGGTGCAGCGGCTGAAGGCCTGCTGCAGGAGAATATCAGATGGTGGTGGGGTGCAGCTTAGCATATCCTGGCCTAATGTCTGTCTGATATTGTGTTGGGGATGTGTATAGGGCTGCTTTGGATGCCCTGTAGGGTGTCTGTTCGCCAGCAGGACAGGGGTTGATGGTCCACTCTACTACCACCATTGCAGGGTGGTAGAATGTGGATCTGTTGATAGGGGACCCTGTTCTTTGCCTGCAGCCTAGGGGGGGGGGGGGGGAATGGTGGTACATAGCCCACCTAGGGGTCCATGAGGGGTTCCACTGACTGACACAGACAGAGTAATCCAGGGTGTTTCTGCAGGAACTACCTATCTCTCAGATTACTACTGCTTTGGAGCTCCAGCATGGCCTCTGTCAGCCATGGCAGGTGTTGTGGACCTGGTCCTATCACCACACCCTCAGGGTGAGCACTGTACCCGCACGATGTGACGGTGTGTAGCTACTCTGTGCCAGTAACACACCCTGTCAGTACCCCCCTACCAGGCCGAGGTGCTGTGTGGGTGCACACGGACACTTCCCCCTACCAGGTCGTGGAGCTGTTGGGGTGGATTCCCCATCTTGTGTTCATCTGTGGTCAGCTGCTTTGCATGTGCAGTGCATCATGGGTACGGGTGGCCTAACCCTATCCTGGTTCGCACAGAAGACTGTCTGTGTGGTGACGTGATGGCTCTCTGCAGCCAGTCAGGGGCTTGCTGGCAGCTGTAGCCCAATGGTTATGTCACTGCCTGTGAAGCCAGAGGTCATGGGTTCAAACCCACAGTGGGGCTCTTTTAGAGGGTTGTCCAATGTTTTTTTTAACTGTCATGTACATATGTTGTTGCCAGCAAAAACACCCTCAGCGTACTGTACCCATAAGGTGCCTCTGAGGGTGCTTTATAGGGCGCCCTATAGGGCACCTTATGGTTGCCGTCCATATAAGGTGCACTATACATTACCCTGTACCGCAACATATATGGGGCCCTATAGGGGACATTCTAGGGTGCCTTTCCGGACAGTGAATATTAACATGTGCCTTATGGGCCGCCTTATGTTAACACGCTTTGTGAGTGCGTTTGCTAGTAGTGTTAACAGAGATAAAAAAAATTAACCTGCCCCCTACAGCACTCATCCCCATAATATATAATGCCTCTGTGAGCCTTCTTCATTGAGCACCTTGGGGGATTGAACCCATGGCCCCTGCACCATTGGTCAGTGTTGTAACCATTGTGCTGTGGCTCTGTTCCTGTGCTTGCATATCGGCACGCCGCCTTCTGCCGCACAAAATTAGGCTCCCTCCTAAAACAATCCTCCCCATAATAGGTACTGCCTGAGCCAGCCTTGTTCATTGCACCCAGTGGGGGTTTGAACCCATGGCCCCTGCACCATTGCTCAGTGTCTTCACCGTTGTACTACGGCTCTGTTCGTTTGTGTGCCCAGCAGCGCGACACTTAGCCTTCCCACGCGGTAATACGGACCCCGCACAGTTGCGCGACTTACACAAGTACGGTCGCTTTCTCCCGTTTTTTTTTTCTTTTTTCTGCCTGAACCGCCCACTCCTTATATGGCACAGGCACACTAACGGGGCCCCACACAATTTCGGAGTTTAGTAAACATGCACCATAGTAATTTCTGAGAGAAAAACAAAATATGACCTTGACAGGATTAGTAGTACCCTTCACTAATATTTGGTTGCACAACCCTTGGCAGTGATGACAGCCTCCAAACGCTTCTTGCAGCCATCTATAAGTTTCGTGCATCTGTCTGCTGGTAGCTTCTCCCACTCTTCAACTGTGATTTGTTCCAGAACATGAATGTTTCCAGGATTCCTTCTACCATGGCAGATTTCAGCTCTTTCCAAAGGTTCTTGATTGGATTGAGATCAGGATTCATTGTTGGTCATTTTAAAATAGTCCATTTGCCCCTTTTTAACCAGGATGTATGTTTTCGGTTATTGTCCTGCTGGAGGATCCATGACCTTTGACCCAGACCTAGCTTTCTGATACTAGGTAGCACATTTCATGCCAAAATATCTTGCTAGTCTTCTGACTTCATGATTCCTTTAATACACTCCAGGCTTCCAGTTCCTGAGACAGCAAAACAGCACCACAACATTATGGAACCTCCACCATATTTAACTGTACAAAGGATGTTTTTTTTTTCCTTATAAGCTTCATTTCTTCACCTGTAATGTATCGCTGGTCTGTATTACCAAAGATCTCAAGTTTGGTTTCATCTATCTACAGAACATTTTCCAAGAAGGATTATGGTTTGTCAGGGTGGGTTTGGGGAAAGATCAGGTATGCCTTTTTATTTCTGTCTTTGAGCAGTGGGGTCCTCCTTGGCTTTCACCCATGAAATCCTTCTTTGTTTAGTGTGCAGTGTATTGTGCGGGTTGAAACCACCACTCCAGATTGCTCCAGATCAGCCTTAAGCTCTTTGTATGTTGTATGTGGTGTTTTTCCAACACTTTGCATTAACCTTCAAAGACTTATTAGATTAATTTTGCTCTTCCAATCATGTCCTGGAAGGTTCACAGTGCTGACTATATTACCGTGGGTGATATAGTCAGCAGTTAAAAATTCACTTAGCTTAAAGTCCAAGGACGCCGAGTCAAACAACACCTTCAATCAGTGATCACATTGAGCATATCATTGATAGCCCGTTTTTCTTTAGATCTGGGAACGAGGCTGGATTCAAAAATTAGGGAGGTAAGGTTGATTTGCATAGACGTGCGTGCAGGAAGAAGGACCAGGATTCTCACGGTTCGAAACACGACGTTGTGTACACAGAATATGGGGCAAATGCGTCTTCTTGAAAAGTACCTCAATGTGGTGGATGAGTACTGAAGGATATTCAGCAGTATTTGGAGGCTCTGGATGCCGGAGGAGTTTGTGGGACTCCAATTTTTAATTGGATAGATTGCAAGTGGAGTGAATCTGCATGCGGCAATGAAGCTGTGATCACCAATTGAAGGTGTTGTTTGACTCGGCGTCCTTGGACTTTGAGCTAAGTGAATTTTTAACTGCTGACTATATCACCCACGGTAATGGAGTTATTGACAAGCTGAGGAGTATTTTGTATTCTGCCTTGGTAATCAAGTTCATAAAGGGCTTTTGCTCTTTTTTAAAAGAGAAAAAGGAGGGTTTGCTACGAGAGAGAGGGAAGGTTCCCTTCTCACACGCAAATGATCTGACAAAAATAAGATAAATAGTTGAAATAGGAAGGGCTGAACAAGTGGACTTGGGTTATCTCTTGTTTATATATAGTAAGGTGTGGGATAACACATACAGTTTTTTTGTATTAGTAATCATGTCCTGGCAAAGTCCCAGTTTATATATTATTTCCTACTATTTTCTTTTTTAATTAGTCTTGTTTTATTCTATGCTAAAGACAGAATAGCAGCCATCTTGCTGCTGGACTGCTGCCTGCCTCTTAGTATTGGTGTGTTATATAGTAATTTAAAGTTGCTAAAGGAATAGGGATGCCTAAACTAATATAAAGGCCCTTAAGGCTATTTGGTATATTTTATACTATTGTTTGATATTTTTCATTGATTTGCAAATAATTTATTATTTAAGATTAACCACTTGCTGATTAAAATACCCTGTGGAGACAAACTCCCCTCTTGTCATCTTAATTAGCATAGCTGACTATAAATTAAGAAATGTGCTTGGGGTGGGTGGGAGTTGGGGAAGATGGGAGGAAAAGAAGACTAATTAAAGTTAGGACAAATGGATTTTAGACTCTTTATTCCATCTAATACCTACCTTTTTTAAGGCTATGATAAATTACATAAAGCTAGACAGATGGATTTTAGACTCTTTAAAGAAGCTAATAGCAAATGTTTACTTTTAATGAAATTAAAACATAACTTGCATCAATAATCCCACAATCTCTCTTATATCCTAAATTTTAAGTCACCAAAGTTCCCAGCTAAGTAAAGTTCACATCCATGCAGAGGCTTCTCCTGCTGTCAATACTACCTGAGAAACAGATCTTATTTGGGAAACATTGTCCTATTTAACAGAGTGGCCACTAGTTGTGCATCCCAATGCACCACTAGGGGTCAGGCACTATTATTTTAGAAAATGGCATTATAGAAAGAGGCGAAAGAGAATTGGCAGTGATCCTGCCTCCCCCAATTTTTGGAGCTGGGTGGCGAGGTGAAGGTTCTGGGGGTATCCAGGAGGGTCCACATTTATTTGTTTATTGGTATTTTTGTATACTACCAAGCCTACATTTCTTATATGTATGTTTACTAAAATGCAGTGCTTTACCACTTGTTCAGCCCCAAAACGTATTGCGGGGATGGTGCTGAGCCCATGCTATCAAATGCAGTTAGTGTGGGTCCAGTGCCACCCCTGTGCTAAGTTGTTTGCCATGATTACCATGGGTGTAGTTACCACCACCTATTGAGTTGGCAGTACTGTAAGTGCACCTACACTAACTGTAACATTGATGGTGAGCGCACACTAAAGATGCCTATACTATCCGCCGTGTGCAGTCAACACCCACATTCTTCCGCTTACCTGCTCAGTCTCCACCCCAACCTGTGCTAAGTGACTAGCGCTGGATTTCTACTGTGGCCACATTTTTAGCAAGTGGTGAACCCCGCACTGTTAGTACACTGTAGTAAACACGCCCTTTAGTTTTTTGCAGAATAAACAGACATCAGCAATGTAAACTTGGAGGTCTCATACATGTCACATAAATAAACTTGCATATCACACTGGTCAAACTAGATGTGAGTACCTGTAACATCCTTTAAAATCCTCATAAAATACAGAAATAAATATATTACAAACTGTATTTCTTCACATAAAACATGTCTGAGAACAGAAAGATTGTAAGCCTTTTTTTTTAAACTGCTTAAGATCTGCTTCCAAGCTGGTATATTTTGATAAAGGGGTATGTTTACTAAACCGTCTTAATGTTATAGGCGCTAGTTGCAGCATTAATGTGAAGAATGCAATATAAGGAGTGGGCGTTCTGGCGGCAAGATAGCAAGAATCTGTATCGCGCGATAGTTGGCACCGTGGCATGTTAATGCGCGTTAACCCTAAGTTTATGCCCGTGCAGTGTTAGAAGTTATAAAAATGTAGCCCACTGGTTACTGCAATAACTGCAGAGGCAGAGGTCATGGGTTTGATCCCACAGTGGTGTTATGTAAGAAGGCTGTCTGAGGCATTTCCTTTTCGTTTAAATCAGTGCTGCCAGCAAAAACACCCTCACAGTGCCGTAACATAAGGTGCCCTATAAGGCACTCCATAGGGCACATTATAAGGTGCCTTGCGGACAGGGCACTTTACATTATAAAGTGCCCTGTCCGCAAGGCACCTTATAATGTGCCCTATAGGGCACCTTATGAGGCACCTTAGGCTACGGCACTGTGAGGGTGTTTCTGCTGGCAGCACTGATTTAAATTAAAAGGAAAAGCCTCAGACAGCCTTATTAAATAACACCACTGTGAGATCAAACCCATGACTGCTGCCTTCGCAGTCATTGAAGTAACCAGTGGGCTACATCTCTATAGTGTCTAACACACCACTGGCGTGCTACAGAAAGACTGCAGGTCACCACACAAACTATCTGCTGTGGTTACCAGGATAGGGTAAACCGACCCGTACCCATGATGAACTGCACATGCAGATCAGCAGCCTACATTTGATAACAAGATGGGGTATGCGCCTCTATAGCACCCCGGCCTGGTAGGGGGAACTGACCATGTGTGTTACTGGCACAAAGCAGCTACAGAACGTGACACTGTGCGGTTCCTGTGCTCACCCTGATGGTGAGGTGGGGCACCCAGCACCGGGTCCGCAGCACCTGGCTTGGTTGAGATAGGCTGTGCTGCAGGTCTCTATCAGTGCTAGTGTGTGATAGGTAGTCCTTATAGACCCACCTAGGATATACCTGTGTCCATCTGTATTTCCCAGTCACGTCTAGCCCTTGTGGCCTATGATGCACCCAGAATAGTGTATATCCTGTGTGGGTGCCATGGTCACATGTTATAAGAGAAGGGTGGTGTTTGGACCCAAAAGCAGATTATGTAGCACCACCCAACCTGCCCTCTGTGGGTCAGGGTGGGGGAGCAGGATCTTCCACCAACAGATCCCCATTCTATTTCTCTGCAATGGTGGCAGTAGAGGGGACCATCACCACACACCCCTCCCCCCATCCTGCTGGGGAATAGGCACCCGGCAGGGCAGTCAATGCAGATCTGTACACATCACATAGGGCACTGGCAGACAGGCAGAAGGCCTGGAAAAACTCAGCTGCCCCCCACCACTATCCAACATTCACCAGCAGAGGGCACAGTCAGTCTCCACCCACTACCCTGCAAGGTGTTCCAGACATACACATGCTAACTGCAGACAGTCTGCTAGCTAGCACATAGTGCATGTTCCTGGAGAAACTGTGTGCACCCAAAAATGGGATGTGAGCATATACACCAAGCAGGTATGTCAGTGATTGGGCCATAGAAAAGAATATTCATAGATATCACTGTATAGCACTATGGGGGAACCTAGCCATGCCATGGTCACTGCTCAGTCAGGGTGAGAGTGACCTCCCAGCATGACATGCTGTGGTCACCCTTTCCGTGCAGGTGGTGGTCGGGCATTACAATGTCCCAGCCATTGCCCTATGCCCTGAGCAGATGCATCCTACCCAGGCCGCCCTGTCCGAGCCATACCTACAGTACCTTGCTCCTCATTATGCACATTGGCAGGCTAACACTGGAAACAGTGCAAGCTGTGTGGGCTCAGTAAGGTGTAGGCAGCCACAAAACACTGGATAGACATACACACACTTCCACAACTATTTCAGCATTGTGCAAATATAGAGGTGGTTGGAAGCCCTGGGCACAGTGCAGGCATTGCTATGTTACTCAATAATGTTAGGGTCACTCCCCGGGGTGGTAAACACTGTCAGAAACAAAAACTGAAACACACTCCACAGATATCAGAAAGGTTGTTATGATGAATCTCTGTCAACAAATTGTGTTTAACTTAGGATTTGTTATCTGACATTAGTCATAGCAACCTTTTGATATATGTGGAACATGTTTCCAAGTTTAAGACGGCATTCCTAAGGTATGCAGGTGCTAGTATTGGTAGATGCTGCTCCGCGCAGGGCCCAACAGCCTGATTCTCCATGAGGCTTTGGGTAGTGGAGGCCGTGGGTGTGGGTGCTTGTGCCTCTGTTGGCCAATGCTCTGGGGAAGAGGGTCCAGACTCCGATCCTGGTGGGCCAGTCACGATTCCGGTTTCCTGGCTGTCCCTAATGAATATGCATTGATACATTTGCATACAATGGGGGCAGTGTATGTAAATGCATCTCATGCATATTTATTAGGGACATCCTGACAACCTGAATGGTGTTTGGCCCTCCAGGACTGGAGTTGGGATCCTCTGCTCTAGGAAGTGGACATGTTTATGGTGTTATGTGCTCTGTAGGATAAAATATTGGGACATGGTCTGCAAGAGTGCCAGCTGGGACTTGAACCTGTGACCTTCTGTCTTTGTGCACACTGGTGGTGTGTATTGCACCAAACTGTTACCGGAGAGGCAGGTCATTCCCTGGGGATCCCATGACTGTTCCTCAGACAGACCTTATCTGTTGCACTGCATGCCACCCACCTACACAGGGCTTGGCCTTGCTCTGCTGTGGGCAGCTGCCACTGCCCCCTCCGCCACCAGCACCCCTCCACCACTATGCTGACATGCCCTTATGCTGGTGGTGCACAGTCCCATGCTATCCAGTGTGCCGCTAGGCGGCTGCCTATGGTGTGGTATCTGGGGTAGGGGTACTGACATGGACATCAGCACTTCCCCCTGGCACTGCCTGCCAATGTTCTGTGCCCTTGGGGGTACCTGCTGGGTACTGTCCCCTGGGACACTGTGGGACGCACACTCGTGGCCATGTTGGACCCTGGTCAGTTGCTGTCTTGCTGCTTTTCAGTTTCTGCATTCCTATGTGCCAGGTAGGCATCTGCCTAGTCCACACTGTGCCCCAGCAGGCCCACTGCATGTGCCGCCTGCAGCCCCCGTACCACATTTACACCATCACCATAGTGCCCTTTCCTACGTGGCCACTCTGCTGTTAATGCACATGTGAAAGCCACATAAGCAAGCTGCCCAATACACACCACAGCAAACCCTCATCAACACTATCAATGTTTGTAGGGGGAATCAGAATTGACCCTTCCAAAAGTGACATCTTCCTTTTTAATCTTTATGTATAGTGTTGATTACCATTTATCATTGTTTTTTCTATTGGCCAGCTCGGTGTTTTGTATTTCTATTTTGGTTCTGGTCATTATCTCTCTGGTTTTTGCATGTTTTGTTACTGCACATGTATCACTACTATCACTTATCTGGGTATTCCTGCCTTTGCTGTACATTGTTGACTGAACTGATTTCTCTCTCCTGCAAATGTGCCTCTAACGCAAGGTTTTCACTTGCGTTTTCAGACCCTGATTTCACAGCGTTAGTGTGCCTGGGGCCTCTCCCCGCCCACTCTCTGCCCATTGACCCCTTATCTCCGCCCTTTGGGGAGCCTTACTCCACCATATGTGCACCTTAACGGCGCCAGAGACGTTATCACATGATACGTGACGTTATCGCACGGTAATGTGCCATTATCGCACGGTAATGCGCCATTATCATGCGATAACGTCACTTATCGTGCAATAACATCACCGCTGTGACTTTAGGGATGTTTAGTAAACATACCCCAAAGTGTTCCACGGCATTGGACTCAATATTGAAAAAGCATGATTTGTAGTATAGCTCCTTCTAGCCACCTGAAGCGAAGGAATATTAAATGCTTTCTTGAGATCACAAAACTATATAGCAGGTTGATACAAACACAAAAGTTCTTGCAAAGGCCAAGGCCATGTTAAAATGCTATCTTTTAAAAACCAGCATCATCACTTGAAACTGAATATGTTCTTGCATTAACAGACAGTGTAAACAGATTAGTACAGAGGTTATAGGTTCTCTATACAGAGTCCCTGTAATTAATCAAACTGCTGAATTCTGCATTAATCGAAGGGCTCTAATAAATGATATTGGTAGTCCCCTCCAAACTGAATTTGCAACATCACTAACTCTTGCAACACTGTACACACATCAACAGTGATGAGGAATGATCATAGTTTCAGTAACATCCTCAATTTAAATGTAACCCCTCCGTCCCAGAATAGCAGGCTGGTCTTTCAGGGGCTAGGTCAGAGAACTGTTTTATCCTGGACTCTCTCCCTCTCCTTCACTCAGCTAGCACATACAGTACTCTTATCACCAGGGAATAGGATCCCCACAGGGGGAAGGGAAGGACCTAGGTGAATAAATTAAAGAAGCTCTTAAATTGGGTGCTTCAATTCTCTTAACTGCAAACAAACTCAGTTCAAACAATAACAATCTGCATTATTCAGTATCACAAAATACACAGTGTTTGGTAACACAGATTGTGTTCCTTTGAATTAACTCTGTCTGTGATTAATTGTGTCTGTTTAAATATTCATCAGCTCTGCTGCTGACAGAAGGAGCCTGGGTTAGGGCTCCTATGCACATAACAATGTCCTTTCTTTCTCCTCACTGGAATCCTATTCCTCTAACCCTCTCAGTATACCTTGTAAGCAGTCCCTCTTCTGTGCCTCTTCCAGCAGGCAACTCTTCTCTGGTACAACAAACTCCTAGAACATAAGATATGCCATATTGCTTCAGCCCAAGATTGCATCAAGGCCAGTATCCTGTTTCTGAAAGAGGCCAATCCAGGTCACAAGTATCTGTCAAGTTCCCAAAAGATAGACAGATTCCATGCTGCTTGTCCCAGGTTAAGTAGTGGATTTCTCCAATCCACAGTGCTAATGGTCTTGGAACAGCTGGTTCACAAACTGACAAGAGGGAAAGCTATTTTGAACCTAGTCCTTAGTGGAACACAGGATCTGGTGCAAGAGATAATGGTGTTAAGGCCACTTTGCAATAGAGATCATAGCATGATTACATTTGATTTAATAAGTGGAGGGAGGATGGCAAGGAAATCCACAGTACTACCTTTTAACTTTCAAAGGGGTGACTGTGATAAAATGAGGAAAACAGTTAAGAACAAACTAAAAGGAGCAGCTGCGAAGATTAAAGACTTGCATCAAGCATGGGCTTTTTTTAAAAGTACTATCTTGGAAGCTCAGACAAGATGTATTCCACGCTTTGAGGGAAGTGGAAAGAAGGCCAACAATAGTTTAAAGCTGAGTTCAGAGAAGTTGTTTTAGCCAAAAAAAGAATCTTTCAGGAAATGGAAAACTAGCCAAATGATGAAAATGGGAAACAACATAAGCACTGGCAAGTTGGATGCAAGGCATTGACAAGGCAGGCAAATAGAGAATTTGAAAAAAAGCTTGTGTGGAAATAAAAATGCATAATAAAAACCTTATTCAGCTACATTGCTAGCAAAAAACTTGTGAGAAAGTCAGTTGGACCATTAGATGTTAGAGGGCTAAAAGGAGTGTTAACGGAGGACAAGGCTATAGTGGAGAGACGTGGAGCCAAATCCACAATGGGGCACATCCGAGCTGTCTGGATGGCCCCGACCAAGACAGAGCCATCAACACCTGATTCAGCTCTGCAAGAGCAAGACACTTCCATGGGTGCAGGATTGGGCCCCCAGAGATGGCCTGGATGGCCTAGTCAGCCCAGCATTGCCATGGGGACATCCTACCCAAGGAATCACATGTCCTGCATCCCCAGAACCCCTAATCCCCACCGCCCAAGCCTGACATGGACTGCTAGTGCCCCGATCGGGCAACAGAGACCCACCTGCTGCTCTGTCACTGTCCCCAGTGTCCTGGCCTGCCGATCCAGGGGATTGGCTGAGATTTATTCCACCTCTGAGATGGAATAAACAGACCCCTGGACATACAGGGTCGTGAGCAGAATCAGCCCTGTACATCCGGGAGTCGGTCCCACCAACACCCTCCCCAATCTCCGCCCCATCAAGCCCCTGTACCCCACAGCACACACAGCGGCTCTGTGTGTGCATCAGGGAATAGAGGAAGAACACCGGCAAGCTGGATAGTGGGGCTGCACATCCCAGTGGGACATGCAGACCCTCTATTCTCCTCATAGAATCGGGGCCTTAATGAATTCTTTGCTTTGGTCTTTACTGAAGAAGATGTAGGGAAGTTACCCATGCCTAAATTGGTATTTAAAGGTGATTAGCAGAAGAATTGAAAGAAATATTGATAAACTGGGAAGATGTATTACAACTATTTGATAAACTGAAGAGCAGCAAATCACCTGGACCGGATGGTATACACCAAAGGGTTTTGAAAGAACTAAAATATGAGATTGCAGACCTACTATTAGTTATCTGTGAACTATCATTAAAATCGTCTGTAGAACCTGAAGACTGCAGTACAAGCATTGTGGAACTTGTGTCTCTTGGGGAAACTGCTAGGTACATATGACCTAGATTGGCCACTGTTGGAAACAGAATACTGGGCTTGATGGACCTTGGTCTGACTCAGTATGGCATATCTTATATTCTTATGTTCTTATGACCATTTAATTCAATTTTTAAAAAGGGTTCTATGAGTGTTCCGGAAAACTACAGACTGGTGAGCCTGATGTCAGTACCAGGCAAAATGGTAGAAATGATCATAAAGAAAAAAATTACTAAACATGTAGATAGTCATGGTTTAATGAGAGAAAGCCAACATGGATTTAGCCAAGGGAAGTGTTGTCTTACTAATCTGTAAGATTTTTTTGAAAGTGTGAATAAACAGGTAGACAAAGGTGAGCTGGTCGATATAGTGTATCTGGATTATTCAAAAGCATTTGACAAGGTCTCTCATGAGAGACTCTTGGTGAAATTAAAAAGACATGGGATAGGAAGCAGTGTACTGTGGACCAGGAATTGGTACACCTCTGTGCAGCGCTGGGTACAACTTGTAGCGCTATATAAATGCTCAATAGTAGTAGTAGAAAAAGATAGCCATCAGAGAATAGGGCTAAATGACCAATTTTCTCAATGGTCAAAGGTGAATAGTGGAATATCCCAGGGATCTGTGCTGGGTCCACTGCTTTTAAACATCTTCAAGAGGATTGTGAAAAATTGCAAGAGGACCTTTATAAATTGGAAGATTGAACATCCAAAAGGCAGATGAATTTTAATGTGGACAAGTGCAAAGTTATGCACCTAGGAAAGAACAACCCAAACTATGATTACACGATACAAGGTTCCACAATTAGGAACCACCACCCAGGAAAAGGATTTAGGCATCATCATGGATAATACACTGAAACCCTCTGTCCAGCATGCAACCACAGCCAAGAAAACAAATAGAATGCTAGGAATCATAAGGAAAAGAATGGAAAATAAAACCAGGGATATTATAATGCTTCTGTATCATTCCATGGTGTGACTGCACCTTGAATATTGTGTGCAATTCTGGTCACCATATCTTAAAATGGATATAGTAGAGTTAGAAAAAGTACAGAGAAGAGCCACCAGAATGATAAAGGGGATGGAGGGATACCCCTATGAGGAAAGGCTTAAAAGGTTAGGGCTCTTCAACTTGGAAAAGAGACGGCTGAGGGGAGATATGCTAGAGGTCTACAAATTAATAAATGGAGTAGAACGGATAAAGGTAGATAGGTTGTTTACTTCATCAAAAAGTAGAAAGACTAGGGGTACATTCAATGAAGCTACAATATAACCCATTTAAGAGTAATACGAGAAAATATTTTTTCACTTAGCGCATAATCAAACTCTGGAAGTCGTTACTGAAGGATGTAGTAAAAGCTGTTAGTGTAGCTGGATTTAAAAAAGGTTTGTCAAGTTCCTAGAGGAAAGGTCCATAAACTATTATTAAAGAGGACCTGGGAAATCTACTGCTTACCCTGTGACAAGCATTGTGGAACCTAACAGGTACTTCTGACCTGGATTGGCTGCAGTTGAAAACAGTCTCACATGAGGGACCTTGTCAAAGATGTTCTGAAAATCCAGATACAGTATATAAACTCTTCAGTTTATCGAATAGTTGTAATACATCTTTCTGGGTTACAATTCTTACAATTCTTCAGAGGCATCACTTTTAAATACCATTTCAGGCATGGTTAACTTTCCTGCATCTTCTTCAGTAAAGACAGAAGCAAAGAATTCATTCAGTCTCTCCGCTATGGCCTTGTCCCTTCTTAGTGCCTCTTTTACCACACTTTCATCTAATTGCCCAACAGACTCTCTCACAGGGTTTTGTTATGCATTTTTGCTTCCACAGCAAGCTTTTTTTCAAATTCTCTCTTTGCTTGCTTTAGCAATGCCTTGCATCTAACTTGTCAGTGCTTATGATGTTTCCCATTTTTGTCATTTGTCTGCTTTTTCCATTCCTGAAAGATGCTTTTTTGACAGCAACAGCCTCCCTGACCTCACCTTTAAGCCATGCTGGCAGTTTTTTGGACTTCCTTCCACCTTTC
Source organism: Ichthyophis bannanicus (assembly GCA_033557465.1). Taxonomy (NCBI): domain Eukaryota; kingdom Metazoa; phylum Chordata; class Amphibia; order Gymnophiona; family Ichthyophiidae; genus Ichthyophis; species Ichthyophis bannanicus. Next base: position 248,296,776 of record CM066031.1, read on the forward strand.
TTAAAGCATGGAATACATGTAGTCTGGGCTTCCAAGATATCATTTTTAAACAATGCCCATGCTTGATGTAAATCTTTCTCCTTTGCAGCAACTCCTTTTAGTTTGTTCTTAACTGTTTTCCTCATTTTATCGTAATCTACCTTGAAAGTTAAAAGGTAGTACTGTGGATTTCCTTGCCATCCTCCCTCCATTTCTTAGATCAAATGCGATTATACTATAATTACTATTGCTAAGTGGCCCCAACACACTTATCTCTTGCACCAGATCCTGTGTTCCACTAAGGACTAGGTCCAGAATAGCTTCCCTCTTGTCAGTTCGTGAACCAGCTACTCCAAGACCATTATTACTGTCATTTATCTCATCTAGAAACTTTGGGGTTTGTTTACAAAGCAGCGGTAGCGGTTTCCGATCGTTATCGGAGCCGCGGCCCCATTGATTTCAACAATCGGAAACCGCTACCGCAGCTTTGCAAACAAGCCCCTTTATCTACCTAATATGTCCTGCCATGACACTGAGTCAGTTGATACCCGGGTAATTGAAATCACCCATTATTATTACTGTGTTGTAATGTTTGTTAGCTTCCCTGATTTCTTTGAACATGTCATCATCCATTTGTTCATTCTGGCCAGGCGGTTGGTAGTACACCCCTACCGCCATCACCTTCCCCATTTTACATGGAATTTCTATCCATAGAGATTCTACAGTATATTTTGTTTCCTGAAAAACTTTAATCGTGTGTGACTCAATGACCTCTTTAACACAGAGCGCAACACCTCCACCAATTTGATCTACCCTATCATTGCAATACATTTTGTAACCAGGTTTGACAGTATTCTATTGGTTGTCCTCCTTCCATCAGGTATCTGAGATACTAATCATATCTAACCTCTCAACGAGTGCTATCTATTCTAACTCTCCCATCTTATTTTTTAAACTTCTAACATTTGCATACCTGCATTTTAGAGGTTGTATTTTATTCATATTAATCTGGTTATCAGTAGACAGGGGTAATTTGGCATCTTTCAGCTCTGTCTGCTCTGTACTTAAGGGCATCTGGGTTACCTTTATCTTAATTGCAGCCTCTCTGTCGGGATGCCCTAACTTTCCTCTTTTGTTAGTATCCTTCAAGGATACATCCTTCTGAGCCATGTGCTCTTGGGCGACTGTCGGCTTTCGCCTATTATCTAGTTTAAAAGCTGCTCTATGTCCTTTTTAAAGATTAATGCCAGCAGCAGATTCCATCCTGTTTAAGGTAGAGCCCATCCCTTTGGAAAAGCCCCTCCTTTCCCCAGAATATCACCTAGTTCCTAACAAATCCAAAACACTTTTCCTTGCACCATCGTCTCATTCATGCATTGAGACTCTTTTGGGTCCTGCGCATGGAATGAGAAGCATTTCTGAGAATGCTACCCTGGAATTTCTGGATTTCAACTTCCTAGCTAAAAGCCTAAATTTGGTCTCCAGACCTCCCTATTACACTTTCCTATGTCAATGATACCAACATGTACCAAGAGAGCAGACTCCTCCCCAGCACTATCTAAAACCTTGTCCCGGTGGCACATGAGGTCCGCTACCTTTGCACCAGTCAGGCATGATACCAGGTGATCCTCATGTCCATCAGTCACACAGCTATCTACATGCCTAATGATTGAATCATTTACTATGTTGACTGTCTTAACCCTTCACTCATGGGCATATGGCCTTGGAGAAACCTCCTCAGTATAAGAGGGTTTTACATCAGCTGGAAGACAGGTCCTAGCTACAGGATCACTTCCTGCCACACCAGGGTGATGCTCTCTTGTCATGTGACCTCTCTCCTCCAGGCAACAGGGAGGCTGATAGTTTGGAGGTGGGACTTCAGTACTACGTCCCTGTAGGTCTTGTCTATATACCTCTCTGTCTTCCTTATGTCCTCCAAGTCTACTACTCTAGCTTCCAGAGATTGGACTCATTCCTTGAGAGCAAATAGCTCCTTGTACCTAATACACACACCAACTGGAAGAAAATCATACTTGTGACACTCAATGCAAAAGATTCATTAGCCCCCATCTCAGTGCTGGACTGCATCTTATTTTTTAGCTTTTGTTTAGCTATCTAAGTTGTTTACTTATGTTTGCTGGGGATACTTGTACTAATACAACTATACCTAATGCATTTAATGGACTTTGTTCACCTCAAGATTAATTCATTTCAGGTCCTTAATTAATCTATTCCTGATGAGGATAACCTGCTGAACCTGAAAGTGAATCTGACCACCTCCTTCCCTTTAATAGGTTTAAGAGCCTATTCAGCTAAGATTATGTCTGGGGTGGGTGAGAGTCAGGGTGGGTGGGAGGTAAAGAAAACTTAATAAAATCTGGCTTGCTGCACTGTGCCCTGACCTGTGCTTCTAAGATAATGTCTTAATTTCCTGTGTGATTCACACAGCCCTTGGTTTGATAGAGGAGGCCCTTTCAAGTTGCACTTTTGATCTGTCACTTGGCTTTAACACCTGTTTAAGACAACTTCACACTTCTTTGCCTGTTAACTGGAAGGCCTCTTTGTAAAGGTCTCTAGAAACAAATTTTGTTCTTTCTATTCAAAGACTATTTACTCTATTTTACTTCCTATGCTGAGCTATACTCTGATTTGATTTAAATGAAAATCTCTCTGGTGGTACTAAGACCTGACTGACTCAAAAAAAACCCCACTGAATTCTAAAATGCACAGATTTATCAGCTTTAACCCAAAGAATTCCCTTTTCCCCAAGATTTAGAGTATTTCCCAAAAGATAAATACCTACAGGTAGAGATCTTTTTCCAGCTGTAGCAGTCCCTTTTGATGGTCCTTCAAGCATAGCAGTTTAAATTACCAGTGATCCAAGTGTAACAAATAAAATATCATAACATAATTGACAAGACAACCTCAGTAAAATAATAAATAATTAGAAAACAAAAGGAAGGGGCATGTGACTATGACAATAATTAACAAGACAGAAAACATGGGGATGAGTACAAACAGTGATACTGTGACCAGTCTGCATTACAGTTTCAATGCAGTCAGGAAATTAGAAGGGCTGATGCTACCCATTAGGTGAACTAGATAGTTGCCTAGAGCACCAAAAGTTCAAGGATGGCTCATTGACGCTGCTGCCACTCCTCTCTGGGACCTGTATTATAACAGCAATACAACACTTACCCAAAGCCTCCGGCGCTGTGTGCTGTTTGTGCTTCCACCCTCTCTGACGCAGACTTCCTGTTTGCTTGGGGACAGAAACAGCTGGTTTGACCTCTTCCCCACCCCATGCAAAAAAGAAGTTTGCATCAGAAGGAAGCAGAAACACCAGCAGCACTAAGAGCATGTAGGGCCCGGAGCTTTGGGTAAGTACTGTGTTGCTCTTTTAATGTCCTTGCCTCTGATGCAGGTCCTGGAGAGAGGCTGCAGAGGTGGCACCAGGAGCTGGGGTGGGAGCAGAGGGCACCAGGAATGAGGGTTCGTCTAGGGCACTTCATATCCTTGCACCGGCCCTGCAAATATGCATTGGAAAAGCCATGTTTTTACAAGTTTTCAAATTTCTTATATGAGCTTTCTGCTGAAATGTCAAAAGGTAGTGAATTCCATTGAACCAGTGCCTGATAGAAAAAAGGCAGCCTCCTTTGTTCATACAAATTTAAATCTCTGAACAGAGGGAACAATCAAGAGATGCTTCTGGAATGATCTGAGCTGTCTTGTAGGAGTATATGGAATAAGACGAGGGCAAAGGTAATGTGGATAACCTGAATAAAAAATGAGATGGGCAAGTATTACGATTCTAACTTGATCCTACTAAGAATTAGTAGCCAGTGTTGACCTACCAACAGGGGAGTTACATGGTCCAGCCATTTAGCACTGTAAATAAGTTTGAAGCCAGTATTTGAATTAACGGATGAGACTTTTGAATGCCTTATATCTGTGGGCTATAGGAGAGGGTATTATCCACAATCACTCCCAGCAAAGTAATAGTAACTATAATGCTAATAGGCTTGCCATCAATACAGGGAACAGGCATTTGATGGCATTAACCCCTCAGATAGTGCCAATGGATATCCCCAGTTTTGGCCCCAAAGTGCCTCAACACTGGCTAGAGCCAGTTCTGGGGATAGAGCAGAGGTGGCACCTGGGGATCACCAGCCAATCCAGATATTCCATACCAGTGACTGGACATGGCCCTAGCATTGAATATTTAGATTAAAGGTTCAGTAATGACAGCTAGCCGCTTTATCAGTGCTAGCCGCTGCAGCTGATTATCCCCCCCCCCCCCCCCAATTCTGTTGGTTTCAGTAGTTCCCAGACCTTTGTTCAGGTACCTTCACTCAGTCATACTTTCAGGATATACATAATGAATAAGCATGAGATATTGTATATCTGCATACAAGAAGCTGGCTCATTCAAATATATCTCATGCTTGTTCATTGTAGAAAGCCTGAAAACTCAACTGGTTAGGGATACCTAAAGACAGATTTCAGATTAATTGACTCCGCATATAATAAATTAGATTCCTTAGGGGCCCTTCTACTAAACTGTGCTGTGATTTTACTAAAGTGTGCTGGAATTAACCAGCCTTTAGTGCGCAAAACCAAGCCGCGTTGCACGCAAAGCACATTTCCTGTCAGGGGCATGTTCAGCATTTCTACGACAGGTAATGCGTGGTGCTGGAAACTAGCATGGGTTGGGAATAATGCAGGTAATGCGTGGTGCTGGAAACTAGCATGGGTTGGGAATAATGCAGGTAATGCGTGGTGCTGGAAACTAGCATGGGTTGGGAATAATGCAGGTAATGCGTGGTGCTGGAAACTAGCATGGGTTGGGAATAATGCAGGTAATGCGTGGTGCTGGAAACTAGCATGGGTTGGGAATAATGCAGGTGCTGTTAGCGCCACCTATTGAGGTTAAGGTAATTGCACCAGTGCTATTTGCAAAATGTGCCATTAGAGAATGGTGTGTACCCAAGCAGTGATGATGTGGCGCTCACCACATCCAATCTCCACCCCTCATCTTCCCATTTCTACCTTCACCCCATGATTCACAGTGAGCTCAGAAACTGGCCCACACTAATTGTGCTGGCCATGTACTAACAATTATAGTGCAGGAAAACCCCCATGCTACTGCATAGCACACTTTAGTAAAAGGACCCCTTAGCAACCATAATTCAGAAAGCAATGCACTTTTCTATATAAAATAATTCATTATTGCCCTGAATGAACAGGAGCTCTTACTCTCTAAACTTTCTGCAACAGCCTAATTAATGCAAACCTTACTCTGCTATGTTGGTTTTAGCATACTAATGTAAAAGACTATAATTAGCTACTGATGATTATTTTTCATTCCACTCACAAATGCTTAGCAGTTAGCTATTAAGGTTCAAAGATCACCTAGTTGTATAGTCTCTTCAAATAACATCTTCCAGTGGGAGACAAATGAGCACAGAACTCTGCTGATTGAGTAGGATATAAGTCTACAGTATAAGTAAAGAAACAGAAATGTCTGGATGCAAACAAGAACAAAGACAGATTACACAGGTACACTAAACAAATTTTTTTTTAAACTGCCTCTAATGTTTCGATTGATTTTTACGTTTTTTGGTGCGCTGAATCCAAATCTGGTAACCAATTTGCTCCATCACGTACAGATTTTTTGCTACATTGGGTTAGCAGTTTGAGGTGAACGTTTCAGATTGAGTGCGATCGAGATAAAAGTTTCTTGGATGAATTCTTTATACTAATTGTTTAGTAGTTATTCAAATAAGAATAAAGAAAATTGTAACAAGGCAGCACATAAGAATAGAGTAATGTCAACAAAACACACTGTGATGGCAGCAAAATTGTCTGCACCTAAAACAGCCACATACATGTGCACAAACATTGAGCATATAAGAGCGAGGTTAGACACAAAGCAAAGCAAAGAAATGTGCAAAAAATGTTGTACAGGTATGTATGTAAGAATAGAAAACGCAAACCGCACCATTGCAATACATGAAGACAAACACCCGATGGTGTGAAAATAAAATTCTAATAAATGAGATCCGACACTGTGGTAATAACTAGCACATTTTTATTTCAAAGTTTAGTAAAAACACGATATTTGTCAACACAGTTTAGATTTTAAAGTCATTCTTGGGTCAATCAATCTCCTGGTGGGCCCGTTTCTTCTTCCCCCGAATGCTTCTCTTGGTGCGCTGCTTGGCGTATTTTTCATCTGGGGTTTCCCGCAGCAGTAACCAGCAGAAATCAGCCATCATAGTGGTGTTCCATCTTCCTTGGTACCTTCTCTCTGCGTCCTTGATGTCCTGGTGAAACCTTTCACCTTGTTCTTCACTGTACGCCCCCAAGTTTTCGGGAAAGTAGTTCACATGGGAGTGCAAGAAATGGACTTTCAGGCTCATGTTACAGCCTTGTTCTTTGAAGGCATTGAGCATCCTGGCAACAATATCCTTATAGTTCTCATCCCGCCTGTTCCCCAAGAATTTGAGAACAACATCCTTGAAGGAATCCCAGGCTTCTTTTTCCTTCTCAGACATCGTTTCAGCGAATGCTCCATCTGAAATTAGTTTCCTTATCAGGGCCAACAAACACTCCTTCCTTTAGCTTTGCTTCAGAAAGTTGGGGGAACTTTGAGCAAAGGTACCGAAAGCACTCACCATCTTTTGGAAGGGACTTGATGAATTGCTTAATGAGACCCAACTTAATGTGGAGAGGTGGTAATATAATTTTATCATGAGGTACCAAGCTCTCATGAAGAACATTTTTCTCACCGGGTCTCAAATACTCCCGAATTGGCCAGTCTTTTTTCTCCCAGTGTAGGTCGCGGGCCCGGCTATCCCACAAGCAAAGGAAGCAGGGATATTTGGTGAAACCAGATTGCTGCCCTAATAGCATGGATAGAATTTTAAAGTCTCCACAAATCATCCACTTATGCTCATCATAACGAATCTTCTGAAGAATCAGGGCCAAATTCTCGTATTTTTCTTGGAGAATAACAGAGTGAGCAATAGGAACTGAAGCGAATGTGTTGCCATTATGAAGAAGAACACCTTTTATGCTGTCTTTTGACGAATCATTGAACAGCCGCCATTCAGCAGGATCATACTTGAGTTTAAACTTTTCCATCACTCCGTATATATCGTTGCAAAATACCAAATCTTCCTCTTTGCTGAAATACTTCAAAAATTGTGTCTCGCGGTTGCGGTACCAATAAAAAGTTGTTCCTGGTGACAATAGATTTTTCTGTTTAAGCCGAGAACCTAGCAGTTGGGCAGCATCTTTTGGGAGTCCTAAATCCCGGACTAAATCATTCAATTCAGCTTGAGAGAAAAGTTCAGGTTTCGGATCTGGTTTAGTTTCAAACTCGGAAGTACTGGACTCATCGGGAAAAGCCATCTGATGAGTCTCATCATGATCAGAACCGTCCACACAAATATGATCCAAAGATTTTGGTGGTTCAGGCACAGGTACTTCGTTGCTATGAGGCATAGGCCTAATTGCTGAGGGAAGGTTGGGGTAACTTATTACGTTCTTATTTTTTAAGTTGTATCCCTTCACAATGCAAGAGCAAAAATAGACGTCACTGCTGTGGTCTCTTTGTTCACGCCACATCATAGGTATTCCGAAACAAAATGCTTGTTTTTTACCTTTCATCCATAAGCGTAGATCTTCCTCACATGTCTTGCACACTTTGTGAGGAGCCCACGGTTTGTCTTGATCGCCTAACTTCAAACCGAAATAGGCGAAATATACTTTTTTAATAAATGCAGAAATGTTCCTCTGCCGCTTTTTCACGGTATATTCCCCACAAATAAAACAAAAACTGTCCGGAGAGTTGACGCAACCTCTGGCTCTATGAGCCATCACAAATACACAGCACTGCAAACTACAACTGTAGTGAACCACTTCGGAATAAAGCTGGATTACGACTGAGCAAACAAAAGGTAATAATGAACTTGCAAGAAATTGAAATTTGACAGGAACGTTCATGTCGCAACCACCGTGTTTGAGCGAGCGCGAACGAGGCGAGGCGAACAGGAAAGAACATGCGCCAGCGCGAGTACTGGATTTAGCCCCCCGCCTCCCAATTGTCCTGTTAATGTATAAAATGAATACAAAACACTCTAAAATATCATGAGGGAGTGTTTCTAGTTAGTTAACCATTACAACCTCTATTTTGGGCCAAGAAAATAAACTGCAGTCGGCTAAAAAGAAATTATGTGAACATTCCTTATATGGGTAAGAAATCTAATTTTGCAAGAAAACGTGATGTGATGGAACATTTTGGCTATTTTTCCTGGATTCAGCACCCCAAAATCTATAGGAATCAGTTGCAAAACTGGAGGCAGTTTTTTGGTAGTGTACCTGTGTTACAGCAGCAAGTTAGGTGAAGACTTTATTATGTATTTCTTTCGTTTAAACACACAAATCTTAGGGGCCGATACTGAAATGTTAGGCAGACCAACTAAGGGAGGAGACAGCGATATTCAGTGTTACTATCCAGACAGTGCCACTAAACCCTGGTACTGTGCAGTTAGTGCAGGAAGCCTGTGGGTGAAGTGAGGGCTGTACTGCCATTAACTGGATCAGTGGCAACACTCACTCGGCTAGTGCGATTTTCAGCTGCCCCTGTCCGGACATCTTAGTAGGCAACATGAAAGGATGGCCTAAGTTGCAATCCGGACAAGGGCTGGCTGAAACTCACACTAACTAGGTAACGGTTAGGACCGCTGAGCCCAGATATGCAGCAGCACTTCCTATTTGGATCCTGCCACCGAATAACCCACTGATATTGAAGCGCCATGGCTGACCACCATAGCCTGTAACTATAGTCATTTTTGGATATCGACCAGTTAGATTATTTTGTTTATGTTTCACAAGACAATTGTGGTGATGAGATTCCTTCAGGATCTACATAGCTTCCAGTTTCTTTGGTGTAATGAAGTCCACAATACCCCTAGCAGGAGCAGAAGGATTGAAAAAGCACAGGACTCACGCTTCTTTAGTACAAATAACGTTTAAAAGACAACAGAAGCTACCTGTGAGCCAAGTTCTGAGATATGGGAGGATTCAAAGCACCATCCAAGTTACAGTCAAACTTGTGCTTAGAAAGGACGTGGAGAAGATTCAGAGGCAACACTTGAAAAACTGTGGCAGATCCCGATGTGGATGGCAAAGATGCTCTAGGGCTGAAAAAGACCTGTTAAGAGAACCTGCCTCAAGAGACTAAGGAAACAAGACTGTTTAGTGTCTGATCTTGGATCAGAATAATATGGCTGTGTGACAAAGCAGACCCTGTGGTTTAAGAGGCCTAACCTGGGGAACTTGCTTGCATCGACTAAGGCAGCATGACTGTTTGCTAAAGTATCCCCTGAAGCTTAAGAGGGTCTACATTTGTTGAAGGATCCAAACTCTTTAACAGAGCTGCTTTGCAGGAGTTCAGATCACTGAGTCCCGTTCAACCCTATTGCTGTTAGTTGCTTTAATTGAATTTAGAAAGGTAACTTATAGATTCTATTAAATAAATAACTACACCAAGAAATTACAGAAGGCCAGATGAAGCAATCATGGGGACAACCTGAGGCAGACAAGAAACCCTCCATCTGTAAACTTTCGGGGTTCAAATAAATCTTGGCAGGCTAAACTAAGCTGATTTTCAGCTGAACTTAACCAACTAGATTTAGGGCTGGAAATCGACCTTAATCTAGTTGTCTAAAACTTAGTTAAACACAGGATTCTGTGTTGAAAGCCTTCTCAGAGAAATCTCCCTATGCACTCTTTCTTCTCCCCCCTCCCTCTCTCACCACACACACACACACTTTTTTCCATCTGGTGATCCAAATTAACTGGTGACCTAACAACTGATTACCCTAACAGCCATTGCTCCCTCCTTCTCACCCTCCCATCTTGCAGTCTTCTCTGATAGCTGCCAAAACATCCCACCAGAAGCAGTGGTTGGAGGAATGATCAGCTCTTCAGACAGCTTTTAGATCAGGCCATGGGATATGAGAGAGGGAGGGTATGACCATTAATAAGGTGATTCACTGTTCAGTCAGTGAAGTTGGAAACAAGGCATTGTGAATTTGATTCATGTATGTATTACAAGTAAATCGGTCTATTGCAATTTGTTATGTTTTGATCTACCAGAAAGCAGCCTTACTTGCATCTGGTGCAACATACTGCAGCAAGGATGTTGATAGGGTCCAGTAGGTACAATCATATTACGTTGGTGGTTACCAGTGGAATGGAGAGTGAAATTTAACATGCTATCATTGTTTTTTTTAATGTACTCATCTAGGCTAACCAGAATATTTGTGGCAATATAATGTTTGAATATGAGCCAGGGTTGTCTCTGAATTGTTTGCTGGTAACTCGTTCCTTGTCAACTGCAAAATTGATGGTGACATGTCGTACCACATTTTGGCATTCTGCTCTGGACTTCTGCTGACAAGCTGAAAGATGAGCTGCATTATTTGCTTTTTAGAAAGTTGCTGAAGGCATGGCTTATTGCCTTGGCTTTTCCTAGGTTGGCCTGATGTGCTATTACTACTACTGAGCATTTGTATAGCGCTACAAGACATACGCAGCGCTGCACAGACATGTAAGAGACAGTCCCTGCTCATCAGAGCTTAAAATCTAGTCAAGACAGACAACACAGTAGCTGTAGACATGGGATACATCTGGGGGAATGGTTAGGAAACACAAAGGAGATCAGGTGAGTCAAGATCCGAAAGCGGCGGCGAAGAGGTGAGTTTTCAGCCTGTATTTGAAAAGGGCCAGAGAAGGTGCCTGACGTACAGACTCAGGTAGTTTATTCCAGGCATAAGGACGTAACCTAGTTGTGGGGGAGTTTTTTGACATAGGCAGGATGGAGGAGATTTGGAAGACACTGGAACGCTTTACCTTTAAACATCAGATCGATCTCTAACCTAATACAGTTCAGAAAAGCCCTCAAACACTACCTTTTCCTCAAATACTTCCCAGAGAACATTGAATCCCATACACTGAATGCTTGTAGCTACACCAACACGCCTATTCAGCCAGGGAACACTCCTAACCAGGTGTCCTGTCCATAATTCTCATGATATTTATTCTATGACACCAGTGTGTAAATAGTTTCCCCTATTTATCCAAGTTTACTGTCCTGTTATATGTAAACTCAGAACTATGTTTCACGTTCTGATTTCTCTGTTCCATGTAAACCGCGCTGATGCCGAATAGTGCGGTATATAAGAAATTGTAAATAAAATAAATAAATAAATTTGTAGTGGCTGTTTATTGTTTATATGTTTGCTATTTCATTATATTTGCTGGAGCAGTCTAGTTGAAGGGGGGGAAATGGAGGACTGTTGAGGTTATTTATATTATTATAATGTATTATTTGATGCTTTTAATGTAGCTCACTTTGAAGTTTTAAGGAAAGGTAAGTAATCAAGTTTTAATAAAGAAAATCAACTCACTATAAGGGAGGGAAGAAAACACAGGATTCAAGGGTATTGTAATGTGATGAGTTGACTCCTAGGGATGGAAGTATGGATCATGTGCCAAGCCCGCCACAGTAACCGTCCGTATGAGTTAAAACTGCAGCCGGTTTAACAATCCTGTGCTAACTGCTCAGTGCAGGTTGGGGCGGAGATTCGACAGGTTGGGGGTAGGGTGTGGGCAGTGAGTGCTCAGTGCAGATTGGGGCGGAGATTCGACAGGTTGGGGGTAGGGTGTGGGTAGTGAGTGCTCAGTGCAGGTTGGGGCGGAGATTCGACAGGTTGGGGGTACGGTGTGGGTAGTGAGTGCTCAGTGCAGGTTGGGGCGGAGATTCGACAGGTTGGGGGTAGGGTGTGGGTAGTGAGTGCTCAGTGCAGGTTGGGGCGGAGATTCGACAGGTTGGGCGTAGGGTGTGGGTAGTGAGTGCTCAGTGCAGGTTGGGGCGGAGATTCGACAGGTTGGGGGTAGGGTGTGGGAAGTGAGTGCTCAGTGCAGGTTGGTGCGGAGATTTGACAGGTTGGGGGTAGGGTGTGGGTAGTGAGTGCTCAGTGCAGGTTGGGGCGGAGATTCGACAGGTTGGGGGTAGGGTGTGGGTAGTGAGTGCTCAGTGCAGGTTGGGTCAGAGATTCGTCAGCTTAAAGGTAGGATGTGGGCAGTGATTGCGCATTGCAAGTAGCGCAAGCTTCATCAAAGGCACAGTTAGTGTGAGTGCACTTGCTGCCACCTCAGTGGATGGCAGTAACTGCCCCCATGGTAATCATGACAAACAGCTTAGCGCAGGGATGGCACTGGTTGTGCAGTAACTGCATGGGGTCATGCAGTGTCCACTCCCGTTCATTAGCACAGGTCCGGCGCCACCCCTGAACTAAGTTTTAGGGCTGAACAAGTGGTAAACTATTGTGTTGTAGTAAACATACCTGCTAGTTTTGGGTAGCCAAGTTATCTAGCTAGCAATACAACTGCCCTAGTTGGCTAAGTTCTATGTTCACCCCTCAGGTCGCCTATATTTACAGTAGCTAATTTTAGCTGCCTATGGAATCTCGAAGCAAAACTTTACGTACTCAGTAAGGGTACATTTTCAAAGGTTTTGTTCTAGACAACTAAGCTCTTACTTGGCTACTTATATTCCTTTGAAAATTAACCCTTTGGTGACTCTCAGGCACTTAACTTACTCTGGCTTTTCAAAAATTTACTTTACAAGCCAATAAAATACACTACAGTAAAATTTTAACTCCAGTTTGATTCTCCCTAGTTTAGGGCTGACTTTAGTGGTCTGCTCTTAAGTTTTCTTTATCAGGTTCCAGGGCATAGAACTCTGTTGCATTACTTTCTTCAGTGCATTAATAAACCAGTTAGTTAATCAAAATATTGTGTTGCCTTCTTCACCATATTTTTGTTTCAAATTGATTGGTCAACTGAGAGTCAACAACTATTTAAACCCAATGTAACTGCACTACTTCTTCAGTGACCTGATGAAGAAAAAATAACTCTCAGAAGCTAGTCCTATAAAAAGGTATCACCTACAACTTTTTTCTTGACCCTTATTTCCGCATATCCAAACGGTCTAACACCGTAGCTAGAATTCATTGGATATTAACAAATGCTTTCAGACTTCTTAAAACATTGTTCTAACTTATTAATTTACTAACATGCGTTAATGAGATTTAACACACATTAAAACAAAGCAAACCCCATTATAGTCAGCCAGGCCTATTTAATACTTCTACAGGGCCTGATATTGCACAAGGCACTAAAGAAGCTGATAACCAGATAAAAACACCCTGCTCAGTAAAGGGGCATGAATTGTGAGTCAGGCAGCGCACATGCGGTTAAGAATGGAATATGGGCGGTTATCGCTCAACATCAGCTGACAGGCAAATCAAGCTACCTGGGTAACCAGCAGCCAGGGATTTTCATCATAGCCATGCGAACGAGGTCCATATGAATTTTTTTATTATTTATTTTTACATTCTCTTATATACCGCGCTATTCTGCATCAGTGCGGTTTACATTGAACAAACTGAAATTACATTGAACAGGGCATTATAACTTGGAGATAACTATTTTACAGGGAACATGGGCTATGGGGGGTTAAGTGGCTTGCCCAAGACCACAAGGAGCACCTGTGGGACTAGAAACCCCAGTCCTTCCGGCCCAACGTTGCTGTCCTCTAGTGGGATTTGAACCCCCGACCTTCCGGCCTGAAGTACCTTGCCCCAACCACTAGGCCACTCCTCCACCCTGAATATTGGTCCATAACCTGTGCAGGGTGCAGAAAGGAAAACAGTAGTCGTGTAGGGATGACAAATCGGGTATGATGGCATATTTAGAACCCTGTACAAGTAGAGCTATATACGGGTAGGGGTAGACAGAGTGAGAGGGTGCCCAATAAGTGGGTATGGGACACAGTACATGGATACGTGCCGCCAAACCCGTATAAAACAGTAATCCCCCCGCTGGCACAATACCTGGGCAACCGCACATCTACATATGTATGAGTGGTTGCCCAAGTATTGGCGCCAGCACATGTAGCCGGGTTTCCGGGCTTATACAGGTGCTGTGTGCTGTCTTACACGGGTTTGGCAGCGCATATCTGTGTACTGTCGCCCATACCCCGTTATCGACTTTTGGGTTCTGCCAGTACAGGAGCCCCCTCTAGCTGGCAGATGTACAGCAGTAGCATGGCGTCGAGACGGATAAATAACTTCAGCAGCGTGGAGGCAGAGGCCTTTGCAGAATTAGTGCTGAGGTGGTGCTCTACCCCAGGGGGCATCAGAGGCCGGACCTTTGCCTCTCCATGAGCATCTGCAGGGGGATCCAGCTCCAGCTGTGGAAGTGAGTAGCTAATGAAATATGTAGGCTCAGGTATTACAGCGGGGGGATGAGCAGAGGAGCAGGTCTTAGATGACACGCTGCCACAGGCCTAGCTGTAGGACTGCGCATGCAAACGATGAGGTTGGTTCATGGCACATGCTGGCGTCAGTAACATGTGTCTGGGTCATGACCCTGCCAAGTTCCGCACCTCACAATAAAGGTCTCTGACATCCCAAGTTGCCTATAACATTATGCAGCTGCAGACATCACATGGGAGGACGCAAGAGCTCCCTCTGGTAGAGGATTAGCAAATGCATGGACACAGTAAAATCACCACAGCAGGGGAACTGTTATTCTTGGAATAGTCTTAAATGTGCTACATTGTATTGCATGTCCCCTAGTCTTTCTATTTTTTGAAGGAGTAAACAGATCTAATAGTTGTTAAAATTGTTTTCATCCTTGCATTTATTCATAAGGTGTCTGCTAAATGTTCCCCCTCAGCTTAAACCCAGAGGGGTAGGTGCCTGACAAGAGGCAGTGTGCTCGGAAAATCCCATATGAATTGCCATACCTAGGGGCTAAAAAAGGATGTTTCCCATTTTGGTTCCAAGCAAAGAAAGCTGATTATATCTGACCCTAAGTACATGCAAGTTAAAGCGCTGGAAAGTCAGAAATCTGTGAGTGATTCATGAATTCTTTATCTTATTGCAAAACATTCATTTTAAGGGAGTATGATCTATGATTAACAGAAATTGCCATCCTAGCAAAAAACATAGCAATGTTTCACTGGCCACCTACTTCACTGTCAGATATTGTTTGCAACCACTGCATTTCTGTAAACCCTTGGGTTTTCTTTCCTGCCGCCTTGACCTTATTTAGGCAGAGTTTGAAAGCCCCTTATCTATAACCTACCCAAATATTTAGCCTCTGCTTAACCTGCTGTGCATTTTTTGCGTTTCCTGTTTGCCTTGTTTTTCTTAAGATAATCAGAATTGTTTTCACTTTATCTAGCTAGCATTTCCAGTTGGGGCTGCAAATGACATTTTATTCAAAATCATGACTACATATTAATTACGTAACTATAACAATTTAAACATTCATGTCTTTTTCTACTGCCATCTATTATGTGTTATTATGAGCATGGGAAAAGCACTGGACGTGCGCCAGCAAATGGGACTTGCACAGTATATCCCCATGCAGGTAACGTGGCTCCAGAAATCCTATCCAATTTTAATGAGCTTGTTCCTAGTGAGCATCCTTGGATAATGGCAGTCAGAGCTTCGGTGTACATTTATATCATAACCAGAGGCCAGAACATTCAAACCCCATTGGATAGATCCAAAACATCATATCCAATAGGAGAGTCAGAATAACGTATTCCATTCAATTTGTTGATTGAGACCATAAGGGTTAACTGAATTCAAATAGAAAATCCAAAACTGTTAATAGTTTAAATGAGCTTTTCGATCTCCACCTCACCAGTTCTGTGGCACATGATTGATAATTCTCCAACATAAATCAGAGAAAGAATGACTGAAAGACAAATAATGTTCCACTAAAGGTGCTGTAATTGTTTGCATCCTACAGCGGTGCTCTCTCAACCTTTGAATTATAGACCGCTTAGTTTTTCCATGTAATTGATTTGCAAACATAATTGACTATATTCCATCCTCGCCAGTATGCAATCACAGGAATCTCTGCCAGACAAGCGTGAGAGTGAAGAATATGCCAGTACTTGGAAATATAAGAAGCAATAATGGGAGCTTTCATGGAAAATGGTAATACACACACCAATGGTGCAGTGTTCTCATTAGACCTATTCAGTGGTTGAAACAATAAATCCCGTTGAGCATAACCTTTGCTTATAAGCTGCTTATGCTATATCCAATGGATATCCACGATCTGGATATCGTTTACCAGTGATTTGGCTTGAACTTCATAATCTATCATAATCAAATTCAACATAATCGTAAAAATGGGTCACAGGTAGCCCATTTTTCAGTTTAACTGGGTGGTGGCTTGAGTGATGTAAAAGATTATTTCTTGATAACGGTTTTTGGTTTAAGGTAATTCTTAAACCCCTACCCGACTTGAATACTATTAGGTCAAGGAATGCTATTTAATGCACATCCATTTAATGCTCAAACTTCAAATTAGGTTTCTGTGAGTTGAGCCATGACAAAGAGTATTGATGAACAAACAAACCTCTTCCAAAGACGGGGAAGCTGTAAAACTAGAGGGCATAACATGAAGCTGCAAGGGGGTAAATTGAAAGGCAGTGTCAGTAAATACTTTTTCATTGAAAGGGTGGTGGATGCTTGGAATGCCCTCCCAATGGAAGTGTTGGGGGCAAATACAGTGACTGAATTCAAAATAGCATGGGACAGACACAGTGGATCCCTTTACAGCAACAGGATAAAATCAAAATAAACATAATTATCTCTTATATCTCAACAAATAGTGGTGACCTACATGGAGCGGTGGGTACACCCCTAAACAAAGGCATGGGGAGGGGCGACCTGCATGGAGCGGCAGGTGCACCTGCTCTTGTCGCCTTGCTAGCCAGACTAGATGGACATGCTGGTCTTTATCTTCTGTCGTATACTATGTTACTATGTTACTATAACATAAATTCTCTTAAAGCTACAACAGAACCACTCCAGAGTATGGTCGCAATTATTTAAACTGGCGAGGCAGAGGAAGAGGGAGAGGCTGGCATCAGGGCCAATAACCAAAACAGGTCAAATCTGGCACCAGCTGACAGGGTTCCATCACCTGAGCTTGAGCCAAAAATAAGCTATCGTGAATCTTAACCAGATTCAGCTCTCCAGACAGCAGGAGGATCTTCTTGATATGGGGTTATCCTTTGTTCCAACTGTGCAATATAGGGCTTTTGATGAGTGTAGTCTTATATGGCTTCTTTCGTAAAATTGGCCATAAGAACATAAGATATGTCCATAAAATAATGCTATACTAACAACTTTTACTACATCCTCTGATAACAAATTCCAGAGTTTGATTCACGTTGAGTGAAAAACGATTTTTTCTTATTAGTCTTAAACGGGGTTACACTATAGAATTATTGCATGTCCCATAGTCTTTCTACTTTTTGATGGCATAAACAATCAATCTACGTTTACCTATTATATTCCATTCATTAATTTATAGACCTCTACCATATCTCCCCTCAGCCATCTCTTTTCCAGGATGTAGAGCCCTAATCCTTTTAGCCTCTCCTCATAGGGATATCCTTCCATCCCCTTTACCATTTTGTTGGCACTTCTCTTTACCTTTTCTAATTCCACTATATCCATTTTAAGATACAGCGACCAGAATTGCACACAATATTCAAGGTGCAGTCGCACCAAGGAACAATACAGAGGCATTATAATAACATTTGTTTTATTCTCTATTCCTTTCCTTATGATTTCTAGCATTCTATTGGCCTTCTTGGCTGCTGCTGCACACTGGGCGGAGAGTTTCAACGTGTTATCGACTATGACGCTTAAATCTTTTTCCTGGGTGTTGGTTCCTAATGTGGAACCTTGCATTGTGTAACCATAGTTTGGGTTGTTCTTTTCTACTATAGGTGCATAACTTTGCACTTGTTCACATTAAAATTTATCTGCCATTTGAATGTCCAGTCTTCCAATTTATCAAGGTCCTCTTGCAATTTTTCACAATCTTCTTGTGTTTAAACAACTTTGAATAATTTTGTGTCATCTGCAAATTTGATTACTTCACTTGTTATTCCCATTTCCAGGTCATTTATGAATATGTTAAAAAGAAGCAGATCCAGTTGCTCCCAGGATGGCTAACCCTCTATGTTGCCGCTTTTGAGGAAGAAGTGCTGTATGTGTCCCATTGGATGCCGAATATCCGAGTATGGAAGCTGTATTTGGATGGCATGTTTTGTCTCTGGAGGTGTTCTCTTGTAGCTTTAAGCAAATTTGAGCATTCAATGGATATGCATTAAATACTATTCCTTGACCTAATGATATTCAAGTCAGGTAGGGGTTTAAGAACTACCTTAAACCAAAAACCGGTATCAAGAAATAATCTTTTACATTACTCAAGCCACCATCCGGTCAAGCTCAAAAATTGGTTACCAGTGAGCTAATTGTTAAGATTACATCAAATTTACCATGATCTAATAGATTCTAAAGTTCAAGTCAAGTCATTGATAAAACAATATCTAAATCATGGATATCCATTGGATATAGCTTCGAGGCTTATGCCCAACGGGATTTATTACTTCAACCCCTGAATGGGTCTAATGAGAACACTGCAACATTGGTGTGTGTATTACCATTTTCTGTGAAAGCTCCCATTACTGCTTCTTATATTTGCAAACAGTGGCGTATTCTTCACTCTCATATGCTTGTCTGGCAGAGTTTCCTGCAATTGCATACCAGTGAGGATGAAATATAGTCAATTATGTTTGCAAATCAATTACATGGAGGACTTTTGATTTACCAGCATCCATGGAAATGTGACAATATGCATGTCAATACTATGAATTTTGCTCACCTCCCATTGAAGGACATGAATGGAGGCTTACCTCTTTGAAACCTACTATACACTCTAAATGGGCCACTATTTGTATAAACACTTTTGTGATTTATGCAATTTTGTTTCCATGCATGAAGATTTATATAGGAAGAGCTAAGCGGTCTATGATTCAAAAGTCAAGAGAGCACCATTCTAGGATACAAACAATTAGGGGTATGTTTATTAAACTGTCTTAATGTTACCGGCGT
The DNA here is from genome assembly GCA_033557465.1 of Ichthyophis bannanicus. NCBI lineage: Eukaryota > Metazoa > Chordata > Amphibia > Gymnophiona > Ichthyophiidae > Ichthyophis > Ichthyophis bannanicus. The sequence continues at coordinate 248,315,830 of CM066031.1, forward strand.
TAGTTGCAGTCTTCCTGTGACAAATGCCATATAAGGTAGTGGGCGTTCTGGTCTTAAGGTAGCATTTCAGGTTATCGCGCGATAAAGTCCATATCACGCGATAGAGGGAGCCGTGACACGTTAACACGCGTTAGCCTTAATTATGCGGGCTGACCTACAACCTCAGCAACAGAGGTGTAGCACAATGGTTAATGCATTGACTGATGATCCAGTGGGCTCAGTTATAAGACTGTCTGAGGCAATCCCTTTTCCTGCTTGTAACAGTCAGACACATCCCAACAATTTGCACTGCCAGCCAAAAAAGCCTCACCCCAGTGCTGCAACCTAATGCACCTTTTAGGGCGCACCATAAGGCACATCATAAAGCACCATGTCATCCAAGGCAGGTCATAATGTGCCCCAGAGGGTTGGCACCCCCAAGGCAGCATATAAGGCGCCCCATAAGCTGGCCAAACCTAAGGTGCCACGAAAGATGCCCCAGGGATGCCAAGGAGACACAGGAGATGGTGCCCAGGGGCACAAAGGTGCCCCAAAGTCACAAGCATGAAATGTATAGCTCAAACACAGATGTAACCATAACGCTGCACAGAGCACCAAGGAAAGGCAATGAACAAGTCATGGAAGAAGTAGATGACGGAGCTCATGTTCCAGCCAAAAATGCATGCAGCCCATGTGGCTGCAGGTAAAGTGGACAAACATATCGGGGGCAGCTGTACCGATGTACAGGGTGATGGTAATGTACAGTGCAACAATGACAGTGTGTGGCAGAGGATGGGGATACCAGAGGAGGTAGAGGTGGCAGAATAAGTGCAATGACAGGAGGACAGTGGAGAGCAGTTCCATGCAGAGCAGACACAGGAGAGGCAAGCATGAAGAGCCGCAATGCAGAAAAGTGTGCCAGTGCAGGACATGGGGTAGCAGCCTGCACATTAGGGCAGGATGCCACACAGCTGGCACACACACATAGATGGACAGAAGGATGGATGGCAACAGTGATGAGGGTATAATGTGGCGGCAGCACAGATCTGCACAGATATGACTGTTACACGAATAAAACATAGTTGTGTAGGACAGCCATAAAAAAAGGGGAACAGAGAGGAGTCAAACCCAAAACCGCTGCTATTGAAGTCATTGCATTAACCATTGTGCTACATCACTATGGGAGCTATCATACCAATGGCTGGCTATGGAAAGAGTGAACGTCACCATAAAACTGTCTGCTGTGGCTACCAGGATAGGATAAAACCAACAGTACCCATAATGCAATTCACATGCAGAACAGCAGTCTACATCTGCTTACCAGATGGGGTATGCACCTCTACAGCACGTCAGCTTGGTAGGAGGGAATGACCGTGCATGTTACTGGCACAGAGTACCCACAGGCCATGCCAATGTGCGTGTTCTGTGCTCACCCTGAGGGTGAGGTGGAGTGGCCAGCACCAGGTCCGCAGTACCGGAGTTGGTTGAGGTGGGCTATGCTGCAGGTCTCCATCAGTGCCAGTGTGTTATAGGTATTTGATGCAGACACTTTTAGGAGGTCTCTGTGTCCGTTTGTAATTGCCAGTCATGTCTGGCCATTGTGGACCATGATGCACACAACATCATGCATATCCACTGTGCTTGCTATGGTCACCTGTTTAGGGAGCAGGGGTGTGTCAGGGCTCACATGGTGACAATGTACTTAGCAAACCACCCTCTCTGGGTCAGGGTGGAGGACATGATCTGCCCCCAACAGACCCACACTCTCACCCTTTGCAAGGGGGGCAGTGGAGGTACATGAGGACAGGCTGTGGGACCAGCAACCTCAGTCCTGGTGGCAAATGGACAGCTGCTAAAGATCTGCATTTAAGATAGGGCCACTGGCAGATAGGTAGTGGGCCCAGTCAGCTCAGTTGTCCCCACTATGATATGACATTCACCAGCAGAGGGCAGTCAGTGTGCACCTGCTGCACCCTGCAAGGTGGTGCAGCCATATGGATACTAACTGCAGACAGTCTGCTAGCTAGTACATGTTTCTGGAGGAACTGTGTGTACCTAAAACTGGGATGTCAGCACACACACCATGCAGGTATATCAGTGATTGGGCCCCAGAAAACAAAACCCATAAATATAACTTGGAGGAACCTAGCCATGCCGTGGCCACTGCTCAGTCAGGGTGAGAATGACCTCCCAGCAGGACATGCTGTGGCCACCCTGTCTGTGCAGGTGGTGGCCGGGCACTACAATGTCCCAGCCATTGCCCTATGCCCTGTGCAGATGCATCCTGCCCAGGACACCCTGTCTGGGCCATACCCACAGTACCTTGCGCCTCATTATGCACATTGGCAGGCTAACACTGGAAACAGTGCAAGCAGTGTGGGCTGAGTAAGGTGTAGGCAGCCACAACACACTGGATAGACAGACACACACTCCCACACCTATGCCAGCATTGTGCAAATATAGAGGCTTTTGGCAGCCCTGGCCACCACACCAGTCCTGGTCACAGTGCAGGCATGGCAATGGTATGCAATACTGTTGGGGTCACTCCCCGGGGTGGTAAGCACTGTCAGAAACCAAAACTGAAACACACTCCACAGATATCAGAAAGGTTGCTATGATGCAGCTCTATCAGCAAATTGTGATTAACTTAGGAATTGTTATCTGCCATTAATCATAGCAACCTTTTGATATATGTGTAACGTGTCCCCAAGTTTAGGGCGGCATTCCTAAGGTATGCAAGTGCTAGTATTGGGAGATGCTGCTGCGCGCAGGGCCCAACAGCCTGACTCTCCATGACGCTTTGGATAGTGGAGCCTGTGGGTGTGGGTGTTTATGCCCCTCTTGGCCGCTGCTCTAGGGCAGAGGTTCCCAAATCCGGTCCTGGTGGGCCAAACACTGTTCAGGTTGTCATGCTGTCCTTAATGAATATGCATGAAATACATTTGCATACCATGGGGGTGGCGCATACAAATGCAGCACAGGCATATTTATTAGGGACAGCATGAAACCTGAATGGTGTTTGGCCCTCCAGGACAGCAGTTGGGAAACTCTGCTCTGCTCTAGGTATTGCACATGTTTATGGTGTCTGTGCTCTGTAGGGTAAAATATGGGCATTTCAGGCATGTTTATTTTATCTGCAATAAAGGTTCCGTCTTTATTACCACGGTTTAGTACTGGGTAAAATATGAGGACAAGGTTGGCAGGAGCCACAGCTGGGACTTGAACTTGTGACCTTCTGCTCATGAGCACACTGGCTGTGTGTACTGCACCACATGGGCAGTTCATTCCCTGGGGATACCATGACTGTTTGTCAGACAGACCCTGTCTGTTGCCGTGCACAGCACCCGCCTAAATGGGGCTAGGCCATGGTCAGCTGTGGGTAGATGCCACTCCCCCCTCCGCCACAAGCACCCCTCCGCCACCATGCTGCCATGCCATTATGCCAGTAGTGCTGGTGGTGCGCAGTCCCAGGCCATCCAGTATGCTGGTAGGCAGCTGCCTATGGTGTGGGTTCTCAGGTAGGGATGCCTACATGGACATGCACGCTTCCTAGCCTGCACTGTGCCCCAGCTGGACCACAGCATGTGCCGCCTGCAGCCCTCTATATCCCATTTACAGCATCAGTACAGTTGCCCTTTCCTACGTACCCACTCTGCTGTTATTGCACATGTGCACGCCATAACAAACCTGCCCAATATAAACGAGAAAAAACCCTGATTAGTACTATTTCAATGTGGGATCATTCACTTTGTAGGGGGACAGAGAATAGATCCTTCCAAACATGATATCTTATTTTTTGGGCTTTGTCAGTGGTGTTGCTTTATGTTTATCATTAATATCACTTTTGGCCAGCTTGGTTATTGGGATTTCAAATGTGGTTCTGGTCCTTTTATATTATTTATTTATTTATTTAACATTTCTTCTATACCGCGCTATTATAATCAGTGTAGTGTGCATCGAACAAAAACATACTACAATGCATACAGGCAACATTGAGTTTACAGTGAAACAGGATATTAAACATGGAGAAAACCGGGAAAACTATTTACAAGCTAACTTTATACTATGTACACTTCTCTAACTCATCTAGTTGTTACATGTGCATTTGTGGGTGGACAGTACACGTGTGATGGTTAGCGGTGGGACTTATGTGTAGGCTAACCATTTTCTGTTTGTGTTAGGGTGTTAGGGCGGCTGGGACATGCGGGTAGGTTGCTAATTGAGTGTTTACCTCGGATTGTTTCTGGGTAGAATTTTGTGAACAGGTGGTGTTTCAAGGCTTTTCTTATATGTTTATTTGCCTTTTTGGTTCCTGCCCATGTATCACAACTATCACTTTTCTGGGTTTCCCTGCCTTTGCTGCACATTGCTGACTGAAATGGTTTCTCTTTCCTGCAAATGTGCCTTAACGCGAGGGTTTCACTGGCGTTAGTGTTCAGACCCGGATTTCACAGCATTAGTGTGCCTGGAGCCTCTCCCCTCCCACTCTGCTCCCATTGACCCCTTCTCTCTGCCCTCTGGGAAGCCTTACTCCACCCTTCAGACCCGGATTTCACAGCGTTAGTGTGCCTTAACGCCGCCGCCGCCACATTATCGCGCGATAAGTGACATTATCGCGCGATAACGTCACTTATCGCGTGATAATACCACCGCTGCGATGTTAAGATGGTTTAGTAAACATACCCCTTAGAGCATCTTTAGTGGAACATTATTTGTCTTTCAATCATTCTTTTTCTGATTTACATAGAAGAATTATCGATCATGTGCCACAAAATTGGCAAGGTGGAGATCGAGAAGCTCATTTAAACTATTAAGAACAGTTATGGATTTTCTATTTGAATTCAGTTAACCCTTATGGTCTCAATCGACAAATTGAGTGGAATATGTTATTCTGACTCTCCTATTGGATATGATGTTTTGAATCTATCCAATGGGAATTGAATGTTCTGGCTATAATATAAATGTACGCTGAAGCTCTGACTGCCATTATCCTAGGAAGCTCACTAGAAGCAAGCTCGTTAAAACTGGATATGATTTCTGAACTAAACCTTTTAGAGGAAGTTTGAATGCGCCTTTAAGATAAGTAACAAAACTTCACTTTTATAAGAGAAATCATTCATGCCCTGATGCAGAATTAAGTGTAACTGTTTCGAAGCATGAAGGTCGTAGTCGGCATAGTATGGATGAATCTCTGATGAAAACATTTACTTGACTGGCTTGAAAAGCTGATGATTTTTTGATCTTTGTATGTTCTAATCACTTAAAAAGAAAAATGGACTAATACGATAAAGAGCAGCTGTTAGTTGATTTTTTAATTACTTTAGTCCGACAAAAAGTATTTGCTGTAGGAATGAGCAGTTTTCAATGCATGATTTTGTCTGAGTCACTTGTGAAACAGTATAGCCCTGTGTAGATCCAATTAGTATTGAGATTGAAATAATCATGTCCTGGCAATGTCCCAACTTTTATACTATTTATACTATTTCCTTTTTAAATTGGTCTTGTTTTATTTTCTTTTTTTGTGTCAAATATGTGTGCATATATAGTCCAAAGCTATTTTACTGGCCACATTATTTTTAGGAGATATTGGACTTTAAGTGGTTGAACTGAGAAGGTGCCAATAATGTTGACCACAACTGTACTAGAAGACAATGAGGGGGATATTCAGCCGCATCAGCCACTGCTACTAAAGCAGCTGGCCATCACCACTTTAAATTAAAGCCAGATATTCAGTGCCAGGGTCCTATCCAGCCACTGACATTGATCTGGGTTGGCTGGATAGCGATTTAGTTAACCAATCAGCAGTGATATTCAGCCACTGGCCAGTTAGCTAAACAGGCTAAAGTTAGATCAGCCTTTAAAAGTTGCAAACTTTATCCCATTTTGGGTAACCGGTTGGTGACTGAATATTGCCGCTAACCAGTTATTCTTGGGTGCTGCCCTCGCTGTGCCCTCTGAAATTCCTCAATGCTAGCCAGCTAGCATTGGGGTATTTAGTGCCTCAAACCACACATATTAATTGGCCCTAACCACGTAAATGCCTTTGAATATCCCCACAATGTGTCCAGAGTAGCTATTGGTGCCGTGTTGTCTTAGAGGAAGGCTTTGGAAATCTCTTCCTGTGTGCTTTCTACTCCCAGAAGCTAACAGCACCTTAGAGAAACTACCATTTTTATGACAAATTGCTGTTGGCCTTTAAGACTACATTTGAAGAATTGCACCACCTCCTTGAAGAGTCATCTCTCCAAATCCAGGCTTTTACTGATCATGATGTGACCCTCGCATCAATCAGGGCAGGTGGTCCAGCTCCCTTCCTTCTGCTCTTCCTCTGCTGGATCGTGCATGTGTCACTATCAGCTGAACTCTGCTTCGGGACCTTGGCCCCTCCTGTTGGGTGAGGCATTCTTTCATAATGTCACTATTTACAATCACATAAGGCTTCCCTGGAGGTAAGGGACTGGATCTGGAAATAAACAGCCAAAGCTATTGGAAGGAGGTGGAGGGGGGGGGGGAGGGGTTGTGGGAAATACCAGAGAGAAGTGAGGCAGTTCAAGCACATTTCATTGTCTCTTTGGGGTTAGGTGTATGGTAGATAGAAATGAGGGAATCAAGTTGTTAAGAAATATATAACTGAAACTAATAAATATAGATAACCATAAACAACCAGTGCAGTTCACCCCATTGCATGTAGTTACTTGTAGTTTTCTTTTTCTTATGGAGTGCAATGGAGAAATCAGAACTACATATCCCTGCATGCAATGAGGTAAACCCAGGACTGGATCGAACCTGTCGGGCGCATCTGGATCCAGTTGGCAACCCTACCAGTGCAAGACATTTCTCTTTCTTCACCAATCCTCCATTATTTGTGTATCACCATAACAAGCACATTCCTCAGATCTCCCTTCTTCTTTGTCTCCTTCAGATCAAGCCCTTCCCATTTTTACTGAAGAATAGAAAACTTGCTGGTAACTCAATTGTTAAACCCCAAACGTATGTATACGTTCCCCTTAGTGAGTGTGTCTCCCAAGCCCTGGAACACCTCTATTGTAATATCATTTACTTTGGCCTACCAGCTTTTGAAATCAAATGTTTACTATCTTTTCAGAACACTGCTATTTGAATCCTGACCCAAGCATGCAAATGCGATCACATCACCCCACTTTTAATAGAACACCACTGGCTCCCCGATCCTTCTGGGATTGCTTTCAAAATCTTCACTTTAGCACATAAAGCTCTTCACACTGGACATCTGGAATATCTAGCCTTGCTCCTCAGTCTACATGCTCTTGCATGTGCCCTGTGATCTCTCCATGGAAATCGCCTTCACATCCCACACCATTCCATGCTAGGTATGAAATGACACGACAATCTGCTGTCTATGTCAAAGCCCCCTTGCTATGGAATTCCTTGCCACCTGATTTGCATTTAGAACAATGCTATCGCAAATTTTACTCTGCCCACAAAATCCATTTATTCAAAAAAACATTCAGTCCCCTATGATTGTTGCTCTAGAACAGGGGTAGGGAACCCTGGTCCTGGAGAGCCGCAGACCAGTCAGGTTTTCGGGATATCCCTAATGAATATGCATGAGATATATATGCATTAGAGATATCCTGCCAACCTGACTGGTTTGTGGCCCTCCAGGGCTGGATTTGGAGATCCCTGCCTTACACCTCTGTCATTTAAGATTGTGAGTGGGCAAGGTGCAGATGTCCAAGACATCAAAAAGGTTAGATAGAATGTGTCACATTCCTCCTCACTTCTCACCACCACCAAAATATTGTCTATTAGACAACTTTTTGGTGGTGGTGAGAATCGAGGAGGAATGTGACACATTCTATATACCCTTTCGATGTCTAGGACATCTGCACCTTGCCCACTCACAATCTTAACTGACAGAGGTGTAAGGCAGGGGTCTCCAAATCCAGCCCTGGAGGGCCACAAACCAGTCAGGTTGGCAGGATATCTCTAATGCATATATATCTCATGCATATTCATTAGGGATATCCCAAAAACCTGACTGGTCTGCGGCTCTCCAGGACCAGGGTTCCCTACCCCTGCTCTAGAAGGAAATGATTGTTCCTGCATTTTTTGTCTGTCTCCATTCTTTCCTATCAATGCATTGTAGTTTCTTTCCTATATCTAATTTTATTAAGATAATGTAAACTGCTTTGATTATATATAAAAAGCTGGTATATCAAAAATCTAATAAACCATAAACCCTATCCCTTATGCACTTCTCTGGTATTAATTGAGCCCAGTTAAGGATTAGTGTACTGACCAATTATGTGTAGTAAAGGCTTAGATCTCACCACTGGACACTTTGAAGAACAGACTGCACTACCAGTGAAGGTCCTAGTCCATTGGAGGACTCAGTCCCATGATGAACTGGAGTGGAGTGGAGGAGAGGCCTAGTGGTTGGGGCAAGGTACTTCAGGCCGGAAGGTCAGGGGCTCAAATCCCACTAGAGGACAGCAACCTTGCGCCGGAAGGACTGGGGTTTCTAGTCCCACAGGTGCTCCTTGTGGTCTTGGGCAAGCCACTTAACTCTCCATAGCCCATGTTCCCTGTAAAATAGTTATCTCCAAGTTATAATGCCCTGTTCAATGTAATTTCAGTTTGTTCAATATAAACTGCACTGATGCAGAATAGCTTGGTATATAAGAGAATGTAAATAATTAAAATAAATAAATGAACTGCACAGAAAGTAGGCCTGCTTTGAATATGTGCACTGTCTTAGACTATTTTCTAACTAAACTGGAAAATAAAAAAAACCTTACGTTTCTAACTAGGTAAAGTTTCTGTTACCTACAGTCCTAACAAACAAGAGACCTACAGTTCTAGTCGTTGTCCTTCTTGTTGTCAGGGGCTCTCTGGGTCTTTGCAGGACACTATGGGGTATGTTTACTAAACTGCGGTAAACGTGAATAACACGCGTTGTACGACGTTAACGATCGTTAGCGCGCTGTAGCGCATTAACGATCGTAAACGCGCTATAGCGCGTGCTATCACGCGCTAACGATCGTAATGCTCCGCGGCGTGGCAAAACAATGCAGAAGGTGGAGAGAGGGCGGAGAGAAGGGGTCAATGGGCAGGGAGTGGGCGGGGAGAGGCTCCCATTACATTAACGCGCTGAATTTCAGAGCTGAATTCCAACGCGAATGAAAACCTACCGGTAAAAGCACTTTAAAGGGAAGAGAAACCATTTAAGTGTCAGCAATGTATAGCCTAGGCAGGGAAACCAAAAAAAAGGTGATAAGTGTGATACATGTGCACAGAACAAAAGGGCACAGAAACACTGAAAATGACCCCAACAAACTGGAAAAAAACAACAACCAAGCTGGCCAATAGTGGTATCAATGAGAAATATCAACCCCCCCCCCCCCCGAGTAAGCTCCATTGAACAGATATAAATCACGGAAGGGTCCATACTCTGTCCCCATACAAGGTGCATGGGCCGACAGTGAAATAGCACTGCTCAGGAATTTCCCCACCATCGGACAGGGTTCCTATGGCGGGCACATGTCCCGCAACATCAGGGCGGGCATGTCGGAACGGGCAACCGGGCAGATGCTGGAATAGGGGATACAGAGGGCTGCAGGCGGCACATGCTGTGGTGCAGCTGGGCCACAGTGGGGACTAGGGTGATGCCTAGCTGGCCCATAGGAATGCTGAAACAGTAGAGCAGCCAGACAGCAACTGCTGAGGGCCCAACATGGGCGAGAGTGTGCTTCCCACAGTGTCACAGGAAATAGTACCCAGCAGGTACCCCCAATGGCACGGAACATTGGCAGGTGGTGCTAGGGGAAAGCGTGGACAGCTATGCAGGCACTCCCACCCCAGAACACGCACCATAGGCAGCCACCTACCTACACACTGGATAGCTTGAGACCGCACACCACCAGCACCACCAGCGGAAGGGCATGTCAGCATGGTGGCTGAGGGATACTGGTGGTGAAGGGGGCAGTGGCAGCTGCCCAGAGCAGACCGTGGCCTATCCCTGTGTAGGTGGGTGGCATGCACTGCAACAGACAGGCCCTGTCTGACCAACAGTCATGGTATCACCAGGGAATGCACCATCTCTGTGAGAACATGGTGGTGCAGTGCACAGAACCATTGTATTCAGAAGCAGAGGGGCACAGGTTCAAGTCCCAGCTGTGATTTCCGCCAACCTAGTCCTCATATTTTACCCACTACTATAACGTGCTAATACAGACAGAACCATTCTTGCAAATGACGTAAACATGCCCAGAACACCCACATTTTACCCTACAGAGCACAGACACCATAAACATGCACAGTACCTAGAGCAGAGCCTCCCAAATGCAGTCCTGGAGGGCCAAACACCATCCCGGTTCCATGCTGCCTCTTTTAAAGATGCCTGTGCTGCATTTCTATGCGCCACCCCCATGGTATGCAGATGTATCTCATGCATGAGGGACAGCATGAAAACCCAAACAGTGTTTGGCACCGCAGGACTGGAGTTGGGAACCTCTGCCGTAAAGCAGCAGCCAACAGGGGCAGACACACCCGCACCCACAGGCCCCATTATCCAAAGCCTCCTGGAGAGGCAGGACTTTGGGCTCTGCGTGCATCTCCCAATACTAGCACTTGCATACCTTAGTAATGCCATCCTAAACCTGGAAATATGGTACACAGCTATGAAAAGGTTGCTATGAGTACTGGCAGATAGCAATTCCTACGTTACGTACAATTTTCGGAGTGAGCTGCATCATAGCAACCTTTCTGATGTCTGTGGAGTGTGCTACTGGTCTTGTGTCTGACAGTGTTTACCAACCTGGAGAGTGACGCCTATAGTATTGCGTACCATAGCCATGCCTGCACTGTGCCCAGGACTGGTGTGGTGGCCTGGGCTGCCCAACACCTCTATAGTTGCACAATGCTGGCATAGGTGAGGGGAGTGTGTGTCTGTCTATCCAGTGTGTGGTGGTTGCCAACACCCTCCACAGCCCACACTGCTAGCACTGTTGCCAGTATTGGCCTGCCAATGTGCATAATGAGGAGCAAGGTACCGTGGGAATAGCCTGGATAGGGTGGCCTGGCCTGTCCGCATCTGCACAGGGCATAGGGCAATGGCCAGACATTGTAGTGCCCGGTACCACCTGCACGGACAGGGTGGCCATAGCATGTCCTGCTGGGAGGTCACTCTCACCCTGACTGTGCAGTGACCATGGCATGGCTAGGTTCCACCATAGTGCTATATAGTATTTCTCTTATGTGATATTTATGGGTTTCCTTTTGGGGCCCAATCACTGACTTATCTGCTTGGTGTGTATGCTGATATCCCCGTTCTGGGTACATGCATCTCCTTCAGGACCATGCACTATGGACTAGCTGGCGGACTGTCTGCAGCTAGTATTTGTCTTGCTGGAACACCGTGCAGGGTGCAGCGGCTGGAGGCTTGCTGCTGGAAAATGTCAAATAATGGTGGGGGGCATCTGAGCATTTCCAGACCTGCTGTCTGTCTGCTATTGCGTTATGGATGTGTACTGCTCTGCATTGCCTGCCCTGTAGGGTGTTTGATCCCTAGTAGGACTGGGGTGATGGTCCCCTCTACTGCCACCATTGCAGGGGGTTGAAAGTGGCTCGGTGGGCGGGAGATCCTGTCCCCCACCCTGAGCCCTAGAGGGTGCGTTGGGTGGTGGTATGTAATCTCCCTGGTAACCACAGCAGAATGTGGGTGTGGTGACGTGCAGTCCTCCTGTAGCCAGCCATGTCTTTATTCGCAGCTCTAGCCCACTGGTTACTTCATTGCCCATGGAGCCAGAGGTCATAGGTTCACAACCCACAGTGGGGTTCATTGATAGGGCTGTTTTAGGCATTGTCTATTTTTACTGTATATTAGTGCTACCAGCACAACCACCCTCAGGGTACCGTCACCTTAGGGTAGCTCAAAAGGCGCCCTATAGGGCGCCTTACGCGGCACCCTATAGGGCGCGCCTTACGCAGTGCCCTATAGGGCGTGCCTTACGTGGCGTCCTATAGGGCGTGCCTTACACTTTGCCCTATATTATATGTATTATATGCCATTTGATAGGAATATTTAGGCGCTCCCTATAGGGCGCGCCTTACACTTCGCCCTATAGGGATCGCCTAAATATTCCTATCAACTGGTATATAATACATGACCATGTCAGAGAGAACGTCACTATTGGAACATATTTCATAGGACGGGTACAATTTTCCTGACATATGCAAACTGTAACCCACCTGCAGACTGTGGATTAAAATATTATAGTCGGCTTTCAAAGGGTTACACAGGACGCCTCAGCCAGCCTTATTCATTAGGCACACTGGGGAATCAAACCCATGACCCTTGTACCATCAGTCTGTGTAGTAACCATTGTACTACAGCTCTGTTTCTGTATTTGGGTGTCTGCACGCTGTCTTACGCTTGCGCGCAGCAGCGTGCGCGCTGTAACGATTGTTGCTGCGCCACGCGTAATAATGCGCGCAACTGCGCGTTATCAGTTACGATGTACCACCCATGTCCTTTTTTGGCTTTCCTTCCACTAACGCGGCTCCTAACGCGAATTGCACTAACGCAGTTTAGTAAACATACCCCTATAAGGCACATTTTATGAATGACATCCAAGTGAAATCTGGGATATCCAAGCCAGAACATCTGAAAAAAAAGCAGGCACGTCCAAGTTCAGGCATGATGTCACATCTGCAAAGGCGTCTACTTAGAGATCCCTAGAATAATATTCCTGCTTGCATATGTCTAGGCATAGCCTAATGGTTAGAGTAGTGGGCTAGGATCAGGGTTCAAATCCCACTGCTGCTATCACTGTGAATGTGCAGAGTACTGGGGATGGTAGAGTGCCATCTTCTCTACACCCTTTGGATGGTTTACAGTCAAAACAAAAACTTCCCCAATGCCTGGAGCAGGTCTAAATTTGCATGGGGTTAAAGAGATTCCCAACATTTCTGAAATCAAGCGGGGACGTGTAAGTCTATTGTACGACCCCAAAGTGCTCCTGCCACATCCTTGCACTGGAAACATCTTAAAAACCATTTGTAAAACAGAGTCAGGGATGTCTACATGATTCAGATATCTGCATTCATGCTTTCAGATGTCCAAATTGCAACTAAGGCTTTTAAAATGACCCCCTATAACAGGGGTAGGGAACCCTGGTCCTGGAGAGCCGCAGACCAGTCAGGTTTTCGGGATATCCCTAATGAATATGCATGAGATATATATGCATTAGAGATATCCTGCCAACCTGACTGGTTTGTGGCCCTCCAGGGCTGGATTTAGAGACCCCTGCCTTACACCTCTGTCATTTAAGATTATGAGTGGGCAAGGTGCAGATGTCCAAGACATCAAAAAGGTTAGATAGAATGTGTCACATTCCTCCTCACTTCTCACCACCACCAAAATATTGTCTATTAGACAACTTTTTGTTGGTGGTGAGAATCGAGAAGGAATGTGACACATTCTATATACCCTTTCGATGTCTAGGACATCTGCACCTTGCCCACTCACAATCTTAACTGACAGAGGTGTAAGGCAGGGGTCTCCAAATCCAGCCCTGGAGGGCCACAAACCAGTCAGGTTGGCAGGATATCTCTAATGCATATATATCTCATGCATATTCATTAGGGATATCCCGAAAACCTGACTGGTCTGCGGCTCTCCAGGACCAGGGTTCCCTGCCCCTGCTCTAGAGCTTGCCTCTCTCTCTTTAGAAAGCTGCATTCCCAGGTTCTGCAGTCTTTCAGCTTCTCTTCTGCTTCTGCATTCCTGCTGCTTACTTGTCACCAATCTACTGATCTTTTATTCTTTTTCCTTGTTCTTCCTAATATAGAATTGATGTTCCTCCTCCTGGCAAGGAGAGAAACACAGATACATAGAAACATGATGGCAGAAAAAGACCACATGGCCAATCTAGTCTGCCCTTCCATTTCAATTACAATAGTCCCCTTTTTACCTTTAGAGATCCTCGTGTTTGTCCCATGCTTTTTTGAATCCAGATACTATCCTCTTCTCTCCACCTCCACTGGGAGACTATTCCACACATCTATTATTCTTTCTGTAAAGAAATATTTCCATGTATTACACCTGAGTTTGACCCCTCATCCTATGTCCCCTCATAGCAGAGTTATTTGAACATTTCTATCATGTCTCCTCTATCCTGCCTCTCCTCTAAAGTATTAAGATCTTTGTCCTCATATGCTTTATAATGAAGACCATTAACCATTTTAGTAGCCACCCTCTGCACCGACTCTAACCTATTTATATCTTTTTGAAAGTGCGGTCTCCAGAATTGCACACAATATTCCAAATGAGATCCCATCAGAGACATATTCAGAGGCACTGTCATTTCCTTTTTTCTGCTGGCCGTTCCTCTTACTATGGACCCAAGCATCCTTCTGGTTTTCACTGTTGCCTTTTCTACCTGTTTAGCTATTTAAGATCATCAGACACAATCACATCCAGGTCCCGCTTTTCTTTTGTGGACGGAAGTACTTCACCCCCTACACTTTACTGCTCCCTTGGATTTTTGCACCCCAAATGCATGACCCTGCATTTTTTACCATTAAATCTCGGCTGCCAAAATCTAGACCATTCTTGAAGCTTAGCTAGATCCCTCCTCATGCTATCTACTCTTTCCTGGATGTCTACTCTATTGCAGATTTTGGCATCATCAGCAAACAGGCAAAACTTACCCGACAGCTCTTCCGCAATATCACTAACAAAGATGTTAAAAAGAATTGGACTAAGAGCATATCCCTGCAGCACACCACTAGTAACCTACTTCTTCTCAGAATGAGCTCCATTTACCTGTACCCTTTGCCGCCTCCCACTCAACCAATTTCTAACCCAAACAGTAACTTTAATGTCCATACCTAGGATGCTCAGTTTGTTTATAAGTCACTTGTGTGGAACGGTGTCAAAGCCTTTACTGAAATCTAAGTACACCACTTCTAGGGTTCTCCCTCAGTCCAACTCCATGGTCTCCCATAAAAATAAATCAATCAGATTTATCTTACAAGACCTGCCTCAGGTAAACCCATGCTGCCTCGGATCCTTCAATCCACTGGACTCCAGAAACCTCACTATTTTCTCTTTTAGCAGCATTTTTAATAATTTACTCACCACAGAGGTTAGACTAACCAGTCTATAGTTTTCAACCGCATCCTCACTTCTGCTTTTGTGTGAAGGGACCATAAGCATGGGACAAACACAGAGGATCTCTAAAGGAAAAAAGGGGACTGTTGTAGTTGTTGATATGGAAGGACAGACTAGATAGGCCATGTGGTCTTTTTCTGGCGCCATATTTCTGTTTCTATGTCTCTCTCCATATAAACGTATATTGAAGCATATTTAATTATTCTTTGATGTATTGTGAGGATTAATTAAAGAAATGCTCAGCTACTATTAAAGATTTTTTGAATAGATTTTTATGTGGTTAGACAAGCTGGATAAGACTTGATTAACTAAGAGTTGTATTTGTTCTTAGATTAGTTTACTCTTAGGGTAGCTTTATTTGGTGTTATTGTTAGTTTTGCGCATACCATGACAGGTATGACTCTCACTTCTAAGCTAGGGCATGGACGTATGATCTCAGTCTCTCAAATTTACTGCTAAGTAAAAGTAGCATCTCATCCTTATCAGCAGAAGTCCATTTAACCATAGCTAATCCTCTTAACCTTTTCATTAATTTCCGTGGTTTATCTCCTGCCACAGTGGGTCTGCGATCATGCTCACCATGACCTTTAACTGTGGCAGGGATGTTATCTACATCTGCAGTGCTTGCACTATTGCAACCACCATTGTTAGCCCTATTTTGCAAGCTACAGGTGGGCACCTTTTTATCCTGGGCGATGCATGGCCAGTATATATTTTTCTTTCTCATTCCTACCATATTTCAATTGTAGTATTGTCTTGCTGGGATTCAGTATAGATTTTGTACAATGGGGTCACCATGTGAAGATACCCAGCAAGACTTGGGGAGGGAACTGTAATCCCACCCCCAAGGAAAGCACAGCAGTTCACAGCTAGTTTATGCTGCACTTCCCCTTGACCCCCTTGGGTAGTGTGAGGATGGTTTGGGACTGGAATGTTTTGGTTTTAATTTTGGTTTCTGGTATGAGTAGAGTATTTAGTTTGTATTAATTTAGAGAGATGGAAGGGATAATTTTACCTAGATAGTGTTTGGTCCTTTTTTCTCTGATGGTTTTGTGGTTGGTTGTAGGGAGATAGGGTTTGAGTGCTAGTTTTAGTTTTATGCAGCTTAATGGAGTGGAGGAGTAGCCTAGTGTTTAGCACAACTGCCTACTACCCAGAAGATCAAGGTTTTGATTCCCTCTGGTGTTTCTTGTGACCTTGGGCAAGTCATGTTACCCTCCATTGTCTTGGAAGAAAAGGCCTGGAAATTTACTTCTGGTGATACATTGCCAAGAAAGCCCAGAGGCAGCTGGGTTGCCAGGAATCAGCACTGACTTGACGGCCCTAAAAAACAAAAATGTTAATGTTTTATTAATTTATTTTATTTTATTTTATTTAAAGTCTTTTCTATACCGCGCTCTTTAAAATCAGCTCGGTTTACAGTCAACAGCAAATTTGTACAGTGCAGGCAGCACCCGTACTGTACTTACAATGAACAGGTTTTGCAACTTGGGCTAACTGGGGTAACTATGTACAGGCTACGCAGTAGGTCGTGGAGTAGTGTTTGACCAGGTCAGCTTGGCTACTCATTTAAGTAACTATATACAGGCTAAGCTGTCGGGTCAACAGAAGTGAAGTGGTGACAGGGCTGCTTGGCGACTATTTACAAGATTAGGTGACTATATACATGTGCATACCAGGGTGTCTGGTAGTGCTAATGTGCAGGGCTGAGACTGCGTGTTGTGGGTGTTTTGGGGTGGCTGTCTTGGTGGTTGCATATGGCTGGATGTGGTGTGTTCCTGTTGTGAGAGTAGTGCTGGAGGAAAAGGTGGTGCTTCAGAGCCTTCCTGAATTGGGTAAGGTCAGTAATGGACCGGATGTCGGGCGGGAAGGCATTCCAGCATGTGGGTGCATAGTACACGAAAGCTCTGTTTCTTGTTGCTTGAGAGCACTTCGTAATCTTGCTAAGGATACTCTGTGTGTTGGCAGCGACTGACCCTCTGACTGTATTTGGGGGAGTGGGGAGGACAAGGTCCATGATGGAGGAGGTGAGGCTGTTGATGGCCTTGAAAGTCAACAGTAGAATTTTAAAGGAGAGTCTGCAGTGGACCGGCAGCCAATGGAGGTGTTTCAGGATTGGGCTTATGTGGTCCCTCCTGGCGGCTCTGTGTAGTATTCTGGTGGCTGCATTCATTGCAAGCTGAAGTGGGTTCAGCGTATTTTTTGGGAGTCCCTGTAGGATTGAGTTGACATAGTCAAAGTGGGGGATTACCTAAGCTTGGTAGATTGTCCGGAGGTCGTCTGGCTCCAGTAGGGGTCGTAGATGCTGGATTGTCCGTATTTTGTGGTATACTGCCTTCACAGTGTTGTTTATGTGGGCTTTCATATCCAACTGTTGGTCTAGTATGACCACTAGGTAGCGGATCGTGGGCTTGCTTTGGAGCTTGGTGCATCTTACTTTTAGTGATGCGGGGGGAGCGAAAGCTTGGCTCCTGGTGATGAATAGGGCCTCCGTTTTCTTGAAGTTTATTCTGAGGTTTTAAGTGTGGAGCCAGTCAGTGACAGCGTCGAAGCAGGTAGTTAGTGGTGAGAAGTCCAGCTGGTTGGTTGAGAATGGCATGTAGAGTAGCATGTCATCAGCGTATACGAGGGATGAGATGTTGAAGGAGCAGGTGAGTGCACAGATGGGCTGCATATATATGTTGAAGAACAGTGCCGAGAGAGAGGAGCCCTGTGGTATGCCCTTTTCCTATTGGAAAGGTTTGGAGGTCGTGGGGCTGATCCATACATGTTGCCATCTGTCTGACAGGTATGATTTGCACCAGCTTAAGGCTGTGTCCTGGATCCCTTTCTCTGTGAGGTGCGCAGAGTTCATGGTCGATGGATTCGAATGCTGCAGCAATATCCAAGAAGATTAGGGCATATCCTCGTCTAATGTTGTCCAATCCTGTAATTAATGTGCTGAAGAGAGTGGTCAGGAGCATCTCGACTCCGTGTGATTCCCTGAATCCGTGTTGGCATGGGTTGAAGGGAGCGGTGGTCTCAATATGGTGTTGGATTTGGTGTTGCATGACTTTTTCAATTATTTTGGCCATTAGTGGGATGCTTGAGATTGGTCTGTAAGAATCCACCTTCTGGGGGTCAGGTTTGCTGTTTTTTAGGAGTGGTCTAATGGATATTTACTTCAAGCTTCATGGAAATGAGCCTGTTGAGAAGGATAGATCCATGAGTTTGGCCAGGAATGGGCTGAATTCTTTGTGCAGTGTTTTTATCCAGAACTCTGGGCAGGGATCGTTTGGAGCTGTGGTGGTGTTGATAGCAGTGATGGTGTCCTTGATGCCTTTCTCTGATGGTGTTGAGAAGGTGGTTAGTGGCATTGGGTGGCATTATTCGTGCACAGAGGTGGGTATTTTAATAACTTGATTGCCTGCTTTGTGATACAAAAGATTTCACTTGTTGTAGAAAATAGGGGGTATTCCAGTCAGTGTCAAGCCTTGCTGGGGAGATAGGGGAGTTCAAGGGATTTGATACCTATTCCTTTTTATTCTTTTTAAGGCATGATCTGTTTGAAATAAAAAACAGTGCTTGTTGGTGATACACAGGTGGCTTTAGTATTTATTAATGAAACAAGAATGCCTGAGGTTGAGGATCCACTGCTGCATGCGATTTGTCTCCCAGGATATGCTATCCACCATTGCCCATTGGTGGATAAAAGGGATGGGGGCTTGACAGTGATTTCTAAAAACTGTTTAACATGTATTCCTGGCCTACAATGTATGGCTATTTATTTATTTAGTATACATTTGTATACCGCTACTTCCAGCGATCAGCAGCAGTTTTGATTACAGATTGGAAATTGTCAAATCATGACAGGAAATTTTTGAGGTATAAACACATTGATTAGACAGGAAAGCACAGCACACAGAGAACTATTTTACAGGGAACATGGGCTATGGAGGGTTAAGTGGCTTGCCCAAGACCACAAGGAGCACCTGTGGGACTAGAAACCCCAGTCCTTCCAGCCCAAGGTTGCTGTCCTCTAGTGGGATTTGAACCCCTGACCTTCCGGCCCGAAGTACCTTGCCCCAACCACTAGGCCACTCCTCCACTCCTATTGAATTGGTCACACAGGTCAAGGAGACCAAGGTGGGTTTCTTGTTGATCTATTACTATCTGGTCCTTGGGATAGCCCAATATTGTATGATATTCACATCAATGATTGTTTTGGGTGATCTGAATCTTCATTTTGATGATATTTCCAACCCTGTGGAGAATATATTTTTGACTTCTATGACTTTGTTATGGTTGCAGCAAGTTAATATTTTAAGTGCTCATATGGGGACACATGTTAGATATAGTCTTGGTATCTCAGATGTTGGGAGGTTCTCCATCCTTAAGTAGTTGTATAACAACAACTTTAATATGTCGGACCATTGTTTTCTGGAATTTACAATATGTCTTCCCAATCCTTCAAACTTTAAATTGTGTTAGGGTTAGAAAAGGCTATAAAGGCTTGGATTAACACTGATCACTTATGGGCCAAGGTGACTCTGAGTATTTATAATTGGAAGTTTGGGAAGGTAAAGGATATGCCTGTTTTGTGTAACTCTTTGAGAGGGAGGACCTTGGACAGTATTGCTACACTGAGGGAGCGGACTGTAGCATGGCGGAAAGTATGTCCCGTGATTACTGATTCTCTATTACAAAAAGAACAAAAATGTTGTTATATAGAGCAGCAATGGCTGTGGTCTAGTGATCCTGAGTTGTGCCATTGTTGGAGGAAGCAAATTCATAATTATAAACATGTGAAGGCACGTCTTAGAAAGGCCATTTAGCTGGAATCTGTGGGAGGGGCATCAGTGAAGGTAACCACATGTAAATGCTGTCTAAAACTGTCCTATCTGCATCTCAAAAGATATCGATATAAAGAGTGACATGCAGAATAAGGGGCCAGACAAGTGAAACAACCAGCTGATTTCAGAAACATGGAAATGCAATATATAGACATTTGCGGCCACATAGAAGTGCCAGTACCAGTATTTTGGAGCATGCACATTAGGGTGGTCCACTGCCATAGGGGAAAAAATAAAAGTAGGGATTTCTGTGCTCCCTGGCCTGATTCTGGTTCCATTTATGTAGAAAACAATGTGTGCAAAGTTTGAAGCCAATCAAATAATATTTAGGGGTGGCTCAAGGTCCCTATCTATCAGGCCCCTGGATCCCCCCCAGGGTTCGTCAGACCACTGGGTATTATCCGCTCATAGACGGGGGTATCATGCTTGCCAAGCACTCAATGTGTTCCAGATGCTAGTAAGGACTTTGACGATGTGGGGAACATCTTACGGTGTTGCGAGACAACACCCAGAAGGAACTGGAGTTGCTCTTCTTTTGTGGTGTGTCGGCCGTTGTACTCCTCAATGAGTTTGACCCCTCGCTCAGCCACATCGTTGATCACTGGAAGATTTTTTTACTTTCTTCAGACCGTCTTTGAATGATGCATTCTCTTCCCAGTCTTCTGGGTCTGCATTAAGAAAATCACTGTTGATGTCGAGGTGTTTCAGGAAACGGATTAACTTGCGAGTTGCAAAAGATTCAAGTGGTGGAATCATGGAACTTTTCAATTAGACCCGCTTTGGGGGTTCTTCGTCTTCGTCATCATCCTCATCACTTTCATCTGATTCTGCCGGGATCATGGCCGACACTATGGCCCGCTTTGTCGGTGCTGAAACAGCTTTATCGAACAGGGACAGTGCCACAAGCTCCTCTGACACATACCACAGATGCAGTTGCAGTTTGTCTCTGGCCGCTCTTCCAACATGGTCATTGTGGTAAGAGTGTAGTTTCTTCAGCATCTCCAAATCTGTTCGAGGAGCAACTGCGGCATCAGGGGCAGAAAACCATGCTTCCACATGAATCAGGATGGAGAAAATGCTAACATCACGAACACAGGACTCCTCCCGTTGGGTAAGATCTTTGAGTTGTCCTTGGAACATCCAAATTTTGAGACAGTACAAGACTTTTGCCATCCATCTGGCATGATGGAAAGTTCCAGGTTTCTTGAAATTGAAACTAGGAAGATTCCCTCCAAGGCAGACAATCGTTAACTCCAAGAATTCCAGGTAATCATCTCGGTGATTGCCCTGTGCCAACTTGGATTCCGCAAACTTCATGATGCGATCCCTGTCAGGTTGCAGCACCTCCAAGTCTTTTCCAGTTTGATAGTTGGACTTGTCAAGGGAGCCCCAATTCTTTTGGAACCAGCGAAAGAGTTGGACATCGGGACCCGAAGAAGCTTGTCATGATGCGGGCACTAATAAAGTTGGTTTTAAGAAAAGAAATCCTGTTTTAGAAGAACTAGATGTGCAGTTACCTTCAGGCACAGCTAGAGGGAGCAGGAACAGACATACTGGTCTTAATGAACCTAATCTCACTGATGACCTGCAGCTGAAAGGGAACCAGGAAGTCAGCAGTAACGGTTCACTTTATAAGCCAGAGCAGAATGCTTCTAGAGGGCAGTGGCAACAGAAGTGGCATAAGGAGTGGCATAAGGAGTGGACACAGCAGGAGCTGAGGAAGGAGGAGAAAGAGGAAGAAGGAACTGGAGCTGGACTAGAAGGAGAAACAGCAGAGAAGCCTGGAAGCTATCAAGGACATAAGCCTGATTGCTGTGGAAGAAGCCAAGCTGAAAGCTGGAGGAGAAACAGACCTCACAAGGTGGGAAGCCAGAAAGCCCAAACTGGACCTGTTGTGCAAGGGGAGTTTGGTGGAAGTTGCTCCAAGGTGAGAGGCTCTGCCACGCCTAGTTCCTATATTCTGCCTGTTTGTGACATAGAGAGAAGAAAGCTAAGAACCAGAGAGGGAGGATCTGACAGAAGCTTATCTCTAGAGGATCACTGCCCAGTTTCACCTATTCAGAGGGAAAAGCAGTTTTATAAGCAACGGAAGTTTTTACTCAGTGAGCCAAGGTATGAGGCATTGAAGATTAACTGTAATGATTGTACTGCTAAAAGTTATACCAAAAGAAGTATTCCTCCTAAGCAAAACAAGAGTCAAGACTGGTTCTCTAAACTACCGCCAGCCTTAAGAGTCCCTGGTTATGTGAAGCCAAACTCCCAAGTAGTAGATTACCATGCTGAAATAGACAGGGACAGTGGAAGCCCTTTGAATCAGTATAGGGGAGAGGATTTGATGGAAGTGGATTCTCCCAGCACTATTCCCTCACCTTTGCCTGAGGAAATGGAATGTAATTGGTGCACTGCCTATGCTCCAAAGTGTGTATGCTCAACAGAAGAATAAATGAAGTATAAGTTGATGTTTATTATACTGAATATTACTTTGAAGAAAACCTGCTTTAAACTGTGAAGTAACAGTTAACTAACCAGTGAATATTGGTACCTTTTAAAACAAAGGACTGTTTCTGTTATCTAAAATATCTCTTAGTTGAACCTTGCTTTAAACGGGGAATAAAAGCCTTTATTACCCTACACTCGGACTCTTTGTTCTTTAACAGCGCTACCTAGTGGCGTATAATCTTTGTGTCACCGGTAACCGCGTGACAAGCTCCAGAGCATGTAGAGAATACTGCACCAAGAATTATTTCGTAAATGTGATGGCAGCATGCCAAATGAAGGACTGTGTGACGGAGTCTCTGTTCTAGAAGAATGCACGTTCCTGATCGACGTCCCGTGTTCGATGCAGTTGTATCAAAGCAGAAGCCTGCAACCTTTTCATCCAAACACCATTCCTGTAACAGTTCATAAACTGCTGCAGCTTGATTCTCGCCCGTTCCTGATGTCAGTTTTGGTACACCAAGAAGTTGTGCTTCTCCAGTGGAGACAGCCATTATCAAAACTGGAAGGCGGTCAACGGATGTGGTTGAACAGAGGAGAGATGGCAATAACTTGCTATTCCAATGCACAATGCATGTTTTGCCTTCGGCTTTGAATGCGTTGTGCAGGTCCGTCCATTGTTGCTGATGGTGCTTTTCTCTATGACGCTTGACGCTGGAGCGGCTGATATTGAGCTCCCCAGGATAATGTCCCAGACTTCTGGTGGTTTCAGCTACCACAAACAGAGCATTGCGATCCGTTGTCCCTGTCCGATCCAGGGCTGCTGTAAGCTCTGGGGTCCAGACATTGTTAGGTCGAAACTGCTTCGTTTGTGGAGTTGCTTTCTTCTGTCTGTTATCTGAATCTGCAGATGTCGACGAGTCTTCACCTGACTCTGCTGAGGAAGAAGATCCTTCCAGCTGAACTTGGCTTGTAGTTGCCTCGGCTTCGGCAACATGTTTTTGTCTGCGCCTTTTCAGTTCTTCTTCTCGCTGTTGCGATCTTGCTTCCGTGTTGGCCAGTTTCTTGTCCATCGCGCACATTGAGCCGCGGCGCCCTGGTTCTCATTGCGCTATTAAGAATTCTTTGTCTTCTTGAATATGAATTAAAGACATTGCATTGGCATGCGCCACATCAAATAGGTTTTTCATTGCAACCTGGAATTCTTTTTCATTTGCCTCTTGTTTCCCTCCTCTCCCTTTGTTTTTCTTCAAAAGTTTCCACTGATTGAACAATTTGTTTATTTTTTCTTGAATTTTGTCATTTCTTTGAACAGGAAGCCTGGCCTTTTCCCAGTAAGCTTCTACTTCACTTGTTACAATAGATGCACTTTCACTAACGCCTTTGTTTAATGTCATATGGTGATGTAAAAATACACTTAACACTTGCTCCTTGCTGGGGAGCTTGGCCCCCAGAATTGTGGTGGACATTTCTTCAATGAGATAAAAACCACGTTTTTTCGCCATCTGAAAAGAATAAAGATACAAAGATAATAGTACAATGTCTTTGCCACCTCTCAGAGACGAGATTAGTTCAAATATGACGCAATCAAATGTAATCAGCGTGGAACTGAGTGGATGATACAAGATGATGCAACATTTCGTCATCTGCTCCCAGGGGGAAATCTCAAGACTTGTTGAGCCACCCCTAAATATTATTTGATTGGCTTCAAACTTTGTACACAGTGTTTTCTACCTAAATGGAACCAGAATCAGGCCAGGGAGCAAAGGAATTCATATGGTACCTTATACATATCTCAGCCGGCCTGCCATTTTAGAAACAGAGATGTGCAGTGGTGCAGCAGCAGACAATATGGCCTCACTATGTACCGACTAGGTTTTTTTGAGGGGGCAGTCTCCTCTTCTTTGTACTGTTGATAACTGGTAGGAACGAGCGCTTTTCAAATGTCTATTCATGTCCACAAGCAGGTATGGGCATGGAAGTGTATCCCTATTCTGATACATGTGTATCTTTTCCATAACTACCTGGCTACACTTCTGCCACACTTGTCCCCATGTGACATGGACATGATTGTGGCAGACGTGTAAGTTTGGAGCATTCTAAAATGACTCTTGCGACGTGGATGTGATTGGGATTTCTGAATAGTCATTTTCAGAGGTCCAAATCACGAACAGGGCTTCTAAAATGACCCCCTTAGTGAATGCTGCAAAGAAAGCTTATAGTAGTATAATTGATGCTTAAGTCCATAATAGTATAAGAGAGCTGTTTAAACTCATTAATAAACTATAAAGCCTCCTCTGCATGAATCTGGCCAATTTTTGTGTGAAAAAGTAAATTTCTTGTGATAGTTTGCCTGAATGACATTGATGCTGACTTGAAGTTTTTGGACCCGTTACTATCTGAAAGAGCTCTGATAACTCTGTCGCTGTCTGTTCTTTTGGGTTACAAGAGTCAGCTGATCCTATTTTAGCAGATTACGTTTGGACTCGGTTCTTTCCAGTTTCTTTAACTGAGGTCCATAAGATGGATAAAAAATTAATAAAGCGTGCCTGTAGGCAACCCCTCTGTTATTATTTAAAATTCCACCTGCAAAGTTGCTGTGTTGGCTTATCTTGTTGCTAATAGATCTTTGCAAGTGCGTTGCTTTCCTGCTTCAACAGAACATATCGTACTGACTCCTGGTTTGAAAAATGATAACTTAAGTGCTAGCCAATGCTGCAGCTCTCAGCCAATTGCAGGTATTCTGTTTTCTGTGAAGCTGTGCAAAGGCTTCCATGGCTTCTCAATTATGGAAGCTCTTAGACTACTATTTTGCTTGATAGTACGCAATCTGGCTTTCAGAGCTCTTACAGCACTAAAGACCCTTTTACTAAAGGGCATTAGGTTTTTGCATTTAGCCTAAAGCTAAAATGAAGTAAATGTAAAGGCTCCACAGTAACTATCAGGGGCACGGTCAGCCTTTTCCCAGAAGTTACCAAATGGATATGTACCCTACTATGCAATTAACATAAAAGTGCACTTAACGCCACCATCGAGGTATCATTAAGTGCACCCATGCTAACTGCAATATTGACAACACATGCCATGTTCCCTTGTGGTAACTGCTTTCCATGCCCACTCTGCCCTTGTAACCCACCCATTCCCTGCCCCAATGCATGATTTGCAGTTACCAAGGAAATTAGCATGTGAGATGTGTCTTGTCTGCATAGTATCAGTTACTGCAGCCCTGCTTGACAGTTAATACACACAAAAAAGCACATTTAAGCCTGTAGAAAACTTTACTTCCTGAGGCATTGTTACTGGCTCTACTCTTGCACTTTGATGCATTTGATTTAGTTGACCATTATTTATTACTATCCAAATTTAGTCCGTTGGTTTTGGTTGGGAGTATATTGCATTGGTTTTCTGAGTTTTTGAGTAATAGAACACTATTGGTTTGTCAGCAGTCTGGCAGATAAAATGTGGGAAGAGTCTCTCAAGGGTCCCCACCCTACCCAGTCTTATTTATCTATCAATTTATTTATTTGGTTTTTCTTCTATACCGCTTTTGATGGTGTCAAAGTGGTCTACATTTAGCATTCACAACCTTTAAGGAAATTACATTTAACTTAACGGGTTGTTGTACCATTGGTATAGCTTTACAAGTACCTAAACAACTATACATTAGTATGTTTGCTTTATATGAGGGTGGGGATGGATGGAGGGAGGGAAGGGATAAAACATCACCTTTGGACTATAGTGCAGTAAAGGTTTTTGTTTTTTGTTTTTTAATTATTTAAGGTCTTTTAACCATATACAATAACCAAATCAGAAAAAGATAAATCACTGCTGTAATACATAAAAGAAAACTTGAGCAAAGAAAAAGTAAACACGACAGAATGTAATACAAACAGATATCACAGTCCACATCATGAGAGCTGACCATTGATAAATAACAATAAACATAATATGGAAACCAAGTCATTTGACCATACCTTAGGAGGAAGTAACTACACTATGAGACCCTAGTGAACCTTGTTTGTCCAGCAAGAACCTTCCAAATGTGTAATCTCAAGAAATACAAAAGAAGCGCCTTCATAAGATATTAGGCACTTACAGGGAAATTTTAGAAAAAATGTAGCACCCAGAGCCAAACGCGCGACTTTAAAGATAAAAACTGTCGGCGACGCATCTGAGTGCTACAAGAGACATCTGGAAAAATATTAATTTTTTGTCCACAAAATACAGCTGACTTCACCTTTAAAAAAGCCTTTAAAATACGCTGTTTAACCAAAATTGATGGTAGGGTGACCAGCAAAGTGGACCGGGTGTTAATAGTATCTGTGGAGTCCTCTAGAAAATTAGTGAGATTTGCAACATTGGGAATAAGTTCATCTAATTCACCTTCTATGGGGTTAACCCTTTTAGTGCCAGAAGGAATATAATATATCTGCAAGACATCAATAACGTTGGATATAGCTAATATTTCTTTAACATACTTATCAAAAAGAATTTTCGGTGTTAAAAGAGAGGTACAAGGAAAATTCAAAAATCTTAAATTACAAATTCGCATGGAGTTCTCAAGCGCCTCAATCTTTGAATGAAAAACCAGAGAATCCTTAATTCCCATCACATTTGTAGCCTGTATAGATTGCACTTGAGACTCTAATTTAACAACTGCTTTATCCATTACAGACAGTTTCTCATCAAGTTGCTGAACAGCTGTTACAGCTTCCTGTGAGAAACGAGTAAATGAAGTAATAACCGTAGACTCTTTAGAATCTATGCACTTCAGTGCCCGCCACAAATCTTTCATAGTAATTTCAGATTCAGAAGGAAGGGCCGGAAGCTCAAAAGCAGTATCCAGTACCGCCGTCTGAATAGGAATAGGCATTGTAACAACAATCTTATCTCTCTCTAAAAATTCTAAGGAACCCCCCACATTAGACACTGCTGAAACAACAGGACATGGAGGGGGAGACCTCCCCCCAGGGCTCAAGGATGCCCCCTCAGGAGAGGACTGCGCGAGGGGGAGGGGGGCAAAATGCTTGTCCAATGGGCCGGCCGGTTTCAATACACCGGTATCAGCCGATTGGGTTTTGCCAGGTGGTTTAGCCTTCCTCTTACCCATAACGAAAGGAAATACAATCAAAACAAAAACTAAATCTAAATGAAGGAAAAGCTTACAACACTCTCACCAAGCTGCGACTGGATGTTAACCACCTATACCATCAGATAACGTCGAGACGGCGTCGAAGGGGCGTCTAAGGGGCAGAACCTGCCCCTTTAGACACGCCCCTTATAAAACGCCTCACGGCCGCGCTCCACGGTCGCGGAGGGGAACTACCAACAATTTATACAAAAAAGAAAAAAAAACAAAGTAGGGCCCCTTAAAACAAACAGGGTGTCCCCGGAGTGCCTGATGGTCCGGCAGCACGGCAGAGGGGAAAAGCAGTCACAGCACTCCTCCAACCTCGGCAAGGCACACACTCCTCCAACTCGCTCCAAGAATCAGCTCTGCGGCAGAATGACACCGGGGGAAATTTAAAGAGCTCCAGGCCCCCTCAAGCAACAGGCTGTCCCCGGAGTGCCTGATGGTCCGGCAGCACGGCAGAGGGGAAAAGCAGTCACAGCACTCCTCCAACCTCGGCAAGGCACACACTCCTCCAACTCGCTCCAAGAATCAGCTCCGCGGCAGAAAGACACCGGGGGAAATTTAAAGAGCTCCAAGCCCCCTCAAGCAACAGGCTGTCCCCGGAGTGCCTGATGGTCCGGCAGCACGGCAGAGGGGAAAAGCAGTCACAGCACTCCTCCAACCTCGGCAAGGCACACACTCCTCCAACTCGCTCCAAGAATCAGCTCCCGCGCAGTAAAGGTTTGCACTTACCATGGGTTTAACACCAGAAAAAAACATGTGGTAAGTGCAGAGCCTGTGTAGTAAATGCAGGGGGCATGCTCAGCATCTGCCCTCTATGTAACACACAGGACAGACACATACCACATAGGCCCATGTTCCCTGCCATAACAGGAAGTGCAGGAGCACCTACACTGCCTTCCAAGGGAGAGAACACAGGCTCAGCATCCAAACCCCATTAGACAAACAAGCTGCTTTCCCCCCTGATCAACCACACCCCTGATCAACTCTCCCAATCCAACTGCTCCGGTTGATATCTCCCTCAATCAACCTCTTCAATGAGTACTCCCTCATGCACCACCACTACCCTCAGCACCTCCCACCCCAGAAATCAACCCACCCCATAGCCCTGCCCCCCCCCCAGACCCCTCACCTCAATGGGTCTTCCCACCAGGGAGCACCCAACTGGAGCTGGACTCCCTCGGGTCTTACCAGGGACTTCTTGATGGTTCTAGTGGGGCATCAGGCAAGAATGGTCCCCTTCTGCTTCTTTCCTGTCTCTGGCAATCTCTAGCAGTAGTCTGATGGTACTAACCCCTAGCAGTAGTATCATGAGATTACCGCTATAGATTACCAGTGCCATTTTGCAAGTTGCCAGTCATGACAGCTTGCATGTGGCAACATCTCATGCTCTTCCTGTCACCAGCCAGAACACCCACTCTCCACCCTGAGCCCTCTCCAGTCCTGCCCCAATTCCACTCTAAAGCTCCAAGAGCAGCTAGCATGGGATTTATTTTATACTGTCTGCTCCTAGTGTGTGGTAATGGTTAGTGTGTGTTGAATCCAGTAGTAATTGCTTACCACACTATAGTAAAA
The DNA here is from genome assembly GCA_033557465.1 of Ichthyophis bannanicus. Lineage (NCBI taxonomy): Eukaryota > Metazoa > Chordata > Amphibia > Gymnophiona > Ichthyophiidae > Ichthyophis > Ichthyophis bannanicus. The sequence goes on from CM066031.1 coordinate 248,344,943, forward strand.
GGGACCCTTAATGTCTATGAGTTTTTTGGGAACAGTAATGTCAGATTTGGATTTCTCTTAGGCAGATGATATTGTAATTATCATATCTTTTGAAGATTTTTGGTTAAACACTTATCAGTGTTTGGAAATGTTTCGGTCACGTAAATTTGTGGATGGACAATCCACAGTTCATAAAAAACTAAGTTGCTGTGGGTGGGCACGCAGGCAGGGTTAACTACCTCCAGTCCAGGTTGCTGTACTGGAGGGAGTTTCAATACCATTATGTTCCTCCATTCGAATTTCGGGGATTCTTTTTGACTCAGCCCTTAGTTTTAATGGGAATATTTCTTGTACTGTGAGAAAGGTTTTCTTTAGCCTCCAAATGGAATTTTCAGATTCAGAGTTTTTATCTGAAGAAAGCTTGAGTAAACTGGTGCAGGCTGTTGCCCTGTCCATTTGGACTATTATAATCTGGTCTACCTGGGGTTGCCAGGTCAATAGATTTCTCATTTTCAGATTTTGCAAAATGTGGTGGTTAAGCTGTTACTGGGTGGGTCTAGATGGGACAAGGCTCCTTCTTTTCAATTCACCTTCATTAGCTTCCTGTTAAGGCCCAGATTTATTTTAAAATGATATCTTTTGTTTACAAATTGTATGCGTATTGGCTGCAGTTTATTTGGGGGAATTAGTTGAGCTTAATATTCCAAGTCATTCTTCATGATCTGCTAAGGGACTTCAGTTATGTTTACCTTCCACTAGAGAGTTCTGTCTGTTCATCACATACTTCAAAAGATTAGATGGAGCTAGTCCCGGTCTCTGGAATTATCTCTCATGTGATCTTAGAGATGCTAGGCCCAATATTCAGCAGTGACAGCTAGCTCTGCTAATGCATCCAGCTATCGCTGCTGAAGACTAACCCTGGATAATCAGTGCCAGAGCCACCAGCACGGACTGTCCGGGATAGCTGCAGAACCAGGAAGCTAACCAGACAGCAGCGATATTGAGCCACTGCCCAGTTAGCTTCTTCAGATAAAGTTAGGTCAGTCTTTGCCGTGCCTGACTTTACCTACGGGTCGCTAACTGGGCAGTGGCTCAATATCGCTCTGCTCCGGAACGCCCATGACACGCCCCCGATGCTAACCACTGAGCGTCAGGATGTGTAGCGGTGGCATCTGCGGATATTCAGGGCCACTATGTTAGTGCCGCTGAATATCCCACTAACCAGCATTTACATGGTTTGCAGGTCTGAAAACTGTATAAATGCCTTTGAATATCCTACCTGATATTTCTTATTATTCTTTACTCTGGGCTTGAAACCCCTTTCTGACTAATTAATGGATTGTTATTCTAATTTTTGTTTTTTGTTTTTATTCTAACGTACAAAGTTGTTAATTCTAATTTTTTATTGAATTATTCTGTTCATGGGTCTGTATTTAAATTGTAAACTGCTTGAACTCTTAGGGGCTAGGTGGAATATAAATGTTAAATTACATTAATTTAAATTGGCTAGAATTTCTGGCAGCCAGGGTAGGGCCAGGATATAAAGGAGTATATTGTGTCCTGAAACGTTTGCAACCAAAATGATAGCATGAGAAATCCTTCAAGACTTCTGATGCCTCTGCCCGCACTGCCTAAGCCCTAGGTGTGTATTTCAAAGACTTTATTATAGCCTTACCATTGTCACAAGGGGAGTCCACAATCCTATTAGCAGTAGACTCCTTTTCCAAGAAGACCTACATGAGGGCCATTGCCATCCTTCCTTCAGCATGTGCAACAGCAGACATACTGATCAAGGGAAGTGGTCTGCCTTCATGGGTGATTGTCCCATGTAGTATCTGACTAAACCACTAAGTTACTTTGTTCCTTTTGAATGAGCTTTACAGGGGCTTTTTCCTTCACCATAGGATCCTCTTCTACACAGACTCTCCCCACAAGAAAACGTTTTCCCAGTGTAATTTTTCTCCTATATTCAAGCTCTGATTTAGTAGTCCTCCCTCCTTCTTGGCTTGTAGTCTGAGCTCCTGAGTTCACTCCTTGGATTGCAGATGGGCAGAGGGGTTCGTGAAACCCTGACCTCTTACATGTATTTCTCAAAGGACAATAATTAAAAGCTCAAGGGAGGCTTCTTCACAATAATGAAAAAGGCCTACAGGAGAGTACAAAAGAAATGCACCTTGTCTCTAGCGAAGCCAAAGAAAAATCCACAGCAAATCCGCACTGCTACTTAGGGTCTCTGGCCTATCTAGATTTAGACAGAACAATTGCAGCATCTCAGAAAAGGTTGCTTTAGCAAAATGGTTGATACCTGTTTTCTACAATGAGGTGCTATGGCCCTCTTGCTCCTTACACCCTCTCCCCAGTTTGTTTGTTTTTTTTTTATTTGGAAAAAAACCAAGGGAAGAAGGGGTATCCGCAGGCGTGGGTGGGAGAACCAGAAGCGGAACCCAAGGACCAGGCCTACACGTCAGTATATGGCACAAAACAATTTTATTGAGGGACCCAACTAAATAGTTTCGGCCGGAGGCCTTCTTCAGGGGTCTAAAATTAAAAAAACATACATTAAAACAACCATACTCAAGATAAAATGTAAATTTATACAGACACATGATATAATTAATAATAAAAAATAAAAATAAAAATAAAACAAATTATATGGTTTGACAAAACAATTAGATTTATAGTAGGTGACATAAAACTGTGTGAGTATTAGAGCATGTAATACATTACCGCAGGGTGTAGCAACTACATAAAAAAACGCACACAATGCTCCTCTCAATCTGTATAAATTAAGAAAACAAAGTGAGCATTAGATAAAATGTCATCTCATATATGCTGAGTGTGAAAACCTCATGTTGTATCTCAGAACTAAGAACATTAATACATATAGAAAAGGAGAGAGAAGAAAGAAGAAATGGAACAAACTAAACTGTGAGCTTGGCAGACATATATGGAAAGCTGGTCAGACTCAGCAGGCAAATTGTCGATAAGCCAATGTGAAAAACCAATATAACAAAGGAGAAAAAAGAAGAAAAAAGAAAAATAATTAATTTTAAAAGAACCTGCATGCACATGCAGCTAGGGGAGTGCTGGCTATGCAGTGGTTGGACGTCTCACAACACTATCAGAAACACGAGTAAAACAAGAGACAATATATAACTTGAAAATGCATCTAGTGAGAGTTAAAAGAATTTCTGTGAAAACGAAGGTGCAAAAATGTATCGCGCTCCAACCGTTAAAAGGATCCATATAAAACCATTGTTAATAAAAACCATTAATGAAAAACCCTTGTGCATGCCAAAATGTGTAGATGCTAGAGAGAAAAAAGGTTCTACAGACATCAAGGGCAAAAAGCACATTAATGCCATCTCATGCGGATGCTAACAGAAATCGGAAGAAAATAATGACTGTCATTCTACGATTGTAAAGAGAATGTGGTTGCACGTACTGTGCAAAAGCATCGCAAAAGTATGATTGAAGGTGAAATATACGGCTATGAAAATTTTTTCAGGTATTTAAAAGGCATTACATATGTACAAAAAAAGGCATACAGAAAACGGCACCAACGAAGTATAGATGCAAAAAACCAAAAAATGAAGAGCATAAAGTGAATCCACTCTAAACAATACATTAACTTGATACAGAAGGGCAACGCACCATAAAAACAAGGAAAAAAGAACAAAGAGAAAGCCAAACTGTTACCTGGAGCGTTGCAATGGGCGGGAAAAAGTCGCGCAGAAGCAGAGGTAGTATTTAAAAAACTTTTGTAAGGGTACTGATAAGAATGTAATTGTATATGCAAATAAACCACATGAGTATCGAAGCATGTTGATGCCTAGCATTAATGGTGGCAATTATATCAAGGGAAACACATATATAGATATCTGTCTAAAATACAGCTTGCCGGAAGCAGGTATTGTGTAGGGCAGGATTAATATTATATCGTGCCAAAACTAAATGAGGTAGATCAGCTGTGTTTGTAGTCGCAATGCTGGAGACATCGGACCCTATATTTGGAGTAATCTAAGGCAAATATGCAATTAAGGATAGAACCGATATGATACAAATTGGATCTCTCTGTTATACGCAATTTGAAAGAAAACGGAAACACAATACAAATGGATATAAATTAACCTGATAGAAAGACAAGATTACAAACAGAACCACGTGTCATTAAGGACAAAACCATAATTGGAGTTGCAATAGAATCTATGTACATGCACGTGACAAAATCAGCAAACAAATTAAAACATAATAAAAAAGCCAAGAAAAATGAAAAGAGGACAAATGGTTGGGGCCACACAAAGTGTGTGCGTCCAAAGACGTGTAAAGGTTTGATTGCCAATTGACTAAAAAACAACATGGAAAGTGAATACAAAACAAACCGCGAGCCAATGCCAGAAGCTGCATTAAGAACAAAGGTGAGGAGCGTAAACAAAAATAACTCTATGTAGACATTAAATCTACAGCGATAAATTATATTAAAAGGATTATAAATGACCCGTGCATGTCCAAAAACAAAAGTAAAAGTAAAAATAAAAACGTAGCATGAAACAAGGCAATCCATGAGACAGACTAAAAATACATAAGTGGCATCACATCATATAGGGGTTCGTCAAGGAAGGACTACAATAAATTGTATTGGGGAAATTGTGAATGTCCGAAGGTATAAAAAAGAACGTGAAGGGGACATGAGAGAAAGCTGTATAGAACGCAAAGAATAGGAGAAACCAGAAAGGGGGAAAGAAGGAGGTAAGAATAGATTAGAAAATAAAAATTTAATTAAAAGTTGTTAAAGATATCACTTGGAACAGGGTAATCCATGAGACAGACTAAAAATATGTAACATCGCATAAAACGAGTTCATCAAGAAAGAACACCAAAGAATGGGGAGGATGAATGCTAAACACCATGTGTCTGACTGAAAAACATAACAAATAATACACAAACCTTAATTAAATACAGTAATGGTGAGGCCGGGTGGCCCCCCCCCCGGGGCGTGCGAGCGGCCGACATTAACCGGGGGGGCGGCCGGCCGCGTGCCCGCCGCGGCGTGGCTGCGTGGCTTCGCGGTTGGGGCCCGCAGTGCGTGGAGGGCTCCCATTGGTTCCCGAGGCACAGGGCTGTGCGCGGGAGCCAATGGGAAGAGGGGAGGAGTTTCGGGGGGAGAGTAAGGGGAGCGTTGTGGCGTCCTCCGGCCTTTCTCTCGAGGCGGCCGGAGGTGACGGACGTCTGCCATCTTGATCTGACGGGGCAACTCGTCAGTGTACAGAGACACGCAGGTAGCGCCGTCCGATCAAGGCAGCGCGAACAGCACGGGGCTCATTCTCGGAGTGCACCATTTTGCTAATGGTATATCTCCTATATCGGGGTCAAGCAATCCAGGCAGGCCGCTTCTTTCTCAGACCTGCTGACAGATATCACCAACACTGATGGAGCAGGTAAATGGATGTAAAAGGAGTCTATCAGAGTCTGTCTTTCCAGTCCCAGTGCAATAGACTTGAAGGAATAGCTCTTCCTTTCCATTTCTTTCCTCACCATCATACCACCGGTAGGAAGAATAGCTGAGAGAGATGTATCTGCCTCAGCTGATGCCATCTTGCTCTCTCTGCTTTTAATTTTTTTTTACCACTTAGGAGATAATTTTATAAAGTATTTTTTGCACGTACAAGACCTCTTTAAAACTGCTGGTAAAAAATATACATGGTGTACAACACATACATAGCACTGTACATATACACATAAGAGACTGTCTCTGTTTAATAAAGCTTGCCACCTATTCAAGACAAACACAGTAAACAGGGGGCCAGGGGAAACTAAGGGGAAATGGTTGTAAGGCACAAGGGGGGTAAACAGGAAAACAAGGAAGTCAGGATCCAAAGGCAGCCTTGAAAAGGTGGGTTTTTAGCCTGGATTTGAATAGGACCAGGAATGGAGCCTGGCGTACAGACTCAGGTAGTCTATTCCAGGCTTAAGGTGCAGCAAGATGTATTGAATGGAATCTAGAATTAGCAGTGGAATAGAAGGGCACAGATAAAAGTGCTTTCCCTGATGAGCTGAGTTCCCGAGGAGAGGTGTAGGGAGCGATAAGAAGTAATGAGGAGCTGTAGAGTAAATGCACTTTTAGGTCATGAGGAGAAGTTTGAATTGGATGTAGAACTGGATATGGAGTCAATGAAGTGATTTCAGAATAGGGGCTATGTGGGCATAATGACCCTGGCAACAGATTAGCCATGCGACTGAGTTTTGACTGGATTAAAGGGAAGAGAGATGATTCAGTGGGAGACCAGCAAGGTGCAAATTGCAATCTTCTAAGCAGGAGGTGGTTAGGGAATGGATAGACATCTTTATAATCAACTAGGCACACGCTTGTAGGCACGTTTGGGGTAGGCGTATCCAGTGGAGAAGTTTGGATGGAGTGCATGCAGAGTCGTAATTTACACTTGCATTTTACATACTGACAATTGCGTCTGCTCCTCAGCAGACAGAAATGTCCACAGCTTTAGTTAGAGAAATCTTTTAGTGAAGTTCTACATGTGTGTTATTAACCTTGATCAAATTTTGTCTCTAATTGCTTTTATTTGTTTGGTAAGCGGTTAACGGAAGCCCCAGCTGCAGTAGCCCAAGAATTGGTAAATACCTTCGATATTTCTAACTTTCTTGCAACCTCCTCGAGGAAATTTCAAGTCCGGCTACCCTGAGGAATTGTTTGTATTTCCTGATGTGGCTAGGGCAACTCAGTTACACAGGAAGTCTTTTCTTCAGTTAAAGCCTAGAGTATTGGCTAGTGGTGCTATTTTCTTTTATATTCCCTGTGAGTATTTGATTTATTTTCAGAGCAAACATGTCCTTTTGATTGCTTGCAGCACGAAGCTTTCCTGAAAGGCAAATAGCCCGCTGGGCAGGTGTAGTGGTTCAAGGTCTGCCCTAGTATCTTCTCTTTTCCAATTTTCTATTTTCAGTTTTTCTGAGTTATTTCAGGGGCGATGCATCTTGATTTTCTTTGTGTAACCTTATCTTCGTACTGCTCCCTTCATGTGGGCTAAGTACTGTGGATTAATTGCCTGTTACGTATGATTGCCTGTCCTAGCACTGATGGTACAGTTTGCAAAATTCAATATAAACGAACAATTAAAATGGCATCTTGTGCATGATTTGGTTAAAGAATTACAGCTCGGTGGCTTAATCTTGACTCAAACTTGGCTGACTCGCACACTTGCTCTAGCTCTGTGAGTGGCTCGCCTTGTGGTGTAGTAACGCAAATCACACAGGACACTTGTGGCCGCTGCGCCTTGGCAAGGGCATGGTCACGGTTTCCTTGTAGATGTGCGGGTTACGTGATTGCCGTTTCATTAAGCGTAGCCCTCAATGTCATAGCGGCTGATTTCATTCAGGGTCAGTGCTATGGTCATATCACTAACTTTTGGTATATTTGTACTGTCGCTGGCTTATTTTCCAGCTGTTTGTCGTATTAGCTGGCTTATTAAATACGGGTGGGAGTGGACGGGGGGGCTGCGGCTCTCCTGGTTGGGAACTTTGCTAGGTGGGGGGCAAGGCCCTTCCCGGGCGGCTTGGCTGGGGGAGGGGCAGCTGCCTTGAGCGGGAGCGGGTGCTGCGGGGTCTTTCCCTTGTTTCTCCCCACAGGGCACTTCGCGAAGGCAGTCCCCGAGGCTCGAGAGTCCGCTGGCATGTTGTGCCAGGTCGGTCGGAGACAGGAGTGGTGCCTGACCAGGCGACGGCTGCGGCAGGTGAGTCTGTGGGGGCGGGGTCTTCGGGGGGAATCATGGCGGGGGGAAAGGGGTGTGGGCGGCCCGAAAATGGCGGCGCTCAGGCCGTTCGCGTCGGGCGTCGGGTTTCTGTTCATCTACGTCCGCTGTGACGTCGTTGTTCTCGTCAGGGTCGGTTCTCGGCGGGGTCGGAGGGGAGCCGGGTCGAGGGCGGGGGGGGGGGGAGGGCGAGGACAGGGTTGGTTGGTTCGGGGGGGGCGCCGTCGTAGGTGGTAGCGTTTTCGGTGCGTGGGACGGCGTGCCGGGGACAGCTGCGGCGTAAACTTGCGGAGCGGTGCGGGAGGGTCGGAAGCATTTTGGGGACCGTAGGCAGTAGCAGACGGTTGATGGCACGGCGGGTAGGGTGCCGACGGGGTGCACATCCCGCGGGCATTGCTGCGGCTGGCTAGGGTGGGGGAGGGCGCATTGGCCCAGTGCGGGCTGGTACGGATCCGTCACCTGACCCACCCCATCTCTTCCTTCTCTTTTCCTCCCCCTACCTTACCACCATTGCTACAAATTAAAAAAAAATATCAGCACAGGGCTTTGGATCCCATGTGCATGCTGTATGGCTAATGCATCCCTGCCTTTCAGTAGCTGGAAGTTGCTCTGTAAGAGGTGGAGAAGCACATGCATGGGTTCCAAAGTACCGCACTGAATTTTCCTTTTACCTTCCTGTCTGCTGGGCTTGGCCAGCACACTGTGCTGATCATGCAACCCTCCACCCACTGCCCCACAGCTGGGCTAGGCCACCTCACTGTGCCTACTGTGCTGCCCTCCTGAGGTTGCCACCCCATTCGGAAGCACGGTTTGCAAAGTGAGTTGCGCCAGCCCTGCTTGTGGATAACAGTGAGTGTGTGCTCGCAGAGTGAAGGAGGGGGAGAATCACTGAGAAGAAACTTGCCGTGGACAGGTCCCTGAGGCCCAGGCTACATCACCATTTGCTGTTGTTTAGTTTCCAGGAATAGTCCGGGGTGTTTTTTTTCTTTATTAAAATTGATTGTTCCCCTCTCCCTCCTTCCCTTCTGAGAATCAGCTGGCTTCAAGGTCTGTTTATGTTTATTTGATATTTTACTTCCTTGCACTGTTTTCCTTCCCAGGCTTGCAACCAGATTCCTTACCTCCCAGCCACACCCAGGTGGTTAATTAGTTATTCTAAGGCAGAACGATCTGCTGCTCCCAAGGTTATTAAAAGCAGCTTGTGTTTTTCTTAGTTGTCCCTTTCCACTGGAATTTGTATTTCTCCACTCCCCATTCCTTCCTAGGCCCTAACCAGCCAAAAGCAGTGCTTAATTTCATTCTGGGCTTTCCTGACCCCCCCCCCCTCCCCCTTTTTAGTACTGAAGCACCTCTTTTCCCAGGGCAGACTCCTCTGTGAAGGCTTTTTGGGCTTTTTTTCCCCCCTGGTACCTGAACTGAGGAGCTCATCAATCTCCCTCCCTCAGCTGCCTCACCTGGTATTTAGGGAGCAGCTGAAGAGCAAACAGAGTGCTGAAGAGCACCTTATCACCTAGTTTTAGTTTTCATTACTCCTTTTCCTAGATCTTCTTCCTTCTGCATTGTCTTTTCTCCTCCCCCTTACTACATGTGGAGGGCAATTTTCTAAAGTCCTGTGTAGTTAATGCGCAGTTTTCTGTGCAGATTTGATGCCTATTTTATAAAGTAAAGCGTGCACATACCATTCTTTATAAAATAGGCTGTAAGTGGGCGAAAATGTACACTAAATATATTTATTCTGGGTAGCAGCAGAATGGGATGTTGGTAGTGGCGGAGGATCACATTCTTGTGACAGTGGCAACAATACTAGCATTACCTGCGCAGAGGAAAGGACTTCTATATCTTGCCACGAAAACCCAGTGGATAGTCACAACAAAACACATTGCACTATAGTGCTGGAAGATGAGACCCCCAGGTCAGAAGGCACTCGACTGGCTACTGGGGAGGAGCTGAAGACTTTTCAGAGTAAAGCAGCATTTATGGTTGGATTAAAGATGATGGGACATCTGACTCCTGATGTAGCTGTGCATGAAATGAGAGTCAGAAGCTGCAAAGATGTCGTACATATTGGGACATGGAACGAATGAAGCATGGACTTGGCAACAGAAATTAAGCTGGAGAAAGACTGATAGAATTCTGCAAGACCAATGATCTATTCATCTCAAACACCTTCTTCCAGCAACACAAGCAACGATGGTACACGTGGACTTCACCCAATGGATTGTACAAAAATCAAATTGACTACATCTGTGGAAGCCAACGTTGAAAAAGCTCAATAAATCAACAAAGACAATACCTAGAGCCAACTGTGGTACAGACAGAGCCAGCCCATCCACTAGGCAAACCAGGTGGTCGCCTAGGGCAACAGACCTTGGTGGGCGACATCACCAACCCAGTCTCCTGGGAAGCGGCAGCTTAACTGCTGCTTCAGTGCCATAGCAGACTTTAAATGCTCATGCACGTGCACACAGTTTTAGCCTGTCGCTCGTGCCTGCCCTCCAAGAAAGTTGCATCGAAGGGGCAGGAGCGGCAGGCTATGAGCGCACATGCATGCAGGCACTTTAAGGCCCGAAATAGTGCTGAAGTGGCAGTTCAGCCACCACCATTTCAGCGCAGGTTGGGGGCAGCATGGCAGGCTGGACAGAGGCGCAGTCTTTTGGGGGAGGGTAGCGATGGCATGCAGGGTCTGCCTAGGGTGACAGAAAACCTCGTGCCGCCACTGGGTACAGATCACCAACTACTAGCATGCAAGCTCAAGCTAAAGCTGAAAAAGAGCAAATCACTCATGAATGTAGTAAAATTTTACCTTGAGAATATACCACTGGAATTTAAAGGCTGCCTACAAAATCGATTTGCTGCTTTGGATATAAATGACAGAGCACCAGAAGAATTATGGGATGACATCAAGAAAGTTGTGCTCAAAGAAGGTGAGAAGTCTCTACAAAAAGTGAAAAGGCAAAAAACAGCCTAAATGTATGAGAGAAGAAACTCTGAAAATTTGCCCAGAAATTAAGAGAAGCTAAAGCCAGAGGATAAAGAGAGGCAATCAGAGAACTTAACAGAAATTTCCAACATGCAGCAAGACGAGACAAGGAGAAGTACTACAATGACACATGCAAGGAAATAGAATCAGAAACTATTAGAGAACGAACAAGATTGACTTTTATAAAGCTATGAGACTTAAAGAGAAAATTCCATCTTGAATTGGATTGCTACAAGATGCTAAAGGATCCATGTTGAATGATGCTGAGAAGATCAAGAAAAGGTGGAAAGACTATATAGAGTCATTATACCATAAAGATTGAGTAAATCAACAGCAATTTCAACCTGTATTTTATGATCAGGAACCATTGGTGATGAAAGAAGTCGAAGCAGCATTGAAAGCATTATCAAAGAACAAAACACCAGATATTGATGGCATTCCAATTGAAGTATTAAAGCAATCAGATGTGGCTATATTTATAAGGCTCTGCCAGGAAATTTGGAAGGCAATATCATGGTCAACTGACTGGAAAAGATCTGTGTTCTAATACTAAAGAAAGGTAATCTGACTGACTGTGGAAATTATTGCAAAATCGCTCTGGTCCCACATGCCAAAAAGATTCTATTCAAGATCATCCAGCAGAGACTACAACCATACCTGGAACAAGAACAGCAGGTTTCAGCAGGTTTCAGGAAAGGACTAGGAGTGAGAGACATCATCGTGGATATGACATAGATCCTTGAAAAGACAAAATAATACCAAAAGGATATCTATATATGTTTTATTGACTACAGCAAGGCTTTTGACTATGTAAATCATGAGAAACTCTGGGCCATATTAAGAAGCATGAGTATACCAGAACATCTGATGGTTCTCTTGTGCAACCTTCACATTGATCAAGAAGCAACAGATCAGACAGAACAAGAAGAAATAGAATGGTTTAAAATCATCAAAGGTATATGTCAAGGCTGCATATTTTCCCCCTGCCTGTTTAATTCATATGCAGAACATATCATCAGAAAAGTTGGACTGTATGAAGACAACTGAGGTGTAAAGATTGGTGGAAGGCATCAACAACCTTCGCTATGTTGATGACACCACAATATTGGCTGAAAGTGAAGATGGTCTGAATCATCTGCTTCTCAAGATCAAGGAACATAGTCTTAAAATGGGCCTGTACCTTAACCTAAAGAAGACAAAGATCCTAACAACTGGCAAAATCAATAGGTTCATCATTGATGCGGAAGAAATTGAAATAGTGGACAACGTTAACCTGCCTGTATCAATCAATAAAGAAACAACAAGTAGTTAAGAAATCTGACAACACATTGCTCTCAGCAGAATGGCTATGAAGGACTTAGACAAGCTGCCCAAGAGTAGTGAAAAAGATAGACAGGAAGAAAATTGATGACTTTGAATTATGGTGCTGGCAAAGATACTGTGTATACCATGGACTGCCTGAAGAACAAATCAGTCAGTACTAGAGGAAATCAAATCAAAACTTTCTGTAGAAGTTCAGATGACAAAGCTTTGACTTCCATACTTTGGATACATCATGCAAAGAGAGAGATCATTAGAGAAAGGCATCATGTTTGGCAAAATTGAAGGTAAACACAAAAGAGGAAAGCTGGCAATAAGATGGACTGATGCAATAACAGCAGCTATGGATGTCACTCAACAATGAGCCACCTTAAGCAAGTTCCCATGAGTTGACCCCGACTCAACGGCACTTAACAACAACAGCTCTTGCCTTTCCAGTAGATGATAGGTACAATCACTTACACAACTCTATGGCTGATGAAAATGCCCGCACTTAGATTTGTCAAGAACACATGTAAATTGCAGTATTTTATCATTTATGCATTTACTTGGGCTCTCCGTTCATGCTTCTCCTAAACTCCACCCATGCACACGTCCACAGTGAAAATACACACCAATGGACTTACACATGTACTTATAGAATAGCGACCAGCTAAAGTATGCACGTAAATGCTCATTAACACATGTCAATTACTAAAATATGATTTATGGAAGTAGATAAGAACATGCAACCAATCTGTAAGATCATCCGGTCATTTAATGTCGACTGCATGCTTTATGCAGATGATGTTCTACTTTACACCTCCATCTCCACTGACCATTTAGATCTCTCCCCTCTAATAACCTGTTTCAATGCAGTATCTGACTGGCTTCTTTCCCAAAACCTCCGTATACAACATAAGAAAACGGAAGTCCTCTTTATCACGAGGAATCCCAACTTCATCCCACCACAATATCTCAAAACAAAGGAAGCTGAATTGCAATCCAAACCCTCAATACGCTACCTGGGAGTCACTCTGGATCAACGCCTGGATATGAAGTCCCACATAGGAAACACAGTCAGAACAATATACTATAAGATCCGTTCACTGAGACACCTACGCTCCATGTTGGAGCCAAAAGATTTCAGGACAATCTACCAAGCACTGATCATACCCCACTTCGATTACGCTAATGTCATTCTTCAAGGTCTTCCTCAATCCACCTTAAACCCGTTACAGCTGGCAATGAATGCCGCAGCAAGGGTCCTTTATGGAGCCGCCAGGACTGACCACGTTACACCTCTGCTGATTCAATTACATTGGCTACCCATCCATGCCAGAATTATCTTTAAAAATCTACTTCTCACGTTCAAAGCTCTTAATAAGCTCTCCGCTGCATCCTTATCTGCCCTTATTCTCACTACTACACCAAACAGAGCAAGAAGATCCACGACCATCAACTCCCTAAAGCTCCCAAAGGCCCTTACAAGCTGCTCTTCGTCTACAGCCAACAGAGCCTTTATCCTCTGTGCCCCAAGGTGCTGGAATGCACTACCCCCTGGCATCCGGGCTATCAACAGCTTAACACAATTTAGGAAAGCCCTCAAATTCCATCTCTTCAACAAGTACCTTATAGAGCCAACGACACCAATTGACCTCAGTGATTCCACCCAGTTATACAATTCCTTGGTGTCTCAATAACACGCCAAGGCTGATTCTCTATAATTAATGAATATATTCTTAGCAACTGCTCCTAGTAACAGGTACCTATGCAGTAGTATTATCCTTGTAAATAGGTTGTAAATAATTTCCCTTGTTATCCAAGTTCCTTCCCTTGTTATCTGTAAACTCATGCATGTTGACTGTACTGAGATTTTTGTTCTATGTGAACCGCGCTGATGCTGAATAGTGCGGTATATAAGAGAATATAATACTGGATCAGACCAAAGGCCAATTGAGCAATTTCCTGTTTCCAACAGTGGCCAATCCAGGTAACAAGTATCTGTCGGGTTCCCAAAAGGTAGACAGATTCCCTGCTGCTTTCATTTCATCAGCACATCTCTGGAGTGGTGCGTAGCTCTTTTTTTCATCTTCGTAAGATTAGGGCGGTCCGATCTCTCCTTCCCCTAGCATCACTCACCACCCTTGTTCTCTCTTTAGTAATCACTCGGCTCGACTATTGTAATTCCCTCAATATCAACTCCGTAGATTGCAACTAATCCAAAATACAGCTGCCCGCCTCCTCACCTTCTCCTCCCATCGAGACCATGTCACGCCCTGTCTTCTCTCCCTTCACTGGCTCCCTATCAATGCTCGATACCGTTACAAACTTCTTACCATCACCCACAAAGTCCTCCATACCAACACCCCCCAGTACTTGGCCGACCTCATTTATCTCCAACCTACCTCTTGTCTGCTCCGTTCCGCACACGGCAACCGTCTTTTCCTACCGTCCCCCACTCAGGCCCACCTCGAGTCCACCTGCCACGCCACCTTCTTCTTTGTGGGCCCGGCCCTTGGGAACTCCCTCCCGCACTCTCTCCGTACCGAATCATCTTTTCCACGGTTTAAGGCTCTTCTTAAAACCTACCTCTTCTGCCAGGCTTTCGATCTTCCTGCTTCTCCAACCACTCACAGCTAGCTACATACATTTACACCCACTTATCAGCTCAGGTATCCTGTTCACCTACCATAATCCCTCCCTCCCCCCCCCCCCTTGTGTCTATTTCCTCACTGCGTATTTTCCCCAGTGTTTTCCACTTTGCTGTTTCTGTTCTTTACTGCTCTCTCTCTTTTTCTTTCTATCCACTATCCTGTCGATTTATGGCGTTCCTTTCTCTCTATTTTTCTTTTGCAGCCTTATTTTTATTGTACACCGCCTTAACACCTCGGTAATGGGTGGTATATCAAATATTGCAAATAAAGATAAAGATAAAGATTCCAGGGGTAAGCAGTGGATTTCCCCAGTCCACGTTAATAATAGTTTGTGGACCTTTCCTTCATGAACTTGTCCAAATCTCTTTTAAACCCAGCTACACTAACAGCTTTTACTATATCCTCCAACAATGAATTCCAGAGTTTGATTACGTGTTAAGTGAAAAAAATATTTTCTCCGATTAGTCTTAAATGTGCTACATTCTAGCTTCATTGTGTGCCCTAGTCTTTCTACTTTTGAAATGGTAAACAACTTTATGCAACTCCTTATAAAATTACCCCTTGACTAACTTTTGGAGGCTAAAACCTCCTTCATCAGGTCAAAACAGTATGAGCAAAAGATGGCAATACTGTTCTATTACGTTAGTCCATTAAAAGGTATCATCTCATTTAATGTTTTGTTCTATTTATTTAACCAGTTTTCTATACTGCTTTATCCTTCAATCAAAGCAGCTTTACGTTATGTAATCACTACAAACAGGTACTGGATACATTCCCTTGTCCCCAAAGGACTCACAATCTATGTGTACCTGAGGCAACAGAGGGTTAAGTGGTTTGCCCAAGGCCCCAAGGAGTACCTTTTAGGACTAGAAACCCCAGTCCCTCTGGCTTGAGATTGCTGTCCCCAGGTGGGATTTGAACCCCCATCCTGAGGTACCATGTCCTTACCACTAGATCACTCATCACTTATTTTTACTTATTAATAATTTAAACAATACTCCTTTATGGATTAGCAACTAATTCAGTCAAATTAAAAGGAGTGGTTCTCTCAACATTTCCTTCCTGACATAATTTTTGCTGAGATGCTTTGTACGAGCTGTAATTTTGCATTCCATTTATTGGGAATCCAAGTGGATTAATACAACCATCTGCATCATTGCTTGCAGATCCTTCTCCATAAGGAAGAGCAGAAGTTGACCATAAAATTGTACATATACAAAGGTGCATTGTATTTCAACCCCTATCTGATTTTCCATGAAATCTGAGAATCTATTAAAATTCCCAAACTACTAAGGCAGTTTATCAAGGTAGCTTGTTTCCCTGCCATCTAGTGGACTTCAGCATTTGTTGTCCCATTTTTCCAAGCCATAGAATGGAGATTTTATTGGGATTTATCTTAAACCAATATCTAGTCATCCATACTCTAATTACCTGAAAACATGAGTTGAAAGAACAGAGACAAGTGTTAACAATAGTATTTAAAAAAAACAACCATGCTGAGTCAGACTAAGGTGCATCGAGCCCAGAATCTTGTCTCTATCACAAGTACTTGGAAAATCTCAAAAAATAAATCCAAATTCTCATAGCTCCTTTCAAGGGACAAGGAGTCTTTTAACAAGTCTACCTAGCTAATAACTTCTCTGTGAATTCTTCTTCCATAATTTGTCCAAACGTCTTTTAAATCCTACTATGTTAGCTGCCTTGACCACATGCTCCAGCCAGTGCCAATCCAAGGGTTTCTGCTGCCCTAGATCGACCCCCACATTCCACTTCCCCAGCATCCATATTCTCACCTGGGGGGGGGGGGGTTGCGATATAGTGATCCCTTCCTTTTCTTCTTCAAAGCAGCAGCAGAGCTGCAACGTCAGCACCATGGGCCTTAGAGCACTCACATACATGCGTGCACTCACAGTTTGCCACACCTGTCCCCTCTGATGTAACGTCAAAGAAGTGGGAATTGCAGTGTTGCCCACCAGGCTCTGTCACCCTAGATGCCCACCTGATTTGCCTAGTTCCTCCAATTTGTTTTCAATCTGCTGGTTGTTAGTTTCATGATGTGCTACTATTGTTTTAGTGTTATCTGAAAGGTTAAACTAACTCCTCAGTGGAGAAGGGCACATATAAGAGTACCTTGCCTGGTAGGCAGTGTTCACGAAGAAGAAAGCAGGAAAAAAGAAGAGTTTCAGAAATTCGTTTTGCACAATATGTTACCGAGTGTTACATTACTTTAGCACACATTACATTTTTAAGCCACATTAACGAACTGAAAGCTCAATATTGAATGTATATCCCTAGTCATAGCAATGCTGAAGGAAGATAAGTTGTGCAACTGCCTTTTGAATCGATTGTCTTGGAGAGAAATGGTTCAGTGGGAAACTTTGAAAAACAGATTGCAGTAGTCTAACTGGGAGGGGATAAAAGAATAGATGAGTGTTTTGGTAGAATGCTCAGAAAGAGGGACTGCTTTTGTCAATATTAAATCAGAAGAAACAACACTCTTTAGCAATGTTTTAGATACGTGTGGAGAAGAAAAGAGAGGTATTAAAGATGATTCTAAGGTTATAGGCTATGGGAAAGCTGAAGAATGAGATCATAATATAAATTCACATCTATAATCCAGAACTACAGAAATGGAAAAAGGGAAGTGGGCTTTTACAGAAAGATCAGAAGTTGTGTCTTGGAAAGTGGTGGTGGGATGAATAGGCAGCAATATCAGAAAAGCAGGCTGCGATCTACAACTGGACTTTTGCTGTAATTTATAATGTAGCAAGGTAGCTCTGGGAGATGCCAACATAAACATGGTACTGAATGGCAAGGCAGGAGGTTGAAGCACCAAGGAAACATGTATGGGAAGAAAAGACAAGGGGGCTCTGGAGAGAGGTCTGAGGTATATCAACTAATAGTGGAATAATGGAGGAAAAACCATCATAGGATACACTAAAATTATGGCTGAAGAGGTCATAAGAAATCCAAGATAGAAGAGCGTCCCAAAATCCAATTAAGTACAATGTGTCAAGGAGAAGCTGGTAAACAACAGTGTCAAAAGCAGTCAATAGACTTCCCTCTATATTATTCCTCATGACGTTCATTCATCTGGCAAACAGTGCCTATCTGGGTATGTCTCATCCATTACTAACTCCGGGTTCTACCGTTTCTGTCATGCAGCACCATATGACTGAAGCAGTCTTTCTGAATTGATACATCTTGTTCCGTCGCTTGCCATGTTCGGGTCCTGCTTAAAAACATACTCCTTTAAAACTGAAACCAAAATCTCTGACTCTTCCTGATCTTGACCCTGTCATATTAAGCATGTTTTAGTATAATGCTTAGGAGATTACTATTTGTCTTGTTTGTATATTTCAACTATATTGTAAATTTTATAGAACAGGAACTGTCTCAGCATGGTGAATGTCTGGTAGCACTACAGAAATGTTAAGAAGATGTTGTAGCACTTGTAATTTAAAAATATTATAACTTTCAAAGAAAGAGACTAGGCAATTTTCTCTTTCACCGCTAAAGAGGAGGATGCTTGTGGTATGGTTGGAATGTACCATTTTCATAGAGGAGTTTCCTGTGTTGAGGTCAGTATTACATAGCATCAAAGCCAAAATTCTCCAAAGAATGTGACAGTATGAAACATGAATGCATTTAAATGTGAATCCATTTGCTGTTTTGGCTTTTAGCAATTTGTTACCCACACAGATAGTAATAAAGCTAGATTACATTCAGCAAGAAATTACATTAATTATAATGCCATGTTTGCTTACCAAGATCCAAAGTATGAGATCCACAAACTCAGCCCAATACACATGTTAGTGCATTAGTTTAGAATTTTTCTGCTTAATCTCTCTCTGACATGTTTCCCGCTCTTGTGGGGTCTACAGTCCTAGCCACCCTCCACCATTCTACCTACTTGAGCAAAGTTTTCACACTTGAGCCTTCTGCCTTGATATCTTGGTGTCTTCATTTTTCCCCCAACTAGCATTTCTAGTATCTTCTTGCTGTCATCATTTTCATCTCTTCGTTCTATATGTCCTAACCATGCCAATCTTTCATCTTTTCAATGATCTTGGCAACCTTCAGCCTTTTCCTAATGTCTTTGCTCCTGATCTTGTGATTTCATGTTATCCCACGTGTCTAGCTAGTATAATCTGTTATATCCATTGCTTGCTCTATTTTCTAACACTCTGGTCAACTGGCCTTCTTACCCTTTCATTTCTTGGTACTTACATACTATCCATTCATATATCCTGAGTGGTTTACAACAAACAGAGATATCATGCATACCTTAAATATTACAAAGACATATCAGGACAACTGCAGTAAAGACATGATGAAACAGTAAAATCAACATTAATAAAATCAATAAAACATCCCTCATTCAAACATCATCTTGTACACCTTTTCTATTTTGAACCTGAATTAGGCTGAGATTCTCTAATTTCAGGCAATACCATTGATTTCTCTCCCCTTTTGTGGCCTGGTTCCCACAAGCAGTTGCCCAAATATCACCAATCAAAGAATTACTTAGACGGCAGTTGCTTTAACTACAAAAACTTTTATTTTAGCATAGCAAAATAATAGTGTCATGCAGAATAGCAAAGCCTGTCTAGAGATGGCGGACAGCACTTTCTCTCTGTATGGGGAGAAAGCACTGCCCAATGATCCTCCAAAATGGCTGGTTTATATATACATTTCTCCTTGTCTCAAATGTCTGCTTCAAATTAGTTTCAGTGAATTCATCATAAGTTCTTAAGTGTCTGCAAGACCCCAGGCGTCCTGTAACACTTTTCCCCAGGGGAGGATCCCTTTACATTTATACATCTGGATCTGCTTTTAGGTCTGCTCATCTATGCATGGACTGTGACCTCTGCCCCTTCCTGTATTTTTCCTTCTCTTGGCACTAATTGAAACCGTCAGGGCAAGAGAGAGTGTTTTGTGCTCATTAGTTTGAATTCTTTGCTTGACCTGTATTTTCTTGCTAGGCCCCAATATTTCACATCTATTATCTTATGGCAAGCATATACTCTCATATAGCTCATATGTATTATCTTCTTGTCTTCTGTGCCATCTATATACTGTGTAGTTTCACCAGGCAAGGGTGCAGTCATATAAAGCCAATATATACAGCAGACCTAAGGCAGACTTAAGTCAAATTTCCCAACACTTTATACATCAATCGATGGTCCTTGCTCTGATCTATCTAGCAAGGGACTTGCTTGCAACCTTTATTGCTCTGGTACCTAGTAGAATGGAGGGGTAGCCTAGTAGTTAGAGCAGTGGCCTGATGACCAAAAGACCAGCATTTGATTCCCACTGGCACTCCTTGTAGCCTTAAGCAAGTTACTTTATCCTCCATTCCCTTGGAAGAAAAGGCCTGGCAATCTACTTCTGGTCAAACCTTGCCAAGAAAACCCAGAGGCTACTGGGTTGCCAGAAGTCAGCATTGACTCAATGGCATGTAGACATAGGTACCTAAACTCCACAGAACAGTAACATAATAATATAATAGATGAAGACTGAAATGGCCAGTCTAGTCTGCCCAGCAAGGTGGTTAGGATATAACTGCAGTTTCAAGTAGGTTAATCCAACATGGCTCCATTTCAGTAATGCTTTGTCTCCAGTTCTCACACTTTGCATCACTGAATTTTACCACCATATATCTTCATTCTGCAGATTTCAGTACTCAACTTTCTCTGTTTTTTTCTACTTCTTTCCTGCTTTCTGCATTCAGCACAGCGTTACTGGAAAATTGTATGCCCCGTGGAAACTCCTTCTGAACATCCTTCATCAATGAATCCAGTGGTAATATGAAGAGGAAGGAAACTGGGACTGGCATTCACTTTACTCCCATTTTAATTGGAAGACTTGCTGTTTTTCCAAAGCAATTCTCACTTACATTTTGCAGGATTACAGGATCTGAGGCAGCATGGTTTTACTAAAAGCACGTCTGGTCAGGCAATCTGCAATTTCTTTGACTGGTTGACCAGAGAGTTGGACTAACAGAGAATGATAGATTTCCTTTGTTTTATTCTCCATTTGTAGTAATTTTAGGTCAGCTATTTACTATGTCCTGTGCATTGCTGATTTTTTTGGGGGGGATTATTGAACTAAAGATTGAAATGTAAAATACTTTTATAGGTGAACACAACCTATACAAATGTAGGCATATCTGTCAAATAGTGAGTACCATTGAAAACAGACACAAATCATTCTAGCAACATTTTGTTAATTATTTGTGGTGATCCAATGTCAGGCAAAATAATCCTGCAAATCCATAGAAACATAGAAATATGACGACAGAAAAAGACCACATGGCCTATCTAGTCTGTTCTTCCATATCAACAACTACAACAGTCCCATTTTTACCTTTAGAGATCCTCTGTGTTTGTCCCATGCTTTTTTGAATTCAGTTACTGTCCTCATCTCTACCACCTCCACTTGGAGACTATTCCACGGATCCACTACTCTTTCCGTAAAGAAATATTTCCGCATATCACTCCTGAATCTATCTCCCTTCACCCTCATCCCATGTCCCCTCGTAGCAGAACTTGATTTCAATTGAAAGAGGCTCTCTCCCTGAACATTTATGCCATGGAGGTATTTAAACATCTCAATTATATCACCTCTATCCCGCCTTTCCTCTAAGGTGTACATATTAAGATCCTTAAGTCTGTCCTTATATGCTTTATAATGAAGACCACTAATCATTTTAGTAGCCACCCTCTGCACCGACTCCATCCTGTTCACATCCTTTTGAAGGTGCAGTCTCCAGAATTGCACACTATACTCCAAATGAGGTCGCACCAAAGACTTATACAGAGGCACTATCACCTCCTTTTTTCCGCTAGCCATTCCTCTCCTTATGCACCCAAGCACTCTTCTAGCTTTTTCCGTCGCCTTTTTTAACTATTTAGCTACTTTAAGATCATCAGACACAACCATGCCTAGGTCCCGCTCTTCTTTAGTGGACAAAAGTACTTCAACTCCTATACTATATTGCTCCCTTGGATTGCTGCAGCCCAAATGCATGACCTTACATTTTTTAACATTAAATCCCAGCTGCCAAATTCTAGACAATTTTTCAAGCTTAGCTAGATCCCTCCTCATGTTATCTACACCTTCCTGGGTGTCTGCTGTATTGCAGATTTTGGTATCATCCGCAAAGAGGCAAACCTTACATGACAGCCCTTCTGCTATATCACTAACAAAGATGTTAAAAAGAATCAGATCAAGGACAGATCCCTGGGGCACACCACTGGTAACATCCTTCTCCTCAGAGTGAGCTCCATTTACCTGTACTCTTTGTCGCCTCCCACCCAACCAATTTCTAACCCAAGCAGTAACTTTAGGGTCCATCCCTAGGGTGCTCAGTTTATTTATAAGTCGCCTGTGAGGAACAGTGTCAAAGGCTTTACTGAAATCTAAATACACCACATCTAGGGCTCTCCCTCGGTCCAACTCCCTGGTCACCCAGTCAAAGAAATCAATCAGATTTGTCTGACAAGACCTGCCTCTGGTGAATCCATGCTGCCTCGGATCCTGTAATGTGCTGGACTCCAGAAACCTCAGTATTTTCTCTTTCAGCAGCGTTTCCAATAATTTACTCACCACCGAAGTTAAACTAACCGGCCTGTAGTTTTCAACCACATCCTTACTTCCGCTTTTGTATAAAGGCACCACATGAGCTTCTCTCCAGTCCTTTGGCACCACTCCTGTCTCCAAAGAGGCATTGAAAAGGTCAGTCAGTGGAGCTGCTAGAACATCCCCAAGTTCCCTCAGTATTCTAGGATGTATCCCATCCGGTCCCATCGCTTTGTCTACTTTAAGTTGAGCTAGTTTCTCACGAACACAGTCTTCTGAAAATTGTTGAAGATGTTCCTCGCTTCTGTTCCTGTTTGTGGGTGTTTTCTGAGGTCCTGCTCCTGGTTCTTCATCTGTGAACACAGAACAGAAATATTCGTTAAGCAATTCCGCTTTATCCTTATCAGCTTCTACATAGTCCTCCCCTGCACCCTTGAGTCTGACAATACCACTTTTGCCCTTCCTCTTCTCACTAACATATCTGAAAAATGTCTTATCCCCCATTTTATTGCATTGGCTGTTTCCTCCTCCTTTTGAATCTTTGCCTTCCTGATTAGGTGTCAGCAGTTCCCAAAAGCTGAGACAGTTATTAGAGTACAACAACCTACTCTGCTCAAGGAATTTTCTACTAAAGCACCAAAAAGAAAGTAACTTTGCTTTAAAAATATACAAAAACCCTTTTAAGAGCTCCCAGTCAGAGAGCTAGCAATTTAATAAAAATAATCCCTCAAATCCTTACCGTTGTTTGACCTGTAGAGCCACTGTTAGGAATGCCTCAACAGGGCAGGGCTCTGAGCTTTTTCTGCAGGCCTCAGCTGCTCTCAGGTAATCAGGCCCACTAACTCCTGATTAGGTGTCAGCAGTTCCCAAAGCTGAGAGGGTTACTAGAGTTCGACAACCTACTATGCTCAAGGAAATTTCTACTAAAGCACCAAAAAGAAAGTAACTTTGCTTTAAAAATATACAAAAACCCTTTTAAGAGCTCCCAGTCAGAGAGCTAGCAATTTAATAAAAATAAACCCTTAAATCCTTACCGTTGTTTGACCTGTAGAGCCGCTGTTAGGAATGCCTCAACAGGGCAGGGCTCTGGAGCCTTTTCTGCAGGCCTCAGCTGCTCTCAGGTAATCAGGCCCACTAACTCCTGATTAGGTGTCAGCAGTTCCCAAAGCTGAGAAGGTTACTAGAGTTCAACAACCTACTCTGCTCAAGGAAATTTCTACTAAAGCACCAAAAAGAAAGCAACTTTGCTTTAAAAATATACAAAAACTCTTTTAAGAGCTCCCAGTCAGAGAGCTTGCAATTTAATAAAAATAAACCCTCAAATCCTTACCGTTGTTTGACCTGTACAGCCCCTGTTAGGAATCTATTATTACTCAGTCTTGCCTTTTAAGTAATTTGTCAACAACATAAAAATAAATGACAATAATGATATAGTCCATGATATATTCCACTTGAGGCTAATGATAAGCTAGAGAAAAAAAATCAAGTATAAAGATGGATTTTCTGCTGGCTCAGCTAAGGCGTTGCTGTGTTAGCTGATTCACTAAACTTCATAGATCTGCCTGAGCCATTTGAAACTTTTTGCTGCAGCAGGGACGGTGTAAGCATATCTCCTCTAGTCATTTGCTGTCGGGTAGCTCTGGTTTGGAGGAGAGGGGGTGGGAAGATGATGATCAAGGGTCTGAGTGGGGAGATAGTCAAAGTTAGAGGTGGGAGGTGGGAGAGTGGTCAATAGCACTAACCAATAGGAACTGGCTTTTGGGTATGTGACCTGAGTGGCTGAAAATGGCACTGTGCAGCTGCAAGCATCTCAAGGTCATCTTGCAGTACCAGGAAGAAAGAGGGAGAACAGGATGTGACAATGTCACCTGGCCATAGGTGTAACATCAAGGGGAGGGGATGAGATAAAAGGCCTTTCTAAAAGCCGGTTGTACTGCTCTACCTCTAGCATCAGTTTTCACCTCAGGGTTCTTCTGACCTAAAACCCAACCCCAGATTTGGCGTTACTAACACTTTTCTTGTCAGTGTTTGTGTCTGTGTCTCCTATGCAGTTCACAGATCTGGCTGCTTGAACCATACAGTGCTTCACAGATCTCATTTGGAGTTTGAACCATATAGGAAAGACCAGCATCTGCAAACTAGAAAGTTGTCTCCCAACACTCTTCTCCCCTAGTCTGACGCCATCACTTTCTCTTCACACATTCTTTCTTCTCCCACTCTGTGGTCATACTTCGACACACTCTTTTCCTCTTTTCCCATTCCAAACCCATCACATCTCCCCTTCCCAAATCTGATTTCATGTACTTTCTTTCTCCCTCAGAAGCACAGCCCCACCACTCTTCTCCCTACCTCCCTAGCCCTATCATAAGAGAGTACATTTTAAAGTAATGTCCACACAGTGGTTGGAGCCAATGCAACGCTCTCACACTACCTCTCTCTTTCTTCCTGGTCCTTTCTATGGATAAATGCTGACAACAGCACCACATGACAGGCACATTCAGATTTGCAACCCAGGCTCTCTCCACAGAAGTAATTTAGTGCCTGCTAATGTGATAAACCCCACTGAGCCCAATATTCAGCTGCCTTAAATGTATACTGACACTGAATATTTCCTCTAATCACCGTGGCACTATCTGAACAGTACCAAGATAGCCTCTAGGTGGGGCGAGAGCAATATAGTATCTTTTCCGGTTAGCAGCAATTTTCAGTCCACTAACTGCATAAGAAACAACATAAAGTTAGGCCAGAAAATGCAGGCATAGTTTATGCGGTGTGGTAATCTGGATAATGGCTGAATATTGCTGCTATCCAGATAGCCAGCAGGAGTCACTGCTGAAATTGGATATTCAGCAGAAGCCACTACCCAGGCATTCCCACTGAAATGCTGACCACCACAGGCTGAATATCAGATGGTTAGGTTATTGTCTGCCATGTGGATTATTGTACACTGGCAAAATGAAGACAAAAATTAGAATTAGAATTACTAAGCAACTAAGATGCCTTCAGAATTCCAGAGAAGAAGCCTACAGAAGCATTGACTACAGGCAGGCCACACACTGGAAGCTGTTGGGCTTGTGAAAATCAACCACTTAGTACGTTAGGCAGAAGCCTGCTCTCAGTAGGACACTTGTTCACTGGAGAGGGCCTGTTCTTTTCCCCCTGAATGGTTGTGAGGTCACTACTCTTGGGCACGTTACTCAATTGGTCCTCCACAGCACTGGTCAACAGGACCATCAACTCCAACACCCTCCACACCCCTACAGATATAAGATCTGTCAAAGTCAGCACTAGTAACAGGGCATTCTCATACACAGCACCTACACTATGGAACCAACTACTGCCTATGCTACGAGCCAGCAAAGATCTATCGGATTTTAGAAAAAAACTCAAGACGCACCTATTTCAAAGTCATTTCAACCTGTTCTAAATCCACATGAAGGGCAACTATCTACCCAAAGACCCAGAGAACCTTCTATGTAAAAATGTAAAAATGTAAATATGTAAACTCTTTTCCCCATAGACTAGAAGTAGATAATTTTCTGTGTGCCATCCTTTCCTCCCGAATCAATTATGTATATCCCATAAATTTCCTGTTTTGATTTGACAGCTTTCTCTATGTAATCATACCCGCTTCTGATCGCTGAAAGGAGCGGTATACAAATGCTTGCTAAATAAATAAATAAATAAAATAAATGTAATAGACATGACCAAGGTGGTGTACTCAGCACAGACTAGAAGCAGTTCTTGGCTGCTCAGGCAACTCAACAACTTTTTCTGAGGCTGGCTCAGCAGCTTGAGACAGGGACAGACTCAACTCCTCAAAGCAATAAAGGTCAGTGCTGCTACCTCTTGCTGATGATGGGGCAGATGACTAGGATCCCTCAACATACCTGTTTCCTTCCTCAGCCTTTGGTAAGGCTGTGCTTCCCACCTTGCTTTCCTGAATGGTGTCCTTGAACAGGGGCGGCCCAAGGGGGGTGCGGGGCCATGTGCGGAGATTAATTGCGGGGCCTCATTTGCATAGGGAGCCTCATTTGCATAAATATTTGCATAATGTTAACATGCATTTTTAGTAAACATGCTTCTTAATGAGTGTCTGGATAAAGAAAGACTAATAGATCTCTACGTTACTATATTCCAGTGCCAGCCGCCAGGCCCATTAGGAAGTACTATAAACACTGACCTTTTAGAACTCATAGCAAATCCACCATATCATAACAGCTCTGCCAGGACTCACAAAGCACCAAACCCTACCTATCAAAAGGCAACACTGCAAATATTAAACCAATACATCTCAGAGAATACCAATGCATTTCCTACTGGGGAAAGAGAACAAGTGACACAGTCAAATAGAAACCACATGAACAGAATACCTCAGCTTGGTTAAAATGCAGAACATAGACCGTCACCAAAGAACAAGGGATCACAATTTAGAAATACAGTGTAGGAAGACAATAATTAAACTGGGAACCCCAAAAGCCAAACTTGGGATGTACAACAACACTGGAGAAATAAAACTATAAATTAATTTCCTCTTGTACTAAACAAAACACAAAAGATGTTAACAATGCACATTTCCCAGAGCTGATATATTCCAGTTAATAAATTCAAAATAAAAAAGTATTTTTCTACCTTTTGTTACTTGTGCAGTTTCTTTTCAGTTGCAATTGCTCCAGTCACTTTCTTCTGGTTTCTTTGTGTCTTCTGCGAGCTATCCATTTTCCTTTCTTCTCTTTTAGATTTTTTTCCAAATTTTTTCTCTATATCTGCTTTAACATACTGATCTTTCCCCTTTTGCTCTTTCCTCCATTTCTTTCGTTATTGCTTTATCATCCACTCAAATTTCACCCTTCCGTTCTCAATCTACACTTACTCTTCCAATACCCGGCCCTTCGTAGACTTTTCTTCCCTCCCACACAAAATATCTTTTCCCCGCTCCATTCACATTTCCCATCCCTTTCTAGTACTCCCCCAAAATCAGCTCCTTTATAGTTCTAGACCCACCCAGCATCTGCCCCCTTCTAGTCCCAGTCTCCCAAGCTTCCACATCAGCCCATTTCCAGTCCTAGCCTCCCATATGCTGTTTTCCAGTTCCATTCCAGCCCCCCATCAGCCCATTTCCACTCCAAGCTCCCCATCAGCCCATTTCCAGCCCTTTTCCAACTCCCATCAGCCCACTTCCAGTCCTATTCCAGCCCCCATCAGCCCTCCAGTGTCCTATTCCAGCCCATCACCCATTTGCAGTCTACGTTCCCCCCATCAGCCCATTTCTAGTCCTATCCTAGCTCCTCATCAGCCCATTTCCAGTCCTAGCCCCCATATGCTCTTTTCCAGTTCCATTCCAATCCCTCATCAGCCCATTTCCTCCACGCTCCCCCATCAGCTAATTTCCAATCCTAGCCCCATCGTCAGCCCACTTTGCCCTATTCCAGTCCCCATAAGCCCATTTCCAGTCCTAATCCAGCTCTTCATCAGCCCATTTCCAGTCCACGTTCCCCCCATCACAGCCCATTTCGTCCATTCCCCCCACCATCACAGCCCATTTGCAGTCCTATCCCGCCCACCATCACAGCCCATTTGCAGTCCTCCCCCATCACACCCCAATTGTAGTCCATTCCCCCCCTCACAGCCCATTTCCAGTCTGTTCTCCCCCCACCACAGCCCATTTCCAGTCTGTTTCCCCCATCCCAGCCCAATTTGTCCGTTCCCCTCCCATCACAGCCCATTTCCAGTCTGTTCCCCCCCCCCACATCACAGCCCATTTCCAGTCTGTTTCCCCCATCCCAGCCCATTTTCAGTCCGTCAGTCCCCACCATCACAGCCCATTTCCAGTCCTATCCCCCCCACCATCACAGACCATTTGCAGTCCTAATCCAGCTCTTCATCAGCCCATTTCCAGTCCAAGTTCCCCTCCCATCACAGCCCATTTCGTCCATTCCCCCACCATCACAGCCCATTTGCAGTCCTATCCCCCCACCATCACAGCCCATTTGCAGTCCTCCCCCATTTCCAGTCTGTTTCCTCCCCCATCCCAGCCCATTTCCAGTCTGTTTCCCCCATCCCAGCCCAATTTGTCCGTTCCCCCCCCCCATCACAGCCCATTTTCAGTCCGTTCTCCCCCTCCATCCCAGCCCAGCCCAGCCCATTTCCAGTCTGCTTCCCCCCCATCCCAGCCCATTTCCAGTCCGTTTCTCCCCCCATCACAGCCCATCCAGTCCTAGCCACCCCCCGAAGAGCCCCGCGCCGTCTAAGGGGCTGCAGAGGGAGCCAGGGAAGCCCGCGCGAGGCCCCGGCTCCCTCTGCACAGCCTGCCAGCGTGAAGAACCTGTACCTTCCCACTGGCGGCTGTTTCAATGAAGCTGCGAATGCCGGGAAAGGTTAAAGGCAATGCCCTTTAACCTCTCCCGGCATTCGCGGCTTCATTGAAACAGCCGCCAGCGTGAAGGTAAAGGCTCTTCATGCTGGCGGGTTGTGCAGAGGGAGCCGGAGCTTCACGTGGGCTTCCCCGGCTCCCTCTGCAGGAGTCCATTGAGCGAGAATGTGGTTCGCGCGGGGCCCCCTGATGATAAACCTAAGATAAATAACAACAAAACTATGAAAAAACATTCAATACTAGACAAAACAAATGAGGGATGAGGACCAAAAATTGGTCAACCAAGTATTTGTAAGAATTTTGGAGTCTACAAAAAATTTATTCTTACTCCTTTTTTCTTTTTCTTTTTATGAATGGATTCATTTGTATGGTTGGTATGTGTAGGATAGGGATATTTTCCCAAGAGAATAGTGAGATACTCACATGTTTTAAAATCATTCAAAAATATAAAATGTTTTATTATTAACTCTCTTCACAGGCTCAGGTGTCATTAAAGTATTTATATTGGTTACGTGTGCTCTTACACAGGTAGTATTCCATTTTTCTATCACCTTTAGTTCTACAACTTACACCATATGGCACTATATAGTTTTTTAAAAAAATGTTTACATTATGATATTTTATCTTTTATTTTTGGATGATATTTTTAAACATATACATACATATTTTTAACCCCAATTTTTGGTCCTCATCCCTCATTTTTTTTGTCTAGTATTGAATGTTTTTTCATAGTTTCGTTGTTATTTATCTTAGGTTTATCATCCTATTTGATATTACATGATATAATTCAGTTATTAACAACATCAGATTCAGGTATGTTTATCACATCCTTTGCGTTTTTTAGTTCATTTTTATTGTTTTCTATTTATTACACTTGTCTTTTATTGATGACACACATTGGTTTATATTATTTTAATAATTTGTTTATTTATTATTTTATATATATTTATTACGTAATTGTTCACATATATTTATTTATTTATTGGTTCATTTGGTTTTATTGGTTATTACATTATATATTTATTTATATTTTATTATGTAATAAGTTTATATTTATGTGTGGTAACTTTTATATATTCATCAAGCTCCGATTTTTAATGCATATTTATTTATATATGTTATCTTATCTGTATACAATTCTTTAGGTCTAATGTTTTTAGTTTGCTTTGTTCTTTTAATATCTGTGTCGATATTATTTTTATTTTTTTATTTTGTATGATATAATTTGTTTTATATGACACATTTTAGCCATTCAAGCCCCTGAAGAAGTTTTTCACAAAACACGGCCTGTGTCGGGCCAGTGGCTGAAGAGGAATAACAATAAGTTTCAATAAAGGTTACATTTTATACGTTCCTTCATTGCAATCCACGTTTTTTACTGGGTGTCTTCGACTGGAGAATGTCAAGCTTTGCCCCGATGAACTCCAGGCATTGTGCCGGGAGGAGGTGAGTCTTGGGGTAGTTTATGACAAACCCCAAGTGTTGCAGGACCTGGATGGTGCATACAGTGGTCTGCTGCACCTCTGAGGACATGCCTCCATTTATGAGCCAGTCGTCCAGATAGGGGAAGACAAAAACCTCCTGGAGACGGAGGAAGGCGGCCATGACTGCTAAGCATTTTGTGAAGACTCTTGGGGCTGAGACCAAGCTGAAGGGGAGGATCCTGTACTGAAAATGCCTGCTGCAGGTACTGCCTGTGGTGGGGGTGGATGAGGATGTGAGTATAAACATCCTTGATGTCTAATGAGCATAGCCAATCTCCCTGCTGGAAGTATGGCAGCAATGTTCCAAGGGAGAGCATCTTGAACTTATCCCTCACCAGGAATTTGTTGAGGTTGTTGAGGAGTAGAACCCTTGCTCTTGAGATGGTGGGGCACCGGTTCCACTGCTTTGTCCTCGAAAAGACCTGCCAACTCCTTCAGTAGAAGATCCTGGTGAAGGGGAGACCTGAGGGGCTCTCCCGGAAAGTAAGGGGGAGGCGTCTGAGTCAGGTGGAGGAGGTAACCCTCCCTGACTACCCAAAATGCCCAGGAGTCGGAGGTGATGATTAACCACCTCTGGGCATAAAGGGCCAGATGTCTCCCTATGGGCTGTTGATCTCCTTGGGGTAGATAGGCTATGCTCAAGGAGTCAAAAACTCACCCCTGGCTTGGCCTGAGCTGGTGCCTGGGATTTTGGAGCCTTCTTCTTACAAGGGCTATGCCCATGTCCCTTGGCCTGCTGAACCTGTTGAGGAGCTGGGGAGGCCTGAAAAGGTGGGTAGTTTCTGTAAGCAGCTCCCTTCCTCGGGTAAAAGAACTTTTTGCCCAAGCCCTTCCATCGGGGAGGGGCAGCGGTCTTTTTGGAGAGCCTGGTCCTCGTCATGAACTCGGTCTCCAGCTCAGCAGTCTTGTTGGTCATTGGTTTGCTAAAGAGGTTCTCTACTTGGCAGGGGACATCAACCAATTTGTCCTGAACCCATTGCTTGAGGTCGGATGACTGTAGCCAAGCTTGGCAGTGTGCATCAATGCCTGCTGCTGCTACTTGAGCTGACAACTTAAACCCATCATAGCCTCCTCAGATTCAGAAACTGCTAACACCTAATCAGGTGTTAGTGGGCCTGTTTCCTGAGTGCAGTTGAAGCCTGCATAAAAGGCTCCTGTGCCCTGCCCTTTTGAGGCTTTCCAAACCAGGGCTCCACACATCAAACAGTAAGTAAGGATTTGAGGGTTTCTTTGTTTGGGGTTTTTTTTTTTTTATTAAATTGCTAGCTCTCTGACTGGGAGCTCTTAAAAGGGTTTTGTGTATACTTTTTAAAATCAAGGTTACTTACATTTTTGCTGTTTTAGGGGAACTTTACTGGAGCACAGTAGGTTGCTGAACTCTGTAACCTCCTCAGATTCAGAAACTGCTAACACCTAATCAGGTGTTAGTGGGCCTGTTTCCTGAGTGCAGTTGAAGCCTGCATAAAAGGCTCCTGTGCCCTGCCCTTTTGAGGCTTTCCAAACCAGGGCTCCACACATCAAACAGTAAGTAAGGGTTTGAGGGTTTCTTTGTTTTTTTTTTTTTATTAAATTGCTAGCTCTCTGACTGGGAGCTCTTAAAAGGGTTTTGTGTATACTTTTTAAAAGCAAGGTTACTTACATTTTTGCTGTTTTAGGGGAACTTTACTGGAGCACAGTAGGTTGCTGAACTCTGTAACCTCCTCAGATTCAGAAACTGCTAACACCTAATCAGGTGTTAGTTCCCTCCCTACCCACCCCGGCTCCCACCCACCCCTAGTGAGCAGTCTTGCTTTATAGGGCACCTCCCCCTTTAGCAAATCACAGTGAATTGGACCAGCACATATTGAATATAATTAAAGAGATTTAACTGCTTTTTCTCTGAAAGGACAGCTGCGAAACCAGCTGGTACTTGGTAGATCTCTCTCTTTTGCTTTAACAGATACCTAAGCTCCACAAACAGAACAATGGCTGGGAAAAATCATATTGCTAAAGCTGTTGCCCCCGTTACAGCTTCTGCCTCGGTCCAGACAGAGGTCCTAATGCCAGTTGAAGAACCGGTTCCATGTGCAGGGTGCCTGCATGCTGAAGCTCTGAGGAAACAAGTGGAGGAACTCAGAGAGGAGGTGGCGAGGCTGAGGAGCATTCAAGACAGTGAGAAGTACATTGATGAGATGCTTCTTGCAGCAACCAGGCTCTCCAGCACAGGAGAAGATGGGTGCCAACAGAATGTCGATGGTTGGACAACAGTCACCAGAGCCTGCAAAATCACCAATCCAACTTCTCCAGCCCTTGAATTGAAGAACCATTATGCAGCCCTGGAAGTGGAGGAGGTGAAAGCATCCCTGGAAAAGGAAGAACCAGAGTTCAAGTACCCCATAGTTGCGGAATCAGTGACCACAAGGAAACGAAGGGTAGTGGTTGTTGGAGACTCTCTTCTGAGGGGTACTGAGGCGTCCATCTGCCGACCAGACTTGATGTCCAGAGAGGTGTGCTGTCTGCCTGGTGCCAAGATCCAAGATGTTACGGAGAGCTTGCCGAGACTCATCAAGCCCACTGACTATTACCCAATGTTGCTAATCCATGTTGGAACAAATGATACTGCCAGGTATACCTCGGAATGTATCAAAAGTGACTTCATGGCTCTGGGACAGAGGGTGAAGCAGGTAGGTGCACAGGTGGTGTTCTCTTCAATCCTCCCTGTTGAGGGTAAAGGCCAAGGCAGAGAGGCTCGCATCCTGGAGATGAATGCATGGCTGCGTGGATGGTGTCTTCGAGAGCGTTTTGGTTTCCTAGACCATGGGATGCTGTTCCAAGGGTGGCAGAGCAGAGATGGCATCCATCTGTCCAAGAAAGGTCAACACATCTTTGGTAGTAGACTGGCTAATCTACTGAAGAGGACTTTAAACTAGATTCGTTGGGGATGGGTGAAGAAAGCCCCTAGGTAAGTGAAAGCCCCCAGGTAGGTGATACATTAAATACCTTTATGGAAATGGGTAACAGGGGTAACACATGGAAAGCAGTGTGTATTAATGCCCGTAGCATGGGAAATAAGATCCCTGAAGTTGAAGCTTTGGTGGGAGTGGCTGACTTGGATTTAGTGGCAGTTACAGAAACATGGTTCACAGAAAACCATGACTGGGATGTAACTATACCTGGCTATACTTTATTCAGAAAGGACAGGGTAGGAAGAAGGGGAGGAGGAGTGGCACTATATGTAAAAACTACTATTAAAGCTTTGGAATTACAGAGCTTAAAAGGGAGAGAGGAGGCATTGTGGGTTAAACTAGAAAGAGGGAAAGAGAAATCTATTTGCATTGGTGTGATATACAGACCTCCCTCACAAGAGGAAGAGGTGGACAGAGAGTTAATTGAAGACATACGCAGCATTGCTAGGAAAGGGGAAGTGCTACTGATAGGAGATTTCAATATGCCAGATGTTGATTGGCACATTCCTGCTGCAGTATCATCTAGAAGTAAGGAGATCCTGGATTCTCTACAGGGAGAACTATTCAGGCAATTGGTAACAGACCCCACACGTGAAGGGGCCATACTGGACTTGGTGCTTACCAATGGTGAGAGTGTTTCTGATGTTGTAGTGGGAGATCATTTTGCATCCAGTGACCACCAGATGGTGTGGTTCAGTATTAGGACTAGGGCTGTTAGAATCCATTCCAAGGTGAAGATCTTAGACTTTAGGAAGACTAACTTTGCGAAGATGGGCCAATACCTCAGGGAGTCGTTAGTGGGATGGGAACAGCTGGGGGATGTAGAAAAACAGTGGGCAAAACTGAAAGGGGGTATTTTAAAGGCAACCAACCTTTTTGTTAAAATGGTAAATAAAGGCAAAAGGAACAGGAGACCGCTATGGTTTTAGAAGGAAGTAGCTGAAAAAGTGAAGAAAAAGAGGGAGGCATTCATGAAATACAAGAGATCACAGAGAGAGGAAGACAGGCATCTGTATTTGGAAAAACTTAGAGAAGCTAGCAAAGTAGTCAAGAAGGCAAAGATTCAAAAGGAGGAGGAAATAGCCAATGCAATAAAATGGGGGGATAAGACATTTTTCAGATATATTAGTGAGAAGAGGAAGGGCAAAAGTGGTATTGTCAGACTCAAGGGTGCAGGGGGGGAATATGTAGAAGCTGATAAGGATAAAGCGGAATTGCTTAACAAATATTTTTGTTCTGTGTTCACAGATGAAGAACCAGGAGCAGGACCTCAGAAAACACCCACAAATAAGAACAGAAGCGAGGGACATCTTGAACAATTTTCAGAAGACTGTGTTCGTGAGAAACTAGCTCAACTTAAAGTAGACAAAGTGATGGGACCGGATGGGATACACCCTAGAATACTGAGGGAACTTGGGGACGTTCTAGCAACTCCACTGACTGACCTTTTCAATGCCTCGTTGGAGTCGGGAGTGGTGCCAAAGGACTGGAGAGAGGCTCATGTGGTGCCTTTACACAAAAACGGAAGTAAGGATGTGGTTGAAAACTACAGGCCGGTTAGTTTAACTTCAGTGGTGAGTAAATTATTGGAAACGCTGCTGAAAGAGAAAATAGTGAGGTTTCTGGAGTCCGGCGGATTACAGGATCCGAGGCAGCATGGATTCACCAGAGGCAGGTCTTGTCAGACAAATCTGATCGATTTCTTTGACTGGGTGACCAGGGAGTTGGACCGAGGGAGAGCTCTAGATGTGGTGTATTTAGATTTCAGTAAAGCCTTTGACACTGTTCCTCACAGGCGACTTATAAACAAACTGAGCACCCTAGGGATGGACCCTAAAGTTACTGCTTGGGTTAGAAATTGGTTGGGTGGGAGCCGACAAAGAGTACAAGTAAATGGAGCTCACTCTGAGGAGAAGGATGTTACCAGTGGTGTGCCCCAGGGATCTGTCCTTGGTCCGATTCTTTTTAACATCTTTGTTAGTGATATAGTGGAAGGGCTGTCAGGTAAGGTTTGCCTCTTTGCGGATGATACCAAAATCTGTAATAGAGTAGACACCCAGGAAGGTGTAGATAACATGAGGAGGGATCTAGCTAAGCTTGAAGAATGGTCTAGAATTTGGCAGCTGGGATTTAATGTTAAAAAATGTAAGGTCATGCATTTGGGCTGCAGCAATCCAAGGGAGCAATACAGTATAGGAGGTGAAGTACTTTTGTCCACTAAAGAAGAGCGGGACCTAGGCGTGGTTGTGTCTGATGATCTTAAAGTAGCTAAACAGGTAGAAAAGGCGACGGCAAAAGCTAGAAGGATGCTTGGGTGCATACGGAGAGGAATGGCTAGCAGAAAAAAGGAGGTGATAATGCCTCTGTATAAGTCTTTGGTGCGACCTCATTTGGAGTATGGTGTGCAATTCTGGAGACCGCACCTTCAAAAGGATGTGAACAGGATGGAGTCGGTGCAGAGGGTTGCTACTAAAATGATTAATGGGCTTCATTATAAAGCATATGAGGACAGACTTAGGGATCTTAATATGTACACCTTAGAGGAAAGGCGGGATAGAGGTGATATGATTGAGATGTTTAAATACCTCCGTGGCATAAATGTTCAGGGAGAGAGCCTCTTTCAATTGAAAGCAAGTTCTGCTACGAGGTGACATGGGATGAGGGTGAAGGGAGATAGATTCAGGAGTGATATGCGGAAATATTTCTTTACGGAAAGAGTAGTGGATCCGTGGAATAGTCTCCCAGTGGAGGTGGTAGAGATGAGGACAGTAACTGAATTCAAAAAAGCATGTGACCAACACAGAGGATCTCTAAAGGTAGAAAGTGGACTGTTGTAGTTGTTGTTATGGAAGGACAGACTAGATGGGCCTTGTGGTCTTTTTCTGTCATCATGTTTCTATGTTTCTATGTTTCTACTTGAGACATGAATTTGGAGAATTCACAGACTGCTTTGGCCAGGTTCTTGAACCACTGCAAGGGTTCCTTGGAGAGACCAGCTGAGAACCTGGCAAGTTATTTTGCCAAGTCTCTCAGGGACATGCCCATGTATAGCTGGTATTTGTTTATTTATTTATTTACATTCTCTTATATACCGTGCTATTCTGCATCAGTGCGGTTTACATTGAACAAAATGAAATTACATTGAACAGGGCATTATAACTTGGAGATAACTATTTTACAGGGAACATGGGCTATGGAGGGTTAAGTGGTTTGCCCAAGACCACAAGAAGCACCTGTGGGACTAGAAACCCCAGTCCTTCTGGCCCAAGGTTGCTGTCCTCTAGTGGGATTTGAACCCCTGACCTTCTGGCCTGAAGTACCTTGCCCCAACCACTAGTCCACTCCTCCACAGGCCTGGATACAGCTGATGAGCATTGAGCCCTGGTAGCACTTTCTGCCGAGTGCATCCAGGGTGCGGGTATATCTGCCTGGGAACACCAAGGAGTGCATCTTCTGGCTTTTCAGCAGATGCATGGCTGACTCCACTACTATAGAGTTATGCGGCAGCTGTGACTTCTGGAACACCGGGCTCCGGCAGATTCGGTAGATCAAGTCAAGCCATTTGTTCACCACCGGTACCGAAGCGAGATTCTCCCACATCCGGAGCATCAGCCATTCCAGGATGGGAGGAATTGGCACCGTGAGCGATTCCCTCGGAGGAGCCTCATACTGGAGGATTTCCAACTCATCTGCTCGAGGGTCCTCCTCCGACTCAGTAGGGAATGCCAGGGCCTTTGACACATCCTTGACGAAATCAAGGAAACCCATATCCT
Source organism: Ichthyophis bannanicus (assembly GCA_033557465.1). Classification (NCBI taxonomy): domain Eukaryota; kingdom Metazoa; phylum Chordata; class Amphibia; order Gymnophiona; family Ichthyophiidae; genus Ichthyophis; species Ichthyophis bannanicus. Next base: position 248,381,780 of record CM066031.1, read on the forward strand.
CCAGCGGGGACCACCGTCAAGGCTCCGAAATGGGAGAGTCAGATGGGATATCACGATGGTGATGGGTATTGGGAGACTCCTCGTCCTCCATCTCCCATTCAGAGTAGTCTGTCGAGGACTCATGGGAGGTCTGCTCGATGGGCTACGTGGCCCCCGATGACCTGCAGCTGGCACCCGGCATACTTTCCGGGGATAACCATGGTCCCATCGAGTGGGACTCAGCCAAGGATCGATTTGAGGCTGAAGGGCTTTGAGGATTGGCTTGGCCTCCGGGAACGTTTTGGACATCAAGGGCCCAATGGTCGGGAGGATGAACCATTCATGACAGACAACAGTGCCTGCTGCTGGTCCATGAAGGCAGACAAACTGCGCTCCAGGGCCACCATTCTGGACTCCAGATAAGAAGGCTCTGCAGCCTTCGGCACGGGCACCGTGGGACTCAGGACCGATGCTCCCCTGATGGGAATCCTCGATGAGGATGGTGTCTGGGGACCGAGGCCAGTCCACGGTTGGATCCTTTCAGAGGACCTTTGCAGGCTGTTCCCTCTCCGAAGCCTCAGATGAACATCTCGGACTGCGAGACAGGGAGCTGGGGAGCACCCAGCTGGTCAGAACCATCCAAAGACGCCACCTTTTAGGGTTTTTTCTTCTTCTTGGGTTCCCTCAAGGGAGACCCCCTTTCTGAGGACCCACGATGGGTCTTGGGTTCAGGGGGCTCCGCCTGAGATGTCGGGGCCTCAGACGAGGCCCTGGCCTTCGGAGGCACCAGGGACTCAGAGAAAAACTTATTGTGTTGCTGCTGGCAGCTCTTGAGGGCCATACTGGACATCCTTTTGCAGAGCTCGCAGGATGCCAGGTCGTGGTCTGGCCCAAGGCAGCAGAGACAGCAGTCGTGTGTGTTGGTCAAAGATATAATTTTAGAGCACCAATCACATTTCTTAAAGCCACTGGTAGCCATGGGGGAAGAAAGTACCTCTGTGAGGTCAAAGACTCTCCGGGCTGCCAGTGGGAGAAAAAAGGCATGAAGATGCCAGGAAAAGAACAAAAGTACAAAAATAGATCTGAACTCGACGCCGAGGCAACAAGGTTGGTGGCGCGAAAAGTACCAGTGTGATATCGAAGATGAGTATGAAACTCAGAGAGAAAAATCAACTTTTTCCAGGGACAAACCAGACAAACCTCTGAAGGGCTCCGCGGAAAAAAGGAGACTAAGCAAGATGGCACCCTTGGGCGGGAAGGGGACCACATATGTGTGATGGCATCTCCCAAAGACTTTCTTTGAAAGCTGGGGGGATGCTTCTGAGAGGGCTCTGTTGGTGCCGACGTCATCAATATGTGAGGACTGACTTCCTGCTTGTTCCCGGAGAAAGGTTTAAATGCTTCAGAGGTCACTAGCCAATTCTGAGAGTCAACTTGACTCTCTGGCAAGCAGCAACTCTCCCTCTCCGAACAAAACATCGGTTCAAGCATGATTTCAGAGGTACAAATCACTCCAGCTCTCCTCAGGTCCCTGTTTGAATGCTATTTGGTGTAGCCTGGGTTCACTGGCACAATATTTTTGGTTGCAGTCTCCATGGGAATGCACAAAAGTATTTGAAAGCTCAGTATATGAGTCCTGAGGGATTGGGGAGGCAAAAACCCCAAGGCCTTCATCAGGTGACCTTGACAAAATTATTTTCACTTCACTCACTAAACTGTTTAGAGTACTTTTAAATAAAGCATCACCTTTATTTTGATGAAATCTTCAGTTTTAAAAATATGCAAATGAAATGATGCAAAGGAAAATCATTTTGCAGTAACTTATCCTCTTTAAAGTCTCTTATCAAAACCAGAACAAATAATTCCTTCTATATAGTCAGGTTCACTAAGAACACAGATGATAAAATAAGCTACATGAGCACCTTACAACAATAAACAAGCTACATGGCACCTTACAGCCATAAACAAGAGTAAAAGAGAATATCATACATATATTCTTACTAAATCTCTCAACCATCTGAGAGAACATTTTGAAATTGTAAAATCGCTCACACTTCCTCATACTCAAGAAGCAAAAAACATCTCCATAATGCCACATGTTCTTGCTTTACATTATATGAACAAACTAAAACTCCCAGATACAGAGCCTAACCTACAACTTGATGCTAATCTGACATACTCTGATAATAAATGGCATCAATTCCACTCAGTAGATCAAAAATACCTCAAGAACATAATTACTAAAATTAACACTACAACATCTAAGTTAGACTCCTGCTCTGTCAGCTGGCTAAAGAAAACCAAAACAGTGGTAGCACTATTCATCCTTAGAATGGTTAACCTATCACTGAATCAAGGAATTATGCCCAAAGCCCTAAAACATGCAATGATCAGACCAATTTTAAAACATAAATCAATGGAAAAAGATAATCCCAATTCATACTGGCCAATATCTAGTCTTCCATCTCTGGCTAAAGTAATTGAAAAAATTGTCCAGATCCAATTACAAGAATTTATTGATCTCAATTCTCCATTAGATGAGCAACAATATGATTTTAGACCATTTCACGGTGTAGAAACACTACTATTGGCTCTATTAGATACCCTGATTTGAGGATTAGATAACTCAAACAAGCCTTTCTGCTAGTGTTCTTGGATATTTCATCCGCATTTGATAATATTAGCATAGGATACTTCTCTCAAGATTTCAACAGATTTGGCTACAAGACAATGTACTCAAATGGTTTAAATCCTATTTTACAGATCATACTCAACAAGTTAGGATAGGACAACATATATCTAATCCATATAAACAGGAACAGCGAATACCCCAAGAATCATCACTATCTATTATTTAATATATATCTATAGCCCATATGTAACATCTTCAAGAAATTTCAATTAGGCTACCACATCTACACGGATGATATAATGCTTTGTCTTCTCGTAGACACTATGAACCCAAACTACCACCAAGTAAATGCATGCTTAACTGAAATAAATTGCTGAACCTACACAAACTAAAAATAAATTATAATAAAACTGAGGTTTTATTTGTCTCAAGGAACCAAACCTTTATACCTCCCCCAAAACTTACTCTGCAATATGTTGAATTAAAAGTAAAGCAGGAAGTGAAATACCTTGGGGTAACACTTGATCAGATGCATAGTATGGTCACGCACATAAAGCAAATTACCAAAACAGTTTGTTATAAATTAAGATTGTTACAGCACCTTAAACCTCTACTATCCACCTCTGATTTTTGTTCGGAACTCCAAACCATGATCCTGCCACACTTTAATTTTTCTAATAGTATACTACAAGGTTTCCCAAAGCAGACGCTGAAGCCACTTCAGTTAGCACAAAATGTTGCTGCCCGCATGATAAATAAGACAAATAGCACAGAACATGTCACTCCCATACTATATGACCTACATTAGCTACCCATTCTAAGCCAAATCAAATATAAAGTCCTAATGATTACATTTAAGCTAATAAGGGATATATCACCTTCCTACCTGAACACTCTCATAAAAAAACTCTACTATTGAGAGAACAAGAAGAGGATGCACCCAAAACAATATAAGGGTACCAAGTCAATACTGATACACAGATCAACGAGCAACTGTGAATTTTCATATATAGCACCAATACTTTGGAATGCTCAACCAGATAATCTAAGAGGTGTAAAAGATCTACTACAGTTCCGTAAGGAAATTAAAAAACTCCTATTCACTGAATATTTTGGAGAAGTACTGGATCCGGACAAACCAGACTCAACTTAGCAATCCTCTTATCATAAACTAACTCACTCCCGCAAGTTCAGCCTTGAATTCTAAAACTTCTCCATAAAACTGATGCAAAAGGAATATCCTAATACACCCCAATGATAAACAGGTAGAGATAAAATAGTAATGAAAAACATGTGTTCTGTAAATGTTTTGCCTGTAAATATGCTATGACCAGTTCTCTTGTTACACTGTACTGTAAATACGCTGCCTGTAAATATATTATGACTAGTTCATTGTTACACTCACTCTCTAAAGTTCAATGTATCTGTTCTGTTCATTGTAAACCGCCCTTGATCTCTGGAAGGGGCGGTATAGAAAAGCTCTTTAAATAAATCAATAAATCACTTCCTGCAGCTCTCTGGACCACTTTCTCAAGACTGGTTCCTCCTCCTCTCCTTTTTCTTGCTGTAGGGCCTAAGCTGGATACTTCAGATTACTTACTCTTTCTCTGAATGACCTCACAAAATGCACTCCAAACACAGAGACCTTCTGGTACTTGGTTTAACACCTGTCTATGGCATGGACCTACGTCTCCAAAAGCTTGGTTTCATATTAAAAAAGTGGATAGCCTTGGAAAAAGGTACCAGGGGAGATCACCTGAACTCCTCAAATAGAAAATTAGCAAAACAGTCAATTGTGTCCTTACTGTGGACTTGTGATGCACCATAATATATCGTCCCTTCATCACAGTCTCGACTTCTTAAGATGTGAAGTGAGAGGCATCCTCTGGGTCCCATCAGCCTCCCAAGAAATAGCATCAGATACTTTTCTGCAGCTTGAATCCTTTGGAGAATATCTGTCAGCATTGACGGATATCTAGGCCTATCCACCATTACATTGCTAAGATGCTTCCTCTCAAAAATAATATTAGAGAGGCAAGTCGGTGCCCTGTGACAGAAAACTGCATTATTAATAAGACTACATATATTGTGCAAAAAGATTGCTAACATTAACAGCTGACTGTAATTTGAAGTTTGCCATCTGGATAACTCCAGAGGGGAAGATGGGTGGGTACAAGACCAGCCCTACCACTAGGAAGACTAGGCATCTGCCTAGGGTTGCCAACTTTTTCACAGAGAAAAACCCGACACCTGTGGCTCGCCATGCTCCACCCATTCTCCTCCCCCAGTCCCGCCCCTGCCCCGCCCCCAGCCCCACCCACAAAAATTACCGAGGATTCACTCACACCCCCCCTCAGTGCTGGTTCACTCACCCCCCCTCCCCTCCCTGCTGGTTCACTCACTCGCCCCCACCCTCCCTGCTGGTTCACTCACTCACCCCCTCCCCTGCTGGTTCACTCACACCACCCCTCCCCTCCCCTCCCTGCTGGTTCACTTATCCACCCCCGTGTCACTCACTCACCCCCCCTTGCTGGTTCACTCACACCATCACCCCCCCTCCCCTGCTGGTTCACTCACACCAACCCCGCTCCCCTGCTGGTTCACACCACCCCCCCTCCCATGCTGATTCACTCACACCCCCCCCCCCTCCACTGCTGGTTCACTCACACCACCCCCCCTTCCACTGCTGGTTCACTCACCCACCCCCCTGTCACTCACTCACCCCCTCCTGCTGGGTCACTCACACCAAACCCCCCCCTCCCTCCCTCCCTCCAGCTGGTTTAATCATACCATCACCCCCCACCCCCTTGCTGGTTCACTCACACTCCTGCCCTGCCCAAGCCGCTGCTTCTGCTTTGTACAGAGCAGCGGCTGCAATACACTTACTTTGAAAAGTAAAGAAACTGTGTGAGAAGCCCTCCGGTCATCGCAGAGCCTGAGGAAGTGATGTCATGGGGCGGGCTCCTCACGGGCTGTCTTTCCTTTTCAAATTAACTTTAGCTGCAATAAAGTTAATTTGAAAGGAAAGACAGCCTGTGAGGAACCCGCCCCCATGACATCACTTCCTCGGGCTCTGCCATGACAGGAGGGCTCCTCATACAGTTTCTTTACTTTTCAAAGTAAGTGTAGTGCAGCCGCTGCTCTGTACAAAGCAGAAGCAGCGGCTGCACTATTATGGGGAATCGCGTTCACGTTCGCATTCGCGCCGCGGACTTCGGGAGGAAAGCCGGTTTTTTGCTCTGGCCGCTCCCGATCTTGCGGCCAGAGCAAAAAACCGGCTTTTCAACGGCCGGTTTGACATCTGTGCCGGCAGCCGGCCTGGCCATGGAAAAACCGGCCAGGCCGGCTGAAAACCGGCCGGTTGGCAACCCTACATCTGCCTAAGGCAGCAAGCTTCATGGAGCAGCAGCTCAGTGTCTGAAAGACAGCAGTGTTAAGGAACTTTAAAGCTGCTGTCAGCAGCAGGATTTTCCGCATCTTTGAGAGTAAGTGCATATACTCAAGGCCTGCTGAATCCCACCCCGCATCAGAGTGGGCAGGATGCAGCAGGCCTTCAGTACACATATGCACACAGATATTCAAAGGTCCACCACTGACATTGACTTTAAAGTGCTTTATCGCTGCTCTTTGCTGGTGCTGTGCTGCCCCCTCCTCCAATGCCCAATTTCCTTTGACCTCTCATGGAGTAGGGTGGTGGGGGCAGCAGCACCATGGTAGGGGAAAGATAGGAGAGATGCTGGATACTTGGCGGGGGGAGGGAAAGGGGAGGGAGATGCTGAAGACCTGGGGGTAGTTTGGAAGGGAAGGGGTGATGCTGGACTATAGGCAGGCCGTGACAGGGGCTCAGGGCCTGTGGTTCACCTAGTGTGTCAGATATCCTTGGATCAGTCCTGGGTTAGTATGCCTGCTACCTACAGCAGAAATGTAAGAGGCAGTGTTCTCCTCCTAGGGGGATATAAAGGCTTTAGGGGGCCTGTCCCATTTCAAATACTCCTCCCCCCCCCCCCCAAGCAATAAAATGGCCTGTAAGTCTCGCCTAATCTCTAACTCCCTCAAGGAATCTCTTTGTTCTCCATCTTATTTTTTTATTTTTCGCAAATGAGCATCAGGGCAAAGGAGGAGGTGGCATGCTTGACCCATCAAGGGGATCTGCTCTCTTACATGTGGCTCGCTCACAACAGGGCTCTTGGCTTTCAATGAAGTTTATTACACTTTAAATAGGATCAGTTGACTGGCTACAGTAAATCATGTCTCGGCGGAGACCTTGGTTGGCGCTTCAATGAACTGGACAGCAAGTTTCAGCGCACCCGCCGGCGTTGGGGTGCCTGTCACGCGGCCGTCAAATGTAGCCGACGGACGGTGCTGGGTTTGCAGGCGGCGGGTAGGTGACGAGGGTAGCGGGGGGGCTGGTGCCGACCCCCTTCGGAGTTAGGCGTTGCAGCTGTGTTTGGGGGCTTTATGCGGGTACCAGGCACGGTGAGGTGGAGAATATGTGGTGGGCGGGGGGGGTTTTCCAAGGGCTTTCGTTCCCATTTCAAAGGAAGGTCTGGGATGTGGCGGGGGGGGGGAAAGGCGAGCGCGGTGAGGCTGCTGGCGGAGGTGGCCCGCATGATGATCGCGGCGGAGTGCGCGCTGGGCTGAGTTGCAGGGTCATTTGACCGGCCGCCCTTTGCACTGTTTATGGTTTCTCCGCTGGGGGGTTCTCCCGAAGAAGGAGCCGGGGCGTTATCGGCAGATACACAATCTGTCTTGCCCCCCCTTGGGGCCTCGGGGAACGACCACATTCCGCGGGAACTGTGCGCGGTGCGCTATGCCTCCTTCGATGAGGCCTTGGAGCTGGGGCGCCAATGCGGTAAGTGGATTTGCTGGCGAAGTCGGACATTGAATCTGCCGTTCGGATTTTACCGGTTCTCCCTTCCGCCTTCCCCTTGCTGGGTGTTCGTTTGGATGCTCAGTATTATTGCGATAAGTGCAGGCCGTTGGGTTGTGAGATCTCGCGTGCTTGCTTCGAGGCCTTCAGCTCGTTTTGCACTGGGTGTTGGTGCGGAGGTCGGGGCGTCAGAGTATCGTGCATCATGTCGACGCTTTGTTCGTGGGGCCTGCTCGGTCCGCAACCTGTGGATCCTGGCTGGGGCTTTTTCTGGGCCTGGTGGAGGAGTCGGCATCCCTTTGGCGGAGGGTAAGACAGTGGGGCCGGTGACGTGTCTTTCGTTATTGGGGAGCGAGATCGACTCAGTGAAGCTTGAGGTATGTTTACCACGGATAACATAGCGCGACGGCGGTTGTTGGTGGCGGAGGTGGGCTCCGCCTCGAAGGTGGCGCTAACGGATCTTTAGAGGTGGGTCGGCCACTTGAATTTTGCTTGCCGAGTCATTGCAATGGGGAGGCCGTTGGCGTGGAGGCTATCCTTCGTGATGGCCGGCGAGCGCTGTGGGTATCATCGTATCCGGGCGACGTCGGGGATGCGAGCCGAATTGCGGGTGTGGGATGCATTTCTGGGGGGTATAACGGCTGCTTGGCGGCGGTCTGCGGTACTATCCCATCGGGACTTGGAATTGTTTTCAGATGCTGCCGGTAGTTCGGATATGGGCGGGTACGGCCCTGGTTCATGGTGTGCGGCGCCGTGCTGGCATCCTGGACGGCGAAGGGGTGACGCGTAAAGTGACGTTCCTGGAATTGTTCCCCCTTAGGGTGGCCTTCTGGGTATGGCCGGAACGGTTTGCGGGTTTCAGCGGGTGGTTTTCGGGTGCGACAACGCCGCGGTGGTGCAAGTCATCGATCGGCATCCGCCCACGTGCCCGCGGGTAGCTGCTTGAGGTGTGTGTTGGGCTGGCCTGCCTTCGTCTCAATCTCCCGGCTCGGGCGCGCCATGTGCAGGGTGCTCAGAATGCTATTGCGGACGCTCTGTCTCGTTTTCAGTGGAAGCCGTTGCGGGCGTTGGCCCCGGGGGCGGACGAGACCTCGGCGTTGGGGCCGGAGCACCTTTGGCGGAGGGGGACGTGGGATTGATCTGCTTGGTGCGGTCCGATGGAGCGGGGCGGGAGAGGTGGTAGAGTGGAGGATTTCTTGGCGGGTTCCTTTATAGCGTGGGCACGCGAGTCCGGGTGGTCCCGGTCGGCGGCGCGGGCAGCGTTGGCCGGTTTCTCCTTGTTTCAGCAGGGCGGCGGCTGGGGCAGTCCGGGTGCCCTTTATGGGGTGAGGCGGCTATTGGCTGGGTGGGCGCGAGCGCAGCCAACGGTACCGGATTGGCGCCGTCCCGTGACTCCTGAGGCCTACAGGAGGCGCGAGTGCGGATATTTTGTGGCCCATTCGCAGACCGACCTGTAGGTTTTAGGCAATTCTGGGTCTGGGATCCTGTCCGGTGCAGAACTGGACGTCTGATTGGCGTCAGCAACCGGTTCTGGCGGGTGGTTTCTTCTGTCACAGGGACTGGAGTGTGGTTACCCAGTTTCAATTTATGGCGGTGCTCCGACGGGCCTTGCGGCGTCTGGGCTTGGATGAGCGAGAGTATGCGTCTCAAGCCTTCCGGATAAGGACGGTGATGAGCGCTGCTGATGCTGGTCTGGGGGTGGAGGTGGTTCAACGGATCGGGCGATGTGCCATCCGGGGCCTACGCAGGCTATGTGCGCCTGGCCCAGTTGTGAGTTGGGGTGCTGGGGAGGGGTGGGGGGTGTGGGGGGGGTGCTAACGCTGTGTTTCTTTTTCAGGTGTACTGCAGGACGGGCTTACATGGGGGAAGGCACGGGGCCCGCTAGGCTTATGCCGGATTCTTGGACAATTTCCAGTTGGTTTGGCTGGGCGAGCGCTCCTTACATGGATTCGGGAGCATGCGGAGCGACGACAGCGCCAGTGGGACTACTGATACATCTTGGTGGGCACGATCTCTCCAGGGGGACGTGCCGGCGGCTCATTCGAGCGGTGCAGCGGGTCCTTCGGGCGCTGCAGGAGCAGTGGCCAGACGTGGCAATCGTCTGGTTGGACATCATCCCGCGGCCGGCCTGCCTGCCTCAGCGACGGTGGCTGAGTGGGCTAGCGAAGGCAACAGGCAGATCGGCCGTTGGTGGCAGCAGGCCGGGGGAGGGCAGGTCCGGCGCCCTTGGGCGGACCACCAGTGTGCTGGACTGTGCCGTACTGACGGGGTACACTTGTCCCCGGTCGGACAGGACTTATTGCTTAATGATTGGCAGGAAGTGCTAGTATGGATTGGTCGCAGCTTTATGGGGGGGGCGGTGCGAGGATAGTGAATACCTCGCACCGGTGGCAGGGTACAGAGCCAGCGCTCGCAGGAGCGGCGCGGGCTTGAACTGGTTTACGAGCAGTGGGGGCAAAGTGCTCCTGGGGGTGGGGCGAGACAGCCCGGTTGGGGGTCTCGGCCCGGTAGCGGGGGGGTGGGAGCCGGCCTTTGCTACTAGTATGGCGAGGCAGGCGGAGGGGTTTGGTGGGGAGGAGGATGCTCCGCCTTGCTACTAAGATGGCGGGTGGGGGGGCATCCTCCGGCAATGGGGTGTGGGGCTGGGTTATGTGGGATTGTTTTATATTCAGGCCCGTGTTGGGTCGGTTGTTACTGGTGTAAATAAAGCTGCGACCAAATGTTTGTACCAAACTACAGTTGTTGGTGAATTTGTGGGGGAATATTATTGTGGGATGCTAAGACATGGGAAGGAGGCGAGGAGGGCCTCCGGGTTACCAGAGTTAATGCTCGAGGCCGCGGGCCCGGTCCCGCGGCCGTCAGTAACCTGGGCCCGGGCCCGGCCTCGGCCTCCAGTATGTGAGGGGGCGGGGGGGGTGAGAGAGAGGAGGCCGTGCGTGCTGCATTCGAAATCGCTCCGTCGCGTTGTCGGAGCGATTTCATTGGCCGCGGGCTGAAGGGGGCGGAGCAGTGTCTGCGAGGAGCCGCGTGGCCGTCTCCTTCTTGCCGCGGCTCCTCGGGAATCGGATGCGTTCCCGCCCGCCCGCCCATTATGGAGGTGGTTTTGAGATGTTGCAGCTGGTGGGGGCGGGGTACAGAGCCAGCGCTCGCAGGAGCGGCGCGGGCTTGAACTGGTTTACGAGCAGTGGGGGCGAAGTGCTCCTGGGGGTGGGGCGAGACAGCCCGGTTGGGGGTCTCGGCCCGGTAGCGGGGGGGTGGGAGCCGGCCTTTGCTACTAGTATGGCGAGGCAGGCGGAGGGGTTTGGGGGGGAGGAGGATGCTCCGCCTTGCTACTAAGATGGCGGGTGGGGGGGCATCCTCCGGCAATGGGGTGTGGGGCTGGGTTATGTGGGATTGTTTTATATTCAGGCCCGTGTTGGGTCGGTTGTTACTGGTGTAAATAAAGCTGCGACCAAATGTTTGTACCAAACTACAGTTGTTGGTGAATTTGTGGGGGAATATTATTGTGGGATCCTAAGACATGGGAAGGAGGCGAGGAGGGCCTCCGGGTTACCAGAGTTAATAAAATTAATAATAAATAAACAAACAAACATAAATACATTGAAGACTACATAACTGAATCATTAAAAAATGTACAGGATTATATAATATATAAATATAGATATTATAAAAATAAACATAAACATTCATAACTAAAATCATACTAAGAAATACTATTTCATAAAAAATATGAACAAATGAGGACAGAAATACCATAAAAGTAAGAAGGTAGGCAATTAGCAGTAAAGGCATGTAGGGGGACTACTCACTTTGAGTGACCAAATACCTTTAAGAACAAATAGAGCCTAGGGTAATGCAATAGCAATCTGCCCAGAGGGATAAAATCTGAAAAAGAGAGTCCGGAAGGGGGGAAGGAAGGGAAGAAAAAGGAAGGGGGAGAGGGAGTGGAAGGAGAGGAAAAAGGAGAGGAAACATTATGTATACCTTAGAATATATTATAAATAAAATGGAAGTGTCTCTACTACAAATATCATGCATTACCCTAGTGTAAATCAGCACCTGATATATACACCAGATATATTGGGCACAAGAGAGGACCCTCATGTGAAGAGAACTATAAACTATCGAAGTACATGAGGACAATGTGCAAAGGGGATAGACACCATCAGCACCATATAACCTTATAGTTCTGTCAGACACCAGGAACATCACTTGTGTAGAAATGTGCAATATAAAATCACCTAAAGGAGCTGTGAACAATAAATAAGAAGTCAAATCTGACACGCAGAAATAAAACCAATACTCAAGAGGAAACAAAACACACTAAAGGACTAGTGCAAAAAATTAATGTGCTTAAATAAATGGTGAGCTCCTGCACCACGAGATGAAAACAAAATGGATTAAAATCACTGTGCATATAAAACAAAAATTCCAAACATATAAACAAACTAAAAGAATTAAAATGCTATAAGAATCCCCAACAACGAGTGACCATTACTTTGTGGGTAAATGTAGACAAAGCCATAAAAAGCAGAGTACAGCAAGTGGTGATGTAGCCGCATCTGAGAACAGTATTGACACCAACAGTCTACTTCCTTGCCTTCTTAGGAGCACCATTCATGTTTTGGACATCTGCAAATGGGCATTCAGACGTCCAAATCATAGAGACATCTCCAGAGACATTTTAGAAGCTGTGTCTGTGTCCCCAGCATGAGGTCATCCAAGTCTGAACCGGGGAGTGGCGAAGGCATAGCCAGGGTATTCCTAAGAATTTGGACATCCCTGCCTGATCTCAGAAATGCGCTGGACATCCTGAATCGTGCCTAAGGTTAAACCTGCTCCAGGCACAAACAGGCATCTGAAAAGCATGGGACCAACACAGAAGATCTCTAAAGGAAAAAAAGGGGACTATAGTAGTTAGTATGGAAGGGCAGACTGGATAGGCTATAGGTCTTTTTCTGCCATCATGTTTCTTTGTTTCTATCTCTTAAATTTCCAAAAGGAAGACTCCAAATGAAGCTTGGCAGGTAACTCATTCCATAAAGCAGGGGCAGTAACTGAAAAACTAGAACGACGGCAACTTTGCAGATGAACTACAGAATGGGAAGCAACAACCAAAAATGATATTGTGAAGAACACAGACGGGATGTAAAGCACTAACGAGGAGAGAAAGAGGGAGACCCATGCAACAAAGCTGATGAGCAATGAGAAGCAACTTCTTGATGTTTAACTGCCACAAGGCAATAACATTCAGTTTAGAGGAAACCTCAAACATCAATTGTAAATGTGGAGAAGTAAAAAGAATGAGAAGCTGTGTATCGTTGCATAAATAAAGAATGTAAAGCCCAAGGAATAAATAAATAGGCTAATGGTGCAAGATAGATATTAGAATATTGGGCCCAGTACAGAGCCCTGCGGGAAAGGTGAAATTCCCTCTGTATAAGTCTCTTAAGATATGTTTGGAGAGCTTTGTACAATTCTGGAAACCAAATGTAGAGACTACTTGGCTTTTGCAGCTAGAATCAGCAGCACATCCAGTGTCCCTTGTAGTAATTACCAGAATTAGACAGAATTGAACTGGTACTTTCCAGAATCCTGTGAGGTTCCTCCCACCATTCATGTTTGGATAGATTGGACTCCTAGAAAAGGGAAAACCTACTCAATATAAAAGAAAACTCTCCCCAGAGCAGTGCTTTCCACGCTTTTATCCCACATGACCCCATTTTAGCACTTGAAAATCCATGTGACCCCAGATGATGAAATCAAGATAGCAATTCTTCAGACTCCTTCCTCTCCCCCTCTATTAATCTGAAGCAGAAACCAGTGACAGTCAGCACAGGGTCCTTTGTGTCCATGTGTCAGTGTGTGCTTACAGATCCCAGTACTCAGCATGAGTTCCAGTCTAACAGAAAGCTTACTCAGGTGGGAGGCGGGGGCCTATGAATGTTCACTGGCTCCCAGGCTATACCAGTTGGCTCCCATACAAACTCCTCTGGCAAGAGCGACCTGTGCACTGGAGGGTTCAATGAGCAGCACCAAAAAAAACGTGGTTCAAACACATTGAGGAAGACCTAAGGAACCAACGACTGACCATCAATGAGCCCAGAAATGTTGCCACTGATCGCCAAGGTTGGAAGTTTATAGTGAGCAACACACGGAATTCTGCGGCACCTACAGCAGCATATTGGCTGCGAGGATGGCCTTCTCTCCAAATGCCAGCTAGGGATTAAAGAAGAAGAAAGGCCACATGTTGACTGCTGACTGCCACTACTTGGAATGGGTTACAGTAAAAGTCCAGAGAGAAGGGGAAATGGCCATGTTTCTGTGACTCCATCCACTAATGATGTGACCCCATTTGGGATCCTGACCCCAAGTGTGCGAACCACTGCCCTAGAGGAAGTGTCTTTGGCCCCTAGCCATTGTACCATTGCACTGCTTCAGTTCCTCCAAATTATTTAACCATTCTTATGTTCTAAGGCACTGACTGAAATAAAAATTCCCTTATCTACCCTTTTAAACTGGAGCACCATCTTTTTGTGGACAGATTTGAGAGTGACTCAAAGTGCCTGCTTCATTGCTATAAATGGGAAATGATTTCTATTGCAATCTATCTATGGACACCCAAAGCTCCATCCCATCCCATCTAAATCAGCTTAAAATGCTCATAGACTATTTGTGAGCAACAGCACTCTTACATTTTTTTATTTTTTTATTTAAAAGGATTTCTATACTGCCTTCTCCTGTAATCAAGGCGGTCTACACAGCAAACAATCAAAGAAATATTGACTTTTGTATGTGCATGCAGTGAAAAACAGTGAATGTGCGTGTGTGTAGGGTGGTTTTGATTCGTGGTGGGCATCGACATCTCCTCAGCCTTCGACACAGTGGACCACAACACGCTCCTGGAAAGACTAAAGAACACTGGGATACACGGCATCACATTGAAATGGTTCCACTCATACCTAACAGAAAGACAGCTACAGGTCAAGTTGGGATACAACACCTCCCGACCCATAAACGTCCGACAAGGAGTGCCTCAAGGATCCGCACTCTCAGCTCTCCTATTTAACATCTACATACAACCAATATGCAACATCATGAAAGAGAACAACATTCAATACACAATATATGCAGACGACATCATGATATACACCCCGATATCAATCGACAACCCGGACTTCTCTAGGATAACAGACTGCCTTACCCAAATGGCAAGCTGGTGTCAAAACAACAACCTCGCAATAAACTACAACAAGACCGAAGCTTTAATCATCACTCGGAACCAAAACTTCATACACCCACTAAATATAAAGATACAAAGCACTACTATACCAATAAGATCAGAAGTGAAATACCTCGGAGTTACTCTGGACAATAAACTCAATCTCAAAACACACATAGACAAAACAATCCAAAAAGCCTACTACAAGATGCGAATCATCAGGAGACTGAAACCGCTACTCGCCCCGGAACACTTCCGGACCGTCTGTCAAGCACTGATAACCCCACTGCTGGACTTCTGCAATCCGATATACCTTGGGCTACCGAAACAAGCCCTCAAACCACTCCAACTGGCACAAAACACTGCAGCACGAATCATATCAGGAACTGCAAGACAGGAGCACATCACACCTACCTTAAAGGACTTACACTGGCTTCCAATCGGTGCTCGCATCAGATACAAAACCATCATAAACCTATTTAAGATAAAACAGCACACATCAGCCAAAAGCCTGCACTCCCTCATACAACCAGACACCAGCACTCGTCCCAGAAGAAAACAAACACACAACCGAGTCAGCACCCCCAGTGAATACAAACACACACGCAAGGACATAACGGACAGAGCACTCTCCATGGCTGCTCCAACAATATGGAACAAGCTCCCGGACGATTTGAGGGCGACTACAGAACTCAAGGACTTTAGAAAACAGCTAAAAACCATGCTGTTCATTGAACACTATGGACACATCACATAACCTCAGAGAATGCATAACAGCACATGATACCACCTAAACAACGTATGTATGGAATATGTTTTTGCACCACTGTACATAGCCCACTCTGTACATAGCTCATGCCAATCTAGCACACAATACAACACACACTCAATTTCACCCTCACTGCATGTATAACACACTCACCTTACCCGATTGTTTGCTGTGATACCACCTTGATTATTAAGATAAGGCGGTTTAGAAATACTGTTAAATAAATAAAATAAATAAATTTACAGCGTGCACTATTATACAATACTATGTACATAAATGAGAAGGGAGGGGGTTGGTCTGTAGTTCTGGCTGGCGGGCAGACTACTATGTCCATCTAACTCCCTTGCTACTACCCCTGCCATAACGTCTCAGCTCTTAACTCTCTCCTCAAAGCGCCTCCCCCTCAGACCTCTCCCTCTCTTTCTGCCCAGATCCTGGCTGATTATTTCCATGAAAAAATCCACAAGATTACACTCCAGTTCTCCTCTAGATCAGCTTCATCCCCTCTTCCCCCACCTCAATACCAACTTTTCCCTTTCATCATTTTCTGAGATTTCTGATGAGGAAACCTTTTATTTTCTTTCCTCCTCTAAATCTACTACTTGCTCTTCTGATCTTAACCCCACCCATCTCCTTAACTCCATTTCCTCTTCTACCATCCCTTCCATCTCATAAATTCTCAGCCTCTCACTCTCCATTGCTACTGTCCTGCAGCCTTCAAGCATGCTCTGGACACACCTCTCCTTAAGAAACCTTCTTTTGACCCTAGTAGTCCTTCTAATTACACAGATACACTAAAAAAATCTTTTTTTAAACTGCCTCTAATGTTTCGATTGATTTTTACGTTTTTTGGTGCGCTGAATCCAAATCTGGTAACCAATTTGCTCCATCATGTACAGATTTTTTGCTACATTGGGTTAGCAGTTTGAGGTGAACGTTTCAGATTGAGTGCGATCAAGATAAAAGTTTCTTGGATGAATTCTTTATACTAATTGTTTAGTAGTTATTCAAATAAGAATAAAGAAAATTGTAACAAGGCAGCACATAAGAATAGAGTAATGTCAACAAAACACACTGTGATGGTAGCAAAATTGTCTGCACTTAAAACAGCCACATACATGTGCACAAACATTGAGCATATAAGAGCGAGGTTAGACACAAAGCAAAGCAAAGAAATGTGCAATAAATGTTGTACGGGTATGTATGTAAGAATAGAAAACGCAAACCGCACCATTGCAATACATGAAGACAAACACCCGATGGTGTGAAAATAAAATTCTAATAAATGAGATCCGACACTGTGGTAATAACTAGAAAATTTTTATTTCAAAGTTTAGTAAAAACACGATATTTGTCAACACAGTTTAGATTTTAAAGTCATTCTTGGGTCAATCAATCTCCTGGTGGGCCCGTTTCTTCTTCCCCCGAATGCTTCTCTTGGTGCGCTGCTTGGCGTATTTTTCATCTGGGGTTTCCCGCAGCAGCAACCAGCAGAAATCAGCCATCATAGTGGTGTTCCATCTTCCTTGGTACCTTCTCTCTGCGTCCTTGATGTCCTGGTGAAACCTTTCACCTTGTTCTTCACTGTACGCCCCCAAGTTTTCGGGAAAGTAGTTCACATGGGAGTGCAAGAAATGAACTTTCAGGCTCATGTTACAGCCTTGTTCTTTGAAGGCATTGAGCATCCTGGCAACAATATCCTTATAGTTCTCATACCGCCTGTTCCCCAAGAATTTGAGAACAACATCCTTGAAGGAATCCCAGGCTTCTTTTTCCTTCTCAGACATCGTTTCAGCGAATGCTCCATCTGAAATGAGTTTCCTTATATCAGGGCCAACAAACACTCCTTCCTTTAGCTTTGCTTCAGAAAGTCGGGGGAACTTTGAGCAAAGGTACCGAAAGCACTCACCATCTTTTGGAAGGGACTTGATGAATTGCTTAATGAGACCCAACTTAATGTGGAGAGGTGGTAATAGAATTTTATCACGAGGTACCAAGCTCTCATGAAGAACATTTTTCTCACCGGGTCTCAAATACTCCCGAATTGGCCAGTCTTTTTTCCCCCAGTGTAGGTCGCGGGCCCGGCTATCCCACAAGCAAAGGAAGCAGGGATATTTGGTGAAACCGGATTGCTGCCCTAATAGCATGGATAGAATTTTAAAGTCTCCACAAATCATCCACTTATGCTCATCATAACGAATCTTCTGAAGAATCAGGGCCAAATTCTCGTATTTTTCTTGGAGAATAACAGAGTGAGCAATAGGAACTGAATCGAATGTGTTGCCATTATGAAGAAGAACACCTTTTATGCTGTCTTTTGACGAATGAATGAACAGCCGCCATTCAGCAGGATCATACTTGAGTTTAAACTTTTCCATCACTCCGTATATATCGTTGCAAAATACCAAATCTTCCTCTTTGCTGAAATACTTCAAAAATTGTGTCTCGCGGTTGCGGTACCAATAAAAAGTTGCTCCTGGTGACAATAGATTTTTCTGTTTAAGCCGAGAACCTAGCAGTTGGGCAGCATCTTTTGGGAGTCCTAAATCCCGGACTAAATCATTCAATTCAGCTTGAGAGAAAAGTTCAGGTTTCGGATCTGGTTCAGTTTCAAACTCGGAAGTACTGGACTCATCAGGAAAAGCCATCTGATGAGTCTCATCATGATCAGAACCGTCCACACAAATATGATCCAAAGATTTTGGTGGTTCAGGCACAGGTACTTCGTTGCTATGAGGCATAGGCCTAATTGCTGAGGGAAGGTTGGGGTAACTTATTACGTTCTTATTTTTTAAGTTGTATCCCTTCACAATGCAAGAGCAAAAATAGCAGTCACTGCTGTGGTCTCTTTGTTCACGCCACATCATAGGTATTCCGAAACGAAATGCTTGTTTTTTACCTTTCATCCATAAGCGTAGATCTTCCTCACATGTCTTGCACACTTTGTGAGGAGCCCACCGAAATAGGCGAAATATACTTTTTTAATAAATGCAGAAATGTTCCTCTGCCGCTTTTTCATGGTATATTCCCCACAAATAAAACAAAAACTGTCCAGAGAGTTTACGCAACCTCTGGCTCTGTGAGCCATCCCAAATACACAGCACTGCAAACTACAACTGTAGTGAACCACTTCGGAATAAAGCTGGATTACGACTGAGCAAACAAAAGGTAATAATGAACTTGCAAGAAACTGAAATTTGACAGGAATGTTCATGTCGCAACCACCGTGTTTGTGCGAGCGAACGAGGCGAGGCGAACAGGAAAGAACATGCGCCAGCGCAAGTACTGGATTTAGCCCCCCGCCTCCCAATTGTCCTGTTAATGTATAAAATGAATACAAAACACTCTAAAATATCATGAGGGAGTGTTTCTAGTTAGTTAACCATTACAACCTCTATTTTGGGCCAAGAAAATAAACTGCAGTCGGCTAAAAAGAAATTATGTGAACATTCCTTATATGGGTAAGAAATCTAATTTTGCAAGAAAACGTGACGTGATGGAACATTTTGGCTATTTTTCCTG
The DNA here is from genome assembly GCA_033557465.1 of Ichthyophis bannanicus. Lineage (NCBI taxonomy): Eukaryota > Metazoa > Chordata > Amphibia > Gymnophiona > Ichthyophiidae > Ichthyophis > Ichthyophis bannanicus. The sequence continues at coordinate 248,400,774 of CM066031.1, forward strand.
GATTCAGCTCCCCAAAATCTATAGGAATCAGTTGCAAAACTGGAGGCAGTTTTTTGGTAGTGTACCTGTGTTATTGACCCATCTCCCTTCTTCCCTTCATTTCCAAACACACTTGTCCACTCTCTAATTACTTTCTGTCTTGACTTCTGCAACCTCCTTCTTGCTGGTCTCCCTCTAAGTCACCTCTCTCCCCTTCAATCTGTTCAGAACTCTGTTGCATGGCTAATCTTTCGGCAGCCTCAATATATTCATATAACCCCTCTTCTTAAATCACTTCATTGGTTTCTCTTCTGTCTCCATATCCAATTCAAACTTCTTCTGACCTATAAATGGATTCATTCTTCTGCTCCTCTCTACCTTTCCTCTCTCCTCCCTCCCTACACCCTTCCTTATGAACTCCACGCTTCTACTGCCCTTTTCTTCTCCTGCCAACTCCAGACTTTGATCATTTCAACTTGCTGCTCCTTATGCCTGGAACAAACTTCCTGAGTCTGTACGTCAGGCTTCATCTCTGCCCCTTTTCAAATCCATGCTAAAGACTCCATGCTTTTGGATCCTAATCCCTTGTTTTTCCTTACCCTCCCTATTCCACCCTTATTTTGTTTTGTTGTCTTGTCTGTCTTGATTAGATTGTAAGCCCTGATGAGCAACGACTGTCTTTATATGTGTCTGTAGAGCGCAGTGTATGTCTTCTAGCGCTATATAATAGTAGTGGTAAAATAGGTGGGTATTTCCACCTAAAAGGATCCGCAATAACCATCCTAACCAGACAAAATTCTGAGCATCAAGAGCCAACAATTACTGCCACGCATACTACTTAATGTCCTCATACGTCTGAACCCTGATATTTAACACTCCAGGAACTCAAAACTATGAACAGCTCCCTGTACTGGTGTGCTCCCTTGTCTGCCTAGCAGTTTATGATAACTGCATGAACCACACAGAAAGGAGGCTACATACAATTTCAGAAGGAAACTGGGTGGAGTGGGCCCACAAGGCAGCTATTAAAAATCAATTGTGTTCATCATAAAGCATGTACAGAGAGGCAAGGGCAGCTCTGTCATTAGGCAGTGTGAAGCAGCAGACTTTTGGGAGCAGCAAAACATGCTCCCAAAACATCCCCGAGGCGACTGCCTTATCCTGCCTTTAAAAAAAAGATTTAAGCAAACATCTCCCCTGGCCACTGCTGCTTCTCAGCGGTGCTGCATGGCATCATGTAGCAACTCCTGCATACTTCAAAGGCCTTCCCAGTCCTGCCCACTCTGCCGCTTACTTTTCATGTCAGAGGAGGCAACGCACTAGTGTCAGACTCCCACGCTTTGTTTCGATTGCCACTGTTGCTGCAGAGATTGGGAGATGCAGCAGCAGTGGGCCCCAGAGGGAAGGGGAATGAAAGAAGGGTTGGTAGACATGGGGTAGGAGGGCAGATGCTGAACATGGGATGGGGGTATAAAGGATGGAAGGTACAGTACATGCTAAACAGAGGTGGGTGGGGGTGGAGGGCAGATGCTGAGCACAGGGAGGGGTGGGTGGGATACAAGGACAGATGCTGGACATGGGGTAAATGAGGTAGGAGGATAGAGGGTAGATGGTGGATAGAAGGTAGAGGGCTATAGGGAGAGGGCAGATGCTAGACACAGAGTGGATAGGTGGGGCAGAGGATAGATGCTTGACATGGGGTAAGGGGGAAGAGGGAAGATGGTGAATATAGGGGGAGGGAAGGGGAAACTCTAAAAAAACAAGCTAAGAGAAGACCATGGAAAGCAGAAACTAAAGACTGGTATTATTATGATTAGAGAATAAAATAGTCGGACAACAAAGCTAGAATTTTATCTTTAATTTAGTGATTGGAACGTGTTGGCCTTTGGAATTTTCATGTTCTATCTTTATATTTTGTACAGTGTAGGGGCATCAACATCTCTGTACTGAATGCAGAGTCTGGCTTCTTGGGGTTTTGGTTTAATTTCTGTCTGTTTCTATGTTGAGTTCATGGTCACTTACCCTATATTTGACAAAGGTTAATCTATGTTTTGAATTTGTGATCAGGGCCAAGTATTTTGTTAGGATGGAGTTTCTTTTTAGGGATCTACAGTATGCTGTAGCAATCCAGCTTGTTCAGTTTTCTGAATAGGTGAATGGATGTGCTAGGGCCCACTGCAAGAAGCGAGAATCATAATGCAGTTTACAACATCAAAATAAAATTTGTTATAACTGTGCTTCTCTATGGTTCCTTGCTGTGCTAGTACCTTCCATCTCCCTTGTTTTTTGCAAAATATGGGCCCGATTCTGAGTTACGGGTTGTGGGGCTGCACGTCCAGCCGTCCAAACCCTATTCTCCTTCATGTTCTACCCACACAGCTAGAACTGAGGGAGGGGTCGGGGTCAGGGGCAGAGTGGAGCGGGGGCAGGCCGAGCCGGCAGGATGTAAAGGGCCAATTCAGGTCACGGCTCTGTATGTCCTGCCGGGTCAGAGGGGACATGCTGATTATTCCACCTCATAGGTGGAATAATCAGCACCGAGGGGCTGATCGGGCCTGGAGATCCCCCCCCCCCCCCCAGGGCCAGGTATGGGGTGTCCCCACCGCCTGATCCAGGCCCTGGCTGGCGAGCCATGGGTTGGATAGCGGGGAGGAGGGGGGCCTTAGCCGCATGAGCCGGGGTGCCTGCAGAGAGGATGTCCCTGCAGGCAGGCAGGGGCATGCAGGCCATTCTCCAGCCCGATTCTGTATGCTGCAGGAACGTATAGTTCCTGCGGTCCAGAATCGGGTCTTAATATACCCCGTCTTGCTTGAGGCCATCCAGATGACCTAGACTTGCCCCTTCATGAACCGGGCTCTATATATTTACACTTACTGAACACTAGACTAGCATTGGCATTGGTATGTTTTATATTAGATTCCCAACTTACATAATTGCCACATTTTTTTGTATATAAACAGCATAGCAAGATTTTGTAAATTATGTAGCTTTGCAGTGCTTTTCTTTTTTAAATTTTATATTCATTGAATTTTCTAATACATATCCAAGCATCACACTTGTTTGGAAAAAGGAACATAAGAAAGAAAAATAATAAACAATAGCAAACTGCAATAAGAAAATAAACAATGCTAGATCCCACAAGTCCACAAAGCCTGAGGGGGGCTGTGGTACTATACATGAAACAGAAGGGGAATAACAGGAAAATAAACGCCAACCTAAGTGCCTCAGCAGACTACTATTTAAAGCATCTGCATCGCAAGACTAATTGGACGGTGAAGAAATAGCGTGCCTTGCGTTAATAAAGGTTGACAATTCTGAAGGTTGGAAAAACACATATTAACTGAATTGCATTTAACTAAGCACTTACAGGGGAATTTTAGTATCAATATGTTTATTGAAAGATTTAAGTTAATACAATTATAAACAAAACAAGAAATGCAATCACCAATAAGAAATTAACAGTAAAAAGAAATAATAAAAAAGATACAAAATTGCATTAGTCCACATAACAATGAGTAAGAGCCCCAAATATTACAAATGTAACAGCAAATAATTAACAAGAAATCAAGAGGTAAAAAAAAAACCCTCCACAAAACAGCAGGTTTCACAAAACAAATAAGCAAAATAGAATCCTACTTCCTGTCAAGCAAAAAGCTTTCCAATTGAATAACATTAAAGAAACCATACGTACTACCCTGAAAAGCAATAATACATTTACATGGAAATCTAAGAAAAAATGTAGCACCCAGTTCCATTACCCTAGGCTTTAAAGCAAAAAGAAAAAACCTTTCCTACAGGCCTGAGTGGATTTAGAAATCTCTGGAAACACATAGAATTTATAACCACAAAAAGGCTTATCTTTATTTTTAAAATAAGCCTTCAAGACCCTCATTTTATCTGAATTGTAAAAAAAGGAAACCAAAAATGTGGCCTTTTTAATAATTGTATCAGTAGTATCTTCTATGAAATTAGTTAAATCTTTATCAATATCTAAAGGTAATACATCCACCCCATGAACTGCCTTATCCACCTGGCGCTTCCCCACTGGGAGGTAATTGAAAGAAAGCTTGATTGTACCAGGCTGGATACACAGTCAGGCCCTGTGTATAACATTATATTACTATGAGCCCTAAGAAAGAGTTAATATCATTTGTGGCTCCTTACTTAATACCATCCTTGAAAACTCTGTAGAAGTAACTGGGTGAAAGGTTCCAGATATGTAAACATTAGTCTTGTTATTAGAAAGATAAGTAAAAGGCAAGTTGTTTACCCAGCTTCTCAGTCTCTGTTCAGAGATATCAAACTGCCAGTGTTAGAATTAATTAGAATTAAGGCCTACATAGTCATGTCTGAGAATATATGTATGTCTTTTCATGATTGTCTATGACGTGCATGCCTATAGAAAAGTATGTTATGAATATACGTGACACTAGACATAGAATAGAATATGTATATTATGAATATACGTGATGTGAGATGTAGAATAATAAAGTGAAATTATGCTGTGTAATGGAATCTTTATCTATAAATAAAGTGGCCTAAAGCTATGATGTCAGAGTAAGCATAGGCAGAGGCCTAGCTTGCTCTCCAAAAGCTTTGGTTTGTTTTTATAATACACGTGTGTTGTGTATTATTTACTGATTTATCAATTAACCTTCTCATTGCCTTGTGTGTGGATTTCTGTTATACCCAAGAGCCCTGCCTCATTGTAGGTGAGGGGAGGTGCAGAGTATTCTTTCAGTTGGTGCCGTGCCAGATGGCGGAATTCTGCATTCAACACCACACTTGACGTATCTGTAACTCCAGTACCTTGGTCAGACCACAAGTTAATCATCTTCCCAATTCCCATCAAGAGCAAGACACTATCAAATTTCAACAAAAACTCTATCACATCAACAAAAGTATCATCTCGAAATTTCAGAGCCTTCAACAAAGAACTTATTCTTGCTCAAACTCATCCTCTCATCAATGACTCCTCTCTCAACCTGGAGAACTTGATCACTGCCTGGAACAGCAATATCAGCACTGTTGCACTACAACCAAATCAAAGTAACAACCCAAAGAAAAGAAAACCATCTCCCTGGTTCTCCCTTGATCTACGAACCTCCCTCATACACCTAAGAAGATTGGAAAAACGTTGGCGTCGATCACGCTCCACGGAAGACCTAGCAGCCTACAAATTACACCTATCCACGCACAGAGAATCAGTCATCGCCAAGATGAAACAATTCCACACTGATACACTGAAAAGATCACTAAATAAACCACGCGACCTTTTTAATCTAGTCAAGACCTTAGCTAAGGAGCCTTCATCCAAACAGCCCGAACTCATTCACCCACAAGTGTTCGCTGAATATCTACAATCCAAGCTACTAACAACTGACACCATTGCAACAATCCCCAATCAAGACTCCAACTGCCTATCTAACCTATCTATGTTCTCCACACCATCAAATAAACATGTCGAGAACATTATTGCTGCCCTTAACACATCCACAGCACAAACTGACCCTTGCCCAGCCTTTTGGATAAGGGAGCTACGAAGTGATCTTAGTCCTCTCATCACTAGAATGATGAATTTATCCTTCACATCTGGGTCTTTCCCATCAGCCCTCAAGAGAACATCCATTAGACCCCTCTTGAAGAATCCCAAACTCGACTCTCAGAAAGTCGAATCTTACAGACCCATAGCGAGTATTCCCTTTCTAGCAAAAGTAATTGAAAAGGTAGCTCAAAGTCAAATACAGGATCACATCGACACTGCATCCCCTCTAGACCAATGCCAGCATGGCTTCAGAGAGTTCCACGGTGTGGAAACCCTCCTCACTACCCTCTTCAACAACATCATCACAGGCATTGACAACATCCATCAAGGCTTTGTCCTTATTTTCCTGGACATTGCCGCTGCTTTTGACTCTGTACATCACGATCTGTTACTAGGGCGGCTAAAAGAAAAGGGCATCAACGACACTGCCCTGGCATGGTGCAGATCATACCTGGATCAGAGATGGCAGTATGTAACTTCAGGAACAGCAACCTCCACACCTTTCCATCAAAAACAGGGTGTGCAACAAGGGTCATCCCTATCATCACTCTTATTTAACATATACATACAGCCAGTCTGTAACATCATCAAATCTTTCAAGGTCGACTGTCTAATATACGCAGATGACATTCTCCTCTACATGCCTTTTTCCACACTCAACATGGATCTTTCACCGATAACCAAATGCTTTGATGCAGTGTCTGAATGGCTTCAATCCTAAAACCTCTGTATTCAGCACAGGAAAACGGAGGTTCTCTTCATCACTAGAGACCCATTGTTCACCCCCCCTTCCCACTTAAAAGTGAAAGAAGCCGAGCTCCAAACTAAGACTTCAATCCGATACCTGGGGATCACATTGGACCAGCATCTGGATATGAAATTACACATATCCAACGTAGTCAGAGCGATTTATCTAAAAATCCGGACACTCCGCCACCTTCGCTCCTTGCTTGATCCTGAAGATTTCCGAACCATATTCCAAGCGTTAACCCTACCGCACCTTGACTACGCTAATGCCGTTTTTCAAGGCCTCCCGCACTCCACCTTAAACCCCTTGCAACTTGCCATGAACACTGCGGCCAGAGTCCTCTACGGAGCATCAAGAAGAGACCATGTAACACCTATTCTAAAGCAGCTCCACTGGCTCCCCATACACGGGAGACTATTGTTCAAAACTTTAGTACTCACTTTCAAGGCTATCAAAGATATCACCTCCTCCTCTCTAATGAACCTCATTCAGACTGTTCCACTTAACAGATCCAGGAGAACTATATCTACAAACTCTCTAATAATCCCTAAGGCAGCAACTAAATGCACACGAGCTACATCTAACAGGGCTTTGAGTTTCTATGCCCCTAAGTGCTGGAACACTTTACCACCCGAAATTCGGGCTATCCCTGATCTAACCTCATTCAGAAAGGCAATAAAATCCCATTTATTCCCCAACTACTACCAGAACACCCTATCACCTTCCTGACCTCCAACCCTCATTGAACACCCAACCTTACTTAAGAATAACTCTGTCATATGTACATGTAAATACTTTGTAAATTGTTTCAGTTAAATTTTCCCCATGTATTATCCAAGTTCATTCTCCTGTTCAGTGTAAAACCAAACAGCTTTTTGTTCTGGTCTTTTTATTGTACTGTAAACCGCGCTGATCCCAAATAGTGCGGTATATAAGAGCTTGTAATAAATAAATAAATAATAAATAAGGGCAGAAGGTGCCAGAAGATTTGTGAGTATTACCAGTGATGGGTAATCTGTTAAGTAGACAGGCTCCATCTCAGATGCATGAGTGGCATGACAGAGCTAGGGCTTTAGTGTTTAGGAAAGGTAGCCCTTATTGTATGCTTCTATTGTATGTGTGAGAAGCATGGTGATGTAGCCATCGATTCCGTAGCACATAGTGATTCAGTGACAAAAGGTAATGTGAAATTGCAGTTTCCTTGGGAGGAGGGAACTTTCTCTGTAGATAAGGTCCATTGCCTGAGATATGAGTTAGCGGTTAAAGGTAAACCGTGCAATTGTGCTTACATGGTGGGAACGGATGGTACAAAACATTGGAATGTTTATGTTTTGAAACAAAAGATGTTTGTGTTAAGAAATGTAATTAATGACCAGCTGAGTGAGTGAAGATCACTCGTGTAGCAGAATTAAGAGAAAATGAAAATACTTAAAGAGCAGCAGCAGTTAGGGGGAGTAGAATTGTGTATTTTGGATATTTGGAATGTCTCCCAGCTCAAGGAATTGAGAGCATGTTTGAATCAAGAAACGGAAAGTGTTGTACTTGTAATAAGAATCTTAAAAGTAGTAATAGGTCATAGTGTTTCTGTTGCGAACGAATTAAGTGTTTCTGATGAACTTATTGATAAAAATGAGAGAGATTTGGACAGATATTATGATTCTTATAAAGAGGAGTGTGATCAATTATATTATGATCTAGGCTCTATTCTGGACATTCTACACCAGCAACATAATTTATGTTCTGCCACTGTTAATCTGAAGCAGCTGTGGGAAATGATATTGTGACTACTTAAAGAAGTGTTTGATTTGACTAAATCTTTTCCGAATTACAGGGATAACCCTGGTAGATTTGTGTCTTTATGGTCTCAAATAATTAACAGTTATAATCCCATTTGGGCAGCTCTAGATAATTTGCTCAGAACTGTGTTTTTTTTTAATCCAGCTGATTTTCATAGGGTTCGTGACAGACCCTGTGATAAGATTTCCAAGAGAAGATTCAAAGAGATAATTTTGTTTTTATGTAGAAAAAAATTGTTAGAATTCCTTACAGTAGTATGCAAACTTGTAAAGGATTGGTCGAGATTAACATCTCTAAGGCAGGATAGGGGTGAAAAGGTTACAGATTTTCACACTAGGTGTATGCTAGCTTTTAAAGACTATTCTGGTGAAGCAGAAGACACACCTTCAAGATTCACTAATATTTTTGTAAATGGTTTAATCCCGAGAATAAAAAGAAGTTTTAGAAACTTCAATAATAGATTGGCCAGCTAGAACAGCTGATGCAATTCTGGAAGGAGCTTGATACAGTGACATGAAATTTATCAAGGATCAGCAAGAAGAGCGAACTAAAATAGATGTGAAAAGACTAAATTGCTCAATCTACAGATTGTTTATACAGCCACCCATGGGCAAGGGGGAGAGGTAAAAACAGAGGAGGTTATGGGAATCCTCAGCGAGGGTGTGGACAGTCCAGAGAAATGCGTACTTGTTATACTGATCAGAGAGCTGATTTCCCTCCTCCCCCTCCGGTAACAGCTGAATTCACTCTATCCTGGCGGAGTGGGAAGTTATATTTCCAGCTGTATTCTCTCTCTGAAGTGCCATCTCTTGCAGATGCCAGTACCATTCATCCTGCTCTTGGAGAAATTCCTTCTACCTTGTGGGCAGTGCCGGGATCTAATGTCGGATGTCTTTCTATCCCGCCTGTAAAAATCACCGTGAAACCTGGAGTTCAGCTTCCTAGACTCAAGCAGTATCCACTGCCAGCAGCTGCCATTGAAGGAATTCGTCCTGTGACTGAAGATCTTCAGAAACAAGGTGTCATTTATTCTACAACTTCATCATGTAAGACTCCAATTCTTCCTGTACTAAAGGCTGACGGTAAGACTTAGAGTTGTATAAGACCTGCGAGCAGTAAATAATGTGATTTTGCCAATTTTTCCCTTGGTACTTAGTCCACATGATATCTGGACACAGATACCTTCAGGGACTACCTGGTTTTCTGTTGTAGATTTGAGTTATTTTTCAGTGAGAATTTGCAAAGAAAGCCAATTTTTATTTGCTTTCCATTTTGAAAATAAACAAAATATTTGGACCATTTTGTATCAAGGATACACTGACAGTCCTGCATATTTTCACAGGCCCTAAGAACTGCATTATTTGATGTAAGACTCGACCATTCCTCTTTAGTTCAATATGTGGATGATTTGCTTTTATGTTCACCATGTTATGAGTTTGTTTGTCAGATTCTTTGTCTCTATTAGCTCATATTACTAATTTAGGTTTGAAGGTTAATCTGTCTAAACTGCAATTTGTATCTCAAAATGTTACTTTCCTGGGTGTTGTTTTAACACCATCTGGTCGTGCAATTACCTCTGCTAGATTGAAACCTATTCTGTCATTGCCTTTTTCCAGCGACACCAGTGTTATTGCGTAGCTTCCTGAGTTTATTAATTTTCTGTAAATAATGGCTAGCAAATTTCTCAGATCTTACTGCTCCGCTTTATGCTCTCATTTTGGAAAGAAGGATCTGAAGGCCTCATTGTACCCACATTATCACAGTGGGAGGTTTGTTTTAAATGTAAAAATTGCACTGGGAAATGCACCATGTTATTGTATATGATTATTCTTTACCATTCAAATTGTATGTGGCTATTTCTGATTCCTCTGCTACCTGTGTGCTTTTATAAGCTTTCCCAACTGGTTGCAAGCCAGTAGGCTATTTCTCAAAGCAATTTCATGCAGTGACTTTGGGACTCCCACTATGTCTACGTAGTTTGGTAGCAGTGGCTTTTGCAATTGAAACTTACTGATTTTCTGGTTCTACAGCGCCCTTTTGTTCCATCTAACCAAGACTCAGCCTTTGTCCTCCACACGTTTTATTGACTCTGGAATTAATCATTTCTCCGCTTCATGTTTCAGTATGTACTACATCAATATGCAACCCTTCAACACTTGTGGAGGAGGATGGGTCTCATGATTGTTTTCAAACTATTTTGAAATTCTCCCAGGCTAGTCATCATCTTTCCCCTCTGCCTTTATCAGCCCTGGATACGACTTTATTTGTGGATGGTTCTGCTTTCAGGGATGAAAAGGGAAAACTTAGTATTCCACGCTTTAAAACTTCATATTCCACGCTTTAAGAAAAGTGGAAGGAAGTCCAAAAAATTGCCAGCATGGTTTAAAGTTGAGGTCAGAAAGGCTGTTGTTGCCAAAAAAGCATCTTTCAGGAAATGGAAAAAAGAGCCAAATGACGAAACCTGGAAACAGCACAAGTACTGGCAAGTCAAATGCAAGGCATTGATAAGGCAGGCAAAGGGAGAATTTGAGAAGAAGCTTGCTGCGGAAGCAAAAACGCGAAGTAAAGACCTTTTCAAGTACATTCGTAGCAAAAAACCTGTGAGAGAGTCAGTTGGTCCATTAGATGATAAAGGGGTTAAAGGAGCACTAAGAGGCGACAAGGCGATAGCGGAGAGACTGAATGAATTCTTTGCTTCAGTCTTTACTGAGGAAGATGTAGGGATGTTACCCATGACTGAAGTGGTATTTAAAGGTGCAGAAGAATTGAAGGAAATATCGATATATCGGGAAGATGTATTACAACTATTAGATAAATTGAAGAGTAGCAAATCACCTGGGCCGGATGGTATACATCCAAGGGTGTTGAAAGAACTGAAATATGAGATTGCAGACCTGCTATTAGTAATCTGTGAACTATCATTCAAATCATCTCTAATACCTGAAGATTGGAGGATCGCCAATGTAACACCAATTTTTAAAAAGAGTTCCAGGGGTGATCCAGGAAACTACAGACCGGTGAGCCTGACATCAGTACCAGGAAAAATGGTAGAGACCATCATAAAGAATAAAATTACTCAGCATGTAGATAGTCATGACCTAATGGGAGACAGCCAACATGGCTTTAGACAAGGAAGATCTTGTCTTACTAATCTGTTATGTTTTTTTGAAGGAGTGAATAATCAGGTGGACAAAGGTGAGTCAGTTGATATTGTGTATCTGGACTTTCAGAAAGCCTTTGACAAGGTCCCTCATGAGAGACTTTTGGCAAAACTAAAGAGTCATGGGATAGGAGGCAGTGTACTATTGTGGATCAGGAACTGGTTAAAAGATAGAAAGCAGAGGGTAGGGCTAAATGGCCAATTTTCCCAATGGAGAAAGGTGAATAGTGGTGTACCCCAGGGATCTGTGCAGGGTCCGCTGCTTTTTGACATATTCATAAATGACCTGGAAAGTGGAATAACGAGAGCTTATCAAATTTGCAGATGACACAAAACTATTTAAAGTTGTTAAAACCCAAGAGGATTGTGGAAAATTGCAAGAGGATCTTGATAAATTGGAAGACTGGGCATCAAAATGGCAGATGAAATTTAATGTGGACAAGTGCAAGGTTATGCACCTAGGGAAGAACAACCCAAACTATGGTTACACGATGCAAGGTTCCACATTAGGAACTACCACCCAGGAAAAAGATTTAGGCGTCATTGTGGATACCATGTTAAAACCCTCGGCCCAGTGTGCAGCAGCTGCCAAGAGAGCAAATAGCATGCTAGGTATGATAAGGAAAGGAATGGAAAATAAAACAAAAGATATTATAATGCCTCTATATCGTTACATGGTGAGACCGCACCTTGAATATTGTGTGCAATTCTGGTTGCCGTATCTTAAAAAGGATATAGCGATTTTAGAAAAGGTTCAGAGAAGAGCCACCAAAATGGTAAAGGGGATGGAAGAATACTCCTATGAAGAAAGGCTAAAAAGGTTAGGGCTCTTTAACCTGGAAAAGAGACAGCTGAGGGGAGATATGATAGAAGTCTATAAATTAATGAACGGAGTGGAACGGGTAAACGTAGATCGATTGTTTACCTTATCAGAATATAGAAAGACTAGGGGACATGCAATGAAGCTACAGGGTAAACTTTTTAAGACTAATAAATGAAAATATTTTTTCACTCAACGTGTAATCAAACTCTGGAATTTGTTACCGGAGGATGTAGTAAAGGCTGTTAGTGTAGCTGGGTTTAAAAAAGGTTTGGACAAGTTCCGGGAGGAAAGGTCCATAAACCATTATTAAGAAAGGACCCAGGATATCAATGCTTGAACCAATACAAGCATTGTGGAACCTGTGTCCCTTGGGGAAACTGCTAGGTACATATGACCTAGATTGGCCTCTGTTGGAAACAGAATACTGAGCTTGATGGACCTTGGTCTGACCCAGTATGGCATATCTTATGTTCGTGTAGGCTATGCAGTCACTACGGTTAATGATGTTGTGGAATCAGCTTCTTTGCCATTTACTAGTGCACAGTTAGCTGAAGTGTTTGCATTGACACGTGCACTTGAACTTTCCAGGTATCTTTTGGCAAATGTCTATACAGATAGTGCCTATGCGTTAAGCATTTTATGGGATTTTGGCAATATTTGGCAGCAACGAGGGTTTTTGACTTCTGCTAATAAACCAATTAAACATGCTGCATACATTCACCGTTTGTTACAGGCTGTCCTCTTGCCAGCACACGTTGCAGTTTTGAAATGCAAAGGACATTCTTCTGCTGAAGATTTTGTGTCAAAGGGCAACCAATTTGCAGACCAAGAAGCACGACGAACTGTTCTTCAAGCATCGGTGTCACAGACAGTGCTGTATTTAACACCGTCTAATATGACTTTGTTTTCCCTTTCATCTTTCTTGCAGCAATAGCAAGATACTTCCTTTGAAACCCAGACTCTGACTTCATGGGGTGCATCCTGTGATGCTCAGGGCTGCTGGAAAGAGGATCATCTGCTTATTTGTCCTGACAGTCTTTTGTTTCTACTTGCCCTGTTCCTGCATTATAAGCTTTACCGCTGTGGCTATGAATTATGTCTTTTTGGTTCTCCGGTATCACCTGAACTTCTGTTATTTTTTTTCTTTGACACAGCTCGTCTGCACTGTTTCAAGACTGGCACTGTAGGGTCAGCTTAGGGTCAGTTATTAAGATTTCTGCCTTCCGAACTCTTTTTGATTTTGCAGCCTGTTTTGCAGATCTGCCCTGTGCCAGAGGAGGGAGGTGGTATTTGTTTGGTGGTCACTTGTCTTTTCTCTGAGTTTATTCCTCTTTGGGGTGTACTTTTTGTTCTTTCTTCTTGTCTGGGTCCAGTCTTTGTTGCAAGTGTCTGGGAGGGTATTGAAAATTTGGTTTGGTGTTAAGAGACAACTGCACACTCCTTATCATCCGCAAAGCTCTGGCCAAGTGGAACGGATGGCTAGGACACTCAAAGGTCACTTACGCACTCTGACACAGGATTGAGCTTCAGATTGGACAGAAGCCCTTCCTTTTGCCCTTATGGCAGTGTGTAATTCCCCCAGCCTGACACCATATGAAATAGTTACTGGACGTCCAGCTACCTCTCCACATGAATTGGCAGTTATCTCAGATCCCCAATTGTTGCACAGCAATATTTTGACTTATTGTTCACGGTTGCACTCAGTCCTGTCTGTTTCTCCTTTATTGCAATTGAATCCTCAACGAGATGACAGAATCATCATATCCAGAATCATCAGAATCATTATATCCAGAAGTGAAGTCACCAGACTGGGTCCTGATTAAGAATTTGCATCCAAAGACACTTTTGGCTCCCAAGTTCCTAGGTCCATTCCGTCTGCTCCTGGTGGGATACTCAGCTTGTAAAGTGGAAGGACACTCTCGTTGGATACATCTTACACAGTGTAAAAGGCTCCTTCACAGGATCCAGAAGGTGGTTCCCTGCATCAGTGAATCAAGAGATTGCAACGCAGAGACTCATTGGACAACCGTGATATTACAGAAAAAGACTATCAGGATTTAAGTGTTTTTTGAATGAACTAATTATGCAAAACACCTTCTTCCAGCATCTATACTGTTGCTTAGGTGGATAAAGTTAATTTGAATTAGTGTTTTACTGATATATATGCAATGACCTTTTGGCACTTAACCTCTACTTTATGAAAAGTTTGCGAATTAGAGGGTAGTTATAGCTATAGTATATGGCTTCATCATATTAAGAAAAGTAGGTGTATTTTCATTTTGTTTTAGAACATTTATTTTTGGATTATAGTTTCAGATATTTAGAGGTTTGCTAAGAATGTTTCTCTGTCTGGTCTTAGTTGTGCTGTGGCATATGGTTTATGAGGCAGTACTGCATTTAGAATCTTGGGAATGTTATGGGAAATACCCAAATATTTTTGAGTCACATTTACACTCAGTTACAGAAGACATTTTAATCTAATGGTCTCATATAAACACAGAAGTAAAGAATAAAGAAGACAAAGATCATGACAACTGGCATAATCAACAGGTTCATCGTTGAAGGAGAAGAAATTGAAATTGTGAACAACTTTAACTTACTTGGATCAACTATCAATAAAGAAGCAACAAGCAGTCAAGAAATCAGACGACACATTGCTCTTGGCAGAATGGCTATGAAAGACCTAGATAAGATTCTCAAGAGCAGAGATGTCTCTCTCCATACAAAGATTCGACTTGTTCAAGCCATGGTATTTTCAATAACATCATATGGATGTGAAAGCTGGACAGTGAAAAAGACAGATAGGAAGAAAATTGATGCCTTTGAATTATGGTGTTGGCGGCGAATACTGTGTATACCATGGACTGCCCAAAGAACAAACCGGTCGGTACTAGAGGAGATCAAACCTAAGCTTTCTTTAGAAGCTCAGATGACAAGACTTCGACTTTCATACTTTGGACACATCATGCGAAGAGAGAAATCATTAGAGAAAGACATTATGCTTGGCAAGATAAAAGGTCAACGCAAAAGAGGAAGGCCAGCAATGAGATGGATCGATACAATAACAGCAGCTACGGGTACCAGTCTGTCAACAATGAGCCGCCTGACTGAAGACCGAACACAATTTAGGATAGCTATCCAGAGGGTCGCCATGAGTCAACTCCGACTCGACGGCACTTAACAACAACAACATATAAACACAGAACCTAGAGTAGTTAGCTCTATGCCTCTAAAGTCCCCTCCAATATGTTTCATGGCTCAAAGTACAGGGAACAAGGTAGGGGACATCCCATGGAACATCTGTAAAATAGTAATGCTACATAATTCTTCTATTTGGTATAAGAAATCCCACATAAGAAAATCCTATATTTCAGTAGTACAATTACTGCAAGTTCAAGGGAACCAATTGCATGGGTTTCCCCTTATTAGGGTATTACCATCCCTGGGAATGTAATTTATCTGTTGGAATTAAAGAAATGAACATTATTCAGTGGGCTCTGAATAATTGTACACAGAATACATCTTGTCCCCACAAATTGACGATTTGGGAAAATGGATTAGTGGCTTTAGAAGTTAGATTATTTTGTATGTGGTAATCTTGCAGACCAGAGGTTGGTCAGGTACTTGCTATGTTGCCCAGTTAGACACCCCGTGGCGGGGTTTTTTTTTCTGTACCAAAATATTACTTTATTAGCCTAGAATCGCATGGTTTTAGACTATCTCCTAGCGAAGGAAAATGGCCTGTATGGATTAATTATTTATTTATTTATATTTATTTATGTATTTTATGTATTATTATTATTATTATTATTAATTATTGTTTGCTTGATGATGAAGGAAAAATAGTGAAAGGCCTACTAGATAAGGTTAGAAATCGTACTTTTGTATCAAGTAGTAGTTATGTAAGTTCTTTTTCTGATTTTTTTGATTCTGTTTCTTCTTTCTGGAGTTTATTATCTAGGCCCCTGCAAGGCATATTAGCTTCATTATTTGGCTTATTAGGGATTATATTATACTGATGTCTGAGTTTCCTTATCTGTGAAATGATTCTTTACAGAATCAGAGGAAGGACCGAAAGAAAGCTTGATTGTACCAGGCTGGATACACAGTCAGGCCCTGTGTATAACATTATATTACTATGAGCCCTAAGAAAGAGTTAATATCATTTGTGGCTCCTTACTTAATACCATCCTTGAAAACTCTGTAGAAGTAACTGGGTGAAAGGTTCCAGATATGTAAACATTAGTCTTGTTATTAGAAAGATAAGTAAAAGGCAAGTTGTTTACCCAGCTTCTCAGTCTCTCAGTCTCTGGTCAGAGATATCAAACTGTCAGTGTTAGAATTAATTAGAATTAAGGCCTACATAGTCATGTCTGAGAATATATGTATGTCTTTTCATGATTGTCTATGACGTGCATGCCTATAGAAAAGTATGTTATGGGGGGGCGGAGCCCGATGTCCAGCGGGATGGTCGCATAACGCTGAGGCTCCCGAGAGGCCTACTCAGAATCCTGAATTAACACCGGACATACTTGAATTTCTGCTCTGATCTTGCCGGGGCACATTGGTGAGATGGCGGGGACTAAACCTACGCGCCTGGAATTTGGATCTCCAGCGGCTTCTCACGGCAAACGCTCCAAAACTGAACCCCCGTCCCCGCAGAAGGGGCTGGCGTTGCGCGAGGGACCCGAAATGCAGCAGGAAATCCTCGCAGAAATTAGAGGGGTCAAGGACCTCGTGCAGTCAAACGGTGAAGCACTTCGAGCGCTGAGGGAAGATCTTGGTGTACTGCAAGGCAGGCTAGAGGGGCTCTCTTCGCGTCAGGACAAAATGGAGAGTATATTAGACTCCCATGTGGTCCGGCTGTCCAAACTCGACAAAGTTGAACGTCAGGTGCGGGCCTTGCAGAAAGAAGTGGAAGATGGCAATAATAGAGCGCGCCGCAACAACCTACGACTCGTGGGCATACCGGAGGGAGCGGAATCGGGAGACATGAAGGAGTTCTTATGTAAAATCCTCCCTTCCCTGCTCCAAATCACTTTTGTCAAAGAATTGGAGATCGATCGCGCTCACCGTGTACCCACAACCATAACGCTCAACAGGAAGACCCCGCGGCCTATTATTTTTCGACTTTTGAGATATCAACATGTGGAACAAATTCTCAGTGCCTCCCGGGCAAAGGGCCATATGGAGTTTGAGAGTCACAAGGTCTCCTTCTATCCTGACTTGGCTAAACCCACGGTCGACCGCCGAAAGCGCTTTCTGGAATTCCGGCCGAGGCTTCAACAACTACAAGCACGTTACGGCCTGATGTACCCAGCCAAACTCCGAGTCACGCTTCACAATCAGACAAGAACATTTGAGGACCCTGATCTACTAGCGGAGTTTTTGGACTCTAAAGAAGCCGACTTGATGCGCTGACTTCCAGAATATTCCTGCCAGTACTCTCATGTCCGCTGTACCTGCCATATTGGATTTACCGCGGCTCAGCGAAGAGTCTATCGAGGGCGATTTGTTGCCTTATTTTGAAGATATCTGTGACCCGACTCCATCTACCCATAGTAGCCTCGATGAGTATCAGGGACAGTGTTACTTATGGACTCTGGTGTTTCTTTTCTTTTATTATGTCTCTATCTTCCTCTCTGGGGCCTCCTCCCGCAGACATGTGGTCGCCATATTCATTGGGGGTTTTGCTTCTTCTCTGAGTTACTTTGGTACATACTTTTCAATATGGGTGTATTGGCCAGCATACTTGGTGTTTATGTCATTATTGTACAGATTCTGATTATGTTGTAAGTTTTCAAGCGCCCTTACCTAAAATGTCTATTATCGATTGATGGCACCATGTAAGATTTTCTCATTGAACGTACAAGGAATCAATAATCCGATAAAACGGAGGAAAATCCTAAGCTATCTAAGTCATGAAGCTGCGGACCTGATTTTCCTCCAAGAAACACATTTCAATTCGAAGGAAGCTCTCAAACTCAATATTAAACCTTACATGGTGGCCGCCTATTCCCCAGCCGTTTCTAGGGAATGTGGGGTGCCATATTGGATAGGAAATCTCTGCACGCTACTATTATTGCGACTTGCTCAGATACAGCGGGTAGACGGTCCAGAGTTCACCGCAAGATAGGTCACTTTAAAGTTACATGTATATGCCTTTATGCTCCTAATGTGGATGACCCTGCTTTTGCTAATATTGCTCAGGTTGTGCAGGCCTCTGCTCACACCTCATTGATATTGGGGGGGATTTCAATTTAGTTCTTGATCCCCTGATTGACAAATAGCCGCTTAGGACAAGTGGTCCCCCCAAGAGTCACATCGCGCTTACCTCTGTGATCAAAGATATTGTTCTGGTTGATCTATGGAGGTTACTACACCCCAATGAGCTTGACTTTACCTTCTCCTCTTCCCCTCACAAATCCCAGTCTCGTATAGATTTCTTTCTAATATCAAAACTGTTAGTTCCTTAGGTGGACGCTGCAAAGATTCACTCCTAGCATATTTCAGATCATGCTGCTATTTCTTTTCAATTACACATTACTGCACTCCATGGGCATTCGGGGGCCTGGTTCTTTGATAGAGCCCTATTAACTCAACCAGAGTTCCGGTTCGAAATTCGAGCAGCCATACATGATTACTTCCAGACCCAGGTACTCCAGGGGGATCTGGACACCCCAACAGCTCTTCTCTGCAGCTCGTTGGAAAACCTTTTCTGATTTATACAGGGAATTTGCGTTACCAGCGAAACATTACTTTCAATTGATGCAGCTTCTATGCTGCCTCAAAAGTGCTCCAATCATGCTGCCCTCTGTCCCTACTAAGGACGGGCTATTAGAACTAATTTACTCTATTAGTAGTACACATGGGGTAGCCTCTAACTTTTCTAAACCATTATGTCAGGGTACAGATACTGCCACTTGTAGAGTCCAACAAGCCTGGGATCGCTAATCGCAAACCACTTTAACCCCTGTGCATTGGAGCGTTTTCTGAGCGAATAGTGCGGGTTTCCCGATCTGCCTCAGTTCCCCAAACTCTCTTCTTCTTTTTTTGCACATAGATGTTCTTATATTCCAGGAAAATAGCCAAATGGAACGCAACTGCCAGGGACTAGTGTTGGTCTTGCCATACTGATGTGGGAACCCTCGCTCATGTTCTTTATGAATGTCCTTACTACAGGTTTACTGGGGGCGGGTCTGGGGTCGTATTCCATTTATCTTACACCTTCACGAGCCTCTTTCTTGAAAGACTGTGGGACTCCGCTGAGTGGCGGAGGTCCCCTCTCTTCCTAAGAAGGGTCGCTTTCTCCTGATTTCACGCTGGGTATAGCCATATGTTTAATCACGTGGACCTGGAA
Source organism: Ichthyophis bannanicus (assembly GCA_033557465.1). Classification (NCBI taxonomy): domain Eukaryota; kingdom Metazoa; phylum Chordata; class Amphibia; order Gymnophiona; family Ichthyophiidae; genus Ichthyophis; species Ichthyophis bannanicus. The sequence goes on from CM066031.1 coordinate 248,420,186, forward strand.
GGATAGCTCTCGACTTACTGTCAATGATTATTGGAACCTTGTCTGCTTATATAGTAAATATGAGCAGATATCTTGGAGAGCTATATTCCATATCCAAATTCATTCTCGCTTGTCTAAATGGCAGATGCTCCATGATCATGTACAATCTGCTCATTGCTCCGACATGTCTGCTTAATGTACATTCATCATGTTTCAGATTACTGTTAGGTTTTGTAACACAATAATGTCAGTACACGCCCGCTTCGGGAATGATTTAGTTTTCTAGAGAAGAAGCAGGGGGGAGGGGGGTGGCAGGGGTTTACTTTGGTGTATGTATCATATTCCATGTATGTATTGTCTTTTGCTGTATGTCTTCCTTTCCTTTGTTGTTGTAAAACGAAAATAAAGCATTTAAAAAAAAAAAAAGAAAAGTATGTTATGAATATACGTGACACTAGACGTAGAATAGAATATGTATATTATGAATATACGTGATGTGAGACGTAGAATAATAAAGTGAAATTATGCTGTGTAATGGAATCTTTACCTATAAATAAAGTGGCCTAAAGCTATGATATCAGAGTAAACATAGGCAGAGGCCTAGCTTGCTCTCTCAAAGCTTTGGTTTGTTTTTATAATACAAGTGTGTTGTGTATTATTTACTGATTTATCAATTAACCTTCTCATTGCCTTGTGTGTGGATTTCTGCTATACCCAAGAGCCCTGCCTCATTGTAGGTGAGGGGAGGTGCAGAGTATTCTTTCAGTAATAAGAAGAATGAATAACAATCTTATAAGAAAACAACAAAACTTCGCTGACATATTTGTCCAGCAAAATCTGAGGAGAAAGCAAAGATGACTTAGGAAAATTTAAGAAGCGTAGATTCAATGCTATGGAGGGTTAAGTGGCTTGCCCAAGACCACAAGGAGCACCTGTGGGACTAGAAACCCCAGTCCTTCCGGCCCAAGGTTGCTGTCCTCTAGTGGGATTTGAACCCCCGACCTTCCGGCCTGAAGTACCTTGCCCCAACCACTAGGCCACTCCTCCACTGGACATCTCCGCCGCTTTCGACTCTGTGAGTCATAACATACTCCTACAACGCTTGAAAGATAAGGGGATTCAAAGCACAGCACTCGAGTGGTGTAAATCCTACTTATCTAACAGGTGGCAACAAGTAAAAACAGGCTATGAATCCTCAGAACCATTCCTGCAATCACAGGGAGTACCCCAAGGATCGTCCCTATCGGCACTAATGTTTAATATCTACATGCAACCGATATGTGACTTGATCAGATCCTTTAATGTACAATGTCTCGCTTACGCAGACGACATCCTCCTATATATGCCATTCTCAATTGAACACCCAGTATTCTCCCCAATAATCAACTGTTTTGAAGCTGTAGCCGAATGGTTGCTATCTCAAAACCTTCGGATTAACCACAACAAAACTGACGTTCTTTTTGTCACAAGGAACCGTAAGTTCATACCTCCTCCATCACTTCTCGTCAACAACATAGAGTTGAAATCAAAAGCCACCATCCGTTACCTCGGCATTACATTGGATCAGCACTTGGATATGACAACGCATGTCAAGAACATCACAAAAACTATATATTATAAGATTAAATCGCTACGTCACCTCCGCTCCCTACTTGATCCCACAGACTTCCGAACAACCTTCCAGGCATTAGTCCTCCCACACCTGGATTTTGCCAACATCATCCTTCATGGCCTCCCTCAATCAACTTTGAATCCGCTCCGCCTAGCCATGAATACAGCTGCCAGAGTCCTTTCCGGCTCTTCAAGATCTGACCATATAACACCCATCATGAAAGAACTGCATTGGTTGCCATTACATGCCAGAATCCAGTATAAGTCTTTAGTCCTTACTTTCAAGGCACTAAATAACTGCCCCCCTACGCCAATCAGCAAGCTCATCCACGTCACCCTGGAAAACAGAAAAAGGAGAACCACATCAATGAACACCTTAATAGTCCCGAAAATAATAACGAAGTGCTCTAAGGCCACCTCCAACAGGGCCTTCTCCTTATTTGCACCTCTAAACTGGAATGCGCTACCTCCCGAAATCCGTGCTATCAAAAACCTAATCCTATTCAGAAAGGCATTGAAATACCACCTGTTTACAAAACACTACCCAGAAGTCAACCTAGACATTAACAAAACTAGCTCCTCAATACAACCTGAAAAGGGCTAGTTGGTCAACCTTCTCTCTAGTCCTATTAGTGAACCACATCGCAACATCCAAACGAGTTTCATATTACTATATATAACATTAAGTTAATCTGTACATAGTTCCCCCGGTTGTCCTATTGTTGAAATTCCCTGTTCAATGTAAAACTCAATGTTACTTGTATGCATTGTAGTATGTTACTTGTATGCATTGTAGTATGTTCTTGTTCAATGTACACCGCACTGATTGTAATAGCGCGGTATAAAAGAATTGTTAAATAAATAAATAAATAAATAAATGCCCTAGCACTATTCTCCAATGACTCTAATTTATAGCAAGTACATAATGAATCTTTAATAAACACAGAACTAGTCTGCTGTAATTTAGATAGCTGTTTATTCAATGTAGAAACAGCGCTGGCAACCTCTACTAATTGTTTATCTATCTCAGCGAATTTGTGGTGAGCTTCTTGTAGAAAAACATAAAGACTCAAAAGATGTAGATACTTTAATATCAATACTGGCAATAGCAGATCACAAAACCTTTAAAGTGACATCCTCAGGTGGAGGATTCAATTTAACACCAGTTGTAACAGCGACAGATTTAGGCAGTGGTCCCAGAGAATAAGAAAATAAAAGACACTTGTCAGCACTATTGTCCATAGTAGACGAAAGCTGGGGGGCAGGAAAAGGAGGAGGCATTCGCTCCATGGAGATAAGAGTTGCCCCTTTGGTAGGAGAGCACATCCCAGGGAGAGTCAAGAAATGTTTGTCAAGGGGACCAACAACTTTACCATCCCCCATAACAGCAGGGCCTGCATCACCAGTCGACTTCTTGTTCTTCCGTTTCCCCATAGTTCAAAGATAACAGCCTCAGTAAACAAACAAATAAATGGAAGAAACTCAGTAGTACCTTATTCAGCTGCCATCTAAGAAGATTTCCTCAAGATGCCGACGGATGCCGAAGGGGCACCAAAGGGGTGTGTCCTGCCCCTTTGGGCATGCCCCTTCAGGCCACGGCCCAGAGGGTCTTAGGGCAGGAAGTTATAGCCCCACAGGATCCCAAGATGATCCAGGCAAGGAGAGTAGATGGTCAAAAAACTGCTGGAGGGTCCTCCGCTGCACACTCTTGTGCACAGCACCCTCACACGGCACACTGGCAGACTCCAACTTCACCCGAACAAAGAGAGCTCAACTCAGAGCACACTGGGCCTTAGGGCAGGAAGTTATAGCCCCACAAGACTCCAAGATGATCCGCGCAACGAGAGTAGATGGTCAAAAAACAGCCGGAGGGTCCTCCGCTGCACACTCCCATGAACAGCTCCCTCACACGTCACACTGGCAAACTCCGACTTCACCCTCACAAAGAGGGCTCAACTCACCTTAAAGGAGAATTTTAAAAAGAAAATTGCCCCCAATTGCAGAATACCTGCCTTCAAAAGCAAGAATTCTTTTTGTCGTTTCTGAGTCTCACGAGCGAGATCCGGGAAGACCCTTGCATTACAGCCAAGGAAAGGGACTTGTCGTTTCTTAAAGAAAAGCTTGAGAAACCAGTCCCGAACAGGCAACAATGCACAAGTGACCAAGAGCATCACCAAAGTAATAGTCTCTGACTGGAGGTCTTCAAGTAGGGTAGAAACATTTAAAGTGTCCATTTACTGGGTTCCCCTGAAGATTCTCTCTTTCCCACTGGAAGATAATAAATACGCAAGAGAAATGGAACCGTGTCTTTGGCTACCTGCAGTAGCTCTGTTAAATATCCTCTGAACATCTCCCGAGAGAAGACAATAGAAGATTTAGGGAAATTGATAAACCTTAAATTGCAAGTCCTAGATAAATTCTCCAAAGATTCCTATTTAGCTCTGACACCAGTTAATTCCTCAATGATAGTAATGTTGGAATCCTGAACAGAGTCAATCTTCACAACATGTTCTGCAATAGAACCTTTAAACTCTTCTATCGCAGTTTGTTGCTGGAAATAACAGAGGCTTGATCTTCTTTCTTAGCTTGCAATTCACTGCCATTGCTTTCATTTTCTATCCTCTCGATCCCTTCTGGATCCACTGCAATCTGGCTTTCGTCCTTTACATTCTGCCGAAATGGCTCTTGCCAAAGTTTCCAGTGACCTGTTCCTGGCAAAATCCAAAGGCCTTTACTCAATTCTCATCCTTCTTGACCTTTCTGCAGTTGTTGACACTGTTGACTACCACCTTCTCCTCAATATCTTGTCCTTGTTTGGTTTTAAGGGATCTGTGCTATCTTGGTTCTCTTCTTATCTCTCCCATCACACTTTCAGCATTTGTGCTGATGGATCCTCCTCCACTGCTATCCTGCTCTCAGTTGGTGTACCCTAAGGGTCTGTCTTGGGCTCACTCCTTTCCTCTCTCTATACCCAGTATCTTGGTGCACTTATTTCCTCCTATGGTTTTCAGTACCATCTTTACGCTGATAACTCTCAGATCTACCTCTCTACACCTGAAATCTCTCCAGCAATCCAGGCCTGGATTTCTGCCTGCCTATCTGACACTGCTGCCTGGATGTCTCACTGCCATTTGAAATTGAACATGGCCAAAACAGAGCTTCTTATTTTCCCCCTAAACCCACCTCTCCCCTCCTCCTTTCTCAATCTCTGTGGATAATGCTCTATTACTCTCGGTTTCCTCGGCCCGCAACCTTGGGGTTAGCTTTGATTCCTCCCTCTCCTTCTTCACACACATTCAACTTATAGCTAAAGTCTATCACTTCTTTCTCTATAACATCAGCAAAATTTGCCCCTTCCTCTCTGAATACACTAATAAGATGTTTATCCACTCTTTAGTCACCTCCTGTCTAGACTATTGCAACCTCCTCCTTGCTGGTCTCCCTCTGTATAATCTCTCTCCCCTTCAATCTGTTCCAAACTCAGCTGCATGGCTAATCTTCTGCCAGCCTCAATATGCTCTTATAATCCCGCTTCTCAAGTTGCTTCATTGGCTTCTTATCTGTTTCTGTATCCAGTTCAAACTTCTCCTACTGACTTATAAATGCACTCATTCTGCTGCGCCTCACTACCTTTCCTCTCTTATCTCTCCCAACAACCACTCTTCCGGCAAATTGCTTCTATCTGTGCCCTTCTCTTCTACTGCCAAATCCAGACTTCAATCCTTCCACCTTGCTGCTCCTTATGCCTGGAACAAACTACCTAAATCTGTACTGCAGGCTTTCTCTCTGACCCTTTTCAAATCCAGGCCGAAATCTTTTGGATCCTTGTATCCTATATGTTTCCTTACCTTTCCCCTAGATGTATCCTTGTCCTCAGCTGTTGTGCTGTCTGTCTTGACTAGATTGTAAGCTCCAATGAGCAGGAACCGTCTCTTACACGTGTCTGTACAGTGCTGCATATGCTTTGTAGTGCTAAACAAATGATCAGTAGTAGTAGTGGTAGAAATTGCTGGATTGGACTAGACTCAGCTACAGCTAACAACAGGTCCCAAATCATCTCAAGGGTAAACCTTTCCAGTCTTATTGGAGTCACTGCTGCAGAGAACACTTATGAAGAAACCAGATGCTGTATTGCACCGCTATGATATTAAATTCAAGAGCAAACAGCTACACGTGCATAGTATTTAATAAGCTATTTAATATAACAACTAACTCGACAATATAATAATAAGTTAGTGATATTACAAGGACAACACATAGAACAGTTGATATTGCATCTCCAAACTCCCTGACATCATTGCAGAGCAATTTACCAAACTCTGACATCATCACAGCCCCTTTATCATCAGTTGGGAGAGCCACAGCAAAGGCTGGAGAAAGGTCTGTGATCCTTCACGCGCTGACCAGGTGAATATCAGCTCTCTACCTGTTATGGATTTTCTAGCTCTTTTAATAGGCTGTAACAAATGTGTCACAGCTGGACCGCATGACTCCTCACATGAGGTTTATTCTCCACCCCATACACCTTTGCTAAACAGTAATTTCTGACCAGTCCTTCTCCAGCCTTTGTTTGTTCTCCGAGTTAATAAACAATTCTGGTCAGTCATTCCCTACACTTTTGGTCTCTGGGCTAGTAAACAGCTGGCTCAGCATGATTCCTTATATATGGGATAGTTCAAAAGTTCAATATTCCTTGCTGATTCAAATAAATCTTTAATTTGTAATACAGATGTGCTACAGAGGGAGCAGACAGCAGCATGCCGATCAAACTGCTTGACTCACCTCCTCCCTCAGAATCTCCTGGCACTAGGACCGGTGCCAACAACAATGTAACATCTCCAGAGATTACAGCAGCCACATTCCCTCGAAGGAGGAATCCAATGCACCAACTTCCTGCCAGGAGCCTCCAGGGCAGGTCTGCTGTATAATCTGCTGTATTGCCCAATCAAAGCATTGTGGAACTGTGTCCTTTGGGGAAACAGCTAGGTACTTGTGACCTAGATTGGCCACAATTGGAAACAGGATACTGGATTTGATGGACCTTGGTCTGACCCAGTATGGCATATATTATGTTCTTGTCCAGGAGGTTGATGGGGGGAGATGCTCCTCTGTGAATAAGGCAATATCAGTCTCCAAAGAAGATGTTCGGTCCACTGACTTTGGTGTCAATGCAGCAGGAGTCCCACCGGAGCCGGCTGCTGAAGTCTGCCCTTGTAAAAACAGATTCATCAGACCGCAGTATTTTTCTTTTTTTCTTGGGACAAACTGTGTTCTGAGTGAAGGGACCCTCTGCCCCTCACAAGAGCTCTGAGTTCCCTCTATTTGGGTGCCTTGCAGAGCCAGCTCAACCAATAGACAATGCAAGGTGGTCACTAAGTGCAGCAGCAGAGAGGCAGCAAAGAGCTGCATCAGTCAAATCAAAAAAGGTAGTCACTCACCTGTAGCAGGTGTTCTCAGTGAACAGTAGGAAAAAGTCCTCACATATGGGTGATGTCATCCAACAGAGCCTGCATAAGAGTAATCCCCAGCTACCTCTTGGAGCTTTTGGGATTCTCCTCTGTGCATATGTGTGATCTTCCCGCTTGCTGCCACAGCACCATTTTCATTCAGTCTGATAATATAGCTACAGTAGAATACATCTCTTTAGGGGAGGTGGGGGGTTGTGAGGAGTTTTTCCTGCTGCTCACAAAGAATGCCTGCTACAGGTGAGTAACTATCTTTTTTCTGTGGTACCTCTTCACAAAAGTGGTGACAGGGAAGAAGTGACAAACTACAGGCCCGTGAGCCTTACCTCGGTGACAGGAAAAGTAATGGAGGCGCTCCTGAAAGAGCGAATAGTGGACTTTCTCAAAACCAACAGGTTGCATGATCCGAGGCAACATGGTTTTACAAAAGGACGATCTTGCCAAACAAATCTGATTGAGTTCTTTGACTTGGTGACCAGAGAACTAGATCAGGGGCATACGATGGATGTCATCTACCTGGATTTCAGCAAAGCCTTTGATACTGTTCCTCATAGAAGGCTTATCAATAAGCTCAGTAGTTTGGGGATGGGTCCCAAGGTGGTGAACTGGATCAGAAATTGGTTGACTGACAGACAACAGAAGGTGATGGTAAATGGAGCTCACTCGGAGGAAAGGAGGGTGATTAGCAGTGTGCCCCAGGGTTCGGTCGTGGGCCCGGCACTGTTCAATGTATTTGTGAGTGATATTGCTGAAGGACTGAATGGAAATGTCTGTCTTTTTGCAGATGACACAAAAATTTGCAACAGAGTGGGCTCCCCTGAGGGAGTGGATAGCATGAGGAAAGATCTACAAAAACTGGAAGAATGGTCTAATGCTTGGCAGTTAAGATGTAATGTGAAGAAGTGCAGTGTTATGCACTTGGGAAGTAGAAATCCAAGGGAAATGTACATGATAGGGGGCGAGAGGTTGGTGTGCACGGACCAGGAGAAGGACCTTGGTGTGGTTATTTCTGAGGATCTGAAGGTGGCAAAACAGTGTGACAAGGCAGTGGCAAAAGTCAGTAGGATGTTGGGTTGCATACAAAGAGGAATTACCAGAAGAAAGGAAAATGTACTAATACCACTGTATAAGTCACTCGTGAGGCCTCACTTGGAAAATACTGTGTTCAATTTTGGAGGCCATATCTTGCAAAGGATGTAAAAAGACTGGAAACTGTTCAGAGGAAGGCGACCAAAATGATTTGGAACCTGCGTCAGAAGCCTTATGAGAAGAGACCTGAAGACCTAAATATGTACATTCTGGAGGAGAGGAGGGATAGGAGAGATATGAGTCAGATCTTTAAATACTTAAAGAGAAATAATGAACAAACAAACCTCTTCCAAACACGGGGAAGCTGTAAAACTAGAGGGCATAACATGAAGCTGCAAGGGGGTAAATTGAAAGGCAATATCAGGAAATACTTTTTCACTGAAAGGGTGGTGGATGCTTGGAATGCCCTCCCAATGGAAGTGGTGGGGGCAAATACAGTGACAGAATTCAAAATGGCATGGGACAGACACAGTAGATCCCTTTACAGCAACAGGATAAAATCAAAATAAACTTAACTATCTAAATTCTCAACAAACAGGGGTGTCCTACACGGAGCGGTGGGTACACCCCTAAACAAAGACATGGGGAGGGGTGGCCTGCACGGAGCGGCAGGTGCATCTACTTTTGCCGTCTTACTGGGCAGACTAGATGGACCATACTGGTCTTTATCTGCCGTCATTTACTATGTTACTATGTAAGCAGGAAATAAGTCCTCATATATGGGATTCCCTAGCTACAGGCTACCTTAAACAAAAAGGGCAATGCAAAGTTTGCCCAACAGAGATATCCAATAGTGTTTTTGTTGGCAACAGGCCTTTCATCTTTTATTTATATTTTTATATGTATTTTGTTTAGGTAGCCTGAACTGAAAAATAATGAGCCTAGAGGGGATGGAGTTGGATTCTAATCCCCAAACAGATTCCACAGTACTGATTGGCCAAAGTTACTGTCATGTTGAGAATACCCTTCTAGGCAGCAGTGACATGTGAATGTTTGGACTGAAGTCCATGTTGCAGCTTTGCAAATCTCTGCCATGCACAAGTGGGACACTGACACAGCCATGACCCTGACATTATTTATTATATACCACCTTTCATGATATCAAGGTGGTTTACATTGAACAGGGCATTATAACTTGGAGATAACTATTTTACAGGGAACATGGGCTATGGAGGGTTAAGTAGCTTGCCCAAGACCACAAGGAGTACCTGTGGGACTAGAAACCCCAGTTCTTCCAGCCCAAGGTTGTTGTCCTCTAGTGGGATTTGAACCACTGTCCTTCTGGCCTGAAGTACCTTGCCCCAACCACTAGGCCACTCCTCCACACACATTAGGGGCCATAACATGATCCTCAAGGCTTAGGCCTGCCTGGGCATAAGTGAAAGATGCAGTCTTCCAGACAAATTGAAAATGAGCATTTGGAGATAGCAACCCCTAGCTTATTGGGGTCAAAAGAAACAAAAGGTTGGATGTACTTTTATGGGCTTTCATCCACTTCAGGCAGAAAACTAAGACTCATTTGTAGCCCAACATGTGCAGCATAGTGTCCCCTTTATGAGCATGAGGTTTTGGGAAAAATGTTGGTAGAACAATTGACTGATTAAGATGGAAATCTGATGCCACTTTTTGGAAGGAATTTGGGATGTGTACAGAACATTCTATTGTGATGGAATTTAGTGTAAGGTGAATGAACTATTAGAGCCTGAAGCTCGTTCACTCTGTGTGCTGAAGTGACCACCACCAAAAACAACACTTTCCAGGTCAAAAACTTCAGAGGACAGGAATTGAATATCTCAAAAGGAGGTTTCATCAGCTGCACAAGAACCAGGTTGAGGTCCCAAGACACTGTGGGTGGTTTATAGGGAGGCTTCAACAGAAGCAAACTCCACATAAAGTGAACAACTAAAGACTGTACAGAGATAGGATTACCCTCTACACCTCAATGATAAGCTCCAATTGCAGCTAGATGAACCCTCACAGAGTTGGACTTAGGTCCAGACTCAGAGAGGTATAGAAGATACTCAAGCAGTTGTTGTGTGGGAGAGGCAAAAGGTTCTAGGATATGGTCTTCACACCAGACAGCAAACCTCCTACATTTGCATGAATAGGACTTTCTCATTGAGGTCCTACTGGAGATCAAAAAGACATTAGTTACACCGGCTGGCTGGCTGAGCTCAAACGATGTTAGCCTCTCAATATTCAAGCTGTAAGGGCCAAGGACTTGATGTTGGGATGTAACATTAATCCATTCTCCTGCGATATCAAATCCAGTGCATGGCCCAGCCGAATCAGTTCCTGACTGGAGAATTGTAGCAGGAGGGGAAACCAAGGCTGTCTGGGCCAGAAAAGAACAATGAGAATCACTGAATCCTTGTATGTTTTAAGCTTCAGGGGGTCCTTTGCAATGAGAGATGTTGGAGAATATGCATACAGAAGACCCCCCTCCCCAGCCTAAGTAGAATGCATCTGAGGCTAGTTTACCGTGTGACCGTACTCTGAAGCAGAATTAATCCACCTGGGCATTCTGAAGAGTCACAAAGAGATCTATTGACTGGGTGCCTCACTCCCAAAAGATGTGAGTTTTAACCTCCCTGTCCAATGTCCATTGGTGCAGGCTCAACTCAGCCTGTCCGCCAGAGTGTTTTACTTGCCTGGTAGGTATGTGGCTCTCAATTCCATCCTGTGGGTGATGGCAGATTTCCATAACCTGACTGTTTCCCAACACAGGAGGTACAAGCCCGTTCCTCCCTGCTTGTTAATGTAGAACATTGCTACTTGATTGTTGGTTTGAATCAGGACAATTTGGTTGGCCAAATAATCTTTGAAAGCCTTCAGCACATTTGCTATGGCTTTTAGTTCCAATAAGTTGATGTGATGTAGAATTTCTTGGAAGGACCAGTTTCCCTGAGTATGAAACTCATCGAAAGGAGCTCCCCAACCCAGTTTGGATGCATCTGTCATCAATATTTTTTGTGGTGGAGCAATTTGGAAGGGGAGATCTTTGAGCAAATTGTAATGAATTGTCCACCATTCCCACTAGCACTCCTTATGGTCTTGGACAAGTCACTTAACCCTCCATTGCTTCTGAAGAAAGGCCTGGCAATCTACTTCTGGCAACACTGCCAAGAAAACCCAGCAGCTGCTGGGTTGCCAGGAGTCAGCACTGATTCAAAGGCACACATAGCAGAATTGTCCACCATTGCAAAGATTGAATGAGTGGATTGGTGATGTACAGACAATTCCTGAGTCGTACTGTGGCCTGGTTCTACTGAGTTCTGAGTCCACTGAGCTTGTTTCATTTGGAGATGTACAACCTATATAAGGCCTAACCGGAGTCTAAAAATGATACTTCATATAAATACAGAACAACTCCACAAATTAACCAACTTGTAGTATTAGTAACCCTGCACTAAAAGGTTTTTAGCACCATGATAACGGGGGCACAGGCCTCAGAACTATCCTCAGATATTTATATAATGCTTCAAGGCCAGATCAACCGGCTCTAGTCAAGCAGTTTGAGGAAATTTAACATCAACGGCCTGAATCCAACCCTCCGTCCATCAAATAATGCCAAAACCCACAACAATATACACTAAGCTGATGGTAGACAAATAGGAACATGATTTTTATAACATTTTTAGAGACGGAACTCATCTCCGATTAATAAATGATCAAAAACTAACATCATAAAGATACAGTGTCAAAGTTTCAACAGTCAGCCATGATTTAACACAGAGACAAGTTCCTATATAACCAAAAAAGACCCATCAGCCAAAAATAGCGATTCACTGCTCAATCTTCCATCAAACTTTGCTTCAGTCTTTACTAAAGAAGATTTAGAAAACTTACCCATGCCAGAAATGATATTTAAAGGTGATGTATCAGAGGAATTGAAACGAAGCTCAATATAACAGGAAGATGTAATACAGTTATTTGATATTCTAAAGAGCAGCAATTCACCTGGACCAGATGGCATACATCCCAGGGTGCTGAAAAAACTGAAATATGAAATTGCAGGTCTACTTTTAGTAATCTGTGAGCTATTATTAAAATTATCTGTAGTACCTCAGAATTCAAGAGTGGCCATTTTTAAAAAGGGTTCTGGGGTGATCTGGGAAATGATAGACCGCTGAGCTTGATGTCTGTACCAGGCAAAATAGTAGAAACCATTATAAAGAACAAAATTACTGAACCTATAAATAGTCATGGCTTAATGGCAGAAAACCATCATGGATTTAGCAAAGGAAGGTCTTGTCTCACTAATCTCTTTCTTTTTTATTTTGAAGGTGTGAATAAACAGGTAGATAAAGATGAGTTGGTTGATGTGGAGTCTGATTCTGGGAGCTGGACGTCCAGGCCATTCGGACATCCCCACTGAAGATTGGGCCGTTAGGACCCAGTTCTGGTCCAGGGGAACAAAATGTTCCCACAGGAGCCAGAATTGGGCCCGAGAACGGCCCGGCATGCTCCTCCTGCCTGTGGGGAAATCCTCCCCACAGGCTCCCCAGACATCTGAGGCTCCCTGCCTCCCGACCCACCGCTGGCCTCTTGCAGCCTGGATCGGGAGGCGGGGTGGTGGGTGCTGTGCCCCAATTCTCTTAAACATGCTGCTTATACCATCTCTGAGATGGTATAAGCAGTACGCCTGTCAGCCTGTATAGGTCCATGACCAGAATTGGTCCTGTACATGCTGCTGGGCGGCCGGCCCCAGCTACGCCCACCGCCAGCTCTCCCCAACCTGAAGCACAGGATGTATGAGGAGAGCTGATGGGGGAACAGAGTTTAGGTGGACTGCAGGGCTGCACATCTCGGCAGGACGTACAGTCCTGCAGCCCCCATTCTGGAATGAGAGCCATAGTGTATCTGGACTTTCAGAAAACCTTTGACAAGGTCCCTGATGAGAGAATCTTGGTGAAATTAAAAAGTCAAGGGATCAGAGTCAGTGTACTATTGTGGATTAGGAACTGATTAAAAGATAGAAAACAGATAATAGGGCTAAATGGCCAATTTTTTCATTGGAGAATGGGATCCAGGGATCTGTGCTGGGCCCTCTACTTTTTAATATATTCATAAATGACCTAGAAATGGGAACAACAAGTGAGGTTATAAGATTTACAGATGACACAGAATTCTTCAAAGTTGTTAAAATCCAAGAGGATTGTGAAAAACTGCAAGAGGATCTTGATAAATTGGAAGAGTGGGCATCCAAATGGCAGAAATTTAATGTGGACAAGTGTAAAGTTATGCAATTAGGGAAGAACAGCCCAAACTATGGTTACAAGAAACAAGGTTCCACATTAGGAACCACCACCTAGGAAAAGTATTTGGGCATTGTTGTGGATAGTACATTGAAACCCTCTGCCCAGTATGCAGCAGCTGCCAAGAACGCAAATAGAATGCTTGGAATCGTAAGAAAAGGAATGGAGAATAAAACCAAGGATATTATAATGCCTCTGTATCTTTCCATGGTGCGACTGTACCTTCAATATTGTGTGTAGTTCTGGTCGCCACATCTTAAAAAGGATATAGCAGAACTAGAAAAGGTACAGACATGAGCCACCAAAATGGTAAAGTGGATGGAAGGATATCCCTATGAGGAAATGCTTAAAAGTTAGGGCTCTTCAATTTGGCAGAAAGACAGCTGAGAGGAGATTTGATAGAGGTCTATAATGAATGAAGAGGAATGGGTAAACATAGGTCGGTTGTTTACTGCTTCAAAGAGTAGAAAGACTAGGGGACACAAAATGAAGCAACAATATAGCCCATTTAAGACTATCAGGAGAAAGTATTTTTTCACTCAACACATAATCAAATTCTGGAATTCATTACCAGAGGATGTAGTAAAAGCTGTTAGTGTAGCTGAGTTTGAAAAGTTTGGACATGTTCCTGGAGGAAAAATCCATAAACTATTTTTAAAGAGGACCAGGGAAATCCACTGCTTACTCCTGGGATAAGCAGCATGGAATCTTTACCTTTTTGGGAACCTGACGGGTACTTTTGACTGGCCGCTGTTGGAAACAGGATACTGGGCTTGATGGACCCTTGGTCAGACCCAGTATGGCATCTCTTATGTTCTTATTAATTGTAATTCAAGGAGAGAAATTTTACCCATTTGATAACCAACAAATTGACTTAATAAAGAGGGCAGTTTTAAAGATAAAGGGGATGCAAGGAGACATTGGTGGTAGTGGATGTAGCTATTAGTTATCCTTTAAGGACTTTTATGGTAAGTTATATCAGCAGGATGAAACTATTAATGATGGGGAAGTCCAGCAATATTTGGAGGGAGTGGAACTGCCAGGATTGTCCTTTGGAGGCTCAGGAACTCTTAGGCCCATCTCAGTGGTGGAGATGCAAAAGGTGGTTCACTGGTTAGCTAATGATTACAACCTAGAGCTAGATGGATTGACTGCACATTTTAGAAGTGATTAAGCAGCCATTTGGCCCCAGTGTTGGTAGAGTTCTTTAGTGGACTTACAAAGCAAGTGGAGCTACCACCACCTGAGGCTGGCAGGTATTAGTGTCTTGCCTAAACCGGGTAAGGATACCACAATTTGCCCTTCCTATCACCAATATTGCTTTTGAATATGGATACCAAGATATTGGCAAAGGTGCTAGCATCAAGATTACGGCTATATATGCCCTCTTTGATTGATGCTGATCAGACAGGCTTCATTAGCAGAAGAAGAAAAAGAGCAAATAACCCACATGCAACCGAGCCTTCTCTCTCTAGGCCCCTTCCGTATGGAATGTCCTCCCACCTGGCTTATGAGGATGCTGCAACCACTCTGAATTCCGCAAAAGGCTCAAAACCTTCATCTTTCAAGAATACTTTGCCTTGCTCCCCTAAACCACACCTATCCTAATCTAACATAAACCAATTATCCTGTACTTACCCACCTTGACCATATGCTCTGCCTCCCCCCTCTTCCTTCCCAACCTCTTTCTTGTCCCCCTTGTCCACCCACCTTCTATCTGAAAATATGTAAAAAGTTAACTGTTGAATTTGCCGTTATGTTCAAGAAGTTTTGTTCTCTGTAAAACAGCTGTGTCTATACTGTTACCTTATGTTCTATGTAAACCATCTTGAATCGTAGAAAGACGGTATATAAAAAGTGTTAAATAAATAAATAAATTAGCAGGAGGCATGCAGCAGATAATGTCTACTAGGTGAGAAACCTAATCTGGGTTGCACTTAAGGGGTATGGACACAGAAGAAGCTCTTAATTGCATGTACTGGAAATATCTTTTGGATACTATAGGGAAATTTGGAATTGGGGAAAAGGCATTTGACATGGGTCCAAAATCTGAATTCTGATCCTCAAGCTAGCGTTAAGGTAAATTGGGGAGGGGGGGATTTTGGAGTTCTACCTGGGGAAGAGAACTCACCAGGGGTGTCCCCTGTCCCCACTGCCGTTTGCATTATCGATGGAGCCTTTAGCTGAGTATATAAGGAGATCAGATATTCAGGGGATCAAGGCAGGAAAGGTAAAACATACAATTTCACTGTTTGTGGACGATGTACTGATAATGGTATAGGTGCTGCAACAGTTTTCCCCCTGCCCCTGTCCCTCACCCCCTCCCATCATTATGGAGGAATTAGAAGGGTATGGTAGGATTTCCAGCTTCAAAGTAAAGATGTATAAAAAACTGAGACTTTAAATTTCAACTTTTTGGAGGCGAGGGTAAAAGCTAAGTATTCCTTTAAATATTAAATACTTGGGGGTACATATTGGGAAGGATTTAAACTACCCTCCCTGTTGAGGGTAAAGACTGAGGTAGAGAAGCTCGCATCCTGGAGATGAATGCATGGCTGTGTTGATTTATTTATTTATTTTATATGTTTTATATACCGCTTTATCTAGGTAATCAAGGTGGTTTACAAGGAACATTTTCAACTACTGCTCAAGGCAGTTTACAGATAATGGTTACAAGTAACAAATAACAATATTGTTTGAACTATATACACGAGATATTAATTATGTACAAGAAACATTTAACAAGTCTATGTACAGCATAGAGTGGTAAACAACTGTGCCAGATCATGCGTTGGCGTTCAGCAAGATATTTGATCTTGAATGTTTATGTTGTCTATGTTGGGTTGCTCACTCTGATAATAGTCTGCAAAGAGGAATGTTTTCAGATGTTTTCTGAACTGTGTTAGGCCTTTAATTTCTCTTAGAAAGTTGAGCAGATTATTATTATGAGAATACCCTGTTAGTTGTGGTTTGATTTACTTTTCTGACACTCTTCGGAATGGTTAGCATGTTTTTCAGGTTATTTCTTCTTGTTCTTATGTGTTGCTGCATGTTTATCAGTGTGTTGAGGTATGTTGGAGCTATGTTGTTTATTATTTTGAAGGTGGTCATTAGTGCTTTGAATTTAATCCTTAGCATTACCGGTAGCCAATGGAGATGGAACAGGATGGGTGTTATATGATCAGATATGGCAGCTTTCATTATTGTGTTTTGATCTAATTGTAAGGGCTTCAGTGTTTGTTTGGGCAGGCCTTAGAGTATGATATTACTGTAGTCAAAATGTGGACATATCAGTGCTTGTGCTATTGTGTGGAAGTCGTTGTGTGAGAGGAGAGGTCTCAAGTGTTGTATCATTCTGGTTTTGTTGTATATTGCACGAGTTTTGGACTTGTTGAGGTTTTGGCCTAGGTAGATCCCTAGGTATTTTATTTCCTTTTTCACTTTGAGTGAGGCATTGTTTACTTGTAATAGTCGAGGAGGGTTGAATGTTTTGTTCCTGGTGATAATAAGTACTTCGGGTTTTTTAGGTTGACTGTGAGGTTAACTGAATTGAGCCATTCCGAGACATCATTGAAGCAGTTGATGATCTTCTTGAAGTTGGGGACTGTTGTGTCAAATGTTGCGAATAACATTATGTTGTCCGCATATATTCTGTAGTCCACGTCATGTAATTTTATGATATTGCAGATGTGCTGATGATAAATATTGAATAGTAAGGCAGATAATACAGATCCATGAGAGACACCTTGTGTCTGGCTGAACTGGTTGGAGAGGGTGTTGTTGAAGAATACCTGTTGGGTGCGGTTGGACTGATAGTCTTTAAACCATCATAGTGTACTGCCTCCTATCCAAGGTGATTTAGGTGGTTAATTAGTATGTTGTGATCTACAGTATTAAACACTGAGGATATGTCAAGAAATAGGAGGATGAAGGCTTGTTTCATGTTGTCAATTCCTTGTATGATCATGTCGAGGAGGGATGTTAGTAGTGTTTCGACTCCATGATATGCTCTGAATCCGTATTGGTGTGGGTCATGTGGAGCGTTTCAGTCAATGAAGTCTTGTAGTTGCAATTGTACTGATTTTTCGATGATTTTGAATAGGAAGGGGAGGCTTGATATCAGACTGTAGGAGTTGGGGCAGGACTTGTTTAGTGTGTTTTATTTTAAGATTGGGTGGATGGATGCTCTTTTGGTATTTGACACTGAGATAGAGAGAGGTTGACAATTTTTTGAATGTAAGGTATTAGTTCTGTTCTGGTTATTTTAATCCACCTGACTGGACAAGGATCTAGTATTGAGGTGGCAGTATTTAGAGTTTTGATGCATTATTCTATCTATTGATGGTGTCATGGAGAGTGTTTTGGTTTCCTGGACCATGGGATGATGTTCCAAAGGCTGCAGAAGGGTTGAACTGTCTTCAGAAGCAGACTGGCTAACCTACTGAAGAGGGCTTTAAACTAGATTCATTAGGGATGAGTGACGAAAGTCCCCACGTAAGTGAAGAAAGCCCTTAGGTAAGTGAAACATTAAATACCTCTGTAGAAATGGGTAAAAGGGGCATCATCTGGAAAGTGGTGTGTATAAATGCCCATAGCATGGGAAATAAGATCTCAGATGTTGACGCTTTAATGGAAGAGGAAGACTTGGATTTAGTAGCGGTTATGGAGACATTGTTCACGAAGACCATGACTGGGATGTCATCATACCAGGCTATACTTTATTCAGGAACGACAGGGTAGGAAAAAGGGGAGGTGAAGTGGTGCTATATGTAAAAAATAATATTAAAGCTATAGAATTGCAGGGCTTAAAAGGAAGAGAGGAGGCACTGTGGGTTAAACTAGAAAGAAGAAAAGGGAAATCCATTTGCATTGGAGTTATATACAGATCCTCTTCACAGGGAGTAGAAGTGGATGAAAATTTAATAAAAGACATATGCAGCATTGACATGAAAGGAGAAATGCTACTGATAGGTGATTTCAATATGCCGGATGTGGATAGGCACATCCCTGCTGGGGTGTCATCTAGAAGTAAGGAGATCCTGGATTTTCTATATTGGGAATTATTCAGGCAGCTGGTAACAGAACCCACATGTAATGGAGCCATACTGGACTTAGTGCTTACCAGTGAGATGTTATACTGGGAGATCATCTCGCTTCCAGTGATAACCAAATAGTATGGTTCAGTATTAAGACTAGGGCTGATAAAAGCTATTCAAAAGCGAAAGTCCTAGACTTTAGGAAAACTAACTTTGCCAAGATGGGGCAATACCTCAAAGAGTCATTAGCAGGATGGGAACAGCTGGGGGATGTAGAAAAACAGTGGGCAAAACTGAAAGGGGATATTTTAAGGGCAGCAAACCTTTCTGTTAGAAAGGTAAATAAATGTAAAAGGAAAAGGAGGCTGCTATGGTTCTCAAAAGAAGTAGCTGAAAAGGTGAAGAAAAAGGGTGGCCTTCATAAAATACAAGAGATCACAGCATCTATATTTGTAAAAACTCAGAGAAGCTAGCAAAGTAGTCAGAAAGCACAGATACAAACAGAAGAAATAGCAAATGCAATAAAATGCGACATTTTTCAGATATGTTAGTGACAGGAGGAAGGGCAAAAGTGGTATTGTCAAACTCAAGGGTGAAGGGGAGGAAAAAGTATGAACTGATGAGGATAAAGTGGAATTGCTTAACAAATATTTCTGTTTTGTGTTCACAAAAGGGCTAGGAGCTGGATCTCAGAAAACTCCCACAAATAGGAACAGAAGCTATGGGGATCTCAAACAATTTTCAGAAGACTGTGTTCATGGGGAACTAGCTAAGCTAAAAGTAGACAAAGTGATGGGTCCGGATGGGATACATCCAAGAATATGGAGGGAATTGGGGGATATTCTAGCAGCTCCACTGTCTGACCTTTTCAATGCTTCTTTGGTGTTGAGAGTTGTGCCAGGGGACTGGAAAAAGGCATATGTCATCCTTTTACACAAAACCGAATGTAAGGATGACATTGAGAACTACAGGCCAGTTCATCTAACCTCTATGGTTAGTAAATTAATGGAAAGGTTACTAAAAGAGAAAATAGTGAGGTTTCTAGAGTCCAATGGATTACAGGATCCAAGGCAGCATGGATTCACCAGAGGCAGGTTGTGTCAGACAAATCTGATTTATTTCTTTGATTCAGTGACCAGGGAGTTGGATTGAGAGAAAACCCTAGATGTGGTGTACTTAGATTTCAGTAAAGTCTTTAACACCGTTCCACACAGACCACTTATGAACAAACTGAGTGCCCTAGGAATGAACTCTATATTTAACCAGTTTTCTATACTGCCTTATCCTTCAATCAAAGCAGTTTATATTATGTAATCACTACAAACAGGTACTCGATACATTCCCTTGTCCCCAAAGGTCTCACAATCTATGTGTACCTGAGGCAACGAAGGGTTAAGTGGCTTGCCCAAGGCCACAAGGAGTACCTATAGGACTTGAACCCCCAGCCCTCTGGCCTGAGGTACCATGTCCTAACCATTAGGCCACTCCTCCCTACAACCAGATTACTGACTGGGTTAGAAATTGATTGAATTTGAGGCGACAAAGGGTACAGGCAAATGGAGCTTACTCTGAGGAGAAGGATGTTACCAGTGGTGTACTGCAGGGATCATCCGATTCTTTTTATTTATTGATTGATTTATTTAAAGGGTATTTCTATCCCGCCTTATCCTTTAATCAAGGCGGTGTACACAGCAAACAATCAAAGTCAGTGGAGTTTATGTTGGATCAGTCTATGTACAGTGAGGGTGCGTGGGTGCAGGTGTGTTAATTAGTATGAGCTGTTTACAACGTGGGCTATTTACAGCTATATACAAGATTTACTGGATCCGCAGCAGGCTGCAATTTGTCTTCATGGAGTCTGTGGTTGGCACAAGTTTGTGGAGGCTGATTATGTGTTTGTGCTGTAGTGCTCAATGAAGAGTACTGTCTTTAGGAGTTTCTAACATCTTTGTAAGTGATATTGCGGAAGGGCTGTCAGGTAAAGTTTGCTTGTTTGCAGATGATACCAAAATATACAATAGAGTAGACACCCAGGAAGGAGTAGATAACACAAGGAGGGATCTAGCTAAGCTTGAAGAATGGTCTAGAATTTGACAACTCAAATTTAATGATAAAAAATGCAGAGTCATGCATTTGGGCTGCAAAAATCCAAAGGAGCAATACAGTATAGGGAGTGAGATACTTCTGTCCATGAAAGATGAGTGAGACCTGGGCGTAATTGTGTCTGACATTCTTAAAGTAGCTAAACAGTTAGAAAAGCCAACTGTGAAAGCCAGAAGGATGCTTGGGTGTATAGGGAGAGGAATGGCCCACAGAAAAAAAGGAGGTGATAATGCCTTTGTATAAGTCTCTGGTGCGACCTAATTTGGAGAATTGTGTGCAATTCTGGAGACCACACCTTCAAAAGGATATAAGCAGTTTGGAGTTAGTGCAGACGGTGATTACTAAAATGGTTGGTGGTGTTTGTTATGAAGCATAAGGGGACAGACTT
This sequence comes from Ichthyophis bannanicus, assembly GCA_033557465.1. Classification (NCBI taxonomy): domain Eukaryota; kingdom Metazoa; phylum Chordata; class Amphibia; order Gymnophiona; family Ichthyophiidae; genus Ichthyophis; species Ichthyophis bannanicus. The sequence continues at coordinate 248,441,115 of CM066031.1, forward strand.
AAAAATCTTCATATGTATACTTTAGAGGAAAGGCGAGATTTGGGATATTGTTCCATCTAAAACCTTGTTCAGTTCTGTTACCTGTAAACCGCCTTTGATCTCTGGAAGAGGTGGTATATAAGAAAAGCCTAAATAAATAAATAAAAAATAAAATATATGATAGAGACTTTAAATACCCCCATAGCATAAATGCATAGGAGAGTCTCTTTCAATTGAAGGCAAGCTCTGCTACGAGGGGACATAGGATGAAACCGAAAGGAGATAGACTCAGGAGTAATATGCGGAAATATTTCTTTACAGAAAGAATGGTAGATGTGTGGAATAGTCTCCCAAAGGAAGTGGTAGAGACAAGGACTGTATCTGAATTCAAAAAAGTATGGGAGAAACACAGAGGATCTCTAAGGAAAAAAAAGGGCACTATTGTAGTTGATATGGAAGGGAAGTCTAGATTTGCCATGTGGTCTTTTTCTGCCATCATGTCTCTATGTAACTAAGTTTTGGGGGGGGGGAGGGGGGGCAGTTAAGTGCCATCAAGTCAATGCTGATTCCTGGTGACCCAGCAGCCCTTGGGTTTTCTTGGCAAGGTATGACCAGAGCTAGATTGCCAGGCCTTTTCTTCCAAGGCAATAGAGGGTAAAGTGACTTGTCCAAGGCATCCCAGTGGGAATCAAACCCAGATCTCCTGAGTAGTAGGCTACTCCTCCACTCTAGAAATAAATAAATGAATATTTTTAAATAAAGGCCTAACCAGACAGAAAAAATGCAGCTCCTTGCTGCTCTCAGCAGTCTGAAGCCCCACAGGACTCTCAGCACTCCTCCATTGTGGGAAATGTCTCCCCCCAGGGTGTAGTCATGGATGGGGGGGGGGACTGGAGGAGCCCAGGCCCCCTCTATTGCAGTACAGCTTGCAGTGGCAGTGGTAGCAGGAGGCAGGGATGGTACAGTTGCTTAGAGAAATTAGATCTGAGCTGCGCTCCCTCATAAGTTTGCAACAGCAAGTGGCACTTATGGTTTCACTTCCAATACATTGCCATGGACTGAAATTGAAACCATAAGATGTGTTGTATGCTGTTGCGATCCAGTGAGGGCACACAGCTCAGATCTAGTTACTGATAAATGCCAGAACTAATGGTGCCCTCCTCCTGCCACATTAGACAAATGCTGTACTATTGGTGGGGAGGAAGGAAACCCTACATTGCTGATGAGGGGAAGATACTGAACCATTGGTGGGAGCAAAGGAGAGACACTGAACTGTTGGTGGGGAGAAAGATGGGAAACACTGGCCCAAGGGGTAGGAGAAAGGGGAGATGGTGGAAGTGTGGGGAGAGGTCATGGGGAAACTTGGGGGCTTGGCAAAGAGGATAGGCAGAAAAAAAGTAGAGAAAAGAGCGGAAAGGCAAAGATCAATGTTGAAGACTGATATAAGAGAAGAATGGATGAAGGCAGGAGGAGAGAGCAGAAATGGCAAATAGACTGCAAACCCTGAAAGAAATAGGAGAAAAGGCAGAGGAAAGCGAAATGTGCCTCTGTCTTTGTATTTTACACAATATAGGAGAGAATGGATTTCTGTTTCTATTTCTCCAGTGTCATGCTACATGTAGAGTCTGATTTTTTAGGGGTTTCAGTTATATTTTGTCTGTATATTTCTATTTCTAATGTGCGGTTCCTTGTTCTGTATTCATCTGTTTTACCAGTGTAACGGAGGTGCAGGATTCTGCTAGTCTCAATTTTCTCCATAGTTATCTGCTGTAGTCCTGCCTGTTCTGTTTCCCTAGTGGGAGGCATAGTGCTGTTCCTGGGCCCAATATAAAACATGCTACCTGGGTAGTGTGGGAGCAACATGCATTTTTGGTAGAGCACTAAAAAATAGCACGGGTCCCTGCGTGAAATGCATGCTACCCAGACAGTGCACGTCTGGGTGGCGCTTGGGTAGGGTGTGGGCATTCCTGCCGTGACACCGCTAGTGTGAACCTTGAAAGCCCGTGTTGCCAGGTGGGGAGCAACTACCACCAGCACAATGGGTGTCAGTAGTTATTCCCATGGTGGTACTACCACAGTGAGCTGCACTAAATTCAGAGGGATGGCTGTCTCCTCCCACTGCATCTAGCAGAGTGCCCTGCACTAGCAATACTGCCCAAACCTACATCACTAGCATAGGGCTTAGTAAACCATCCCCTAATATTTGTGGTGCTGCCTTATAGGCGCGAGTCCTGGTGATACTATTATGTTACAGCAGGTTTGCTATAGCCTCTGAATGAGCCTTTTGCAGAGTTGTATTACTTCATAATAAATTTAACAGTTGATTCTGGAGGGAAGTTATGGAGAAATCTGGTAGCATTTTTACAATCCCACTGTACATGTAGCATGTCCAGACTCATGAAGCTATTTTTGGGACAAAAGAGAAGCTTGTGAAGAGCTCCATTGCAATCCACCATGGTTGCGGGGGGAGGCGGAGGAGGGATAGCACATTAATTTCACAGGGCAGCAGAGAAAGTAAAAGAAAGTAGCACTTGTCCCGGCAAAAGCATTGCTAAGTGCTTGAAATAAGTTTAAATATCTTAAAATGATACCCACAACAGATGACAGCTGGTGTAGACTACTTAGAAATCCATTGTATGATGAATTTGAAGGCATTATTTGCCTAATGCCCTGCCAGGTTAACCTTGGGGCCTCCTAAAAGCTTTCTGCCTATGCTACTGTCTCCCAATAATCAAAAGCAACAGCCCCCTAAGCAGAACTCACAACACAAGATGGGTCTTTACTGAGGAAGATGTAGGTAAGTTACCCATGACTGAAGTGGTATTTAAAGGTGACACTGCAGAAGAATTGAAAGAAATATTGATACACCAGGAAGATGTATTATAACTATTCGATAAACTGAAGAGTAGCAAATCACCTGGACTGGATGGTATACATCAAAGGGTGTTAAAAGAACTGAAATATGAGATTGCAGACCTGCTATTAGTAATCTGTGAAATATCATTAAAATCATCTGTAATATCTGAAGATTGGAGGATGGCCAATGTAACGCCAATTTTTAAAAAAGGTTCCAGGGGTGATCCGGGAAACTACAGACCGGTGAGCCTGACATCAGTACCGGGAAAAATGGTAGAAACCATCATAAAGAACAAAATTACTCAACATGTAGATAGTAATGCTTTACTGGGAGACAGCCAACATGGCTTTAGACAAAGAAGATCTTGTCTTATAATATGTTATCTTTTTTGAAGGTGTGAATAAACAGGTAGATAAAGGTGAGTCAATTGATATAGTGTATCTGGACTTTCAGAAAGCCTTTGACAAGGTCCCTCATCAGAGACTTTTGGCAAAACTAAAAAGTCATGGGATAGGAGGCAGTGTACTATTGTGGAACAGGAACTGGTTAAAAGACAGAAAGCAGAGGGTAGGGCTAAATGGCCAATTTTCCCAATGGAAAAAGGTGAATAGTGGAGTACCGCAGGGATCTGTGCTGGGTCCGCTGCTTTTTGACATATTCATCATAAATGACCTAGAAAAGGGAATGACGAGTGAGGTTATCAAATTTGCAGATGACACAAAACTATCTAAAGTTGTTAAAACACAAGAGGATTGTGGAAAATTGCAAGAGGATCTTGATAAATTGGAAGAATGGGCATCCAAATGGCAGATGAAATTTAATGTGGACAACTGCAAAGTTATGCACCTAGGAAAGAACAACCCAAACTATGTTTACACGATGCAAGGTTCCACATTGGAAAAGGATTTGTGCGTCATCGTGGATAACATATTAAAACCCTCCACCCAGTGTGCAGTGGCAGCCAAGAGAGCAAATAGAATGCTAGGTATTATAAGGAAAGGAATGGAAATAAAACAAAGGATATTATAGTGCCTCTGTATCGTTCCATAGTGTGACCGCACCTTGAATGTTGTGTGCCATTCTGGTCGCCGTATCTTAAAAAGGATATAGCGTTATTAGAAAAGGTACAGAGAAGAGCCACCAAAATGGTAAAGGGGATGGAAGGATACTCCTATGAAGAAAGAATAATAAGGTTAGGGCTCTTCAACCTGGAAAAGAGAAGGCTGAGGGGAGATACGATTGAGGTCTAAAAATTAATGAATGGAGTGGAACAGGTAAACGTAGATCGATTGTTCACATCATCAGAATATAAAAAGACTAGGGGACATGCAATGAAGTTACAGGGTAAGCTATTTAAGACTAATAAGAGAAAATATGTTTTCACTCATCGTGTAATCAAACTCTGGAATTTGTTACCGGAGGATGTATTAAAAGGTGTTAGTGTAGCTGAGTTTAAAAAAGGTTTGGACAAGTTTCTGGAAGAAAGGTCCATAAACCATTATTAAAAGAGACCCAGGATAACACTGTTTGACCCAATACAAGCATTGGGCAACTTGTATCTTTAGGGGAGACTGCTAGGTACTTATGACCTAGCTTGGCCACTGTTGGAAACAGGATACTGGGATCGATTGACCTTGGTCTGACCCAGTATAGCATATCTTACGTTCTTATGGGAACATTCGCCGACAATGGAACATACAGGCCCAGCCTCTGTTATTTCTCACGATCACACATAACAGTTAAGAAAGGGCACCAGAATTTTTCTCATTTGAAAAAGAGAGGGACAACTTGGGAGCCCTGCTGCATATTCAGTGAATACCAAACAGAAGTATTGATTCAGCATTTCTGCTTTTCTCATCGACATCTGAAAAATATCTTAGTATCTCATACTTGATCACAGGCTGAAAGAGAAATGCGAAGATATTATGCCTTTTGTGCAGATGTTTTGCATTGACATTCAGTCAGGGCTCACATGCAATTTAAGGTTTTTAATAATACATTGTTGTTGTTGTTATTAAGTGCCGTCGAGTCGGAGTCGACTCATGGCGACCCTCTGGATAGCTATCCTAAACTGTGTTCGATCTTCAGTCAGGCTGCTCATTGTTGACAGACTGGTACCCGTAGCTGCTGTTATTGTATCGATCCATCTCATTGCTGGCCTTCCTCTTTTGCGTTGACCTTCTATCTTGCCAAGCATGATGTCTTTCTCTAATGATCTCTCTCTCCGCATGATGTGTCCAAAGTATGAAAGTCGAAGTCTTGTCATCTGATCTTCTAAAGAAAGCTTAGGTTTGATCTCCTCTAGTACAAACTGGTTTGTTCTTCGGGCAGTCCATGGCTGAGGGGAGATATGATAGAAGTCTATAAATTAATGAATGGAGTGGAACAGGTAAACGTAGATCGATTGTTTACATTATCAGAATACAGAAAGACTAGGGGACTTGCAATGAAGCTACAGGGTAAACTATTTAAGACTAATAAAAGAAAATTTTTTTTCACTCAACGTGTAATCAAACTCTGGAATTTGTTACCGGAGGATGTAGTAAAGGCTATTAGTGTAGCTGGGTTTAAAAAAGGTTTGGGCAGGTTCCTGGAGGAAAGGTCCATAAACCATTATTAAGAAGGGACCCAGGATATCAATGCTTGACCCAGTACAAGCATTGTGGAACCTGTGTCTTTTGGGGAAACTGCTAGGTATGTATGACCTAGATTGGCCACTGTTGGAAACAGGATACTGGGCTTGATGGACCTTGGTCTGACCCAGAATTGCATATCTTATGTTCTTATTTTATGTTAAGACTTTCACACCGTCTTCAAAGCTCTCATCTCCCCTCATGCCGACTACTACAATCTCCTCTTTCAAGGCCTTCCCAAAAACACTCTTTACCCTATTCATCTGGCTCTGAACACTGCTGCTCGCATCCTCTGCAACACCACCAGGACTGACCATTTATCCCCACTCTACAAGCAATTTCACTGGTTACTCATCATGGAGCGAATCCAATACAAGGCATCCTCACCATCTTTAAAGAAGAATAAACTCTCATAATACACTATCCATACCAGCAAGCAAAACAAAAAACAGCCACTCCACATCAAGAAGAGCCTTCTCCTTATATGCCCTGACACTCCAGAACGCCCTCCCAGAAGACTTATGTACCACAGATGACCTAATGACATTCCGCAGAAATCTAAAAACTCACATATTCCTGGAACGCTTTCCTAACGATACGTGATCACCACCCAAGAACATACCAAACCACCCCTACCCCCCCCCCCCCCACCTCCTACAGCTCAAAACATTCCCCCCTCATCCCTTCTCCCCCTCAAGTTAATGCTTTTTTTATATTAAGTTAATAACCCTGTTCTAGCCACATTATACATTGTTCAATTGTTATTTTCAGTTCTTTGTAAAGCCCCGTTGAGCTATGTTGTTTCCTGTAAACCGCTGTGATTCTCAGATACAGCGGTATAGAAAAATAGCTAAATAAATAAATACATTTTTATGGTCTTCTCCTCTTGGAACTTATCCAAACCTCTTGAATTTCACTGTGTTAGTCACCTTGACCACATCCTCTGGCAACAGATTCCAGTTTAGTTATTCTCTATGTGAGAAAAACAGTCTATGATTTATTTTTAACTTCTCTGCTCACCAAAGTTTCTGACTTCAGGGGATTAAATTTAAGTCAAAATCAATCAGGCTACTTTGCTACTGTCCTCAAACAATTATTTAAATGTGCGACCAGCAATAGCTGTTCTATGTCAAAAGATGCTACAATCTGAACAACAATTAATAACGCCTAATTCCACAGCATCATAAAATTTTAATCCAGCCAAGTTCTATTCTTGGTTCAACCCATCCCCGCAAGACACCAGGGACCAGAATGCTTGAGAATAAGAGTTACATAGTAACATAATAACATAGTATATGACGACAGATAAAGATCAGTATGGTCCATCTGGTCTGTCCAGTAAGGTGGCTAGAGTGATTGTACCTGCCACTCCATGCAGGTCAGCCCCTCTCTATTTATTGAAGTATAAAAGATATTTAAGTTTGCTTTCATTTCATCCTCTTGCTATAAAGGGATCCACTGTGTCTATCCCATGCAATTTTGAATTCCATCACTGTATTTGCCCCCACCACCTCCATCGGGAGGGCGTTCCAAGCTTCCACCACCCCTTCAATGAAAAAGTATTTCCTGATGTTGCTTTTAAGTTTACCGCCTTGCAGCTTCATCATTTGCCCTCTAGTTTTACAGCTTCCCCTTCTTTGAAAAAGGTTTGTTTGCTCATTAATACCTTTTAAGAATTTAAAGGTCTGTAGCATATTTCCTCTGTCCCTCCTTTCCTCCAGGATATACAATCCATACTTAGAAAAAGAAAAAAAAAAAGCACTCCCATCATTCCCAGTACTCAGCACAACCACAATGACAGCAGCAGTGAGATCTGAACCTTGATTTCCATGGTTCTAGCTCACTACTCTAACCATTAGGCTATTCCCAAATATCCATTAGACCACAAGTAAACTAACACTTCATGATGACATGAATTACGTAAGTAACTGACAACATAAAGCACAACCCTTCCACATAAATAGACCTCACACATAGCGCAAATGAAAAGACTTTCCAATCTCTTATGCCCTAATACCTTCATCTTGTATATAGTTGTATCTGTTATGTACTATATTATGTACGTTAACACCATTTTCTGTTAGTTAATTGTTTTAACTCAGTTCCAGTTAAATTTGTTTAATTTATGATACTTTAAGATGTTCTATGTATATCTAAGATGTTCTATGTAAAACAAATTTCGATTTGTTAATAGTTGTTATTTGTACACCGCAACTGATCTCTGGAAGATGCGGTATAAAAATGAATGTTAAATAATAATAATAAATAAATAAATAAGTAGCCATGGCAGAGAAAAAAGAGCAAGGAGGTGAGCTCCTTCCCATGCCAACGATCTTCCAACCAGCAACCCGAAGTAAATTTTAAATTTAAAGCGCTCTCAGGCATGCCCACACCTGGGGGGGAGCCCACACCATGCCTAAGGGCCTTGCCAAAGAGCCCTTAAGTGTGGCCCTTAAGTAAGGCCATTAAGGGTGTGGCCACAACCCAAATACATATACATCCTGCTTGCGCGACCAAGACTAGTTATCCATTCTGTGCGACTGGGTGAGGAGGAGTGCAGCACAACTCATAGAGAGCAGTCTGCAACTTCCCCGTCACTGCCAAAATGAGCACAAGCAATTACCAGCAGAAAGAACAAAGGGACAAGCAGCGAAGTGTGGAAGTATGCTCAGCCATCCAGTGACAAAGCATTGGCCCATCCTCCTGATCAGAGAGCAACACCAGGCATCTTTGAGAGTGTCCACCAACAGCAGCCCTACTGCCTACTTAAGAGCTAACCCCGCTATCTACCTGCATCTATCTTGATGGGAATAAACCCAACCCCAGGAAAACGTATGCACTCACGCTACCTGCACTACTAAGCAACTCGTCACACTGATCTGCCCAGCATCAATCAACAACCATCAACTACCACAACAAGGACAATAGTAGAAGACACTACTATAGTCACCATGAACCCATTCACAATAATGATAACAATCATCTGTGTCCTACTGCTAATAACACACAGAATCCCTTTTAACTTTGCCACAACCCATCCCAATCATACAACCCCACCCCTATGGTGCCCCTTCCTACACAATACTGAAAATGAAAAACAGAAGGATGGGAGCACTCATCCAAATTTAACCACACAACACTATTAAAGTACTAGTGCAGACAAACCATGCAACTCCCACCCAACTAAAATGTGAATTTATTGTGGAATGGAGGAGTGGCCTAGTGGTTGGGGCAAGGTACTTCTAGTCCCACAGGTGCGACTTGTGGTCTGGGGCAAGCTACTTAACCTTCCATAGCCCATGTTCCCTGTAAAATAGTTATCTCCAAGTTATAATGCCCTGTTCAATGTAATTTCAGTTTGTTCAATGTAAACTGCACTGATGCAGAATAGCATGGTATATAAGAGAATGTAAATAAATAAATAAACTCTTGTTCAACATTCAACAAAACCCCTGTTCTATCCAATGTACTCGAAGACTATGACCTAGAAGTTATGTGCATCACTGAGTCCTGGCTATCAGACAGCAACACTGTCCTAGTGAATCAACTCTCTACACCTAACCTCAGTCTATTCAGCTGCCCCAGGATTGGGGGTGTCTTTATTTTTTTATTTTTTTTTATTTTATTTAACAGTTGCTTATATACCGTGACCTTCCAAAGATCAGGTGCGGTTTACAATGAACAATTTAGGAAACAGTGAACAGAGCTGTTTTTACATGGAACTTCTGTGAACTATATACAATAGACTGTTAATTACATTAAACATTTGGTTATAGTAATAACATTATGAAACTATATACAAAGGTATGGTTCATATAGGTAACTATATACAATGGAAATGGGTCCCGTAGCGTCTTCACACTAGCTCTAGATCACCTGCAATTCCTCCAGGTCAGCGGAGTATCAACCGATGGACTAAACATGCTTGTTGTGACAAACACCTTAAAATTCACCTGATATATAGGTCACCCTCTGCACCAACTGACCATCTAACAACCATCTTTCAAACCACCTGTGACCAACCATTAGGCAACAAACATGTCATATTTCTAGGTGATTTAAACCTATCTTTAGTTCCACACAAAGTGGCCAAATCCTTCCGGTATGCTATGGAAACACTAGAATACACTCAATTAGTAAACCAACCAACGCACAACATGGGAGGACTGTTGGACCTAATTTTTGTCACAAACTACACGTTACGAAATACAAAGCCTCCACCTCCTACCACAAAATTGATCCCCTGATCTGACTACAAACTAATCACTTTCCACCTCTCTCATAACTCGATCCCAAAACCACACCTGCATCAGCAACCCAATATAAGATGATTTCGACATTTAGACAAGGAACAATTCCTACACGCAATCCTCCCTCAACTAGAGACAGGCTCACAAGATCTCGATAACTTAATCCAAAACTGCAGTCAGACAATATCTAAAGCTGCAGAAGCACCACAAATCAAAAGACACAGCAGAATAAACCACATGGCCAGTTCGTACACCGGAAATCTAAGAAATATTAAATGTAGACTCTGACAGCTGGAAAGAAAATGGTAACACTCAAAAACAGCAACTGATTGAGACAACTATATGATCCTGTTACAACAATACCAAACCATTAGCAACAGCAACAGAAAGGAATACCACTCCAAACTCCTCCTAAACTCATTGAATCGTCCACGAGAGCTATTCACCATAGTTAAATCAGTCCTATAGAATCCCATCCAGAACATCAAACAGGAGACTCCTTCAACTCCTGGCCAATCACTTCAAAGAGAAAATGGGAATCAAAAACAAACAAACCAACTACTAATACACCACTACCATCGTCCAACCCTACCAGCCATACAAGGCACACCTTTCAGAACATTACCCTGGATCAAATAAAGAACATCATCTACAACAAACACCACAACCTCCCCATTGGATCCCTGCCCAATATGTTTAATCAAGATAGCTCGATCTGAACCTGCACCAAAACTACTCAAAATCACCCAGCTCTCTCTCACCCAAGAATATCTGCCACCCAATCTCAAAACATCCATCAGGCCCACACTCAAAAACAGCAAATAGACCCAACCACTCCAAACTCCTATTGACCCATCTCCAGCCTGCCCTTCCTAGCAAAGGTCATCGAAAAGGCACCCCTACACACACAACATGACTTCCAACCCAACCATGGTGTCAAAACCTTGCTCACTACCCTAATGGACAGAATAATTCAAGGCACACAGAAACTCCATGAAGGATTCATACTCAATCTTTCTGGACATTACTGCAGCTTTCAACTCTGTACCTCATGAAACACTACTACTACACTGCCTACAATCAATTGGCTTATGCAGCACAACCATAAAATGGTTAATCTCCTACCTAATAAAAAAAACAACAGGTACAAGCAGAGGGTGTCACCTCTGCCCCATTCATAGTATATCAAGGCATACTGAAGGATCTGCATTATCATCTCTCCTATTCATTATTTTCATCCAATCCCTCTGTGCAATAATACAAGCACACAAGGAATTCTACCACAACTATGCAGACGACATAATGATTTATGTCCAATTCTCCACACTACACACTGATTACTCCCCGATAATCAACTGTTTCACATCAATCATATAGTGGCTAGAAAAACATAATCTATCAGTAAACCTCCACAAGACTGAGGTCCTACACATCACCAGAGATGCAAATTTCACACCACCCACACACTTAAATATATCAGATGCTCAAATACAAGTAAAATCGCAAGTACGCTACTTGGGAATCATTTTGGACCAGGGCTTAACTCTGCAACCACACATCAATAACATTTTCAAACTGGTCTATCACAAGATAAAAACAGCCCGTGGTGTTCAACCTGTACTAGACAACGACAACTTCCACACAGTCTTGCAGCCCCTGGTACACCCACACCTGGATTATTGCAACATTATCCTTCAAAGACTACTGGCGTGTGCAATCCACCCCCTGCAGATAGCTCAAAACACTGCCACAAGAATCCTGCATGGAGCCTGTTCTCATGAACGCATAACACCAATACTCCACAACTTATACTGGCTCCCCATTGCCTTACACACTAAATACAAGACCATCATCACAACGTTCAAAGCCCTCCACAATCTTTCATCACAGTACCTGCACACGCTAATCCAGAAGACACCTAAAGACAGACCAAGAAGAACCAAGAGGCAATTCACCCTCTCTGTCCCGCCAGTATAAAGAAGCAGCAACGCGGCGTTCATTGCCAGCTGAAGTGGGTTCAGCGTGTTCTTTGGGACTCCATGTAGAATTGAGTTGGTGTATTCGAAGTGGAGGATTATGAGTGCTTGATAAATTGTCCTGAAGTTGCCTGGCTCCAGCAGGGGACGTAGGTGCTGGATTGTCCGTATCTTGTGGTAGACTGCCTTGACCATGTTATTTATATGGGCTTTCATGTCCAGATGTTGGTCGATTGTGACTCCTAGATAGCGGATCGTGGGTTTGCTTAGGAGCTCAGCGTCTCTTACTTTTAATGAGGTGGGAGGTGTAAATGCGCAATTCTAGTCTTCAAGGGTCTCAAACATGAAACCTGCAAGGAATTTATCAGACTTATAAAAAGGAATCGATATCTATTTTATAGTCAACATCACTCTCCAAGTTTGGCATAAAGAAAAATTGAATATTTTGGACAACTTCAAAAACAGATCAGTAGTTTTAGAAGAGTTGGACCTCCAAAAAATGCTTATTTTCTTTCTATAGGAAAAAAGTTATAGGTTGGAAAATGTTAATGAGTGCTACATTCCAGAAAGTCCTCCTCCCTCCCTCCCACCCCATCCTTCCAGCAGTTCTGCTCAGAACAGAAATGTAGTCAGACAAGGAAAATTGACTAAACTCCCTGTTAAAGGATGATTCAAGAAGGTATCTTCAAAGCTACTCCCCTTCAAAGTTTTTCACTCACACAGATGAACACACCCTACTCACCACATATGCCTGTAACTCCACCCACATCCATTCCCATGCACCCAGGCCTACACTCACACACACACACACACACACACACACACACACACACACACACACGCTCTAATTACAATTGTACTGCTCAACTCTCTCAAAATTACTTATTTAGCTGTGCTTATATACCGCTGTATCAATATGTCAAAGCGGTTTACATGAAACAAGTGGGCCAACAATGGCTTTACAAAGAACAAAAAGGGGGAGTACACGGATAGGAAGTATTAACAACTAAAAGTGGTTACTAATACAATGAATAAATATTTACAAAGCCCTGCTATCAGAAAAACATTCAATAAAGATAAGTGACTTAAGCTTCTTCCTAAATGTCAATAAGTCATCTATGGCGCATAAGAAGTCAGGAATCAAATTCCTTAGTGCATCCAAACTTTTGTTCAAAATATCCACCTAATCCGGTGCGCAAAGAATAGTCTCCTAGTGGAAGTAGTAGAGACCAGGACAGTATCTGAATTCAAAAAACATTGGACAAATACAGAGGATTTCTAAATAGAAAATGGAGAATAGCATAATTGATATGGAAGGGCAGACAGGATAGGTCGTATGGTCTTTTTCTGCTATCATGTTTCTACATACAACGCACTCACATCCCCACATACATTCCTTCCCACATAACACATGTGCACATGCATTGAAATACATGCCCATTAACAAACCTTCACATCTCCCATGTGCATAAAAACACATCAGCATATATACATCCCTATACATACCATCTCACTCCCATCTAAACACCCACTTATGCGCAACCCTATGCTGAAGTCATTTTTTCAAATCCCTATAAACATGTTTGTAAAAAAAAAAAAAATCTGAGGCATATGCCTAACATCAGTAACATCAGTAACATCATATGGATGCAAGAGTTGGCCAGTGAAAAAGATAGACAGGAAGAAAACTGATGCCTTTAAATTATGGTGCTGGTGACTAATACTGTGTATATCATGGACTGCCTGAAGAACAAAACAGTCTGTACTAGCTTTTTTAGAAGCTCAGATGTCAAGACTTTGACTTTTATACTTTGGACACATCATGCGAAGAGAGACTTCCCTGGACATTCATTTTTAGAAGGCCTGGGCTGCGGATGGGGCAGGGAGGGGGGCCAGGGTTTATTCCCCGTAGCCCGACCCTGGCGTTAGGAGGCCAGATCGGGGGTTGGGCTTCAGGAAATAAACTCTTTTTCTTGGCGGCCAGCATCACAGCTTTTAAATGGAGCCATGGTGCTATGGCAACAGGACGCCATGGTGCCGCGGTTCCATTTAAAAGCCCTGACTGAGTTAGTCGGGCTACTAATGTATGTGCAGGCCGGACTGAATCACAGTCCCGGCTTGCACGTACATTGTTGTTCGCGATTCTGATCCCGCAGGGCTAGACGTGCCCTGTGGGATCAGAATCGTGATCCCCTTTCTACATCCGGTTCAGACCAGATGTACGAAGGGGATGGACTCCAGGACAGAATCGGGCCCTAGCATTTAATGTGTGAATTGGCATGTAGTAACCATACTCTCAAGCCTGTGATAAGTTACCATGGGAGCATGACAGTTACCATGCACCAATTTCAGTGCTAACTGCCAATTGCACTCTAGGATGCCGAATGGGCAGGTTAGAAGTGAAGAATGGGTATGGTGAGCACATTGCAGTTAGTGTGTAGTATTTAACAGGTTTCTTTATACTGCTTTATCATTTTAGTCAAAGCGGTTTACATTGTAACTTAAACTTGGTAATGTACATTAAACAGGGACATTGATAACTTGGATTCTTCTGAGGCAATAGTGTAAACTGCTTTGAGTTGTAAAAGAGAGGCAATAAATAAACTGAAATAAATAAATAAAGCTGTAGCCATTTGCTTCACCCTGCTAGTTTTGATCTAAAATAATTGCAGAGTTTGAGAGCTGATAAATAAGGAATATAATGCTATCTTCCTCTCTTGGGAGATACAAACATTTGAAAGAACTGCTATATCACTTTAGAACAAGTATTTTTAATACGCAACCATTTGGATCTCTTTGGATGGAACAAGAATGCAGTCTGACTCTGACCCAAGACATCAGAAGCTACCTCTATGACAAAGTAGTGAAGAGAACTGGCTAAGGCAGTTACCCAAGGAGTCCCAGAAAATGCCACATCGTAAGATATGTAGCTTCATGTAACCTGAAACTTCTCAACTTTTGCTGAGTTCACATGGTGAATTCTTAACATTTCTAAGGCACTATGATACAGACTATGCTGTCATAATGCTCTAGTTCTCTGAAAGTGGTATCTATCTGTCAGGAATCAAGGTAGTGTGGATCTGGCATCTTTGGCCATGATGGGGTACCATGTGCCATTACAGGCGCACACCTCCCTCTCCTTCTGATCTCTTCACCCTCACACATTCAATCATCCCTCAGCCCCTTCAATTCCCTAATTCACACCACACACATCTCATACTCCTTTTGATTCCCTCACTCACTCATATCTCATATAGCCTCTAACCTCTCACTTGTGCCTACACTCACTTACTCCACCACCTCTCTGATCCTCTCATTCACTCACACATGCACAACTCAAACCCCCTCCCATCACTTCATTCTTATATACTTAATCCAGACACCCTGCAAACTTCTAAATCACCCACATATAAGAACATAAGAACATAAGATATGCCATACTGGGTCAGACCAAGGCCCATCAAGCCCAGTATCCTGTTTCCAAATGTGGCCAAACTAGGTCATAAATACCTAGTAGTTTCCTCAAAAGACACATGTTCCTCAATGCTTGTACTGGGTCAAGCAGTGATATCCTGGGTCCCTTCTTAATAATGGTTTATGGACCTTTCCTCCAGGAACTTGTCCAAACCTTTTTTAAACCCAGCTACACTAACATCTTTTACTACATCCTCCGGTAACAAATTCCAGACTTTGATTACACGTTGAGGGAAAAAATATTTTCTCTTATTAGTCTTAAATAGGTTACCCTGTAGCTTCATTGCATGTCCCCTAGTCTTTCTATATTCTGATAACATAAACAATCAATCCACGTTTACCCATTCCACTCCGTTCATTAATTTATAGACCTCTATCATATCTCCCCTCAGCCTTCTCTTTTCCAGGTTGAAGAGCCCTAACCTTTTTAGCCTCTCTTCATAGGGATATCCTTCCATTCCCTTTACCATTTTGGTGACTCTTCTCTGAACCTTTTCTAATAACGCTATATCCTTTTTAAGATACAGTGACCAGAACTGGACACAATATTCAAGGTGCGGTTGCACCATGGAATGATACAGAGGCATTATAATATCCTTTGTTTTATTTTCCATTCCTTTCCTTATGATACCTAGCTTTCTATTTGTTCTCTTGGCCGCCGCTGCACAATAGGCGGAGGATTTTAACATGTTATCCATGATGAAGCCTAAATCTTTTTCCTGGGTGGTGGCTCCAAATGTGGAACCCTGCATCGTGTAACCATAGTTTGGGTTGTTCTTTCCTAGGTGCATAACTTTGCACTTGTCCACATTACATTTCATCCGCCATTTGGATGCCCAGTCTTCCAATTTATCAAGATCCTCTTGCAATTTTCCACAGTCCTTATGGGTTTTAACAACTTTAAATAGTTTTGTGTCATCTGCAAATTTGATAACCTCACTCGTTATTCCCTTTTCTAGGTCATTTATGAATATGTCAAAAAGCAGTGGACCCAGCACAGATCCCTGTGGTACTCCATTATTCACCTTTTTCCATTGGGAAAATTGGCCATTTAGGCCTACCCTCTGCTTTCTATCTTTTAACCAGTTCCTGTTCCACAATAGTACACTGCCTCCTATCCCATGACTTTTTAATTTTGCCAAAAGTCTCTGATGAGAGACCTTGTCAAAGGCTTTCTGAAAGTCCAGATACACTATACCAACCAACTCACCTTTGTCTACCTGTTTATTCACACCTTGATAAAAGACATAGATTAGTAAGACAAGATCTTCCTTGCCTAAAGCCATGTTGGCTGTCTCCCATTAAGCCATGACTATCTACATGATGAGTAATTTTGTTCTTTATGATGGTTTCTACTATTTTTCCTGGTACTGACATCAGGCTCACCACTCTGTAGTTTGCCGGATCACCTCTGGAATCCTTTTGAAAAAGTGGTGTTACATTGGCCATCCTCTAATCTTCAGGTATTACAGATGATTTTAATCATAGTTCACAGATTACTAATAGTAGGTCTGCAATCTGATATTTCAGTTCTTTCAACACCCTTGGATGAATAGCATCTGTTCCAGGTGATTTGCTACTCTTCAGTTTATCAAATCGTTGCATATTTCTTTCAATTCTTCCACAGTATCACCTTTAAATACCACTTCAGTCATGGGTAACATCCCTACATCTTCCTCAGTAAGGACCAAAGCAAAGAATTCATTCAGTCTCTCCGCTATAGCCTTGTCCCCTCTTACTGCCCCTTTTACCCCTCTATCATATAATGGTCCAACTGACTCTCTCACAGGTCTTTTGCTACAAATGTACTTGAAAAAGTCTTTATTATGCGTTTTAGCTTCCACAGCAAGTTTCTTCCCAAATTCTCTCTTTGCTTGCCTTATCAATGCCTTGCATTTAACTTGCCAGTGCTTGTGCTGTTTCCAGTTTTTATCATTTGGCTCTTTTTTCCATTTCCTGAAAGCTGCTCTTTGGCAACAACAGCCTCTCTGACCTCACCTTTAAACCATGCTGACAATTTTTTGGACTTCCTTCCACTTTTCTTAAAGCATGGAATACAGCTGTTCTGGGCTTCCAAGATAGTATTTTAAACAATAACCAAGCTTGATGTAAGTCTTTGACCTTTGCAACTGCTCCTTTTAGTTTTTTCTTAACTATTTTCCTCATTTTATCATAGTCTCCCTTCTGAAAGTTAAAAGGTAGTACTGTGGATTTCCTTACCAACCCTCCTTCATTAATTAAATCAAATGTGATCATGCTATGATCACTATTGCCAAGTGGTCCCAGCACCCTTATCTCTTGCACCAGATCTGGTGTTCCACTAAGGACTAAGTCCAAAATGGCTTACCCTCTGGTCAATTCATGAACCAGCTGCTCTAAGAAGCAGTCATTTATTTCATCTAAAAACTTTATCTCCCTAGCATGTCCTGCCATGACACTGACTCAATCAATACCGGGTTAACTGAAATCACCCATTATTATTACTGTGCTGTAACATTTGTTAGATTCCCTGATTTCTTTGAGCATTACATCATCCATTTGTTCATTCTGGCCAGGCAGTCAATAGTACAACCCCACTGCCATCACCTTCCCCTTTTTACATGGAATTTCAATACATAGAGATTTTATAGCGAATTTTGTTTCCTGCAAAACTTTAATCCTTTGTGACTCAATGTCCTCTCTAACATAGAGCGCAGCCCCTCCACCAATTTGATCTTCTCTATCATTATGATATAGTTTGAACCCAGGAATCACAGTGTCCCACTGGTTGTCCTCCTTCCACCATGTCTTTGAGATACCAATCATATCTAACTTCTCATTTAGTGCTATATATTCTAACTCTCCCATCTTATTTTTTAGACTTCTAGCATTTGCATACAAGCATTTTAGAGACTGTATTTTATTCATATTAATCTGGTTATCGGTAGGCAGGGGCAATTTGGAATCTTTAAGCTCTGTCTGCTCTGCTCCATAATCCCTCTCATTATTCCCACATGCAGCCCAATCCCCCCAATCTATAACTCACTCACATACTTACAGTAAACATGCATTTTGAACCCTCATGTTCTCATTCACATCCACACACACCCTACTCCTCTTAATTATTTAGGGTCATCCCTATCATCACTCTTATTTAACATATACATACAGCCCGTCTGCAACATCATCAAGTCCTTCAAGGTCGACTGCTTGATATACGCAGATGGCATTCTTCTCTACATGCCTTTCTCCACAGTCCACATGGATCTTTCACCGCTGACCAAATGTTTTGATGCAGTGTCTGAATGGCTTCAATCCCAGAACCTCCGCATTCAACACAAGAAAACTGAAGTTCTCTTCATCACTAGGGACCCATTTTCAAACAAAGCCTTCAATCCGATACCTTGGGGTCACTTTGGACCAACGCCTGGATATGAAATTACATATAACCAACATAGTCAGAGCGATCTATCTCAAGATCCGGACACTCCGACACCTTCGCTCCTTGCTTGATCCTGAGGACTTCCGGACTATATTCCAAGCTTTAACCTTACCGCACCTCGACTATGCTAATGCCATTTTTCAAGGCCTCCCACACTCCACCTTAAACCCTTTACAACTTGCCATGAACACCGCTGCCAGAGTCCTCTACGGAGCATCAAGAAGGGACCATGTAACATCTCTTCTAAAGCAGCTTCACTGGCTCCCCATACATGGGAGACTGTTGTTCAAAACCTTATTACTCACCTTCAAGGCTATCAAAGGCATCACCTCCTCCTCACTAATAGACCTCATTCAGACCGTTCCACCCAACAGATCTAGGAGAACGATATCTACAAACACGCTAGTAATCCCTAAGGCAGCAACAAAATGCTCACTAGCGACGTCTAACAGGGCTTTCAGCTTCTATGCCCCTAAGTGCTGGAACACCTTACCACCGGAGATTCGGGCTGTCACCGATCTAACTCTTTTCAGAAAGGCACTCAAATCCCACCTATTCCCCCAATATTACCAGACCAACCAAACACCGACTTGACCGCCCATCCCCTTTTTGAACACCTGTTCCACAGGACCCAACTCAATCTAAGAATAAATCCTGCTGTATATACATGTAAATACATATGTAAATAGTCTCAGTTAACAATTTCCCCCATGTTTATCCACGTTCTCATACCTGTTCTATGTAAAACCAAACAGCTTGTTGTTCTGGTCTATTGTTATATTGTGAACCGCGCTGATGCTAAATAGTGCGGTATATAAGAGCCTGTAAAAAATAAATAAATAAATAAATAATTTTTATTAACCTTTTTTATACCACTTTTCACTAGGTCAAAGCAGTGTACATTCAACAGGAATTTCACTGGTTACAATGAACAATAACTTATGTATAGGGGTGAACAGAGGTACATAACAGAACTATTGTGCATTGTATAGATATACTATTTACATTGGATGTTATCTATATACATGTTTGATATATTATACAAAAAAGGGGGAGTTAAGACATGGGCAGGGGGATGGGAGAGGCTGTTAGCAGAGTGGGGAGTGGGTGGTTAGGGGAGGGAGAGTAACATTAGGTGAATTGGGGGTGCTATGTGGCTGGTCCGAAGTGTTTTGTGAATAGGTGGAGTCTTGAGTTGTTTCTGAGGGGAGTTCAGTGATGTTTCTGATTTTCTCACTCCATATCCTCTTAATCCTCTCGTTCATTCATAGATTTTGAATCCATCTGCTCAGTCAATCTAACTTCCAAAACAATTCTCTCCTAGCGATGCAATGCCTCAACTGCTTCCTCCCTTTACTGGCTATGGCCAGAGTCTCACACTTTGAGCCATGCAACAAGCCCACCATACCATCTCCAGGTAACAGACAAAAAGTGCTCCAAGGCCTCATTTTTCTCACCATCTCTGCTCTCTCTGGGCTGCACAGGTGGAGAGGTGCAAGGTCACTGCCTCTGCTTCCAACTCAACTGTTCTTGAATGCCAGTGGAAATAATGAATTTATTTATTTTACAGTTTTTTATTCTGCTTTACCATTTCAGTCAAAGCAGTTTACATTGTCATTTAAACTTGGTAATGTACATTAACTCAGCCCAATCCTAGCCAGGATCATGAGACTATCCTTCTCAACAGGAACATTCCCATCATCTCTCAAACAGACGTCCATATGACCCCTTCTGAAGAACAACAGACTAGACCCGCAGAAGGCTGAATCATACCGTCCGATCTCAAGTATCCCCCTGCTAGCCAAAATAATTGAGAAAGTTGCCCAAAGACAGATCCAGCAACACATTGACACTGCAGCCCCCCTAGACCCCTGCCAGCATGGGTTTCGGGAATCTCACGGAGTAGAGACACTACTCACCGCACTAACCAACACCTTAACCAGAGGGATAGACAACATCAAAAATGGGTTTGCACTTATCTTCCTCGACATCGCCACTGCATTCGACTCTGTCAATCATGATCAGCTCCTTACACGCCTCCATGAGAAGGGAATCCAGGGCTTGGCTTGGGATTGGTGTAAATCCTACCTAGCAGACCGATGGCAACACGTACAGATGGGCGCCAACACATTCGAACCGTTTCAGCAACGCCATGATGTACCCCAAGGCTCCTCTCTCTCCGCGCTGCTCTTTAACATATATATGCAGCCTATATGCAAAATCATCCGCTCCTTCGAAATCTCCTGCCTGATCTACGCAGATGATGTACTGCTGTTCGCACCAATCAACGTCATGCAGCCCGACTTTACCGCTCTAGTGAACTGCTTCAATGCAATCCCCGACTGGCTTTACGCCCAGAACCTCCGTATAAACGTCAAAAAAACTGAGGTCCTATTCATCACAAAGAATAAAAACTTTTCTCCCACCACGTCTTTAAAGGTGAGAGACGCAGAGCTCCCAAGTAAACCCACAATACGCTACCTCGGTGTTACGCTTGACCAACATCTTGACTTTAAAGCGCACATAAACAACACCGTCAGGGCTATATAGAATAAGATCAGGACACTACGACACCTAAAACCCATGCTGGCACCCGAGGACTTCCGAACAATATTCCAAGCGCTGGTAACACCTCATTTTGACTACGCAAATGCCATTCTGCACGGCCTCCCCAAGAGCAACCTAAAACCATTACAACTTGCGATGAATGCTGCTGCCCGCATCCTCTGTGGAGTATCCAGAAGGGACCACATAACCCCCATCCTTAAGGACCTACACTGGCTACCGATTAACTGCAGGATCGCATACAAGGCACTACTCCTTACCTTCGAAGCCATCAACAAGATATCCTTCCCCCCATTCCTCACAGCCCTCCTCACCCCCACCCCCAACAACAGATCAAGAAGGACAGTAGCCACCAACACATTAATTATCCCCATGGAAACTAGAAAATGTGCGCAAACAACTAGGAACAGAGCCTTTGCTTTCTACGCCCCAAAGTGCTGGAACAACCTCCCACCCAATATCAGATTGATCAGAGATCTCACACAATTCAGGAAAGCCCTCAAGCATCACCTATTCCTTCTACACTTCTCGCAACACAACGGTACCTCCCCACTTCCCACACCCTAATCCACTCAAGCAGCGCCCCACACATCACACGCAAACTAGGACAAATCGAGACTCATACCCAACCACTGGATATGTTCAACCATGTCAATCAATGGTGTACATCACAAATCTGGATAGTAATGCTATGAATATTATGAGCACCGTAAACTGTAACAATGGACATATGTGAATGTATATATGAGGTTAAGGCTTTGTACTGTAAATAAGCAATAAGACCCAGACCTAACCATGCAGTTATGGTCTAACATGTAAATAGTCACCCTAGCGACAATTTATGATGATCTAAAATGTAAATAGTTCCCCTAGTTACAACTCCAACTTACTGTTCCTGTTCAATGTAAGCACAAGGCAGATCTGCCCCGCCCTGTACAAGAATTGTTAATTGTGAACCGCACTGATATTAAAGAGCGCGGTATAGAAAAGCTTCTAAATAAATTAATAAAAATAAATTAATTAATTAAACAAGGATATTGATAACCCTCCTTTGACTCAGAAAAATCCAAGTTAAGTGACTTGCCCAAGACCATGAGGAGTGCTAGTGGGAATCAAACCCTGACATCTTGGTTCCCAAGCCAGTGCACTAGCCATTAGGCTACTCTTCCACTTCAAAGGTTGGATTGTGAGGCCTTTTCCACAGTCATAGAATAGTGGGAGCCTGCAAACCCATGAGAAACTGTTTGAACTACAACAAATCTGTAAACATAGGGTTTTCTTTTTTATGTTTTACCAATAAACAGTGAACACTGATAAAGCAGTGCAATAAAAGGGATTCCGGTTTTTCTTAGATACAACATGGAAAAACATCATGGTTTTAGCTGTCTTTATAAGCTGCCCCCAGGGCCGGCCTGTCTATTTTGCGAGAATGTTGTTCACACAGGGCCCTGTGCTTCAGGGAGCCCTGCACCAACAACATCTCACATAATCGGCACTGGCAGCAGCAGCAGCAGCGTCGGCTTTAGAGAGCTCCCGGCAGGCCCAGCTTACCTTTGACAGCGCCAAAGTGAAGAATGCCGTTTTTCTTCACTTCGGCAGCTGTGTTCTACTATAGGCCGCTGCTGAATCAGGTCAAAGGGAACTTCCTGTTTCCAGACACTCAGCGTGCCAGCGGCCTATAGTACAACACAGCTGCCAAAGTGAAGAAAAATGGCGCTCTTGACTTTGGCACTGTCAGAGGTGAGCCAGGGCCTGCCAGGAGCCCTCTAAAATACCATATAAACAAAACCAGGTAAAAAATCACCAGGGTAGAAGCACTAACTTTTTTTGTCGGGATAGCCAGCCCAGTAAAGAGGAAGGAAACCTCGTACCGCCGTGGCAATTTCCCTTTTTAATAAATTAATATATTTTAAAATTCAGTATGCACTTAACTGAATTGTTAGCAATCCATCTCATCCAGTCAGCAATGTAATAGGCACGACGTGGCACGTTTCGGGGCCATAGTAGTCAAGCCCCTGCTTCAGGTACAAGACATTGCTCGGTAGCTTGAAATGATGTGTGATTCTGCTTCAAAAGCCGGTTTAAATCATGATGTTGAACAACGTAAACCCAGCTGTTTAATATCAGCTGGTAGTAATAATCACTGAGGAAGCCAATCAGAGCTGAACAGGGAGGAGGTCACTATGCTCAGACCAAACCCCTAGTGCTCAAGATGGCCAATTACAGGAACTATATGATCGTATACCAGTCTTGTTGTTGATTAAGTCCATGTGGCGAAACCGAGTTTAGACAGTAAATCCATCTCTGTTCGCGATATTGTAAGGCTTGCAGTCTATTCCCCCCTCGTGGATTATGAGGAATATGATCCAAGACTCTCCAAGTAAGTTTGTCAAAAGAATGAGAGTTCTGAAGGCAGTGTTCAACCAGAGGTGCCGAAAGTGTCCCTGTACGTATTCTGGAAGCGTGCTTCATCCCCCGGGACGTCCTATAGTCTCTTGTCGGAATTCAATCCTTGAACCATTGTCACAATTTTGTGATTTATTTTTGCAGCCTGTGGCAAGTACGGTCCCCTCTTTTCTTAGAGATACGGGAGATTTTTTGCATCATCTGGCTTCCTGTACTGAGGTTTCCACCTACACCTTCTTAGTCACATTGGATGTACAGTCTCTGTACACAAATATTGATCAAAAAGAAGTATTACTGGGACTGGCTTCTAGTCCCTTACCTTTACCGGACCGGATCCCACAGCAATTCATCTTGGATCTTCTAGCTCTGGTATTAACAAAGAATTTTTTTGTCTATCAGCGACAGCATTATCTCCAAATTTTTGGCATTGCTATGGGGGCCACGGTAGCCCCTTCCATAGCAACTATATATATGGGATGGTTTGAGGAGCAATTCATCTACTCTCATCCCCTGTATACCTATATTCCTTTTTGGCGTCGTTTTTTAGACGACATTTTTTTCATCTGGACTGGTACACGACAGATGCTTGAAGATTTTCTCCAGGCTTTGAATTCGTTTAAAGATAACATACAATTTACAGCGCAAGTTGAAACTCGAAGCATCCAATTTTTAGATCTTACAGTTATGCTCACCAATGATGGATTTGAGACAACGCTCTATCGGAAGGCTGTTCAACGGAACACCCTTTTACGTTTTGACAGCTTCCATCCCCCTTCTTTGAGACGCGGCTTACCATTTGGCCAGTTTCTGCGTCTCCGCCGGAACTGTACCCATCTAGCTGAATATAAGAAACATGCTGATGATTTAAGCCTGCGATTGAGAGACAGAGGCTACCCATCCCACATTGTCAGGAAGGCTTACAAGAGAGCTTGTTACGTCCATAGAGAATGGCTTTTGGAAGGTTCTTCTTCCTCCGAGTCTAATAATGTCACGGCGGTATTTCCCTATATGAGAGGTTCATCCAAAGTAGTAGGAATCCTGCATCGGTATTGGCCTATTTTAGGTCTGCATCCTTGTTTCAGGAAAAAACTACAGATCGCATATTCTCGGCAATCTAACCTGCGTGACATGATAGTACAAACTTCAGGAGATTTGGATCGCCCAGTCCGCTTTCATGAGAATGCAGGACATTTCCCCTGTGGTAACTGTGTTTACTGTTCCAATACCCTTTCGGGTTTATCTTGGTTGGATGTTCACACTTACACTACCTACCAGACCCGATGGAATACATGCTGCACCACTTCTTTTGTGGTCTATCTTATTATATGTCCTTGCACCTTATATTACATAGGACGTACCTCTCGGCCATTTAAAATCCGCCTGGGAGAGCACGCTTCCAGAATACGTACAGGGACACTTTCGGCACCTCTGGTTGAACACTGCCTTCAGAACTCTCATTCTTTTGACAAACTTACTTGGAGAGTCTTGGATCATATTCCTCATAATCCACGAGGGGGGAATAGACTGCAAGCCTTACAATATCGCGAACAGAGATGGATTTACCGTCTAAACTCGGTTTCGCCACATGGACTTAATCAACAACAAGACTGGTATACGATCATATAGTTTCTGTAATTGGCCATCTTGAGCACTAGGGGTTTGGTCTGAGCATAGTGACCTCCTCCCTGTTCAGCTCTGATTGGCTTCCTCAGTGATTATTACTACCAGCTGATATTAAACAGCTGGGTTTACGTTGTTCAACGTCATGATTTAAACCGGCTTTTGAAGCAGAATCACACATCATTTCAAGCTACCGAGCAATGTCTTGTACCTGAAGCAGGGGCTTGACTACTATGGCCCCGAAACGTGCCACGTCGTGCCTATTACATTGCTGACTGGATGAGATGGATTGCTAACAATTCAGTTAAGTGCATACTGAATTTTAAAATATATTAATTTATTAAAAAGGGAAATTGCCACGGCGGTACGAGGTTTCCTTCCTCTTTACTGGGCTGGCTATCCCGACAAAAAAAGTTAGTGCTTCTACCCTGGTGATTTTTTACCTGGTTTTGTTTATATGGTATTCTATTTTTTCCGGGTTTGGGTATTATATATTTTGATAGGAGCCCTCTAAAGGCAGTCGGACAGTCGCAGGGCTCTTGGGGGGGGCTAGGACGGGAAATAACTGATGGGGGGACTAGGGCTGAAAATGGGCTGAGTGGAGGGGTCTTGGACTGGAAATGGGCTGATGGAGGGCCTAGGATTGGAAATGGGCTGAGTGGGGGGAGGGGCTTGGACTGGAAATGGGCTGATAGAGGGCCAAGGATTGGAAAGAGCTGATAGAGGTCTAGGATAGGACAGGAACTAGCTGATGGGGGAGCTAGGACTGGAAATGGGCTGATAGGGGGCTAGGATAGGACTGGAAATAGCTAATGGGAGGGCTAGGATAGGACTAGAAAAGGCTGATGGGAGGGCTAGGATTGGAAATGGCTGATGTGGTTCTAGAACTGGAAATGAGCTGATGTGAGAGGATGGGAGAAGGGGACTAGAATGGAACGGATGATGGGTGGAGCTGGAACTAGAAGGAAGCTGATGTTGGGGGAGGACTAGAAGGGGATGGGGCTGGTGGAGTGAGGATGGAGAGGGGAAAAGATACTTTGTGTGGGAGGGAAGATAAATCTACGATTGGACCTGTATTGGGAGAGTAAGTGGGGATTGAGGATGGAGGGGTGAAATTTGAATGGAAGAAAAAGGAATAAAGAAAGAAATGGAGGAAACAGAAAAATGGGAAAGATCAGTTTGTTAAAGCAGATGTAGAGAGAGAATGGGAAAAAGCTAGAAGAGAGAAGAAAGGAAAAATGGACAGCAGACAATGGAGAGTTAGCAGAAGACATGAAAGAACCAGAAGAAAGTGACTGGAGCAATTGCAACTGAAAAATGAAATGCACAAACAACAAAAGGTATTTTGAATTTATTAACTGGAATATGTCAGCTCTGGGAAATGTGCATAGTTAATATCGTTGCATTTTGTTTAGTACAAGAGGACATTCATTTATAGTTTTATTTCTCCAGTGTTGTACATTCCAAGTTTGGTTTTTGGGGTTCCCAGTTTAATTATTGTCTTCCTATTTCTAAATTGTGATCCCTTGTTCTTTGTTTGGTGATGGTCTATGTCAGTGATGGCTAACCTTTTTGAGCCCGAGTGCCCAAACTGCCGCACAAAACCAAAGAATTTCCTCAAAGTGCCAGCACGTCATTTGCATAAGTGGTCTTATTTGCATAAATATTTGCATAATGTTACCATACACTAACTTTTAGTAAACATGTCTCTTAATGAGTGTATGGATAAAGAAAGACTAAAAGATTTCTACATTACTATAATCCAGTGCCAACCGCCAGGCACATTAGGAACTACTACAAACGCTGCCCATTTAGAACCCATAGCAAACCCGCCGTATCCTGACAGCATTACCAGGACTCACAAAGCACCATACCCTACCTATCAAAAGGAAACACTGCAAATATTAAACCAATACATTTCAGAGAATACTGGGGAAAGAGAACAAGTGGCAATGTCAAATAGGAATTTCCTCTTGTACCAAACAAAGCGCAGATGTTAATGATGCACATTTCCCAGAGCTGACATATTCCAGTTAATAAATTCAAAATAAAGAGATATCTTTCTACCTTTTGTGCATTTTTTTTCAGTTGCAATTGGTCCAGCCATTTTCTTCTGGTTTCTTCATGTTTTCTGCTAACTCTCCATCGTCTGCTGTCCATTTGTCCTTTCTTCTCTCTTCTAGTTTTTTTTCCATTCTCTCTCTCTCTACATCTGCTTTAACATACTAATCTTTCTCCTTTTGCTCTTTCCTCATTCCTATTTCATCCACACAAATTTTACCCCTCCATCCTCAATCCCCAATTACTCTCCCAATACCTGGCCAATTGTAGATTTTTCATCCCTCCTACACAAAATATTTTTCCCCTCTCCATTTTACTCTCCCAGCCCCATCCCATTCTAATCCTCCCACAACATCAGCTCCCTTCTAGTTCCAGTCTCACCCAGCATCCATTCCCTTCTTCAAGCCCCCCACTTCCCCTCAGCCCATTTCCATTCCAAGCCCCGTCCCCATCAGCTATTTGCAGTTCAAGCCCCCCACTTCCCCTCAGCCCATTTCCATTCCAAGCCCCATCCCCAACAGCTATTTGCAGTTCAAGCCCCCTTCCACTCAGCCCATTTCCAGTCCTAGCAACCCCACAACCCATTACCAGTCCTAGCCCCCCATAGCCCACTCCCAGTCCTAATCCCACCAGCCCATTTCCAGTCCTAACCTCCCCATCAGCCCACTCCCAGTCCTAATCCCCCATCACTCAATTTTTAGTTTAAGCCCCCCAGCGCCTATCACCACTCCTAACCCCCCCAGCGCCCATCACCACTCCTACCCCCCCCCAGCCCAGCGCCCATCACCACTCCTAACCACCCCAGCCAGCCCAGTGCCCATCACCACTCCTAACCCCCCCCCCAGCCAGCCCAGTTTCCATCACCACTCCTAACCCCCCCAGCCCAGTGCCCATCACCACTCCTAACCCCCCCCCAGCCCAGCCCAGCCCATCACTACTCCTAACCCCCCCAGCCCAGCCCAGCCTATCACCACTCCTAACCCCCCAGCGCCCATCACCACTCCTACCCCCCCAGCCCAGCGCCATCACCACTCCTAACCCCCCCCAGCCAGCCCTGTGCCCATAACCATTCCTAACCCCCCCAGCCCAGTGCCCATCACCACTCCAAAACCCCACCACCCCAGCCCATCACTCCTCCTAACACCCCCCACCCCAGCCCCGCCCAGCCCATCACCACTCCTAACCCCCCCCAGCCCAGCCCAGCCCAGCCCATCACCACTCCTAACCCCCCCAGCCAGCCCAGTGCCCATCACCACTCCTAACCCCCCCTCCAGCCCATCACCACTCCTAACCCCCCCCCCGCCCAGCCCATCACCACTCCTAACCCCCACCCCCCCCAGCCCAGGGAAAATTTTAAAAAAAAACAACCCTGTCTGCTGCCGTTGTCGGGGCCGCCGCGGCAGAATCGAGCGTGCCGCGGGGCCCCCCTGTACCCGGCAGATCCTGCCCTCCCCGTAGCAGCTCTCTCTTTGGAGCTGCAGTCAGACGTGCCGGCTTGCAGAGCGCGAGGGAAGAGTTCCCTCGCTGCTCTGTTAAGCCCGCGGGGGCTGATGGGAAGTTCCCATCAGCCCCCGCGGGCTTAACAGAGTCGCGAAAGGGAAACTCTCCCTTCGCGCTCTGCAAGCCGGCGCGTCTGACTGCAGCTCCAAAGAGAGAGCTGCTACGGGGAGGGCAGGATCTGCCGGGTACAGGGGGGCCCCGCGGCACGCTCGATTCTGCCGCGGCGGCCCCGACAACGGCAGCAGACAGGGTTGTTGTTTTTTTTTTCGATTGCGGACCTTCCCGCGTGCCAGCTGCAAGGCCTTCGCGTGCCACAGCTGGCACGCGTGCCATAGGTTCGCCATCGCTGGTCTATGTTCTGCATGTGTAACGAAGCTGAGGTATTCTGTTTATGTAGTTTCTATTTGACAGTCCCACTTGTTCTCTTTCCCCAGTAGAAGTTGTATTGGTATTCTCTGAGATGTATTGGTTTAATATTTGCAGTGTTGCCTTTTGATAGGTAGGGTATGTGCTTTGTGAGTCTTGGTAGTGCTGTTATGATACGGCGGGTTTGCTATGGGTTCTAAATGGGCAGTGTTTGTAGTACTTCCTAATGTGCCTGGTGGTTGGCACTGGAGTATAGTAATGTAGAAATCTGGTAGTCTTTCTTTATCCATACACTCATTAAGAGGCACGTTTGCTAAAAGTTAGTACATGTTAACATTATGCAAATATTTATGCAAATTAGGCCCCACAATGAGTCTCCACACATGGTCCTGCGCCCCTTTTGGGCAGCCTCTGGCGGCCCCTATACTATAAGCCTTTCTCCCAGGCCATAGTCTGTCCACAAATTCTAAAAAGGTTTAAACACATCAAAATAGAGCCAAAACATGCTTATTTAAAACATACTTACTTACAATCATCCACAGCTTATTTTTGGAGGAGTTGCAGGGGTTGTAGGCTTTTCTGGGGTGATCCTTGAAACAAGGATTGATGACAATCTGCAAATTTTCTTGAGGTTAGTTATTAGGCTGGATTGTGAAATTATTTTGTAATGATAGTGCCTTTTGTCATGAAAAACTTGTGCTGTTGATTAAACCTGAAAAAGCTACTCAGTAATAGAGCCTGACTTTGCAAAAGCACAGATGAACACCAATTTCTTCTACCCTCAAAGAACTCCTAATTAAATGGAAAGACTTAAAGCACAGTTACTTACCTGTAACAGGTGATCTCCGGAACAGCGGGAATTAGTCTTCACACGTGGGAGACGTCGCCGACGGAGCCCGCTCGGGAATGCTCCCCAGCATCCAATCAGAAAGCCTTTGGGAGCATCCCCCGCGCCTGCGTGGTGGCTTCCCGCCCTTCCTACTGCCTCTCCCCAGTTGAGTTTCATAGCTGAGCCGGAAGGAGAGGAGAGGAAGGAATAGAGAAAAAGAGAGATACAACTCCCAGGGGAGGTGGGCGGGTTGTGAAGACTAATTCCTGCTGTTCCGGAGATCACCTGTTATAGGTAAGTAACTGTGCTATCTCCAAGAACAAGCAGGAATGAGTCTTCACACGTGGGGACTCCCTAGCTTAGGATGCCCGGGGAGATCCCATAAGCGCAGCCCAGACGGGATGGCATTTGCCCAGCCTGAATCTCCGGCATCCCCTAAGGGATGGAGGGCAGGAGTTGAATAGAGAAACAGCGAATCCAAAGACAACGGAGGCAAGTCTTTAGAGTGCAGAACAGGTACCATTAGGATACAGCAAAAAAAAACCAGGCTACGGGAGTAGTCAGAGGGGTGCATGAAGAGAATCATTAAGCATGTAATGAGTAAATGACCTAGTACCATACAGAGCTTACCGGCCATTAAGTTTTAATGAATTAATGGTTTAGAACCCTGTACTGCTTACCCACCGGGTTGTCGAAAGTAGTCCTGTGATGAAGGCACTGTAGACACAGTAGCGAGGTCATCAAGGAAACTTCACCGCAGCGAGGAGGAAGTTCCAAATCCGGAAGGCCATGGGATCCAGGCGTCAGCTGGGTCAGGAGAAGGACGGCAGGTCTTCCAGGGGGCTCACGGCAAGCTGAGCACTCCCTTAGGAGTAGAGTCCATAACTCAGAGGACCAACAGTGTAAGACAGGCCGAACTAGAGAGCCTATCCCAGAGAAGAGTAGAGGTGTACCCCGGAGCAGAAGGGGTACACAGTCTACCCTAGCGAGAGATAGGGAGACAAGGGTCCGGACCTCCGGGAGGAGGACCTAACTGAAAAAAGGGGACTGTTGACTTCACAGCAGTAGGGTACCACCAGTCCGCGGGCTGATCGGGGAATAGGCAGGTGGACTGGCCGGACCCCCGGGGGGGGGGGATGAATACCGGCCATAGGGGGAAAAAGGCGGTAAACACAGGTACTGTGGGGATCCCCCAAAGGCGCCTGCCAAGCAGGTGATATCTAGTATATCTAAGCCGGTGGACATGGGGACGCCCCCTCCGGTACTAACGCAGGCACGCCGGGGGGCCTGCCTCCATGAGCAGCACTCAGGTAAGGCGGATCTGCCATCGATCCCCAGAACGTCCACCTGGAGAGGTGGCCGCAAGATCCGTCAGGGGAGGGATCTTTTCCGGAGGGCAAGGGCAGATCGGCGAGCTAAGAGCGCGGTAGCGCGGGGGACGGAGGATAGCATCAGACCGGTAGAATGCCGCAGGGGTTGGAGGCCCTAATGTGTCCCCAGGACCTGCGCGTAGAAATTGTCCCCCGCACAATCGGGGGACATGAGGGTATAGTCCCTGGTGAGTATAGGGGGACTATAGCGGCTGGAGGGGAATTCCAGTACGGAAGCAATCAGCAAGAGGATACTGGCTGAGAGGGGTTCAGGGACATACCGAAGAGTAAGTAGGGTGACCGTGGGCCATAGCGATCACGGCGTAAGGTGGTCTCCCTTTCCCACGGAGGAGAAGACCTGAACCCCTAGATAAGTCCCCGAACCATTTACCAACTGGACGAGCCCCAGAGTAGAGCTCTAGTCTAAACTTCTGGTAAGGAGGTTAAGAGCAGGCAGCCGCCCACCTGAGCCTAAAAATGCTTAGTATGAGAGTCCTGGCGCGGGCCCGGGGACATCAACCCGGGGTGAGAGGTCCCTTGCTTGGGCGCGCCTGGAGGGTGGGCGGAGGGCTGACATTTCCTCTTCCTAGGGAAGGGGGGTCTGGAGGGGCGTTTACCACCACCGGGGGGAAGCCGGGCCCTAGGCTGGCTGCTAACTCTGGGAAGGTTAGCGAAGCACTGTGCGACCTGACGTAAGGCTTCGCTATTGAAGAGGTGATCTCCGTCGCAGGGAGAATTACCCAGGATGTGCAGTGCCCATCTACACAACTCGGACGCCTGCAACCATGCCGTGCGGTGTGCTCTAATGGCAACAGCAGAGGCTCTGCTGACCGACCGGAAGGAGTCCAGCAAAGCACGAGAAAGGAACCCGGAGATATTCCTGCAATGATAAAGAAGCAGGGAATATTCAAAGGCCTTGGTTGCAGATACGAAGGTGGATAACCGAGATAACCTCTCGGTGACCTCCCGAAGCGACAGACTCATATAAAATATATATGAAATAATTCTGGCCGCCAGCAGAGACATTTGGAAGGCTTGACGTCCTAGAGTATCTAGCGTCTTCGAGGCGCAGCCTGGAGGGCGAGAAGCATGCCTCTCCTTGCTTCCGGCCTTCCTCAGCGCCGATTCCACCACAATGGACCGATGCGGAAGCTGGTGCTGCCGAAACCCCGGGGACGGAGGCACCCGGTACAGAGCCTGCATCGCAGTCGGCGGCGCCGGAACCCTCAAAGGCGACCGCCAAGCCCCCAGCAGGAGATCCTGCAGGGCGGGATGCAGAGGAAGCATCGCGGCTGCCTGTTCCGCAGGGCCTGGGCTCGGGTCTGGGATAGGGATGGCCAGCAAGTCCGCCATGTCAAGGAGGAAATCCTGAAAAGGCGGCTCTGCCGGAGCAGTTATGGCGGGAGAGGCCGCCAGGGCACTAAGAGGCCGCTTGGGCCGAAGCCCGCTGGGCAGAGGAGGGGACCAACCGACCCGGATCGGGGCAGTCAACATGGCGTCGTCGGCTCCTGGAATTGATTCCAAGCTAGGCATCGAAGAAGTCGATGGCACCGACGGCGCCGCAGGAACCGGCCTCGGCCCCGAACCCGGGGGCGGCGCTTCCCCCCGTGACTGGAGCGAATCTGCGGCTGCCGGAGGGCAGGGGCCAGCGGTCTCTGCTCTGCGCTGTGGGAGAGGACAGGGGCCGATCCCGAGACGTGCCGTGGCCAGGCTTTCAAGGCTGGACAACGACTCCAGGCTGGGCATTGAACCGAGCGAGGAGATCGACTCCTTCCTCGAGGCCCCCGGAGGGAGTGACCGCGCCGGAGGTGGAGATCCTGGAGCGCGGATCGGAACCGCGCCGACCGGTGCCGTGAGCATCAAGGGCCCCCGAGGACGGTGCTCGGAGGAGAGGGGGTCATCTGACGCCGGCGTCGATGTCGATCGGCAGGCACTGCCCGGTGCCGGGCTCCCTCTCGAACCCGTCCGACCCGGAGAGAAATCCTTCCGGGGCATACGGCCTGTCCCCGAGGGGACCCCGGTCACCCGACGACGAGTCCCTGCGGGGGGATGAGTGCAAAGCCCCTGCGCCGATGTTGGGGTACCGTTGCGGGGCGGCGCAGACCCAGATTGGGTCGAAGCAGTCGAAGACCCCGAGGCCCCCTTCTCTAGGAAAGGGCGGGGCCCTCGATGGCCGCATCGATGCCGGGGAGTCGCCCGTGCTCTGGCCGACATACCCCAAGGTCCCCGGGGACGGAGGCACCCGGTACAGAGCGGTGCCGCTCGAACCCGGTACCACCCTTGCGCAGGGCTGGGATACCGGCGACCTGGCGTGGGTCGAAGTGAGCGGCCCCGAGGGGAGGGAGGCCAGATGACCATCCCCGGCGCGGGGCGGAACCACCGATGCCCACGCCCTTGAAGCGGGTACTACCTCCACACATGACCTGAACGTAGGGCCGTCAGACAGTGTTGAGTCGATCGGCCCCCGAGGTGCCGAGGGCAGCGGCTGGCGATCCCCGGTGGGGTGCGGGTCACTCGAAACCGATGCCGACGGGTCGGCACCGCCCAAAGCGGATACCACCCCCGTAGGAACGCCATACCGGCGCGAGTCGGTCGGCCCTGGAGGCGCTGAGGACCGCAGCCGCCAATCCCCAGTGAGGAGCGGAACGCTCGACACCGACGCCAAGGGGTCGGTACCGCCCGAAGCGGGTACCGCCCATGCGCATGGCAGGGATGGAGGAACGCCAGGCTGGACTGAGTCGATCGGCCCCGGAGGCGCCGAGGACAGCAACCGACGATCCTCGGTGAGGAGCGGAGCGCTCGACACCGACGCCGATGCCGGGGGCTCAGTACCGCCCGGAGCAGCTACCACGCCCGAGCATGGCTTGGATGTAGGGAGTTCAGACCCGGTCGAGTCGATCGGCCTCGAAGGCGCCGAGGACACCGGCTGACGATCCCTGGCGAAGAGTGGAACACTCGACGCCGATGCCGGGGAATCGGCACCGCTCGAAGCGGGTACCTCCCTCGGGCATGGCTCGGGAATGTTCTGTGAGGAGCGAACCTCAGGAACATCCCAAAACCCCGTAAATGCTTTGGAGCCCGAGGGCTCCCGCCGGGGTATATTAGCCAAGGAGGACTCGAGGGGTTGGCCGGAGCCGTCGCCATGCCGCGCATGAGACTCGCCCCTCAAGACTCGGCTAGTCTTAACAGACTGTTGTGTGGTTACCTGATCCTGGAGAGAAGAACAACCCGACGACCGCGCCTTGGGCACGAAGACGTCGTCGAGGGATACCCGAAAGAGGGAGGGTCTTCTCCCGATACTGTAGCCCGGGGAATCTGGGAAAAAAGGGTCAGGCCCCAAACAGGAGAGGCACCAGGCATTGGAGTCCATGTGGAAAATTAAGTCCCCGCCGTGAGGCTGGGGGGAAGAAGGCTCCATGCTCCGGTCCTCAGCGCCCGGAGGGGGTGACGAAAATTAAATGAAAAATAATTAAAAGAAAGAAAGAAAAAGGGGGGCACGGAGGTGCCACCGTCAGCGGGAAAGCCGCGACTACAGATAAAAGGAAAAATTTCTGCGGTGGCAGGAGGGACGTCCTGCCTGCTCCGCGGAAAACAAAAAACTGGGGAGAGGCAGTAGGAAGGGCGGGAAGCCACCGCGCAGGCGCGGGGGATGCTCCCAAAGGCTTTCTGATTGGATGCTGGGGAGCATTCCCGTGCGGGCTCCGTCTGCGACGTCTCCCACGTGTGAAGACTCATTCCTGCTTGTTCCTGGAGATATAAACATCTAAGTTAACAATTTATACACTTAAAAATAGAAACCTTATATATATATATATATATATATATGGAAATAAGAAAATGCACTGCAAACTTTGCATGTCTGCTTAAGAGTCAATGAATAGAAAGTTTTAAAGTTATTCTTTGAGAACTAGTATCGGTAATACAGCTTTTCCGCCTTTGCCTCCTTCAATAGCACATGAAAGGAAATCTGATTTATTATAACTTTAATGGAATCACTGTCTTTCACCTTGACAGTAATTTATGCTAGCTAACAATATTGCTCCCTGGATCTCAGTCAGCAAGTGCTCTGCTTTGTTCATTTATCTACTTGTCATATGCTCCTCATACAGTCTAACATGATCCATCCAAAGTATCACAGCCAATGCTTAACCCAAAGGATACCAAGAAGGAACTTAGTTCCCCATATTTTGGAACTTGCAGGCCCCCAAGTGCTTATTTTCCTAAACTCCGTAGCATGCTGTGCAACCAGAATGTTAGTTAGTAAATAGTGGCACAGCTCCACCATGGAACAGTTAAAACATCCTGTTCCTCTGGAAAAAAAACAGGAGATAAATCAGACTCACTGTGTATGAAACTCAGCTTCTACAGGGATCACACAGATCTTAGTTAGCAATCGCCATAAAGTTTCCTACCATGAGAGGTGAATGTTCCTGCCTGAGACACAGAGGCTTCCTGTCCATGTAAAAACAAGGTCCTCCACTAACATTTGATCAGTTGGTTATGGATAGGAAGAGTATGACTGTGCATTCCAGTGCAATCCAAGCATGGATATGCACATGAAAAGTGCCACTGGAGGGAGAAAGAGAGAGCCACGAGGAAGACTTAGTTACAGGAGAATCAAACTAGTAAACCGCACTAGCATTGGTCATTAATGTGCATGTGTGTGAATGGCTGTTAAAACGACATACAAATGAGGTGGACAATAAGGTACACGTATACCTTACCTATAGCCTTTATTGCAAAAGATTAACTACACCTCTCAGATCGCTCCGAGGGGAGAGGGGGGAGACAGAGGGGAAGATAGTATACTGTATATAGAGGAGAAATAAAGAGTGTGAATAGAAGGAAAAGGGATGCAGAGGAGGTAAAAGGCACGAGAAAAAAAATTAAGATTAAAAGGAATGAATTTTTTTTAAAAAAAGGAAGACAACAAAAGGCTTAAAAGGAAAGCATGTAAAAGAAGGAGAAGGAGAAGTTAAGCCTTCCATCTCTAAGCCTGAGAAGGAAGTTTGGAGAGGGAGAGCCTGCCTCCTACCTCCAAGTTCCCGCAATGGGTGTAGAGGGACACACACAAGTTCTTGTGGTGGTGCATTTGGCTTTTTATTCTGACTGTGTACCAGGAATCCAGCAGTGGGGTGGCAGTATCCCTTCTCTGAGGGAGTAAACTTGTCACTGAATCTGTCTTCAAGGAGAAATAGGACTCCGAATTCCATGAGAGAAGGAAGACCATGACAGGAGGGGTGAGAAGTGAGTACCAGGTGGCTATCCAGAAGTAACTAGCTGTGTGAAAAGCTGACAAGGAAAAAAGCTGTTCTGGTCCAGGAGTCCAAAAGAGTTCAGAGAAGTCAGAGGATTATAAAGGAGAGATTCAAGCATTTGGAGAAACAGGAACAACTAGGTTTCTTTGGAGTCAGGGAGCCCAGCACCAGTCCAAAGTTCAAAAAAGAAGTGTCGTGATGATTTGAGAGTGCAAGCAAGGATCATATAATCTAATTCTGCTTGCAACTATCTTGTAAAACCTGAAACTAAAGTTTCTTCTATTTAACTTTTGTGCCTTGAAGGACTTTTTTTTAGTAAAGTATTATTTCAGAACATTAACCCTAATACTGTCCAAGGAAACACTGCATACAGTTGTACACCTTAGGCCCTTAAGCAAAATCCCTGTCAGAAAAACTAGGGTTTGCAAGCACCCAGTAGGACTTAGGCCTGGTATTGAATGGTGCTTCCCCTCTCCCTCATCTTACAGCTGTTTGATAGAATCTTACAGCACTTCCCAGACAATCTACCCTGGAGCTGCCACAAGGTACTGGAGACTGTGGTTATAACCTTGTGTTTATGGCATCAGTTGTATATCACTGTACTACTGCAATTCAGCATTATGATATTAGTGTTAGATCGAGTAGCAAGTGAAGACAAGAAAAAGTCCCATCTTAAAACGTTTTTCTGTTGCTTCCTATATAGCTACCTTCCACCTTAAAAATAAAGGAGGTTGGACCAGGTATGGCCAAGAAATATATGTTTTACATTTGCCCTAACTCCCTATTGCAGTCCTGCATCAGCTGATGCTCGGCTCACAGATTTTCATAAGCGCCTAATATATGAACTAGCTTTCCATACAGCATTTAGGAGCAATTTAAAGCAAGTAACTCCTTTTCTGCTCACTCCTCTTCCTTTCCATAGATGTGTCAATGATGAGGGAGAACCTATGGGCCCATCATTCAAAAAAAAAGCTGGGCTTCTAAGTTACATACCATCAAGTCAATGCTGACTCATGGCAACCCTCTGGATAGTTGTCCTAAACTGTGTTCGGTCTTCAGTCAGGCAGCTAATTGTTGATAGAGTGGCATCCATTGCTGCTGTTATTAAATTAATCCATTTCATTGTTGGCCTTCCTCATTTGCATTGACCTTCAACCTTGACAAGCATGATGTTATTCCCTAATGATCTCTCTCTTCAAATGATGTGTCCAAAGTATAAAAGTCAAGGTCTTGTAATCTGAGCTTCTATAAGAAAGCTTAGGTTTGATCTCCTCTAGTACCGATTGTTTTTTCTTTGGGAAGCCCATGGTATATACAGTATTCTTCGCCAGCACCATAATTCAAAGACATCAACTTTCTTCCTATCTTTTTCATTGTCCAACTTTCACATCCATATAATATGTAAATGCCATGTCTTGGACAAGTCAAATCTTCTATTTCTTCCCCAACAATGAACTTATTGATTTTGCCAGTTATCAGGATCTTTGTCTTCTTCATGTTAAGGTACAGGCCCATTTTGAGACTATGTTCCTTGATCCTGAGTAGCAAATGTTTCAGATCATCTTCACTTTCATCCAGTAATCAAGTATCATCAGCATAGCGAGGGTTGTTGAGTCTTCCACCAATCTTCACATTCTCTGTTGTCTTCATACAGTCTGGCTTCTCTGATTTGTTCTGCATATACAGTATATTTAAACAGATAGGGGGAATTATGCAGCCTTGTCATACACCT
This sequence comes from Ichthyophis bannanicus, assembly GCA_033557465.1. Lineage (NCBI taxonomy): Eukaryota > Metazoa > Chordata > Amphibia > Gymnophiona > Ichthyophiidae > Ichthyophis > Ichthyophis bannanicus. The sequence goes on from CM066031.1 coordinate 248,479,412, forward strand.
TTGCTGATTTTGCTGTTTTCCCTTGTTCTATTCAAACTGTTGCTTGTTGATCAATGTAAATTTTGTACGTGAGAACTATCAGGTGTTCTAGTATACTGATGCTTCTTAATGTGGCCCAGAGTTTCTCACAATTTACACAGTCAAAGGCCTTTCTGTAGTCAATAAAATGCATATAGATATCTTTTTGATATTCTTTTTGTCTTTTCAAGGATCCATTTCACATCTGCAATATCTCTCATTCCTCAAACTTTCCTGAACCCTCCTTGCACATCAAGCCGTTCTTATTTCAGGTATGATTGTAATCTCCACTGAATGAGCTTGAGTAGAATCTTGCTGGCATGTGGGATCAGAGAGATTGTGCAATAATTTCTAGTCAGTCAATCACCTTTTTTCAGTATTAGTATACACACAGATCTTAGCCGGTCAGTTGGCTATGATTTCTTCCAAATTTCCTGGTAGGGTCTTGTAAGTATGGTAACAGCTGTATCTGATTGCTGTAATACTTAAAGAGGAATGACATCAATACCCAGTGGTTTGTTGCTTTCAGTGCTGCTTTGACTTCTTTCATCACCGACAGTTCCTGATCATAAGGTACATGTTGAAACAGTTGTTGGTACACTTGATCTTTATGGTATAATGACTAAGCATTCCTTCTTCCTTGTATTGATCTTCTTGGCATCATCCAACATGGAACCTTGAGCATCTTGTAACATTCCAATTTGAGGCTGGAATTTTCTCTTAGCTTTAGGAAAGCTGATCTTCTTTCTCAGTTAGGCTCCTGAATTTTACTCCTGCTGGAATTCTGCTCATAAAATTAAAATTTCTATGTCAAAAGGTATGAATTATATTTAAAATATAATATAGAAAAAAATTACAAATGTACAAAATTTTGCATTGTTTCCAGCAGGACTAAAATCTGTGCCCTATTTTTAGGATTCTAAGCTTTCAGCTGAAAATTCATCCTAATTTCGGAGCTTAAAATTTAAGGGGAAGGGTATATTCAACCGAGGTGGCCAGCACAGCTTTAAATTATGCCTGGATAATCATTGCTGGGGCCATATCCGTCCATCAGCAATGAATATCCCTGTTGCGCGAGTAACTGCATTTTGGTTAACTAGTCAGTGGCAATATTCAGACGCTAAAACAACTAGTTAGGACAGACTTTTTTCTCCCTAACTTTTTTCTCCCTAACATTAACCGTCCAGCAGCTGAATATTACCGCTGACCAGTTAACTCTAGGGCCGTCCCCCAAAACAGCCCGACTCTAGCCATCTAATTTTGGGACATACAAATTAGTTAGCAGGACATATTCAATGGCACTAAACCATTTAGTGCCACTGAATAGCCTGTTAGCCTTGGTTTAACCAGTTAGCAGGCCTCCTAACCAGTTATACTTAGATTATGCCACGTATGCTCCTACATTTAGACCTGACATTCATTCGTCCATATTTATGATCCTAATGTAGGTGCCTAGTCCTGAAAATCAGCACTAAGCTCCTAACTTTTTCCCTTTCTTAAATCCACCCCCATTGCCACCCACATTTAATGCTCCTAAATTTAGGTGTTAGTGAAATTTTAAGTAAAAATTTAGGCACTCTGCCCACTCCACTGTCCAGCTTTCCATCAGTTCTCCCCTTGCTCATTCCAAGTTTCATGCCCCTGTTTAACATTTAATGTTATAGCTGCCTGTTTTTAATATCTGTATTATACCCATTCCATGGTTCTCAGTTCTATGTAACTTCCTGTTCCATGTAAATTGTTTAATTGTTTACTGTTTCATGTTATATGTAAACCACGCTGACCTTAAAGAATGTGGTGTATAAAAGCAAATAAATAATATAGTAAATTTTCAGAGGCCAATTTAGGAGCATAACTCTCAAAGTTAGGAATATAAATCCTTCACATATCAGGCCCATTTTTTGGGGCTGAGACTGTTCAAAATAATTTGCGAACTGATTTTGAGGTATGCATTTATGCTGCAAAGGCATTGTCCCATGTGCCTGCTGCGCCATTGTGTTCGATCCAGCTTCTTACTTTGCTTTGGTGAGCATTTTTAGACAGAACACAGGCTGTTTTATGCAGACATCTCTGGCAGATCACAGGCCATGTTATGCAGACCTCTCTGGCTGATAGTGATATCAGGTACTAGGATCATGCAGTAATAATTCGCTAGCAAAGCAAGTAGCAGACATGAAAGCCCATTTTAGATCACTCGTGCAGAAAGGAATAGAGTTGTCCAGGCTGGTACTTGCAGAATTCCTTCTCTATATTACAAAGGATCTGCTAAATACAGAGCATTTGTAAAATAAGTTTAAGACATGCAGGACATCATATGTAGTTGCCAGCACGTGGACAAAAGGAGCACCCCACTCTTCTCCAATTGTGGGTGGAAGCAGCTCTTTAAATTCGCTGCTTCTGCAAGTGCTGATCTCTCTCAGTCCCCTGAGATTAAGAACCCTTTCAACCAGGGCCAGTGTGACTATTAGGAAGATTAGGTGATCACCTAGATCTCTGGCCCTCCGGGGGAGGTTGATTGTCACCATTATTACCCCTCTCTGGAGCCTGCAGCAGCAGAATTAGTTCAGAAAACACAAGATATGGTTTACCTCAACTCACCAGTGCTGCCCCTGCTCAGAAACCATGGGGCAGCACCAGTGAGTTGAAGTAAGCGCTATCACATATTTTCTGAGCCACTGCTGCCACTTCAGGCCCCGGAGAGGGGCAAGGAACAGCGGTGACCATAGGGCAGGGAGCAGCATGGAGTGGGAGGATGAAGGAGACTGCCTAGGGTGTCTCCAATCCTTGCATTGGCCCTGCCCTCAACTACACACAGAAACTGACATCAAGAAGCTCCCCAATAGCCCCTTTAACATCCTCCAGATCACATCCTTGGCTCTTACTGGGGATCCCTGGTAGTCTAGTGGGAGCAGAAGTAATTCCCAATTACTTCTGCTTATTGCAGCTTCAAGTTTAAAATGTCATCCTGAGGCACCTGATCCAACTTGTTGCATAGAGCATTGTGGGATATTAGGGCAGGGCTCTGCCTAATACCATGCATACCAGAAGTGTCACAGCTCCTCCTTCTCTCGTTGGTGGATAAAGCCAGTTTTGCTACGTGGGATGCAGACATGGGTGCATGACTTAAGGGCATGAACTAAGGGGCATTTTGGCCCCTTGTGAGCCCCTTAGGGGAGTTGAGCAGTGATGACGAGTCCGAAGCCCTGCGACTCATAACGTCGTGGATGAGGTCAAGTGGCCGCAACCTCTGGAGGACCTGGGGTCTGAGTCACGGAAACTGGCTGGGGAGGATGGGACCGAGACCTTGACCGGTGCTGAGGACCGGCTGATGGCACTTGGAGCTCGGCTCGACAACTGGGGACTCCCCCGCAGTTGGGAGCCCGGTCATCGGGGGCAGATGATGCAGACAAACCAGCCATCATTGCCTGCTGCAGGGCCAGGATAGCAGTGAAGTTCTGCTCCAAAGCTGCCATTCTCTTTTCCAAGCCAGAAGGCTCTTCAGTTTTCGGCACAGGCACCGAGGATCTCGGGCCCAGCACCGGCACTCTTGCGAGGCCATCCTTGATGACTATGGTCTCGAAGAACCTCGCACAATCTCTGCCAACCGAGGAATCCTTCTTGAAGATGCTTCTCTGAGCCACCCGAGTCCCTCCGGGTGGTTTTACTGGGTTATTTTTTGGTGCAACTTTGGAGGACATTGAGGATTTTTTTTCTTCTTTCTCTTGGAGTCTGAAGTCTTCTCAGAGGAGCCATCGCCACAGGACTAAGAGGATGCTCGGGCCTCATGGGAAGTGCTGGGCTTGGAGCTTGGCATCAGGGAGGCTGTTGCTGAGTCGGACCTGGGGAACAGTTTTTCCTGCAACTCCGACCTCTTTTTATTGGTTTCGGGCATCATGGCCTAGCAAAGGTTGCAGGAGGTGCTGTCATGGTCAATGCCCAGGCAGCATAGGCAGCAGTCATGGGTGTCGGTCACTGACATCATTTGACTGCAGCGGTCACATTTTTTGAACCGACCAGGAAACATGGTGGGGATCACCTGGACAGGGTCGAAGACCCCCGGGTGAAAAAGAGTGGGAATGCCAGTCAAGACAAGCCTCGATCAAAAAAGACAAAAGGAGTCAAGGCGGGAAGAGGAACCGGTACGCAAACCGGGAAACTAACTATTTTAAGGATAATTAGCAAGGATTTTTCCGGTGAAACAGGACAGACGTCCATTGGGCTCCGTGGAAAAAAGGAGACTGAGCAAGATGGCATCCTTGGGCAGGAAGGCTACCACACATGTGTGGTCTCATGTCCCAAAGGCTTTCTTTGAAAGCTGGGGAAATGCTCCACACAGGCTCCTTCAGCGCCGATATCACCCATATGTGAGGACTGACTTCCCGCTTGTTCCTGGAGAAACGTATTTCAATAAAGTGTATTTTTGCGTAATTTCCAAGAAAATACAGGTAGGTAAGTAACATATTACACAAAATTTAAAGCTAGTTGTTGATTTGCCACATGAAATTGTACCATTTTTTCATTAGTGCTTTTTAAAATTATGACATCTCCAAAATTGACACACCCTAATGCAGCGCAGCTCTCTGGTCGATAAAGTAGAATCTCTAGACTCGAAAGCAGTGTTGGTAGTGCGCAGAACTTGGGGAATTCATTTGTAAAGGATAGTTTGGTGCTTCATAATCAGGTGGAATATCTTGAGAATGTTACTAGAGAAAGAATTTAAGATTTCTTAATTTTCCAGTAATCCGTTTGTTGTCCCACTTGAGCTCCAGAAGAAGTACTTGCAAGAGGTAGTATCTTATTCTAGTTTTGATGAGTCAATGGTTTCTTCTATTTATTACATGCCTCGCAGTATTACTCTTGGGCAGCCCTGTAGGGACGTGAACAAGCTCATTAATATTGATAGTATGGAGTTGACTCAATTTCTGGAGTCTTCTTGTGATAATATGATAAAAAGGGTGATGCTGGAAGTTACATTTAGGTCGGAGATTGCTAAAAATGGTATCTTGAAGTTATTTCTTTCTAAGAAGAGTGCCCCTTTTGTGGGCACCCTATAAATATTTTTCCTAATGGGGCTAAGGCTACTCAACTTCGGAGGAAGGCCTTCTTGCAATTGAGACCTAGGATATTTGCTACTGGGGGCACCTTTTATTTAAAGTTTCCTTGCAAGTATGTTGTAATGTATTCTGGTGCCAAATATATCTTTTCAGATGTATTGCAGTTTGAACAATTTCTTTGTGATAGTTTACATATTTTCTTATATTTTGATGTATTCAGGGGTTTGGTATTTAAAAGGGGTTATTAATGTAAATTTTCTGGGCATCTGTGATGTATCAGGTGTATTCCTTAATGTGGACTATTACATATCCTCCTGTTTTGGGGTTTGTTTCCCAACGTTTCTTTTTAGTTTTGTTTTTTTTTTATGTGTAAGAAGGATTGTTTTTCCTGTGTCGTTTTTGAAATGCTTGCAAAACCTCATTAAAAAATAAGTTTAAAAAAAAGGTCATCTTTAATCCCTAGCAATAATCTTGTGATATTACCATGAGTCGAGGGTGCCATTTTAAACCCAGAGCTGCAATGAGTAGGAGCAATGGAAGATCATTCCTGCTCCTATTACACCACTAGGAATCTCCAATAACAGCTGAGGGTGGGATTGGGGATTTGGGAGTTATCTACCAGGGGAACATTGTTGATGTCAGTGGGGTGCCGGGGTGTCAAGTTTTATGGGTCAAGGGAGTTGATGCTGTTGTTGGAGGGCAGAGTTGGAGAGCTAAAATTGACCTTTACACCTGCCTCTTCAACTGGTGCATACCACAGGGCAAGTGTAAAAGACAACATGGAAACTTTTAGCTCTAAGCATGTAGTCCCCTTTATATAATAGGGAATACATGTCTAGATTCTGGCCCACCCAAACCACACCCCCTTAATCTAGATGTGGTACAGATCTCCATGTATAAATAGCTGCTTTCTTAAATCGCTTGGCATGTGTAGATCTATACATCAGAATGCTGCCATTTACAGGCGGAGATCCTTCTAAAATAACCCCCATTATGAGTGCAAGTTTGATATTATTTTAGCCTCTCTACACAGTTTTCTACAATTCCCTAAAGGGAGTGGGGGAAGGTCAGATTATAATTGATATATTTTTGAATGTTATATTTAATGATTTGTTATATTTAATATTTTGTAATATGTTGGGTGTAGACTTTGCCTGCAGAGGGTTGTTAGTAAACTGAAATTACAAATAACACAGGATTTTCCTCTTAAGATGTTAGAGGGACATTGGTCCCAAAGTGCTACAGGGCTAACTGGTCAACACATCACAGACTTTTTGGCAGACTATAAACACACGGCTGGCTCAAATGGGACTCACATTAAGAGTCAAAAAATGTTCCTCTTTCTGTTGGCTTTCTGGGTTATTTTAATTCTCTTTGCCATTTCATTTATTTATTTATTTTTATTTACAACATTTATAAACTGCCTAATCACAAAAGTTCAAAGTGGTACAAAAAAGCATATAACATTTTAAAACACAAAATAAACAAAATCAAGTGCCAAACACTTGATGGAACAAATGACTCTTCAATAGCCAACGAAAAGACAACACATTCAAACAACCATGTAAAGAAGCTGGTAAATGGTTCCATAAAACAGGTACCACCAAAGCAAAAGCACGGGACTCTATAACCTGCAAACTAGACCAAAACAAAGACGATACAAGAAAAGTATCGTTCAAGCCCTGGCGAATCGGATGGGAAGAAATATACCATGAAAAGAAGTATGCCGTAACAACAACTCTGCCAAACAAGCTGCAGACAAACCCAGCTGAAGCTTCAAAACCACACAGAGAACCTTAAAGACAATCTGCTGTTGATTAGGTAGCAAATGCAGTGAACGCAGACAAGGAGTAATGTGATCAAAACATGCCTTATCTAAAACAACCCTTGCCGCAGCATTCTGCGGCAGCTGAAGCACTGACAAGATAAAAGCAGGCAAACCCAATAACACCACATTGGCATAATTAAATGTTGACAACAATACTGCCTGAAACACAGAGCAAAAGTCAGAAGATGGCAGTAAGGACCAAAAATGGCGCAAAAGCCAAATCAGAAAAAGAGGACGATGAACAAGCTTAGCTACATGATCCCGCACATTCAGGAGTGAGTCCAAAGTCATGCCTAAATAAACAATTTCCAGATGAACAACAACCCTATGACCATTCAACAAAACCTCTTCAGGAGCAACAAAGGACCTATCACAGGAGACAAACAAAACCTCTGTCTTCCGATAAATAATGCTCAGCCTATGCTGGGCAAACCACAAACAACCTCCAAACAACGCAACAAGGGCAAAGAGGCATACCCGGCAGAGACATGAAATGGCATATACACTAAAATATCGTCAGCGAAAACATGATAAAAAACACCAAAATTCTGAAATAAAGCACACACAGAAGCCATGTATAAGTTAAACAATAGGGCAGACAATGCGGAACCTTGCAGCACCCCGCAATCCCAAGGAATCCAGTCCAAGACATCCAAGCCTATTCGGATCTGGAAAATTCGCTCCATTAAAATAAGATGCAAACCAGTTCAACACTTGTCCTGTGACATCCAAAGAATGGAGACACTGCAAAAGCAACACAGGGTTAATGGAATCAAAAGCCACAGAAACATCCATAAAAATCATCATAACCCCTGTTTTCGGCCAATCCAAACTACACCATAGGGTATTAAACGACAACAGCAGCAAGGTTTTAACACCAAAACTCTGACGGAAACCGTGCTGCTGCACATCCAACAGACCATGAGACTCCACAAACCTGGATAGCTGCACCATCACCAACCTCTCAAGCAGCTTCGACAGAAAACAGAGACACAAAACAAGATGATATGAACTGGGCGACAATGCATCAAGAGTACCCCTCTTAAGCAATGGTTGAACAGAAGCCAGCTTAAGAACTGCCAACACAGTACCCAACCGCAGAGAAAGATTCACTATATCCCTAAGAAATTAAGCACACTCCTCTCGAACAGACCTCACCCACCAAGCAGGACAAGGATCAAGAGGACCTGTGGAGGGTGATAAAGCTGAAATCACATCCCTCACCTCAAGCGCTGAAAACGGACAAAACGTCCACCAGGTATCACTCAGAAATGCAGGTGGAGAATCCATACAAACAATAGGTAAATGACGTGGCGACATAGAAACCACACCCTGACCTGCTTTAAGATGCATTAAGGACCGAACTATAGCAAACAACTCCTGTGGCTGATTCAGTGACCGGGTAAGCCGTTCAGAGTAATATGTCTCCTTTGCCAGCACAAAATTGCAATAATCAAATAAAAGCTGCAAATATACCATTCTCGCGTCATCCGTATGATGCTTACGCCATCTACATTCAGCTCGTCGCAAAAAAACACGTCTTATTTTGAACAGAGTCATCAAACCAAAAAGCCACATGCCCTCAAGACTCTGCAGTTGTGCTAGTTCACTGGCATGCAACTACAGCTGCAGACGAGTTCCAGACAGAGACCATACAGTCCACATCACATTGCGCATCACCACCAAATCACGATACTAAGGCATACAAAAAACAATCTTTATTAAACCATGTAAAATGACTACTAAACAAAAAAGAAGCAGTCCTCAAAGTTGAAAGAACACCTATCACAGGCATGGGACAGGCAAAGAGCACAACCCAGGAGCAACATGCACCAACAAACACCAAATCCAAAACAGTGTTGCCTGCTTTACTATCTGCATGAACCACAAAGCTTCCAAAGCCTGTCGAAAAGCAGACACAAGAGGGTCCAAAATGGACACCTCACGCAGGGCATACAACCTGGGCAAGTTAAAATAACTCATCAACAGCATACGATCAAGGTCAACATCTAAAGATGCTAACTGCACTACTAGCATAGAAAGGCCAGAAAGAGATGCAGAGGGGGAATGGTACAACACATTAACATAGTAACATAGTAAATGACAGCAGATAAAGACCAGTATGGTCCATCTAGTCTGCCCAGTAAGATGCCACCCCTCCCCATGTCTTTGTTTTAGGGGTGAACCCACCGCTCCGTGTAGGATACCCCTGTATGTTCAGAAATTAGTTAGTTACGTTTATTTTGATTTTATCCTGTTGCTGTAAAGGGATCCACTGTGTCTGTCCCATGCCATTTTGAATTCTGTCACTGTATTTGCCCCCACCACTTCCATCGGGAGGGCATTCCAAGCATCCACCACCCTTTCAGTGAAAAAGTATTTCCTGACATTGCCTTTCAATTTACCCCCTTGCAGCTTCATGTTATGCCCTCTAGTTTTACAGTTTCCCTGTCTTTGGAAGAGGTTTGTTTGTTCATTATTTCTCTTTAAGTATTTAAAGGTCTGAATCATATCTCCCGTGTCCCTCCTCTCCTCCAGAGTGTACATATTTAGGTCTTCAAGTCTCTTCTCATAAGGCTTCTGATGTAAACTCCAAATCATTTTGGTCGCCTTCCTCTGAACAGTTTCCAGTCTTTTTATATCCTTTGCAAGATATGGTCTCCAAAACTGAACACAGTATTCCAAGTGAGGCCTCAGCAGTGACTTATACAGTGGCATTAGTACCTCTTCCTTTCTGCTGGTAATGCCTCTTTGTATGCAACCCAACATCCTCCTGGCCTTTGCCACCACCTTGTCACACTGTTTTGCCACCTTGAGATCTGCAGAAATAATCACACCAAGGTCCTTCTCCTGGTCCGTGCAAACCAATCTCTCTCCCCCTATCGCATACATTTCACCTGGATTTCTGCTTTCCAAGTGCATGACACTGCACTTCTTCGCATTAAATCTTAACTGCCATGCATTAGACCATTCTTCCAGCTTTTGTAGATCTTTCCTCGTGTTATCCACTCCCTCAGGGGAGTCCACTCTGCATCAAAAAGTCGTTACCCTCAATTTCTAGCTCAGTATTCGACCATGAAACAGCGGCCAACTTTGAAAATCCCCACTCCTTTCTCACAAGAAGCATCACTCCACTACCCCATCTCCCCTCCTTCGACAATTAAAAGTTAAAGGAGAGAATATGAAAAGCCATGCTATGTCAGAACAAGGTCCATCTAGCTCAGCATTCTCTCTCCAACAGTGGCCAGTTCAGGTCACAAGAATCCAGCAGAGCCCAAAAAGTAGATCTGTTTCTCATAGTTCATTTTAAGGGGCAAGTGATAGCTTTTCTGCGTCTTAATGGCTAATATATTTTTTGGAATTTTCCTCCAGGAACTTATATAAGAACATAGGGCCCAATTTTTGAAGGCATTTACATGGGTAACTTCCCTATCCAGGATTTTCAAAGGGCACCTACACGGCATTGAAAATGCAAATTAGGCAGAAAGGAGGTGCGCTAACACTGTCCAGTTCAAAATCGGGCTCATAAGAAATGCCATACTGGATCAGACCAAGGTCCATCAAGCCCAGTATCCTGATTCCAACAGTGGCCAATCTAGGTCACAAATACCTGTGAGGTTTCACAATGCTTGTCCCAGGGTAAGCAGTGGATTTCCCAGATACTCTTTAATAATGGTTTAGGGACCTTTCCTCAAGAAACTTGTCTAAACCTTTTTTATACCCAGTTACACTAACAGCTTTTACTACATCCTCTGGTAACGAAGTCCAGAGTTTGATTAAACGTTGAGTGAAAAAAATATTTTCTCTTATCAGTCTTAAATGGGTTATATTGTAGCTTCATTGTGTGTCCCTTGTCTTTCTACTTTTTGATGGAATATACAACCAATCTGCGTGTACCTGCTCTACTCCATTTATTAAATTTATAAACCTCTATCATATCTCCCCTCAGCCATCTCTTTTCCCATTTGAAACGCCCTAAACTTTTAAGCCTTTCCTCATAGAGGTATCCTTCCATCCCCTTTACTATTTTGATGTCTCTTCTCTGTACCTTTTCTAATTCTGTTATATTTTTTTTTAAGATATGGCGACCAGAATTGTACACAATATTCATGGTGCAGTTGCACCATGGAACGGTATAGAGCCATTATAATATCTTTGGTTTTATTCTCCATTCTTTTCTTTATGATTCCTAGCATTCTATTTGCTTTCTTGGCCGCCACTGCACACTGGGCAGAGGGTTTCAATGTATCATCCCAAATACATAACGTTTCACTTGTCCACATTAAATTTCATCTGCCATTTGCATTCCCTGTCTTCTAATTTATCAAGGTCCTCTTGCAATTTTTCACAATCCTCTTGTATTCTATCAAGTTTGAATAATTTTGTGTCTTCTGCAAATTTGATCACTTCCCTCATTATTCCCATTTCCAGGTCATTTATGAATATGTTAAAAATTAGTGGGCCCAGCACAGAACCCTGGGGTACTCCACTATTCACCTTTCTCCATTGAGAAAATTGGCCATTTAGCCCTACTCTCTGTTCTCTATATTTTAACCAGTTCCTGATCCACAATGCTAAATGGTCTCCAATCCCATAACTTTTTAATTTGGTCAAGAGTATCTCATGAGGGACCTTGTCAAAGGCTTTCTGAAAATCCAGGTACACTATATCAACTGGCTAGCCTTGGTCTACTTGTTTATTCACACCTTCAAAAAAACATAACAGATTAGCAGAACAAGACTATCCTTGACTAAATCCATGTTGGCTTTCTCCCATTAAATCATGCCTATCTACATGCGCAGTAATTTTATTCTTTATAATGGTTTCTACAATTTTGCCCGGTACCAATGTCTGTAGTTTCCCAGATCTCCCCTGGAACAAGAGATCCTCATCATTAGAGCATTCAACGGTGCAAACAGCACTAAAACCTGCCCACAAGTAGCAGCATCGGTCTCTAAAAATGTGCACATTTATAGAAAGGTTTTTCTGAGGTTGGTAAGGATCCATACTTAGCATTGTAAAGACTGTTCTTAGAGATGACCAATGAAAGAATAACTAAGGATTTCTTCTACTGCCATGTATGTTTTGATGCAAGGTATGTTATGACCAACATATCACTTTCTACTTGTTATCATCAACTGACTCACCTTTATCTACCTGTTTATTCACATCTTAAAGAAAATATAACAGATTAGTAAGACAAGATCTTCTCTGGCTAAATCCATGTTGGCTTTCTCTCATTAAACCATGACTATCTGCATGTTTAGTAATTTAATTCTTTATAATGTTTTCTACCATTTTGCTCTGTACCAATGTCACTGGTCTGTAGTTTCCAGATCACTCTTGGAACCCTTTTTAAAAACTGGCATTACACTGGTCGTTCTCCCATCTTCGGATACCACAGATTATTTTCATAATAGTTCACAGATTACCTACAGTAGATCTGCTATCTCATATTTCAATTCTTTTAGCACCCTCGGATGTATACCATCTGGTCCAGGTGATTTGCTGCACTTTAATTTATCAAATAGTTGTAATACATTTTCCCAGTTTATTGAACTTAGTTTTGATTCTTCTGCTACATCACTTTTAAATACCACTTCAGGCATGGGTAACTTCCCTATATCTTCTTCAGTAAAGACCAAAGTAAAGCATTTATTCAGTCTCTCTGCTATGGTATTGTCCTCTCTTACTGCCCCTTTTACCCTTCTATCATCTAATGGTCCAGGCATGGGTAACTTCCCTACATCTTCTTCAGTAAAGACCAAAGTAAAGCATTTATTCAGTCTCTCCGCTATGGTCTTGTCCTCCCTTACTGCCCCTTTTACCCTTCTTTCATCTAATGGTCCAAACAACTCTCTCACAGGCTTTTTGCTATGAATGTACTTGAAAAGGTTTATGGTGTGTTTTTGCTTCCATGGCAAGCTTATTAATGGCTTGCATTTAACTTGCCAGGGCTTATGCTGTTTCCCGTTTTTGTCATTTGGCTCATTTTTCCATTTCCTGAAAGATATTTTTCTGGCTACAACAGCCTCTCTGACCTCACCTTTAAACCATGCTGGCAGTTTTTCGGCCTTCCACCTTTCTTAAAGCATGGAATACATCTGGTCTGGACTTCCACAACAGTATTTTTAAACATGAACCAGCTGCTCCAAGAAGCAGTCATGTATTTCATCTAGAAACTTTATCTCCCTGGCATTTCCTGCTGTGACATTAACTCAATCTGAATATCTGTTTCATAGATTTTCTGTCTAGTTTTAGGAACCCTTTTTACTGAAGTTCACTAAGCAGTTAGTGTGGATTTTAGTGTACGGTAACTGCATGCGTGGGCCTGCGATAACTCTTAGCACAGGGGTGGTATGACTGTGCTTATTTGCACACTGCCACTCACACATTGGAGAAGAGAATTGGTGTGTTAGGGGTGGAGAGTGGGCATGGTGAACACATTGCAGTTAGTGTTGAGGTACATATTACGCACTGTCAGTGATGCAATTAGTTAATGAAATTAGCACGCATTAAGTGCAACTGCGCCCATAGAAATAAAAAGGCTGCGGATACTTAATGTGCGTTAATATTGTTAGCAAAATGCCCCTATTATCCTTTTAGAGATGGGGCGATCAAAACTGGACACAATACTCAAGGTGTAGTCATACCATGGATGTATACGGAGGCATAATATTTCAGTTTTACTCTTCATCCCTTTTCAAAGAATCCCTGCATTCTATTTCAAGAAGGGAAGAGGAACTAGACATTTAAGAAACATGTATCTGTAACTAGCAAATGCTAATAGGGAAATACTATGAAAAGTAATGAAAACAAGTGGAATTTCAGCTTATGTCCTGCATAACATTATTTCCAGTATGAACCTCTCCATAAAGATCACTTTTTTCATTATCATATCTGTAATAGACTGAGTAAGGGAATCTTTAAAATAAAGTTGTCATTCTCTGCTCTTGAAATATTAACACTCTGGTGGAAAGACATCAGATTGTGGACCTCAGTAAAAGGAATCAAGAATGAGAAATCAGGGACTACTCTGAAGACTGAGCACATGAGACAAGCAGCAGCTGCACCAGAATATAACTCCTCTGTATTTTATCTGACACCATCTCATTAGTGATACTATAAATCCTGTCCTGTCAGCATCTTATAGAGCTCTCTCTCTCTCTCTCTCTCTCTCTCTCTCTCTCTCTCTCTCTCTCTCTCTCTCCTTCATTTCATGGCAAGTCCACTACATTTTGCTTTTCATCTCCATCTATCTCTATCTTGACATGATGTTATATATATAAATATAATTATTAGTCAGCCGTTCTAACCAGACCTCCTGCCAACAGAGTGGGGAAGGCAACCTCCTTAACGTCAAAACCCTATATTCCCCCCAACGACATGTTCACAGACATGGGATGGTAGGGAAAGTGTTATCAAATTTGAAAAGATCACTGATCATGAAGCCTTGGAATCCTACAGCAGGCTCAGTGCTTCTGTATTTAACATTGTAACTGCAGATTACTAAATCCCTCTGTGCTATCGCATAGCCTTATATGATTTACATAGGAGTTTTGATGGACTTAGGATTGAATTTAAATTCCTACTCCTATAGGTCTGTTTACTAAAGTGCAAACTACTTTTGTCCCATGGTTTGTGCAGAGGACATTTCCAGAAAGTCCCCTGCAGATATTCATGAGTAAATACTGGGATTGCAGGGTGGCAGCTTTGCCAATGCAGCTGACACCACACATCGAGGTAGCAATAACTGAATCTGAGAAGCCTGCAGAAGGCGCTGCTACTGTGTAATGTGAATGCTCGTAGTAGCTTCTCAAAACTGGCATGCCGACTCTCTGCCCACATCCCATCCATTCGCGCAGCCACCACATGAAATGCAGCTACCGTAAAATAAAAGGCCTGCAGTAGTGGCATTTCTCCCACGTTAACTATCTTCATGGCATGACAATTCCGTGTTTAGCACCACAAAGACAGCTAACGCACTTTAGTAGACATAACCCTAGTGTATGCAGTCCTTAATCTTTAACTTAAAAGCCAAGGTAAATGGCCAAGATGTTTCAATAGTAATGCACAATCTTTAAAATTTGAGATAATATTGTAGAAATATTCCAAGATGCAAGTATTATGAAAAAGAGCTCCTGTTTTCTTCCTCTCCATCTTAGTGGAGAAACTTGAAATTCTTCTGTATTTCAACAACTTGTGCGCCATCTGAATCAATTGGAATTGTTGGAAGGAAAAAGACCTCAGATTAATACCAGCTAAGAAGTTATGCCAGATCCATCTCTCTTGCACAAACTTGAACACTTTCCCAAAATAATCAATTTTTCTCCTCTTTAAATAGCAACACAGAGATACTTCCCTGAAATCTTAATATTCAATAATCCAGAACCATCTCGGATACTGTCAAAATTTCACTAATGCTGTGTCAGGGAGAATATTCTGGCAAAAAGCAACATTCATTCAAGGCGTAGACTGGTTCTGAGGTTTACTTCTATATCTTCTGGATCATTTTGAGTAGTTGCAGTAACTATAAAAAAAACACCACATTTTAATATATTCATTAATCGGACATATACAGATTTACTGAAGATTTCACTGTATCAAAAATTTGTAAGAAAAAAAAAAGCTCTACTATAAATAGTTCTGGGAACAGTATGGCTTAGGTCTGGTGTCTAACTTGTTTCCAATCACTAGAGGTATACTTGAATACAATTGTAGCAGGCCTTGGGGGGGGGGGGGGGGGAGGCAGCTCTGAGGTGTTTAGCTTCTGGGTCCTGAGGGGTGAAGGAGAGGTTACTCTCAAGACCATCCATGTGAAGATAACTTCTTACCTCTTTGGTGTCTTCAAGCTTACTCCTCACAGTTCACTTCCACAAAAAAAAATTATACATCCTAGTGTTAGGATAAAAATAATTTACTGGGTGTTAAAATGTAAGAGAGGAGTAATAGCCTAGTGTTAGAGCATTGGCTTGGTAACCAAGAGACAAGTGCTTGATTCCCACTGACACTCCTTCTGACTTTGGGCAAGTTACATAACCCTCCACTGCCTTGGAAGAAAAGCTTGGCAATCTACTGCCAAGAAAACCCAGGAGCTGCTGGGTTTCCAGAAGTCAGCATTGACTCAAAAGCACACATTGCATTTTACAAAATGTAACAGTTTATTTGTTACTTCACAGACAACACACGAAAGGCAAAAATAGAAAAAAAATCAAAATAACACAAAGTTTCAAAGGCTGGGAATCCCACTCACTGGATCTTCCATTTTCTCCTCTCTTTACTTCTCCTATCACAAGTAGATTCCTCCACTGCGGATTCTCTTCCTCAGTCACTCCTCTTTACTTTTGCATCTGGATTCTTAGCCAACTCTCACTTCTTCAGATTCCTATGAATCTGTAAAGCAGTACTCTCATTCTCTCACAACTGTGTGGCTTCCCTGAATTCAGGGATTCGGGATTCGTTCCTCTCCCATAAAATAGGATCAAGATTCTCGTAGATCTCAGTATTTGGATTGCATCTCTTCTTTCCAGTCATTCCAGCTACCTTTAGGGGCTCTTCTTCTAAATGTAGAAGCATCTTGACATGTAAATAGCAACATTTACAGATCTAGATTACATACACATGCAAATAGTGATTTTGGAAAGCTGCTATTTGCACATGTATAATTCCCATGGTGCATAGATATCAAAGGGGCATAGCGGATATGCATCAGGCATGGTTTGGATGTATTCCCATTTCACAAGGGAAATAAATACACATGGTGGCCAAAAATTCAGGATGTCGGTCTATATACAATATTTATTTACTTAACTGGGTTTATATACCACTGTACTTTGTGGGCAGAACGGTTTACAGGAGACATTAGAACTGAACATTTTACATTAAACCGAAATGTGAACTTGAATGAAATTACAATTTAATCGGGTACCTGCCCCAAAGCAAAAACAAGTTCCAGCTTGAAACAGATGCAAAGATAGACACCACCACCACCTCCTACTCCTTTGACAACAGCACATCCTCCCTCTTCTCCAACACTTCCTGATAACGACAAGGCGCCCCCCCCCCCCGATCATACAATAGCATCAAGACCCCCTTACATCAAGCCCCTCCTTACATCAAGGCCCTACAACAGCAAGCCCTACCCACTCTCTGATATGACCACCAATTCACCAGGTTCCTGGGTGGTCTAATGGGAGCAGGAGTGATCCCAGTCACTCCTGCTCTGTTTGAACTTGTGGACAAAATGGCACCCTTGACCATTAGTAGTAGTCTCACGCTAGTGGTCAAGCCGCCAAGTAAGGCCCATGCCATTTTACATCAATTATAACCAGAAATGACAGCAAAAAAAAAAATCAAAACTTTGTTCTTTTTCCAATATGCACTATTGCTTAATAAGTGCCTATTGAAGAATAGTCTCCTATTGATAAACAGTGAGTACTATTGTATAATAAAGCATACTTTCAATGCAATTGCCTCAAAACAAAAATTAAAACAAAACATAAAATGAAAAAAATAAAAACTCTAAACAAAGGGGCTTGTTTACTAAGCCGCGGCTCCGATATCGGGCGGAAGCCGCTACCGTGGCTCTGTAAACAAGCCCCAAAATGAATTATTTCTGCCTGCATACCCCTATCATCAACTGCTATGTCGGTTATAAATCAAAATAAAAATATACTTTAAATTGTCTATATCTATTCTATAAAATCTTTTTCATGTGTATGGGGCCATATACACACATAAGACTTATATGTATGCACTTTGTCATGAAAGCGGATGCTTTGGCAATAGGCATAGTCAGGGATGTGGTCTGGATAAAGCACAGGCAGAATTCACAAGTATGCACACAGATTATAAAATACCTTAATTTACATGTGTACTTGAGAACTTTACACAAGAATATTTATATTTGCTCTTGTGCAGGTACAAATGGTGTCTGCATTCAAGATATGATTTCTGCTACTTCTACAAGTGTTGCAGAAAGACAAATAGGTGACTATTTATAAAATAGCACTTAAATAGGTGCCTTTTTGACTGCTTAACTTTGGTGCCCTGTTATAATATTACACCCAACAGACATTTCAAACTTGGTGGAAGGAGGACAACTGATGGTACAAGATGATGCTAGGGGTACATATTAGATGGTAGAAACTAGAAATGTAGAAACATGATGGCAGAAAAAGACCACATGGCCTATCTAGTCTGTCCTTCCATATCAACCTCTACAACAGTCCTCTTTTTCCCTTTAGAGATCCTCTGTGTTTATCCCATGCTTTTTTGTATTCAGATACTGCCGTCATCTCTACCACCTCCACTGGGAGACTATTCCATGCATCTACCACTCTTTCCTTAAAGAAATATTTCCGCATATTACTCCATATTACTCCCTTTCATCCTCATCCTATGTCCCCTCGTAGCAGAGCTTGCTTTCAATCAAGAACAGAGCCGCGAGATCTGAGGGAGGTGATGCTGCAGGGAGGGCTCTGCTGGGGGCTTGGATTGGAAATGGGCTCATGGGGGGCTTGGGAGGGCTCATGGGAGGGCTCATGGGGGGGATTGGGAGGGCTCATGGGGGGCTTGGATTGGAAATGGATGGGGGAGCTAGGACTTGAAATGGGCTGATGGTGTGGCAAGGATAGGATTGGAAATGGGCTGATGCGGGGACTAGAAGGGAGTGAATACTGGGTGGGGCTGGAACTAGAAGGGAACTGATGTTGGGGGAGGATTAGAATGGGATGGAGCTGGGAGAGTGAAATGGAGAGGGGAAAAATATTTTGTGTGGGAGGGAAGACAAATCTACAATTGGCCGGGTATTGGGAGAGTAAATGGGGATTGAGGATGGAGGGGTAAAATTTGAGTGTATGAAATAGGAATGAGGAAAGAGCAAAAGGAGAAAGATTAGTATGTTAAAGCAGATGTAGAGAGAGAATGGAAAAAAAAACTAGAAGAGAGAAGAAAGGACAAATGGACAGCAGCAGACACGATGGAGAGTTAGCAGAAGACACAAAGAAACCAGAAGAAAGTGGCTTGAGCAATTGCAACTGAAAAAAATGCACAAAAGGTAAAAAAATACCTCTTTATTTTGAATTTATTAACTGGAATATGTCAGCTCTGGGAAATGTGCATCATTAACATCTGCACTTTGTTTAGTACAAGAGGAAATTAATTTATAGTTTTATTTCTACAGTGTTGTTGTACATTCCAAGTTTGGCTTTTGGGGTTCCCAATTTAATTATTGTCTTCCTGTTTCTAAATTGTGATTCCTTGTTTAGTGATGGTCTGTGTTCTGCATGTGTAACTGAGCTGAGGTATTCTGTTTATGTAATTCCTATTTGACATTGCCACTTGTTCTCTTTCCCCAGTAGGTCATGTATTGTTATTCTCTGAAATGTATTGGTTTAATATTTGCAACAGGATTTCCTGTTTCCCATCAGCACCGGCGGGCTCAGCTTTAACAGAGCCACGGGAAAGGGAAACCCCTCTCCCTTCGCATAACTCTGCAAAGCTGAGCCGGCATGCAGAGGGAAACAATATCAGGGCTCTGGCGAGGGGCTGCGGCCACAGGGCACTTCATTCTGCCGCTGCCGCCGCTGCAGCAGCAGTGCCTTCTGCAGCCGGGTTGGTTTTTTTAATTTTTTTTTTTTTTATTTTGAAGGCCAAGTGAGGCGGTCTTTTGGGGGGCAATTCTTTCTGCCCCCAAAAAGTTGCCACCTGTGGCTACCGCCTCACTCAGCCTCATTATAGAGCTGCCCCTGAATATAGTAGATCAAATTGACAGCCTGAAGAGCAAAAAATAGTCAGGACCAAATGACAGTTACCTGAAAGTCCTGAAAGACCTCAAAAATGAAACTGCTAATCTCTTACTAGTAATCTGTAACCTATCATTCAGAGTGGCCATGATACCTGAGGATTGGAGCGTAGCTAATGTAACACCAATTTTTTTTTAAAAAGAGATCTAGTGGTGATCTGGGAAACTATAGACCAATGAGCTTGACATTGGGGCCAGGCAAAATGGTTGGTGCTATACTTAGGGTCCGATATTGATTTTGGATGGATATGCACTGCTACCCTTAACCCCAGATATTCAATGCCGGTGTCCTATGCGGCCCCAGTATTGAATATCCAGGGTCACCACACAGCCTCTGCAGCAACTAACTTGGCAGCAGCAATATTACATGCTGCCCAGTTAGCTCCTGTGGGTAAAAGATAGGCCAGTTTTTGCTGCACCTCTCTTTTACCCGCAGCTCGCTAACCGGGCAGCAAGCAATATCGCCGCTGCCCAGTTAGCGACTGTTGCCACCCCCAGAACATTCATGACACACTCCAATGCTAAGCAGTTAGCATCGAGGCATGTAGCAGCATTAATTGGGGATATTCAACGGCACAAAACATCTTAGTGCTGTTGAATATCCCGCTAAGCGGCACTTACATGGTTTACAGGTCTGAAAAACATGTAAATGCCTTTGAATATCAGGCCCAAAATTACTGATCAAATAAATAGTCACAGCTTAATGGGAATGAGTCAGCATGGATTCAATAAAGGCAAGTTTTACCTTACTAATATATCAGATTTTTCTTTTAAGGAGTAAACAAAACGCACTGATAACAGTGAGCCAATTGATCGTGTATTTGGATTTTCAGAAGGCATTTGGTAAAGTTTTTATTTATTTTATTTATTTATTCAGTTGAACAGTTTTTCTATACTGCCCCTTCCAGCTATCAGGGGCAGTTTACATTGAACAGTAAAATTCAGTTACATAGAACAAATTGAACTATTATACAATGGTACAATTTACTATGTACATTCCAGTAAACACATATACAATAGCATAGTGGTAGCCGGATCTCTTAACTATTTACAATGTCTTGTGGATGGAGAAAGGGTGAGGGAACTAGGTTATATGGGAGATGGGGAGATAGGGGTATGAGATGTGTTACAGGTGGAGGCAGAATTATAATATTCAGAGAATAGATGAGTTTTTAATTTTTTGCGCAAAGTCAGAAGATCCTTGATTGCTCTGAGTGTGTCAGGCAGAGAATTCCAGAGTGTGGGGGTTGTGAATCTGAACGCCTTGTTACTTGTACTTTGGTTTTGTGTATTGCAGGGGGTATTGCTAGGAGGTTCTGGAAATTTTTTTGCCTAGTTCTGGTGGCTGTTTGTGGATGTATTATGGTGGATAGGTAGGAGGGGGAGATAGAATTGTGCAATTTGAAAGTAGTAACTATTAATTTGTATCTTATTCTGGTGGCTATGGGGAGCCAGTGGAGGTTGTAGAGTATTGGGGTGATGTGGTCTGTAAGGCTGGCCTTAGTAATAATCCTGGCAGTTACATTTTGGGCATGTTGAAGAGTATGAATGGTCTTCTTTGGGAGACCTTGAAGTAGCCCATTACAGTAGTCTAAGTGTGGAGTGACTAATGCTTGAGCTACTGTTCTAAAGTCATGTGGGTCTAGAATTGGTCTGAGGTGCTGTATAGTTTTGAGTTTATAGAATATCATCCTAGCAGTATGTTTAATATGAGACATCATATTAAGGGCTTTATCAATAATAGCACCTACATATTTTACTTCCTGCTTGACTGGTAAAGTGATATTGTGTAAGTTGAATGTAGTTGGGGGTTTGAAGTTTTGTAGTAAATACAATTTCTGTTTTCTTGTAATTGATTTGCAAGTTGTTTGCATTGAGCCAAAATTTAGCTTCATATATGCAGTCGATGATGTTATATTTGGGTTTTCTTATGTCTACCAGGGCATAAACCATTATATTGTCTGTATGAGAGACTCCTTAGGAAATTAAAGTGTTTGGTATAGGAGGTTATTTATTTATTTATTTATTTATTTTCATTTCTTATATACCGCACTATTTGCGATCAGCGCGGTTTACATAAAACAAACAGTATCCGACAATAAACAAAAGTCAGGTCATTACATTGAACAGGAACAAGTAACTTGGATAACCGGGAAAACTATATACATAGTTATGCCTTTTTGTGGATTGCAAACTGGCTAAAAGATGAGAAACAGAGTTGGACTAAATGAAAAGGGATCAGTAGTAGAGTACTCGGATGATCTGTATTTAAACCTCTGCTTTTTAACATATTCATAAATGATCTGGAGATAGGCAAAATAACTGGGGTACTTAAGTTTGTAGATGACACAAAATTACATAGTCATTAAAATGGCAGAGGACTGCAAGGATTTGCAGAAGGATTTTGGGAGACTAGATGATTAGACACCATAATGGCATATGAAATATAATGTGGACAAGAGCCAAGTAATGCCAGTAGGAAAAATAATCCTACCTACAGGTACAAAATGCTGGATTCTGAATTAGGAGTCACAAACCGGGAAAAATCTTGGAATCATTGTGGATAATATGTTGAAATTCTCAGCTCAGTATACCATAGCTGCAAAGAAAACAAATGGAATGCTAACATTACTCAAAAACAGATGGAGTCTATCAGGTCTTTGTACAGTTCCCTGGTGTGACTACACCTTGAGTATCACGAGCAGTTCTTCTCACCCTATTTCAAACAGGATATGGTAGAAATAGAAAAGGTTCAGGGAAGGGTGACAAAAATAAGGGGGATAGAAGACCTTTCTCATGAAGAAAGGCTAACAGGTAAGGTCTCTTCATCTGGGAGAAACGAAGACCAAGAGAAGATATAATAGAAGTTTATGAAATCATGATTAGCATGGAAAGGTTAAGAAACAAGCAAGACAAAAACAAGAGGACATGCCATGAAACTAATGAAAGCAGATTGAAAACAATTCAGAAAATGTATTTTTTCATGCAGTTCATAAATAAGCTAAAGAACCTATTACAGGAGAATGTGGTCAAGGTGACAAACATAATGAGATCTGGATAGGTTCCTGGAGGAAGTCTGCAAATTATTAGCCAAGTAGATCTGAGAAAGTCATCACTTATCCCTGGAAATGATCTATGAAAAATAGATGATCTTTTTGGGATCTTCTGAATTCTTGTAGCCTGGACTGGTCATTGTTGGAGACAGGATGTTTAGTTAATGGAAATTGGTTTCACTCAACATGCTTTTTCTTATGTTCTGATGTGCTTAGGTATCTTTGGAAATCAAATAATATAATAGCGAGCACAATTGAAAATACACATTAGCATTATTTAGTTTGTTGGACTACTTTTTATGAGAGCACATAAATGTTTATGCTGTCACTATTTCATAATTCTTTTTATTGGAAAAGGTTTTTAAAATATATTTTATCATTATTCCTAAAACCATACTGTAACTTGAACAGATGACTACATTATAGAATTACTCTGCTACATTCAATACCAAGATGATGGTCACCAGCACTGCACTGTTTCAAACTCCATCTTATTCAGACATTGGTTCTATATCAGGGACTCATTTACACAAAAAAATACTTATCTGAAATATCCATATTTCTCCATTTGTTCTTCATTCAGCCAATATGCAGCCACCTTTACAATCTGGTCATGTACAGTGATTAGTTGATAGAAAAATAGGAAGCAGCAATCACATTCACTGCCAAATCCTCCTTCTATCCAAAGGTCATCCATTCTATCTCCATGTTTAACCTATAAGATTCCGTGGTATTCAGAGTAAAAAATCCACCGATGGTTGAGAATTTAATATAGACTACAAAAAATGGTAAACCAGTGCAAAAGACAACAACACTCGGCACTAAAACGTATCACGAATGCTCACAAATGGAGAAAAAAGACCTCAGTGAATACTATCAGCAAGTCGACGCCATGGCTATATGTCAAAGTAACTGTAAACAAAGTTAAGTCTGGCACATATACTCTACATGACTACACCATCACAGGTCAGAAAAAACTACGTGAGACAAACTGTTATAATATTGCATGATCCATGCTTTAAAACACTATCACCAGCACATAAATATACAGGCAAATCTGACCAGCATATGAACATATAGGCAACACAGCAATCACTTAGCTGGAATAAGAGTTGCAAACATTCTCCACATTCTGATGCCAGGCGTTTCGCCAGAGCTGGAGAAGGACACTCACCAAGTATAATCAGGCCTCTATACAACAAAAAAAATCAAACAATCAAACAATAAAAAATGTTTCCTGTGCCTCCACAACCTAACAAAACCCAACATACAGCCCAAAACCAATAGCACCTCAGCTACTGCAAACTATCAGCTACATCAAACATTCAATATACTTACAAGCTGCGGCAACAAAGCGACACTTTCACCTGCAGTACCTTCATCAAAATCAAACCGATGGAACACGCCATGCATGCGCTTTAAACAACGCCCATGGGGCGGAGCTTTCTGACATAATGGACTGTACCATCCAATTGTACCCAAATATAAGGTATAATTCTTAACCATATAAAGCCAACTGCAGCTACACATACCAAACTCACATTAACCCAGCACACTGGAGCCACAACACTTAGCATCACAAAAAAACACTGTGTTAGCTGAATGGCTCTACATTTTATTAAACACGGTGTACTGGGAAAGTCCTTCTCTTACATGTTATTTCCTCTAAACATCTTCTTTACACATTTGTAGATCTCTATCAGAAAATGACTAAAAGACAATTTGTTAAATGTTTATGTTTATGTTCCCAATATATATAACAAAACAATAAACTAAATGCGGCATCCAATCACATCCCAGTAATAAGTGCAGTTCTTGATCCTCTAAAGCAAACCTCAGCTACACCTATTGAACTCGCATCAATCCGATGTACTACATCAACAATATATCAGATCTGGTGTGTGTCATTCAGTGGAACGGGTCCACCATTTGGGGACTAAGATGAAGGGTTGAACCCAGCCAAGACCAGTGTTGGTAAGAATCCTCAATTTTTCACATAAAGCACAACTCCTGCAAGCCTATTGAAAAAGGAGGAACTTACAGTTAGACAATGAAGCCATAATGGTGTTTCAGGGCTGTTCTGCCTCCTTAGCGTTGAAGCAGAAGGAATTTGTGCCGAGCTTTTCAAGACAGGCATACGCTTCACCTTGGCCTACCCAGCGATCCTGAGGGTCTACCATGAAGGAGAGGCACAAGCCTTTGAACTAGGAAGTTTGTGGATGCGCTGCCACTGATGACAACTGAATGAGTAGGCCTCGGGATTTGTAACTGATTGTTCTATATTAATCATTTCCAGCTACAAGGTCCATTTAGGTGTGACCCTCTTGGACTTTCGGTACCATGGATTATTTGACCTTACAACATAAGGTTGTTAGTAATGGATATGGGTTATATGCATTGGGCCAGACCTGGAAGCCTTATAGTGCCTATCTCTCTGTTGAGGTTTCACCATAAGAACATAAGATATGCCATACTGGGTCAGACTAAGGTCCATCAAGCCCAGAATCCTGTTTCTAACAGTGGCCAATCTAGGTCACAAGTACCAAGCAATTTCCCCAAAAGACACAGGTTCCACAATGCATGTATTGGGTCAAGCAGTGATATCCCAGGTCCCTTTTAATAATGGTTTATGGACCTTTCCTCCAGGATCTTGTCCAAACCTTTTTTAAACCCAGCTATACTAACAGCTTTTACTACATCCTCTGGTAACAAATTCCAGAGTTTGATTACATGTTGAGTGAAAAAATATTTTCTCTTATTAGTCTTAAATAGGTTACCCTGTAGCTTCATAGCATGTCCTCTAGTCTTTCTATATTCTGATGATGTAAACAATCGATCTACGTTTAACCGTTCCACTCCATTCATTAATTTATAGACCTCTATCATATCTTCCCTCAGTCGTCTCTTTTCCAGGTTGAAGAGCCTAACCTTTTTAGCCTCTCTTCATAGGGGTATCCTTCAAGTCCCTTTACCATTTTGGTGGCTCTTCTCTGTACCTTTTCTAATAACGCTATATCCTTTTTAAAATACGGCAACCAGAATTGCACACAATATTTAAGGTGCGGTCGCACCATGGAATGATACAGAGGCATTATAATATCCTTTGTTTTATTTTCCATTCCTTTCCTTATGATACCTAGCATTCTATTTCCTCTCTTGGCTGCCACTGCACACTGGGCAAAGGGTTTTAACACTTTATGCACGATGACGTCTAAATCTTTTTCCTGGATGGTGGTTCCTAATGTGGAACCTTGCATCGTGTAACCATAGTTTGGGTTGTTCTTTCCTAGCTGCATAACTTTGCACTTGTCCACATTAAATTTCATCTGCCATTTGGATGCCCAGTCTTCCAATTTATCAAGATCCTCTAGCAATTTTGCACAATCCTCATGAGTTTTAACAACTTTAAATAGTTTTGTGTCATCTGCAAATTTGATAACCTCACTCATTATTCCCATTTCCACGTCATTTATGAATATGTTAAAAAGCAGCGGACCTAGCACAGATCCCTGGGGTACTTCATTATTCACCTTTCTCCATTGGGAACATTGGCCATTTAGCCCTACTCTCTGCTTTCTAACTTTTAACCAGTTCCTGATCCACAATAGTACACTGCCTCCAATCACATGACTTTTTAGTTTTGCCAAAAGTCTCTGATGAGGGACCTTGTCAAGGCTTTCTGAAAATCCAGATACACTATATCAACCAACTCACCTTTGTCTACCTGTTTATTCATACCTTAAAAAAAAGACATTTGGAAGGGGGTGCTTCTCTGGGGGATAGGGTCACCCCAGGCACTAGTGATGTGGCTCACTCCAAGATTGCGGAGCATGGTGAAGTTAAGAATGCTTATTTGGTGGGTTATGTGTTGGAAGTTCATGTTGATATTGGTTGTGGACAGTATGGGGGGTAGTGAGAAGTGAGTGGGATCTTCGGGGGAATATGTATGGTTGATGCGTGATAGCAGCATATGTACCTTATGAAGAGAGTATGTCACTTAAAGTACGTATAGTGCCCTGGAATGTGGGCGGTATTAGCACACCGATCAAGCATACAAAAAACTTGCAGTCCCTTAAGCGGCCCTCAAGAGACCCATTTGAGTGAGCTAGAACATGGGAAGTTGTGACATGATTGGGTAGATGTTGTCTATGGGGCCTCCTCTGGTTCATGAAAGGGGGGAATGGCTGTTTTGGTATGATGTGGAATGGATCCACAGGGGGCACTATATCTTCCTGTGGTCGACTGTATAATGAGGAGATCTTGCTAGCAAATGTTTATGCACCGAATGAGTATGACCATTCCTTTTTTAAGAAAGTTCAGCAGCGACTTGCACAGGATGCCCACCAGTAGGTGTTTTTGGCGGGCAACTTCAACTGTCCCCACGAACCAGAACTGAATCGTTCAGGGAGTACATGACCGCAGGGATGGACGAGCAAAGGGATAGGCTACTTGTGTAGAATGGTAGGTCTGATCACTGTGTGGCGGGGCATCCATCCAGGTGTTAGGGATAAACTCTCTTTCAATAATGTTCTTCATGTTATACGTTGCATGGCGCAAGAGTGCAATTTCTCACAAAAGTCACTTTGCCATGGTTGACTTAGCTATGAATGTAATGTTGTTGTATTTCTCTGATGCCAGGGGTTTTCCTGGGAGATGAGGGAGAAGGTGGGAAGACAGTGATGGATATGACTGGTTAGGGTTTTATAGTGCTTTGCTATTATGCGTTTTGTTTTATTTGAAAGATGTTCATGTTGTAATTATGAATAATAATAATAATAAACAGATTTGCAACTAAATGAGAATAATAGAAACATAGAAATATGACAACAGAAAAAGACTGGATGGCCTATCTAGTCTGTCATTCCATAACAACAACTACAACAGTCCCCTTTTTTCCTTTAGATATCCTCTGTGTTTGTCCCATGCTTTTTTGAATTCAGATATGGTCCTCATCTCTACCACTTCCAATGAAAGACTATTCCACGGATCCACCACTCTTTCTGTTAAGAAATATTTCTGCATATCACTCCTGAATCTATCCCCCTTCACCCTCATCCCATGTCCCCTCATAGCAGAACTTGCTTTCAATTGAAAGAGGCTCTCTCCCTGTACATTTTTGCCATGGAGGTATTTAAACATGTTTATGTTTATTTAAAACTTTATATACCGCCCATTACATAGTGTCAGAGCGGTTTACAAATTAAAAATTAAAAAATACATAGAATGCTGCAGAAAAAAGAAAGGCGAATGCCAATAAGTGAACCTCAAAGGGAAGGAAAGGACAGAACCAGGAAAGAAGAAAGAACAGAAGGATAATGACAAACACAAGACAAACAGTAAAGGAAGGGGTAGGAGAGGGAACTAAGGAGTTGTTAATTTACTTTTATTGTTTGGGAGGTGAGGGAAGGAGGGGAAGGAAGATCAAAAGCTGTGCAGAAGAGGTGTGTTTTCAGTTGAGCTTTAAAAGATTTGAAAGAGGAATCCATTCAGTGGGCAGGGGTGAGCGAGTTCCAAAGCCGAGGTCCAAGGAAGAAAAAGGCGGAGGATCGAGTGGACTCTAGGTGGGCCTGAGATGGGGAGGGAAGAAACATACGGTTAATGTGAATGGAACGAAGGGAATGGTAAGGGGTGTGAAGACGTAACCAGTCAGCGAGATACAGAGGGATACCAGTGTGAATAGTTCTGTGTACAAAAATAAGGATTTTAAACTGCATGCGGTATGTGATGGGGAGCCAGTGCTGGTGCAAAAGAAGGGGAGTGACATGATCAAAACGGGATGCGTGGGTGAGGATGCAGACAGCAATATTCTGAACACGTTGAATGCGAGAAAGCTGAGATTGCGGGAGACCAGCCAAACAAACATTACAATAATCAAGACGTGAGAGGACTAAGGAAAGAAGTAGAGTAGCCATAGAGGAAGAGGAAAGGAAAGGCCGGACAGCACGGAGTTGTTTTAGAGAGTAAAAGGAACGTTGAACCTTAGATGAAATATGATGCTTAAAGGTGAGAGCAGAGTCGAGAGTGACACCCAGGTATCTAAGGGAGGTGTCCATAGGGATAGGTGTAGAAGAAAACAGAGGCGTAAGAGGAGGAGGGGGTCATCCAATGGTGAACCAGATCGTTGAGGTTTTTGCAAGATTAATGTGAAGGAAATTGGAGGAGATCCATGAGGCAACAGAGGAAAGACAGTTGTTGAGGGGGGTGATATCTGGGTCAGAAGAATCATTGTGATAAAGGAGAAAGATGTCATCAGCATAGTAGTGAGCAGAGACACCATGCTGTTGGACTAAGAGAGTGAGGGGAGCCAGAAAGACATTAAAAAGAATAGGGGAGAGGAAGAACCTTGGGGAACACCACAAGGAAGGGGAGTGGGAGGAGAGGAAACAGAACCAGATAGAACAGAGAAAGAGTGGCACGAGAGGAAAGAACAAAACCATTGAAGGACCAGACTGGAGAGGCTGGCATCCTGAAGACGAAGCAAGAGAGCGTGATGGTCCACCAAGTCAAAAGCAGCAGAAAGATCCAGTGAAACAGCGAGAGAAAGGGAGCCATGGTCATGAGCAACGTGTAATTCATTTAGAAGTGAAAGGAGAACAGATTCAGTGCTGTGACCGGGGTGAAAACCAGATTGTCGGGGGTGAAGGGTAAAAGAAGCCTCAAGATGTGAGGAGAGTTGGAGGAAGACCAGTTTTTCCAAGAGTTTAGATAGGAAGGGAAGGTTAGAAATGGGACGCCAGTTAGAAGGAGAGGAGGGGTCCAGGGAGTCTCTTTAGGATGGGACGAACCAGGGTGTGCTTCCAAAGAGAAAGAAAGATACTGGAGGCCAGACTGGAATTGAAGATAGAGAGAATAAAAGGAGAAAGGGCAAGAGAAGATTCCAAAAGCCAGTGTGAGGGAATGGGGTCAGAGGGACAGGTAGTTTTCCAAGAAGAGGCGAAGACTTTGGAAAGCATTGAGATAGTGATCAGTTCAAAAGTAGACCAGCGATGGGAGAGAGGAGGAGGGACAGAGGGTGGGGAAGGAGAAAAAGGGAGGGGAGAGGGGGATGATGAGACCGGGGAGGGAAAGATTGGGGAAAGGGGGGAGGGACAGAAGGGGAAGGAAAGACGAAGAGAGAGGACTTTGGAGGAGAAATGGGAAGCTAGAATATCAAGGTAATATCACCTCTATCCCGCCTTTCCTCTAAGGTGTACATATTAAGATCCTTAAGTCTGTCATCATATGCTTTATAATGAAGACCACTAACCATTTTAGTAGCCACCCTCTGTACTGACTCCATCCTGTTTATATCCTTTTGAAGGTGCGGTCTCCAGAATTGCACACAATACTTCAAATGAGGTCGCACCAAAGACTTATACAGAGGCATTATCACCTCCTTTATTCTGCTAGCCATTCCTCTCCTTATGCACCCAAGCATCCTTCTAGCTTTTGCCGTTGCCTCTTCTACCTGTTTAGCTACTTTAAGATCACCAGGAAGTGGAGGAGTGGCCTAGTGGTTGGGGCAAGGTACTTCATGCTGGAAGGTCAGGGGTTCAAATCCCAATAGAAGACAGCAACCTTGGGCCAGAAGGACTGGGGTTTCTAGTCCCACAGGTGCTCCTTGTGGTCTTGGGCAAGCCACTTAACCCTCCATAGCCCATGTTCCCTGTAAAATAGTTATCTCCAAGTTATAATGCCCTGTTCAATGTAATTTCAGTTTGTTCAATGTAAACCACACTGATGCAGAATAGCACAGTATATAAGAGAATGTAAATTAAATAAATCAGACACAACCACACCTAAGTCCTGCTTTTCTTTAGTGGACAAAAGTACTTCATTCCCTATACTATATTGCTCCCTTGGATTGCTGCAGCCCAAATGCATGACCTTACATTTTTTAACATTAAATCCCAGCTGCCAAATTCTACACCATTCTTCAAGCTTAGCTAGATCCCTCCTCCTGTTATCTACCCCTTCCTGGGTGTCTACTCTATTGCAGATTTTGGTATCATCCGCAAAGAGGCAATAATAATACTCCATTAACCTAACTTTCAATGCTGTTTTCATGCAGCCAATGTAAAAACAGGACAGGGACATTGAATCATATAAACACATAAGTTTAATTACATGTACTGAAATGTTGCGCTTCAAAAAAATTTTTTTTTAATCTTTAACATAACACCATTGATGCCCCTCCAACATTTGAGTACAAAAGCTGCAAGTTCTGCAAGAATAATGTTCTAGCCTTGTTTCTTGCTAAGGCTATTGGTCTAGACGTAAAACTGTTTCTATAATAATATGCCAAAATTTGTATCCCTGGTATATGTCACCAGTAAGCAATCCATAAATGTAGACTTAGGGGTATGTTTACTAAACCCCGTTGCTGTGCGGGTCCCCGTTAGTGTGCGTGTGCCATATAAGGAGTGGGCGGGTCAGGCAGAAAAAGATGAAAAAAAACGACCGTACGTGTGCGCGTCGCGCACCTGTGCGGGGCTCACATTAGCGCGTGGGAAGGCTAAGTGGGACGCTGCTGGGCACATAGAGGAACAGAGCCGTAGCACAATGGTGAAGACACTAACCAATGGTACAGGGTCCACGGGTTCAATACCCCATTGTGCACAAGGAAAAAGGCTGATTGAGCCAGACCCTAATGGATAAAGGTGCAACAGGAGGTATATGAATTTAGTGCGGTGCACTGTTATTTTGGGTGGCGCACAGTTATTTTTAGCAGCATAAGGCGGCGTGCTGATATCTCCACATAGGAACAGAGACACAGCACAATGGTTAAAACACTGACCAATGGTGTGGGGTTCAAGGGCTCAATCCCCCACAGTACCCAGTGAAGACAGCTGGCTGAGGCAGTATGTATTATAGTGGGGAGTGCTGTATGAGTCTTTGTAATTTTATTTTGTTGTCACTACTAGCAAACGCACTGTCACAGTGTGTTAACATACGGCGGCCCATGGGCCACATGTTACAGTGCACTATCCGCCACGGCACCCTAGAATGTCCCCTATAGGGCACCATATATGTTGCGACACAGGATAATGTACAGTGCACCCTATTTTGATGGCAACCATAAGGTGTCCTATAAGGCGCCCTATTAAGCACCCTCAGAGGCACCTTATGGGTACAGTACACCGAGGGTTTTTTTTCTTCCATAAAAATATGTACATTAGAAAATGGGTGATGCTCTGGACAACCCAATCACATAACCCCACTGTGGGTTTGAACCCATGTACTCTGGTTGCACATGCAGTGACGTAACCATTGGGCTACAGCTCTGTAGCTGTATGCAAGCCCCTGGCTGGCTGCAGAGAACCTGCATGTCACCTCACAGACAGTCTGCTGTTGTGAACAGGATAGGGTTAGGCCACCCCTTCCCATGATGCACTGCACATGCAAATCACCTGTCCACAGATGCACACAAGATGGGGTATGCAACCCAACAGCTCCCGGCCTGGTATGGGGATGTGGCCGTGTGCACCCACACATCACCTCTGCCTGGTAGGGTGTACTGAGTGGGTGTTGTACTGGCACAGAGTACCTACACACCGTCACATTGTGCGGGTACTGTGCTCACCCTGAGGGTGCGATGGGGCACCCAGGACTAGGTCCACACCACCCTCCATGGTGGAATGAGGCCATGCCAGAGCTCCAAAGCAATCTTACTCTGTGAGATAGGTTGTTTCTGCAGAAGCATGTTGGATATCTCTGTTGGTCTGAGTCAGGGGAACCCCCTCATGGACACCTATGTGGACTATATATACCACCATTTCTCCCCCTCCAGATTGGAAAACAAGGTCTCCTATCAATATGCTACCTCCCTGCAATGGTGGCAGTGGAGTGGACCATCAACCCCAGTCCTGCTAGTGATGAGACACCCTACAGGGCAGTCACTGCAGCTCTATACACATCCATTACACAATATCTGACAGACATTGGGCCTGGATATGCTAAGTTGCACCCCACCACTATCTGATATTCTCCTGCAGCAAGCCATCAGCTGCTGCACTCTGCAAGGCGCTCCATCAGGATACAGACCAGCTGAACACAGTCTGTTAGTTAGTCCTGTTGGAAATGCATGCACCCAGAACTGGGATGACAGTGCACACCAGCAGATAAGTCAGTGACTGGGCCCCAAAACAAGACCCACATATATATCACATGACAGACATACTATGTAGCACTATGGGGGTGCCTAGCCATGCTGTCGTCACTGCACAGTCAGGGTGGAGTGCAACCCCAGCAGCACATAGAGAGGCCACCCTGTATGTGTAGGTGGTGGCCAGCCACTACAATGTCCCAGCCAGTGCCCTCTGCCCTGTGCAGATGCATCCTGGCCAGCCCACCCTGTCTGAGCTATACCCATGGTACCTTGCTGCTCATTATGCACATTGGCATGACAATACTGGCAACAGTGCTGGCAGTGTGGGCTGTGGAAGGTGTTTGCAGCTAACACACACTTTATAGTCAGACACACACTCCCACACATATGCCAGCATTGTGCTACTATGGAGGCGTTTGTCAGCATTGGCCACCACACCAGTCCTGCGCACAGTACAGGCATGGATATGGTACGCAATACTGTTGGGAGTCACTCCCCAGGGTGGTAAACACTGTCAGGGCCCAGACCTGAGGCACCCACTGCAGACAACATGAAGATTGTCATGAGGGAGCTCAAAGAGCAGACTGTGCGTAACGTAGGGGTATCTATCTGCCAGTACTCATAGCATGCATTTGAGAGCTGTGTACCGTATACCCAGGTGTAGGGTGACATTGCTACAGTATGCACATGCTAGTATTGGGAGCTGCACGCAGGGCCCAATGTCGTGCCTCTCCAGGGGGCATTGACCAATGGGGCCTGTGGGTCTGGGTGTGGGTGTGTGTCTGCCCCTGTTGGCTGTTGCTTTTATGGCAGAGTTTCCCAAATCAAGTCCAGGGTTGCAAGACACTGTTCGGGTTTCCCTGCTGTCACTCATGAATATGCATGAGCTACATCTACATGCCATGGGGGTGGTGCAGAGAGATACAGCACAGGCATTTGTGTGAGTGGCAGCATTGAAGCTTAATGGTGTGTCGTCCTCCAGGACTGCATTTGTGGGACTCTGCTCTAGGTAATGCCCCTGGTCATGGTATCTGTGCTCAGTGGGGTGAGAAATAGGCGTGTGACCAATGCGTATATCACCAGCAATAAAGGATTGTCTGTACTCTCACGGTTTAGTTGTGGGGAAAATAGATGGACAGGATTGGCAGGGCTTTGAACCTGTGACCTTCTGTTCTTGCACACACTGTCTGTGTGCAGTGCACCACTGTGTTGCCACAGATGTGCTGGATTCCCTGGGACGTCCATGACTGTACATCCAACAGGGCCTATCTGTTTTAGTGGATGGTGCCAGCCTGCACATGGCTAGGCCACTGTCTTCTGTGGCTAGCAGCCACTGCCCCCTCCACCACCTGTACTCGTCCGCCAACATGCTGGCATGTCCTTCTCTCAGGGAAAGCATATGACCTGATTGCGTTGTGGCACTCCGGGACTGCATTTGGGGGACTGGGCTGTAGGTAATGCACATTGTTATGGTGTTTGTGCGGTGTAGGGCAATATATGGGTGTTTGCACCATGCTTATGTTCCCTGCAATACAGGGGTGTCTGTGCTATCTTTGTTTAGTGATGGATAAAATATGGGAATGGGCTGGCAGGACCCCCAGCTGGGATTTGATCCTCTGGCAACACCACACTGTGGCCACAGAGACAGTGCAGTCCCTGGGGATAGTTAGCCTTGCAGGATGGAGTTGCACAACCTGCTCTTCACATTTTTACTGTGCGCTCATTCACCCTGTCTGGTGACAAACGTTCAAATGAACCCCGGAAATGACCACGTGAACAGGGGGTTGGAATATAACCGAACTGGGCAACAGGGATATTGATAAGCAACCATATGACACCACTCCCAGGGAAACTCCATAAACAGGAGATGTGTTTTTGGATAGGTCTCCACTCCTTGGACACTTCCAATATTAATTTCTTTTTTTTGGAGCTTTCCTGGGTGTGTTTGTTTGTTTTGCTCTTTACTATAGCTGTTCCCCAGCTGACTTACTATTTTAAATATTTTTGTGGTGGTCCTTTTCTATTTTTAATTTCACTTTTGTGCTGTGCACATATATCACACTGCTGACGTGTTTTAGGTTTCCCCGGTTTTCCTGTACATTGCTGACGGAAATGGTTTCTCTTCCCTTTAAATGCCCTCTACCTCGAGTGTTTCACTCGTGCTATTTTTTTCATGGAAATTCGAGCCCGATACTGTGCGGGGAGCCTCTCCCCTCCCACTTTCCACCCATTGACCCCGTCCCTCCGCCCCTCCGGTGCCTTCCTCCGCCCTCCTTTGGCCGTTCCACGCCTCTATCGGACATTTGCGGGCCCGCACTTGTACGGGGCCCGTTAGTGTGCCGCGCACCTTTGCGGGGTGACACGCACGTGTGCGGGTGTTTAAACGCGTTTATTCGCGTTTCAGTGCCGCGTTTCCGTGCGCTATTTTGCAGCGCGCACATTTGCGGATTTTAGTAAACATCCCCCTTAGAATGGGCCAATATTTAATGTATTATTCTTGCCACAAATTCAGCTTTTATAGAGTATGGAATTTCGCAAGCAATCCATTAGCATTCAGTGCTCATTTGCACACTTCCAGTACCTCCAGGGCCAGTGCTACCATTAGGTGAACTAGGCAGTCTCCTAGGGTGTTGGCCCTCCAGTGGCACCCATTGCTGCTGTCACCTTTGTCAGGATTGCTATTGTTGACACCTCAAATTCATCAGCAAGAGATGCCTATAACATCTCATACTCTAGAAAAGCTGAATTTGTAGCAAGAATTATGCATCTTTATCTTTATTGACTTTCTTAATATACTGCACTTTCAGAAAACAGCAGGGCGATTTACAATTCATTCAAAACATATAAGGCCAGGCATGGCCAGGAAACAGAAAAGAACTACAATTCTTGATAGGAAAGCAGCAAGCACACTAGACAGGAAGAGGAAGCGAAAGAAGGGAGAGAGGGCAAGCTATAGGAGAAAAGGAACTAGCTGGGAGAACTGGGTGGGAGATCATAGGCAAGACAGAACAGATGTGTTTTAAGGAGTGCCTTAAATTTGGGATAGGATGGTTCCAGACGGAGGGGAGGAGGGAGGGAGTTCCATAAGGATGGTGCTAGGAAGAAAAAGGCAGAATTGCGGGTGCATTCCAAATGGGAATGTGCGGGGGAAGGAAACATTTGTCTGTTCTAAGTCTACATCAGTACTTTATGGATCCCTTTTAGTGACAGATACCAGGGGTAGAAATTTACAGGATCTTATTAAAAACAAATCAGTTCTACCTGTAGACCAACCCTTGCAAGAAATGCGGGTAAGACATTATAGGCCTGATTCTGTAAGGTGACTAGCGGGACTGCCCGAATTCCGACAGTCTCTCTCCCCGCATGCACAGAGCTGCTGTGCAGGGAGAGCAGGACAGGAGTGGCATGGGGGCGGGGCGTGAGTGGGCTGAGCACCCAGATATACAGGGCCGATTCAGGGTATGGCCCTGTACGTCCAGAGAGCACCAGAGGGAGGTGGAATAAGTGCTGGGCACCTGTGCGCCCCAGCCCGGCAGCCCCCCCAAACGCAACAGAGCCACCAAAGGTAATGCCCCACTACCCAATCCTGGCCCCAGCAGACCCATTGGGTGTCGGGACAGCTGGTCAAGGGGGATGTCCAGTATCAGCACAGCAGCGAGAACAGGGGGAGGCCAGGCCATTTTGCCAGCTGTACATCCCCCGTGGCTGCTGAAGGGGCATGCCAGGACGTCCCACTGCCCAATCCTGCTACTATGAGAGCATCCTGCTCCCGTGGTTCAGAATCAGGTACAACGGGGCCCGTCCTGGTCTAGGACGTCTGGAATGGCCCAGAAGTTTCCCTTCCTGGATCGGGCTCTATGCTTCCGGAATTTGCACCTCCAACATCTGAGCACAAAAGTTGCATCATTGGTGTTATATTAAAGATCAAATGTTTGAAGCACAATATTTCACTACATGTAACTCCACTTATGTGTTGTATATGATTCAATCTCCCTGCCCTATGGTTTATATTGGCTGCATTAAAAAGAGCACTGAAAGTTAGATGATGGAATATCAGTCTCATTTAAAAAAGAAAACAGCTACTGCTACACTGGTGTCACACTATCTGCAAAAAACATGATTTTAACCAATTAAGATCTTCATGTGACTGATTATGTGGAAGCCCAGTGCAGGCAAATTAAATTATTTGGAACATTAGTAGATTTTTACATTGAATACCGTGAAATCTTACGGGTTAATTGTAGAGAGAATGGATGACACTGGGGTAGCAGAAGGATGGTGATCGTCAGGGAACATGATGAGCTGAAAGAAGAATGGGAAGTAGAAGTCTCTGTACATGATCAGATTATGGAAGTGCTCTGTGATGGATGGATGAAGAGCAATAAATGGAGAAATATGAATATTTAAGTTAAGTACTTTTTTGTGTAAATGAGTCCCTGATGCAGAAAGGATGTCTGAATAAAACAGAGTTTAAAACATGTGCTATGTAACAATTATCTTGTTGTTGATTGCAGCAGAGGAATTATGTAACATAGTGTGAAGAAGTCATCTGTGCAAGTTATGTTTTTATGGCATAATGATAAAATATATTATATATAATTATATCTATATAATATATTGTCATGAAGCAGGGGCTGATGAAAGCAAAAATGCAGGAGAAGAAGCTGTTTTTCATGAAGAAAAAGATGTGCACAAGATGCAATATCCGCCAATCACCGCCAAGATAATCGAGAAGATAGTCCAGCAGCAGCTTCAAGAACACCTAGACATCAACAACATACTGGACCCACAACAACACGGCTTCCGCCCACTACATGGAGATGAGACCCTCATGACCACACTGATGAACACCCTCATCATAGGAACCCAAGAAAAACACTCTGGATACGCCATGATCTTCCTTGATATATCAGCAGCCTTCGACACCATCTCCCACATCATCCTCATACGAAGATTGCAGTCAATTGGGATCAAAGACACCGCACTTCAATGGTTTAAATCCTACCTAACCAATAGACAACAACTGATCCGTACCAGCACCACAACCTCGCCCCCCTTCCAGCAACACCAAGGAGTACCTCAAGGATCCACGCTGTCAGCCATGCTCTTCAAAATCTACCTTTAACCACTCTGTTCAGTCATACGTACCCACAACATCAACTTCCATATATATGCTGACGATATCATGCTCTACACCCCAATTACAACCACAAACCCAACAAATACTCACCTCTCAGCATGCTTCTCCAAAGTGTCCCACTGGCTACAAGAAAACAACCTATCCATAAACATAAAGAAAATTGAAGCCCTCATAGTAACAAAAGACCCAGACTTCACACCACCTACACACCTCAACATAGGAACCACACACATTCAAATACAGCCACAAATAAGATATCTAGGCATTATCATTGACCAAGCTCTAACCCTCAAGCAACAAATGACCAAAACCACAGGAAATATATTCCATAAAGCGAAAACAGTGCAACGCCTCAGACCTCTCCTCGAACCTCAAGACTTCAGGACGGTGATGCAAGCTATGACACTCCCACATCTGGATTACTGCAACATAATCTCCAATGGACTACCAGCCACACAGACCAACCCACTCCGAATTGCATTGAACACCACAGCAAGAATCATTCAGAGAGCAAAGAAAAGCGACCACATCACCCCAATTCTAAGAGACCTCCACATACTTCCCTTCGAAGCAAGAACTAAATACAAATCCATCCTACTCATCCACAAAGCCATCCACCAAGCACCGAACACCCAGCTTCGCACCCTGCTGACCCGTCCAACCCACGGCAAAACAACTAGACAGACCTCCAGCAACTACCTCACCATCCCCCACAAAATAACCAAATGCTCTCAACGGACAAACAACCGAGCCTTTGAACTTTATGCACCGTCCCTATGGAACTCTTTACCGAGCCACCTCAGAAACAATGACAATCTCCTGTCATTCAGAAAACAGCTAAAAACCATCCTATTCCAAGAATATTTCAAGACAACTCCCACCAAAAAATGCACCAACCCCTGAACTCACCTATCATGAACCTCTGAGCGATATCTGCATTGTACTGTCCATGTCTAAAGTCTGTCTATTGTCGAAATCATCATTGTTGCTTACTTGGTGATGGCCCCACCCTGATACTTAATTTTTCCCACCCTTATATGTAACACCGCTTTGACCCGGTGAAAAGTGGGATATAAATACAGTTAAATAAATAAATAAATATCTGCACAGAACAGCTAGAGGGAGCAGGTGTGCACTCACAGAGCCTGAGTGGACACACTTAGCTAATCGAGAGCACCTGACAGTCAGCCTGGAAAGCTCAAACACAGGAGAGCTTTATAAACGGAAGACTGGAGACTGGAGAGGGCAGCAGCAGAGCAGTGCTTGCAGGTGTGGAGCTGGAGGTAAAGCTGAAGGTTTACGAGAGAG
Organism: Ichthyophis bannanicus; assembly: GCA_033557465.1. Taxonomy (NCBI): domain Eukaryota; kingdom Metazoa; phylum Chordata; class Amphibia; order Gymnophiona; family Ichthyophiidae; genus Ichthyophis; species Ichthyophis bannanicus. Next base: position 248,518,705 of record CM066031.1, read on the forward strand.
AAGCACCACAAGCAAGGACCAAGCAGAAAGAAGCACTTGGGAAACTAGTGCTGGGTAAAGGAACAATCACCTTTGGAGGCAAAGCAGAGTGAAAGAAAGAAGCCTGCTTGGACCAGAGGAACCTGGGGCTAAACCGAAAGGTAACAGAAGCTTTCAGAGAGGAGCCTGGCACAGGGATTGTGTTCCTGAAGAACTGCGGGAAGGAGGAAATCCCAGTTCTATATGCTGCTGGAAGCCAAGGTATGCTGACTCTGTTTATATGAAGAAAACCTTACCTTATAAAAAGCCTTTTGAAAGTAATGCTAAACCTGTGAGAAATGAAAGCAAAGCTACCTCTCATAAGCCAAGTAGCCAATGCCTGAGGGTAGGCCATGCTCATTGGCAAACACTAGAGGAACTCTTTAAACATCCAGAGAACAGGACTAGGGCCTGGCCAGAAATTATAGCCAGTGAAACCACTGATACAGACAGAGATAATTCTGAGCCAATGCAGGTGGAACTTGTAGAGCCAAGCCTTTTATCTCAGGAAGAGATGGACTGTTCTTTGTGTATTTCAGGCAGTGCAGAGTCACTGTTAAACCTGTGAATGATATATGTTATCTTCAGAATGGTATTCATTTGCTAAATGGAAGAAGAGTGCTGAAACATTTGCTTTACTCTGGAAAGCTTAACTAAGCATTGTTACAACTGTGAAGCATAACAGTTTTTCCGTTAACCTGAGTTGATTTCATTCCTGAAGTTAAGGACTTTTTCTTTAGGTTGTAACCCAGCTGAATCTTATGCGTAAAGGGAAATAAATGCCTTGTTAACCCTCTACTCTGCATTCACAATTTTTCTTAGTTAGGAGCTGAACTGCTAAGACCAGGTTACACCTGGCTCTTAAAAGACCCTCCTCTCATAATAAAATAATTTTTGTGTCCCACCTACCATTACGACCACTGGCCACCAGGGCGGTGCACGACAATATATATATATATATATATATATATATAATGGGTTCCATTAGAAAGGATTATAAAATTGTGATAGTGCAAACGTTTACATGCTCTCATAAGAAATAGTCCAACAAAGTAATGCTAATATACATTTTCAATTGGGGTCTACATTATGTTTTTATTTATTTATTTAGCAACTTTTTTTATACCTCTGTATCTACAAGTCACAGTGGTGTACAGGCATCAGGTAACATTGGTTAACGGATCACAACTAACTTGATAGGAACATGAACAAAAGGTGTAACTTATAACAACATGTGAACGGTAGCTGATATTGGGGTGATATCATCACATGAGAATGTAGGTTGAGAAAGAATTATAGATTATGAAGGAAAGGAAGAGGTTTAAGGAACAGGTATTATAATGTTTAATTTTTAATTAGGTCAATCCCTGTTGAGTGAATAATTTATTGGTCAATTAGGTATCTTTGGAAACATTTATGGAACTCATGTATTTATTTATTTATTTATTACATTCTCTTATTTACCACACTATTCTGCATCAGTGCGGTTTACATTGAACAAACTGAAATTACATTGAAAAGGGCATTATAACTTGGAGATAACTATTTTACAGGGAACAAGGGCTATGGAGGGTTAGGTGGCTTGCCCAAGGCCACAAGGAGCACCTGTGGGACTAGAAACCCCAGTCCTTCCAGCCCAAGGTTGCTGTCCTCTAGTGGGATTTGAACCCCCGACCTTCACTGCATTTAGAAACCTGTATTCCTGTGTTTCTCCTTTAATTTTTTTGTTTGCAATCTTCTAATGGGATTTGTAACTAACCTTCTATAATAATCTTTATCACTTAGTTGTTTTATGTTTGGTAACATAATCTTAAGAGAACTACTCCTCCTTTGACAGCTCTTCCCATAACAAATGATCTATTTATGCCTAATGAAATCAATAGCAGTCATCTTACAGCTACAGTTTATTTTATTTGATATACCGCCTATAATATTAGATATCTAGGAGGTTAACAATAAAATATTACTACTTTCCAAAGCTGTCACTTATTTTAAAATCAGTTGCTTAAAAGTCAATACTGTGGGATCTATGGGTCCTGGAAGGGACCATTTTGACTTGCTTTTTATAATGGAAGTCTGAATATTAGAGGATGCTCACTGAATTGTTTTTAGAAAAGCATGGGACAAACACAGAGGATCTCTAAAGAAAAAAAGGGACTATCATAGTAGTTGATATGGAAGGGCAGACTAGATAGGCCATGTGGTCTTTTTTTGCTTTCATGTTTCTATGAATTACAATCTTAGTTGTAACATTCTAATAATTTTTTTTCTAAATCCACACTGAACTGAAAGGATCATGTGCATAGTTGGTACAAAAGATAGTTCTTTATCAAATAAATTCTTGGAATGGTGCTTAGATGAATTAACAATGCTGATGCCAATTCTTTCGAGAACACTTTCCGAGCTATTCTCATTGTCCTAGAGAATTCTGAGCTACATGTCTTCATTTGTCATCTGTCTGTTTGCAGATTCTGCTCTGAAAAATGAAAACCTGAACTGTTAGAAGCATCATTTGGAGTAGATGACATGATTTCTAACTCAGTATCAGTGACTGCATTTGAAGGATAGGCAAGGATTTTGAACTGTTTACACTTATCCTCTCATCTGTGCCTTTTCAGTTTTGTCCCAGAATTCTTTTGCCAGTTTCTTGCTGCTCACTGTTGTGTCTTTGCTTTGAAATGCGCTACCTTACAGAAGGAACCAATAGGAACTGCTGAATTTATCCTATCATGTAAATTAGTACATTTAACAATGGTGGGGCCAATTCACTTGGTGTGTGCTTTTGAAGAGAAATTTGTTACACAAAAGCATCAAGTATTTAGAATTGGGGTAAGTGCAAGGGGGCAGACACTTAACCAACCAGCCAAGCTATTTCACATTTTTTTCTACTTCAATTTAAACAGTGGCTGTGGTGAGGTAGGCTGTGTTGATATATGAAACACTTTTTTAAATGCATTTTGATTCCAGTGTTCTAAGACAATAAAGGTGACCATTTTTGGAAGGAGTATGTATGACCTATACCACTTGACATACTTGCATAACTGGATACATGTGGAGAGCAATTCTAAAACCAGACACAAAAGTGTACATATTTATCTAGTGATGGCAGGGACAAGTATATATGTATTGCTGCTCCAGGGCAAGCATAAATAAAAATCCTGTCAGATAACTGTGTATATATAAAGCGTAATTACTCACCTGTAACAGGTATTTTCCAGGGACAGCAGGAATCAGTCCTCACATATGGGTGATGTAGGTGCCGATGGAGCCCGTATGGAAGCATCTCCCCAACTTTCAAGGAAAGCCTTTGGGAAATGCACCATGCATGCATGGTCCACTTCCAGCCCAAGAATGCCATCTTACCTCAGTCTAATAACATAGCTAAGACAGCAAAAATATAAGATGGTAAAGAAGCAACTCCAAGGGGAGGAGGGAGGGTTGTGAGGACCAATTCCTGCTGTCCCTGGAGAACACCTGTTACATGTGAGTAACTATGCTTTCTCTGGGAACAAGCAGAAAGTCAGTCCTCACATATGGGACTCCCCAGCTACAGGCTATTGGGCACCTGTAACCAAAAGAAAAATGCCACAGCAACCTGCAAAGGGAGAGCCGTGACCAGCAGCAATCAAGTCCCGAGGAAGAGACTCTTGCAAGACCCAAGCATCCAGTGAACACCAGCACTCCGGTAGACTGAACACAGAAGGGTCGGAGAGCAGGAGTTGCCTACACAATGAAAGGATTACAGAATACAGCCTGGCTGAAGGTGCTGTTCTGTTCTGACTTCCTCTCCAGGCAGTAGTGAGCTGCAAAGGTATGGACCAAAGACCAGGTGGCAGCCCTGCAAATTTCCATCATGGGGATGGAACACAGATTGGCCATGGAAGTAGCCATGGCTCTGATGTGGTGTGCCGTGACTCTCTGCTCATAGACAAGAGTAATGCAGTCCACCACCCAGGTGAACAGAATTTGCTTAGTTACTGGGGGCCCCAGATAGCTGGGGTCATCGGATACTAAAAGCTGTTGGGCTTTGCGGTAGCCCTGGTCCATTCCAGGTAGAAAGACAGGGCTCTCCTGCAATACAGAGTATAGAGTAACTGTACATGGAATGTTATAATGTTCAGAAGTTCAATGTATGTTTCCTGTTGTTCATTGTGAAGCGCCCCTGATCTTTGGAAGGGGCGGTATATAAAAGTTTACAAATAAATAAATAAAGAGAACAGTCTCCACCCTGCTGGCATGAGGCCTTGGAAAAAAGGTGGGGAGCACCACCTCCTGATTGAGGTGGAATGAGAACACCACCTTCAGCAGAAACATAAGGTGTGCGTGGATCACCACCCTTTTCTTATAGAACATCGTGTAAGGGGGCTCTGCCATCAGAGCCTGGAGCTCGCTAACTCGCCTGGAGTGAGCTGATGTGAGTGCTACCAGGAAAGTGACCTTCAAGGAGAGGTACTGCAGGTGGCAGGTAGCTAAAGACTCAAATGGAGGCTTAGTGAGTTGTGAGAGCACCAAAGGGCAGATGGGGGGGTTGGATATGAGGCCCCATAGGAACCAAGACACAAGGGGCTGAGCGAGAGGGGCTTCCCCTCGATGGAATGGTGATGCGCTATGATGGCGCTTAGGTGTACTCTGACCCAGCTGGACTTCAGTCCCTCCTGCGATAGGTGGAGCAGGTATTGAAGCACCACATGCACTGAGCAAGAGAACGGGTTCATCTGTTTCTCTGTGCAGCACAGTGAGAAACGTCGCTACTTGAACGCATACGCCCTTCTCATGGAGGCCTTCCAAGAGGCCAGAAGGATGTCTTTGATGTCCCGTGGAAGGTTGAAGGGGGCTAGTGCTACCCTTCCAGCTGCCACGTCATGAGCAAGAGGGACCCCAGGTTGGGGTGCAGGAGAGTGCCCTGCTCTTGAGAGCAGTCCTGGGGTTTAGCCCACGGGAATCGGTGGTACCATCGATAAGGAGAGGAACAGTGGGAACCAGAGCTGTCTGGGACACCGAGGGGCTATTAGCACTAGCAACACTCTATCGTGTTGAGCCTTGCACAGGATCTTGACTACCAGCGGTGTTGGGGGGGGGGGGGGTAGGTGTACAGGAGACCTTCCGACCACGGCATGAGGAATGCATCCACCGCTACCCAAGACGGGAGCAGAAACAGGGCAACTGCGCATTGTCCAGGCTGGTGAACAGGTCCATTACTGGGACACTCCAGAGCCAGAATAGCCTTGAGGCCCCACTGGGTCCAAGCACCACTCTTGCAGCTAGAGTACCCTGCTCAGCTTGTTCGCAAAGCTATTGTCCTGGCCCGGGAGATAGAAGAAATACAAATAAATAAATAAATAAATAGACCGCCCTCAGGAGCAATGTTCCCTCTAATTTTCTGTAGGCTGTGCGCGCATAAAATATCAGCTGTGCAGCTTTTGAAGGAAGGTTAAATTTTTGTGCGCCACATAACAACACTCGGAGTTATATACTTTAAAATTTGACTACACGTCAGAATACAGTATGTACACCACATTGATTTTAATCAAATTAAATGACAATAGACGATTACTAAATGAAGCGGAAAATTTCTAGTAATTACAATCACAACTTTTAAATTTAAAGACGTCTGTGTTGTTTTCTATCAGAATCAGAACCATAATTTTTGTGCCCTCTGTTGTAAAGTATGTGCGCTGCTCGGCGAGGTGTGTGCACACGCACACGCGCACAGCTTAGAGGGAACAGTGCTCAGGAGCATCCCACTGCGTGTGGCATAAAAGCAGAGTGCTACCGCCTCCTAGCAGAGGGGATACAACCCCGTTCCCTTCTATTTGTTCAAGTAGAATATCATGACTGCGTGGTGCTGTAGCTGGTGGCAGAAGGCCTTGAGGGCCAGGAATATGGCCCTGATTTCCAGCAGGTTGATCTGCATTTCGGATTCCCTCTGGGACCAGCAGTCTTGTGTCTGGAGGATGTCACAATGCTCCCCCCTATCTCATTAGGGAGATGTCCGTGGTGAGGACTTTCTGGGGGGTGGGTGCCTGGAAGGGCATCCCGGCCTGAAGGTGACTTGGATTCTGCCTCTATCCGAGGGAGTCCGCCAGCTGATTGGTGATGTACACCCTGTCCCTGATCCTGTCTATAGCTTGGGTCCACTGAGAGCAGAGGCACCACTGAGCAGCTCTCATGTATAGGCAGGCATCTGTGGTCATGTGGACTGTGAAGGCCATTTGCCCCAGAAGGTGGAGGAAGAGCCGGGCAGGTAGCACCCTGCACCATTGCATCTTTGCAGCTAGTTCCCTGAGGCATGCTGACCTCTCCTGAGGGAGGAAGGCTTTCGCCTGATGGGTGTCCAGCTCTGTCCCTATGAACTCTAGGCTCTGAGTGGGAGTGAGGTGGGACTAGGGAGAGTTTATGAAAAACTCCAGGTGCTGCAGGGCATTTATGGTGCATCTGGTGGTGCATTGTACCTTTGCAGCTGTGGCCCCCTTTATGAGCCAGCCGTCCAGGTAGGGGAAGACGAAGGCCCCTTGAAGCCTGAGGTGGGCTGCAACCACCACGAGGCACTTTGTAAAGTCCCTTGGAGACGAGGCTAACCTCTGATTCGTGGTTGTTTCCCCACCCCCTCCCCCACGAACCAGAGGTATTTTCTGTGGCTGGGGTGGATTAGGATGTGAATGTAAGCATCTTTTAGATCTACGGAGAAAAGCCAGTCTCCCTGCTGAAGGAATGGCAGCAGTGTTCCAAGGGAGAGCATCTTGAACTTCTCCCTGACCAGAAACCTGTTTTGCTCATGCAGGTCCAGGATGGGCCTGAAGCCCCCAGTCCTCTTGGGGAGAAGGAAGTATCTAGAGTAGAAGCCGGTGCCCCAGAGGTGCTTTGGGACTGACTCCACTGCTTTGTCCCAAGGTAGTCCTGCTAGCTCAGTGAGGAAGTGTCTGGTGAAGGAGAGGGCAGGGGGGGGGGGGAGACTGGACTCAACCAGTTGTGTGGGGAGGAGAGGAAAGCTCTTGATAGGCTGATCAGTGATGAGGGGTTTGGGCTGGTTATTCAGGGGTTGGTGTTGAATGAGGCACCTGACTTGGATGGCCTATTCATCATCTTTTTATAAACACCTTGCCCCCAAGGTCATTCCCCTATTGCAGAGGTTCTTCAGTGGGGTGTTGGAGGGGGGGCCAGTTGGCCCCTTCTATGAAAAAGGCAGTCATCTCAGTCTTAGCAAAACCAGGCGAGGACCCCACTATTTCTGGGTCATATCAACCTATATCATTATTGAACACTGATGTGAACTTGCTGGCTAAGGTGCTGGCTAACTGACTTGGAGTGGTGTTACCCAGCTTGGATTTATCTAAGAACACAGGATGGGAAATAGTGTCCAGTGTGTGCTGTAGGTAGTGTGATCAGCCTGCCAGGAGCACCAGGAGATGATGCTTCTTGCTATTGATACCAAGAAAGCATTCAATAGGGTCCAGTGGGACTTCCTCTTTGCCGTACTAGGGCGGGTGGGAGTGCGCCCGACCTTCCTGGCCTAGATTAGGGCACTATACAGCAACTGGAGGTGACATTCAAAGTGAATGGGTGGTATTCCGAGTTCTTCCCCTTGAGCAGAGGGTTTCGCCAGGGGTGCCCACTGTCTTTCCCCTGCTCTTTGCTCCTGTATCATGGAACCGCTGGCAGGAAGGATCCAGGGCATCCCAGATATAGCTGGGATCAAGATAGGGCAAGAGGAGCATAAAATTGCATTCTTTGCAGACGATGTCCTCCTGTTTGTGCTCCATCCTATTTTGATTTTGCCAGTCCTATTCTGGGAGCTATGGGTATTTGCAGCTCTGTTGGGCTTTGATTAACCCGAGTATTTTTTCACTCAACGTGTAATCAAACTCTGGAATTTATTACCGGAGGATGTAGTAAAGGCTGTTAGTGTAGCCAGGTTTAAAAAAGGTTTGGACAAGTTCCTGGAGGAAAGGTCCATAAACCATTATTAAGAAGGGACCTAGGATATCAATGCTTGACCCAATACAAGCATTGTGGAACCTGTGTCTTTTGGGGAAACTGCTAGGTACGTATGACCTAGAATGGCCACTGTCGGAAACAGGATACTGGGCTTGATGGACCTTGGTCTGACCCAGTATGGCATATCTTATGTTCTTATGTTATTATGTAAGACCGAGGTGCTCGGAGTTACCCTGGCGGATTCCTTAGTTAAAAGATTGCAAGGGCATTATCCCTTTCAGTGGGTGTCTTATTCTCTACAGTACTTAGGGGCCTGTATTACTAGGAACCCCAAGGGCATGTATGCGGCTAATTACCCTCCCTTGCTAGTGCAGATTGGGAAAGATTTAGAAAAATGGAACAAGGAAGAGATCTCTTGGCTTGGTTGCATAGCGGCAATAAAAATGAATATACTCCCCAGACTGCTCTATCTTTTTCAGATACTATCAGTTCGTGTACCTCAATTAGAATTATGGTGCCTTCAGCGTAAGCTTTTCCACTTTATTTGGTGGCACCGTCCACCACACATACCACGTAGGTACTATACGCGCCATGATGCAAGGGGGGCTTGGGTGTCCCAGATATCTTGGATTTATTATCTGGCGGCCCAACTTCAGCAGGAGATGGAGTGGAGGGAAGGAGTGGGTTCCAAACGCTTTTGTCTTATTGAAAAATATTGGATGCCATAACATGGCCTGCAGCATATACCTTGGCTTAGGAGTGCTACGCTTTTGAACAATGTACACCAACCCCTATGTGTACAACCTTTAGTTGGAGTGGCAATTGAGACACCGGAGGATGGCTCCCCAACAACGATTTTTTCCATGTTTGCCCTGATAGGAGTGGTCCCGATTTTGGCTCCGGGAGGGAAAAGATTTTTAAGAGATGGGCAACTCGGGGACTAGATATTTTTGCCAAACTCATAGATAGTGGGGACATGCAATCCATTTAGATGCTTTGCACCCAATACATGCTTGACTCAAAAGGATTGTTTTGCATATCTTCAGGTTTCCCATTTTTTGTGTCACAGGAGCCGTCCCCATTACTATACAGAAGGGTTTAATGGGTTGAAAGCTCTGTGATAGGGCTACCACAAATCCAGGGGTCTTATTAAGCTCCTTTTTGACAGATTTATTTAACTTTTCAACAAATAATAAACACATACAATAACACTCATTTGCGTATAATATCAACTCCTCTCTTCCTCCCCGACTCACTGGAAAATTATAACATCCAGACATCTTCCAGCAACTGAAATACATTACCCCACAAGGAGTATAGCAAAATATGTGAAAAATAAGGGTTCATAACAAGATTCAGGCAATTGTGGTTGTCCAAAACTTAAATGGGCGTCTGTGACAAAATTGTCCATAGGTTTCCATCTGTTAACACTGGATCAGCCCAGCTGAGTAGAGGCCATATAAGCCCATTCATATTTGGAGTAAAGACAAACTAGATTCCACCACAAGTGCCAATTCAGTGAAACAGAGGATTTCCAATGTGAGATTACAAGTTTCAAGGCTACCCCAATCATAAAATCCAATAAAAAGAAACTTTCCTTAGCTAATAAAGGAATCTAAGCCAAAGATCTCAGCATGACAGTGCAACACATTAAGGGGGCCTTGAAATGTAACGCTAATTGTATTCTCTCCCATACAAGGCCCCAAAAAGGTTGAATTCTAGGTATCATAAGCAGGGGCGGCCCAAGGGGGGTGCGGGGCCATGTGCGGAGACTCGGTGCGGGGCCTCATTTGCATAAGTGGCCTTATTTGCATAAATATTTGCATAATGCTAACATTCATTAAGAGACATGTTTACTAAAAGTTAGTGTGTGTATGGATAAAGACAGACTAAAAGATTTCTACATTACTATAATCCAGTGCCAACCGCCAGGCACATTAGGAACTACTACAAACACTGCCCATTTAGAACCCATAGCAAACCCGCCGTATCCTAACAGCACTACCAGAACTCACAAAGCACCAGACCCTACCAATCAAAAGGCAACACTGCAAATATTAAACCAATACATTTCAGAGAAAAACAATACATGACCTACTGGGGAAAGAGAACAAGTGGCAATGTCAAATAGGAATTACATAAACAGAATACCTCAGCTCAGTTACACATGCAGAACATAGACCATCACCAAACAAGGAATCACAATTTAGAAACAGGAAGGCAATAATTAAACTGGGAACCCCAAAAGCCAAACTTGGAATGTACAACAACTGTAGAAATAAAACTATAAATTAATTTCCTCTTGTACCAAACAAAGCGCAGACGTTAATGATGCACATTTCCCAGAGCTTTCATATTCCAGTTAATAAATTCAAAATAAAGAGATATCTTTCTACCTTTTGTGCATTTTTTTCCGGTTGCAATTGCTCCAGCCACTTTCTTCTGGTTTCTTCATGTTTTCTGCTAACTCTCCATCATCTGCTGTCTCTTCTCTCTTCTAGTTTTTTTTCCATTCTCTCTCTCTCTACATCTGCTTTAACATACTAATCTTTCTCCTTTTGCTCTTTCCTCATTCCTATTTCATCCACTCACATTTTACCCCTCCATCCTCAATCCCCACTTACTCTCCCAATACCCAGCTAAGTGTAGATTTTTTACCCCTACCACACAAAATATTTTTCCCCTCTCCATTTTACTCTCCCAGCCCCATCCCATTCTAATCCTCCCCTAATCCTCCCCCAACATCAGCTCCCTTCTAGTTCCAGTCTCACCCAGCATCCATTCCCTTCTTGTCCCTGCATCAGCCCATTTCCAGTCCTAGCCCCCCATCAGCCCATTTCCAGTCCTAGCAACCCCCCAACCCAATACCAGTCCTAGCCCCCCCCCCCATCAACCCACTTCCAGTCCTAACCCCCCATCAGACCATTTCCAGTCCTAACCCCCCCATCAGCCCATTTCCAGTCAGCCCCCCATAGCCCATTACCAGTCCTAACCCCCCCCAACAGCCCACAGCCCATTACCAGTCCTAACCCCATCAGCCCACCTCCAGTCTTAATCCCCCCAGCCCATTTCCAGTCCTAGCAACCCCCAACCCATTACCAGTCCTAGCCCCCCATAGCCCACTCCCAGTCCTAATCCCACCAGCCCATTACCAGTCCTAAGCCCATCAGCCCACCTCCAGTGTTAACCCCCCCATCAGCCCATTTCCAGTCCTAGCCCCCCCATAGCCCATTACCAGTCCTAACCCCCCCCCCAACAGCCCACAGCCCATTACCAGTCCTAACCCCATCAGCCCACCTCCAGTCTTAATTCCCCCCAGCCCATTTCCAGTCCTAGCAACCCCTCCAACCCATTACCAGTCCTAGCCCCCCATAGCCCACTCCCAGTCCTAATCCCACCAGCCCACTCCCAGTCCTAATCCCACCAGCCCATTTCCAGTCCTAATCCCCCTCACCCAATTTTCAGTTTAAGCCCTCCCATACCCCATTACCAGTCCTAACCTCCCCATCAACTCACTTTCAGTCCTGATCCCATCAGCCCATATACAGACTTAGCGCCCCCATAGCCCATCACCACTCCTAACCCCCCCAGCCCCCCCATAGCCCATCACCACTCCTAACCCCCCCCCCAGGCCCCCCCATAGCCCATCACCACTCCTAACCCCCCCCAGGCCCCCATAGCCCATCACCACTCCTAACCCCCCCAGCCCCCCCATAGCCCATCACCACTCTTAAACCCCCCCAGCCCCCCCATAGCCCATCACCACTCCTAACCCCCCCCAGGCCCCCATAGCCCATCACCACTCCTACCCCCCCAGTCCTCCCATAGCCCATCACCACTCTTAAACCCCCCCAGCCCCCATAGCCCATCACCACTCCTAACCCCCCCAGCCCCCCCATAGCCCATCACCACTCTTAAACCCCCCCAGCCCCCCATAGCCCATCACCACTCCTAACCCCCCCAGCCCCCCCATAGCCCATCACCACTCTTAAACCCCCCCCAGCCCCCCATAGCCCATCACCACTCCTAACCCCCCCAGCCCCCCCATAGCCCATCACCACTCTTAACCCCCCCAGCCCATCACCACTCTTAACCCCCCCAGCCCCCCCATAGCCCATCACCACTCTTAACCCCCCCCAGCCCCCCATAGCCCATCACCACTCTTAACCCCCCCAGCCCATCACCACTCTTAACCCTCCCCCAGCCCCCCCATAGCCCATCACCACTCCTAACCCCCCCCCAGCCCCCCATAGCCCATCACCACTCCTAACCCCCCCCCCAGCCCCCCATAGCCCCTCACCACTCCTCACGCCCAGCCCAGCCCAGGGAAATTTATTTAAACAAAGAATTTGTCTTCTCCAGCAGCCGGGGCCGCCGCGGCAGAATCGAGTGTGCCGCGGGGCCCCCCCTGCCCAGCAGAGCCTGCCCTCCCGAGCCTGCCCTCCCCTTTATCACCTGTCTTCGCAGCTCTAATCAAACGCGCCGGCTTTCAGAGCGCGAAAGGGCTAGTTTCCCTTTCGCGGCTCTGTTAAGCCCGCGGGGGCTGATGGGAACTTCCCATCAGCCCCCGCGGGCTTAATAGAGCAGCGAGGGAGAAACTCTCCCTCGCGCTCTGAAAGCCGGCGCGTTTGATTAGAGCTGCGAAGACAGGTGATAAAGGGGAGGGCAGGCTCGGGAGGGCAGGCTCTGCTGGGCAGGGGGGGCCCCGCGGCACACTCGATTCTGCCGCGGCGGCCCCGGCTGCCGGAGAAGACAACTTCTTTTTTCTTTTTAAAAATTTTACTTTAGGATTAGAATGTTTTTTGCGCGGGGCCCCCTGAAACGCGGGGCCCTGTGCAAAAAACATTCTCGCTCAATGGACGGGCCGGCCCTGATCATAAGGAAAGGAATGGAAAATAAAACAAAGGATATTATAATGCCTTTGTATCGTTCCATGGTGCGACCGCACCTTAAATATTGTGTGCAATTCTGGTCACTGTATCTTAAAAAGGATATAGCGTTATTAGAAAAGGTACAGAGAAGAACCACCAAAATGGTAAAGGGAATGGAAGGATACTCCTATGAAGAGAGGCTAAAAAGGTTAGGGCTCTTTAACCTGGAAAAGAGACGGCTGAGGAGAGATAAGATAGAGGTCTATAAATTAATGAATGGAGTGGAACAGGTAAACGTAGATCGATTGTTTATGTCATCAGAATATAGAAAGACAAGGGGACATGCAATGAAGCTACAGGGTAAATTATTTAAGACTAATAAGAGAAAATATTTTTTCACTCAACGTGTAATCAAACTCTGGAATTTGTTACCGGAGGATGTAGTAAAAGCTGTTAGGGCAGCTGGGTTTAAAAAAGGTTTGGACAAGTTCCTGGAGGAAAGGTCCATAAACCATTATTAAAAGGGACCCAGGATATCACTGCTTGACTCAATACAAGCATTGTGGAACCTGTGTCTTTTGGGGAAACTGCTAGGTTCTTATGATGTAGATTGGCCACTGTTGGAAACAGGAGACTGTGCTTGATGTACCCTGGTCTGACCCAGTATGGCATATCCTATGTTCTTATGTTCATTCAAGTATTGTGTGCACCAAGGTACCATGCGCGGTATGACATGAACAGCTATTCTCTACCTTTGGATCCCACATGGTCAATCGAATCAGAGTAATATAGGCTCAATGGACTATAAAACAAAAACAGGGATTGAGTGAGGGCTGCAGATCTAGCAACTCTAATTAAAGCTCCCCAGAAATGAGACCTTTGTTGTGATGAAGGAGAGATAGAAAACTCCCTTTTCCATAACCACTCTATTCCATGTGACTGTGCAGGGAATGGTCTCGAAATAAAGCCTAAAATATGGAAATTGCCCCCTTTGTACAAATGATAGCTTTAACCATCTGACTAAGCCCCAATCATGAGTGAGTGTATTTGTCTACCTTGGAGTGAATGATACAGTGTTTCAATTGCATCCATTGAAACAGACAGGATAACGGGAGATCAAATTCTGATTGTAACATCAAGAAAGACTTCCTCCAGTAATTGCCCTAAGGCCCAGGTATTTTCCAGGGACAGCAGGAATCAGTCCTCACATATGGGTGATGTTGGTGCCGATGGAACCCGTATGGAAGCATCTCCCCAACTTTCAAAGAAAGCCTTTGGGAAATACACCATGCATGCATGGTCCACTTCCCGCCCAAGAATGCCAACTTACCTCAGTCTAATAACATAGCTAAGACAGCAAAAATATAAGATGGTAAAGAAGCAACTCCAAGGGGAGGAGGGAGGGTTGTGAGGACTAATTCCTGCTGTCCCTGGAGAACACCTGTTACATGTGAGTAACTATGCTTTCTCCGGGAACAAGCAGAAAGTCAGTCCTCACATATGGGACCCCCAGCTACAGGCTATTGAACACCTGTAACCAAAAGAAAAATGCCACAGCAACCTGCAAAGGGAGAGCCGTGACCAGCAGCAGTCAAGTCCCGAGGAAGAGACTCTTGCAAGACCCAAGCATCCAGTGAACACCAGCACTCCGGTAGACTGAACACAGAAGGGTCGGAGAGCAGGAGTTGCCTACACCATGAAAGGATTACAGAATACAGCCTGGCTGAAGGTGCTGTTCTGTTGTGACTTCCTCTCCAGGCAGTAGTGAGCTGCAAAGGTATGGACCAAAGACCAGGTGGCAGCCCTGCAAATTTCCATCATGGGGATGGAACACAGATTGGCCATGGAAGTAGCCATGGCTCTGATGTGGTGTGCCGTGACTCTCTGCTCATAGACAAGAGTAATGCAGTCCACCACCCAGGTGAACAGAATTTGCTTAGTTACTGGGGGCCCCAGATGGCTGGGGTCATAGGATACTAAAAGCTGTTGGGCTTTGCGGTAGCCCTGGTCCATTCCAGGTAGAAAGACAGGGCTCTCCTGCAATACAGAGTATAGAGTAACTGTACATGGAATGTTATAATGTTCAGAAGTTCAATGTATGTTTCCTGTTGTTCATTGTGAAGTGCCCCTGATCTTTGGAAGGGGTGGTATATAAAAGTTTACAAATAAATAAATAAAGAGAACAGTCTCCACCCTGCTGGCATGAGGCCTGGGAAAAAAGATGGGGAGCACCACCTCCTGATTGAGGTGGAATGAGAACACCACCTTCAGCAGAAACATAAGGTGTGTGTGGAGCACCACCCTTTTCTTGTAGAACATCGTGTAAGGGGGCTCTGCCATCAGAGCCTGGAGCGAGCTGATGTGAGTGCTACCAGGAAGGTGACCTTCCAGGAGAGGTACTGCAGGTGGCGGGTAGCTAAAGGCTCAAATGGAGGCTTAGTGAGTTGTGAGAGCACCACATTAAGGTCCCATTCTGCCACCAAAGGGCAGATGGGGGGGTTGGACATGAGGCCCCGTAGGAACAAAGACACAAGGGGCTGAGCGAGAGGGGCTTCCCCTCGATGGAATGGTGATGCGCTATGATGGCGCTTAGGTGTACTCTGACCCAGCTGGACTTCAGTCCCTCCTGCGATAGGTGGAGCAGGTATTGAAGCACCACATGCACTGAGCAAGAGAACGGGTTCATCTGTTTCTCTGTGCACCACAGTGAGAAACGTCGCTACTTGAACGCATACGCCCTTCTCATGGAGGCCTTCCAAGAGGCCAGGAGGATGTCTTTGATGTCCCGTGGAAGGTTGAAGGGGGCTAGTGCTATCCTTCCAGCTGCAATGTCATGAGCAAGAGGGACCCCAGGTTGGGGTGCAGGAGAGTGCCCTGCTCCTGAGAGCAGTCCTGGGGTTTAGCCCACAGGAATCGGTGGTACCATCGATAAGGAGAGGAACAGTGGGAACCAGAGCTGTCTGGGCCACTGAGGGGCTATTAGCACTAGCAACACTCTATCATGTTGAGCCTTGCACAGGATCTTGACTACCAGCGGTGTTGGGGGGGGGGGGGGTAGGTGTACAGGAGACCTTCTGACCTCGGCATGAGGAATGCATCCACCGCTACCCAAGACGGGAGCAGAAACAGGGCAATTGCGCATTGTCCAGGCTGGTGAACAGGTCCATTACTGGGACGATTCAGAGCCAGAATAGCCTTGAGGCCCCACTGGGTCCAAGCACCACTCTTGCAGCTAGAGTACCCTGCTCAGCTTGTTCGCCTAGCTATTGTCCTGGCCCAGGAGATAGACCGCTCTCAGGAGCATCCCACTGCATGTGGCATAAGAGCAGAATGCTACCACCTCCTAGCACAGGGGATACAACCCCGTTCCCTTCTATTTGTTCAAATAGAATATCATGACTGCGTGGTGCTGTAGCTGGTGGCAGAAGGCCTTGAGGGCCAGGAATATGGCCCTGATTTCCAGCAGGTTGATCTGCATTTCGGATTCCCTCTGGGACCAGCAGTCTTGTGTCTGGAGGATGTCACAATGCTCCCCCCATCTCATTAGGGAGACATCCGTGGTGAGGACTTTCTGGGGGGTGGGTGCCTGGAAGGGCATCCCAGCCTGAAGGTGACTTGGATTCTGCCTCTATCCGAGGGAGTCCGCCAGCTGATTGGTGATGTACACCCTGTCCCTGATCCTGTCTATAGCTTGGGTCCACTGAGAGCGGAGGCACCACTGAGCAGCTCTCATGTATAGGCAGGCATCTGGGGTCATGTGGACTGTGGAGGCCATTTGCCCCAGAAGGTGGAGGAAGAGCCGGGCAGGTAGCGCCCTGCACCATTGCATCTTTGCAGCTAGTTCCCTGAGGCATGCTGACCTCTCCTGAGAGAGGAAGGCTTTCGCCTGATGGGTGTCCAGCTGTGCCCCTATGAACTCTAGGCTTTGCGTGGGAGTGAGGTGGGACTAGGGAGAGTTTATGACAAACTCCAGGTGCTGCAGGGCATTTATGGTGCATTGTACCTCTGCAGTTGTGGCCCCCTTTATGAGCCAGCCGTCCAGGTAGGGGAACACAAAGGCACCTTGAAGCCTGAGGTGGGCTGCAACCACCACGAGGCACTTTGTAAAGTCTCTTGGAGACGAGGCTAACCTCTGATTCGTGGTTTCCCCCCCCCCCCCCCCCACGAACCAGAGGTATTTTCTGTGGCTGGGGTGGATTAGGATGTGAATGTAAGCATCTTTTAGATCTACGGAGAAAAGCCAGTCTCCCTGCTGAAGGAATGGCAGCAGTGTTCCAAGGGAGAGCATCTTGAACTTCTCCCTGACCAGAAACCTGTTTTGCTCTTGCAGGTCCAGGATGGGCCTGAAGCCCCCAGTCCTCTTGGGGAGAAGGAAGTATCTAGAGTAGAAGCCGGTGCCCCAGAGGTGCTTTGGGACTGACTCCTCTGCTTTGTCCCGAGGTAGTTCCTGCTAGCTTGGTGAGGAAGTGTCTGTTGAAGGAGAGGGCGGGGGGGGGGGGGGGACTGGACTCAACCAGTTGTGTGGGGAGGAGAGGAAAGCTCTTGATAGGCTGATCAGTGATGAGGGGTTTGGGCTGGTTATTCAGGGGTTGGTGTTGAATGAGGCACCTGACTTGGATGGCCTATTCATCATCTTTTTATAAACACATTGCCCCCAAGGTCATTCCCCTATTGCAGAGGTTCTTCAGTGGGGTGTTGGAGGGGGGGCCAGTTGGCCCCTTCTATGAAAAAGGCAGTCATTTCAGTCTTAGCAAAACCAGGCGAGGACCCCACTATTTGTGGGTCATATCGACCTATATCATTATTGAACACTGATGTGAATTTGCTGGCTAAGGTGCTGGCTAACTGACTTGGAGTGGTGTTACCCAGCTTGGTGCGTTCCAATCAGACTGGATTTATCTAAGGACACAGGATGGGAAATAGTGTCCAGTGTGTGCTGTAGGTAGTGTGATCAGCCTGCCAGGAGCACCAGGAGATGATGCTTCTTGCTATTGATACCAAGAAAGCATTCAATAGGGTCCAGTGGGACTTCCTCTTTGCCGTACTAGGGCGGGTGGGAGTGTGCCCGACCTTCCTGGCCTAGATTAGGGCACTATACAGCAACTGGAGGTGACATTCAAAGTGAATGGGCGGTATTCCGAGTTCTTCCCCTTGAGCAGAGGGTTTCGCCAGGGGTGCCCACTGTCTTTCCCCTGCTCTTTGCTCCTGTATCATGGAACCGCTGGCAGGAAGGATCCAGGGCATCCCAGATATAGCTGGGATGAAGATAGGGCAAGAGGAGCATAAAATTGCATTCTTTGCAGACGATGTCCTCCTGTTTGTGGTCCATCCTCTTTTGATTTTGCCAGTCCAATTCTGGGAGCTATGGGTATTTGCAGCTCTGTTGGGCTTTGATTAACCCGAGTAAGACCGAGGTGCTCGGCGTTACCCTGGCGGATTCCTTAGTTAAAAGATTGCAAGGGCATTATCCCTTTCGTTGGGTGTCTTATTCTCTACAGTACTTAGGGGCCTGTATTACTAGGAACCCCAAGGGCATGTATGCGGCTAATTACCCTCCCTTGCTAGTGCAGATTGGGAAAGATTTAGAAAAATGGAACAAGGAAGAGATCTCTTGGCTTGGTTGCATAGCGGCAATAAAAATGAATATACTCCCCAGACTGCTCTATCTTTTTCAGATACTATCAGTTCGTGTACCTCAATTAGAATTATGGTGCCTTCAGCGTAAGCTTTTCCACTTTATATGGTGGCACCGTCCACCACACATACCACGTAGGTACTATATGCGCCATGATGCAAGGGGGGCTTGGGTGTCCCAGATATCTTGGATTTATTACCTGGCGGCCCAACTTCAGCAGGAGATGGAGTGGAGGGAAGGAGTGGGTTCCAAACGCTTTTGTCTTATTGAAAAATATTGGATGCCATAACATGGCCTGCAGCATATACCTTGGCTTAGGAGTGCTACGCTTTTGAACAATGTACACCAACCCCTATGTGTACCACCTTTAGTTGGAGTGGCAATTGAGACACCGGAGGGTGGCTCCCCAACAACAATTTTTTCCATGTTTGCCCTGATAGGAGTGGTCCCGATTTTGGCTCCGGGAGGGAAAAGATTTTTAAGAGATGGGCAACTCGGGGACTAGATATTTTTGCCAAACTCATAGATAGTGGGGACATGCAATCCATTTAGATGCTTTGCACCCAATACATGCTTGACTCAAAAGGATTGTTTTGCATATCTTCAGGTTTCCCATTTTTTGTGTCACGGGAGCCATCCCCATTACTATACAGAAGGGTTTAATGGGTTGAAAGCTCTGTGATAGGGCTACCACAAATCCAGGGGTCTTATTAAGCTCCTTTTTGACAGATTTATTTAACTTTTCAACAAATAATAAACACATACAATAACACTCATTTGCGTATAATATCAACTCCTCTCTTCCTCCCCGACTCACTGGAAAATTATAACATCCAGATATCTTCCAGCAACTGAAATACATTACCCCACAAGGAGTATAGCAAAATATGTGGAAAATAAGGGTTCATAACAAGATTCAAGCAATTGTGGCTGTCCAAAACTTAAATGGGCGTCTGTGACAAAATCGTCCATAGGTTTCCATCTGTTAACACTGCATCAGCCCAGCTGAGTAGAGGCCATATAAGCCCATTCATATTTGGAGTAAAGACAAACTAGATTCCACCACAAGTGCCAATCCAGTGAAACAGAGGATTTCCAATGCAAGATTACAAGTTTCAAGGCTACCCCAATCATAAAATCCAATAAAAAGAAACTTTCCTTAGCTAATAAAGGAATCTAAGCCAAAGATCTCAGCATGACAGTGCAACACATTAAGGGGGCCTTGAAATGTAATGCTAATTGTATTCTCTCCCATACAAGGCCCCAAAAAGGTTGAATTCTAGGTATCATAAGGAAAGGAATGGAAAATAAAACAAAGGATATTATAATGCCTTTGTATCGTTCCATGGTGCGACCGCACCTTAAATATTGTGTGCAATTCTGGTCACTGTATCTTAAAAAGGATATAGCGTTATTAGAAAAGGTACAGAGAAGAACCACCAAAATGGTAAAGGGAATGGAAGGATACTCCTATGAAGAGAGGCTAAAAAGGTTAGGGCTCTTCAACCTGGAAAAGAGACGGCTGAGGAGAGATATAATAGAGGTCTATAAATTAATGAATGGAGTGGAACAGGTAAACATAGATCGATTGTTTATGTCATCAGAATATAGAAAGACTAGGGGACATGCAATGAAGCTACAGGGTAAATTATTTAAGACTAATAAGAGAAAATATTTTTTCACTCAACGTGTAATCAAACTCTGGAATTTGTTACCGGAGGATGTAGTAAAAGCTGTTAGGGCAGCTGGGTTTAAAAAGGGTTTGGACAAGTTCCTGGAGGAAAGGTCCATAAATCATTATTAAAAGGGACCCAGGATATCACTGCTTGACTCAATACAAGCATTGTGGAACCTGTGTCTTTTGGGGAAACTGCTAGGTTCTTATGATGTAGATTGGCCACTGTTGGAAACAAGAGACTGTGCTTGATGGACCCTGGTCTGACCCAGTATGGCATATCTTATGTTCTTATGTTCATTCAAGTATTGTGTGCACCAAGGTACCATGCGCAGTATGACATGAACAGCTATTCTCTGCCTTTGGATCCCACATGGTCAATCGAATCAGAGTGATATAGGCTCGATGGACTAAAAAACAAAAACAGGGATTGAGTGAGGGCCGCAGATCTAGCAACTCTAATTAAAGCTCCCCAGAAATGAGACCTTTGTTGTGATGAAGGAGAGATAGAAAACTCCCTTTTCCATAACCGCTCTATTCCATGTGACTGTGCAGGGAATGGTCTCGAAATAAAGCCTAAAATATGGAAATTGCTCCCTTTGTACAAATGATAGCTTTAACCATCTGACTAAGCCTCCAATCATGAGTGAGTGTATTTATGTCTACATTGGAGTGAATGATACAGTGTTTCAATTGCATCCATTGAAACTGACAGGATAACGGGAGACCAAATTCTGATTGTAACATCGAGAAAGACTTCCAAGACTTCCTCCAGTAATTGCCCTAAGGCCCAGGTTCCACAAGATTGCCATTTGAGCCAAGCAAAAGATCTCTTTTGGATCTTAAACCGAGGGTTACCACAGAGGCATGAAGGATGAGAGTGAGTTGTCTGAGAGAAGAAGAGGTGCAAGATATTGGAAAGCATCTTGCGTCGCGGTGGCCATATTCTGTAAAATTTCTTTTACCTATAAGTAGAGAAAGTGGCACTACAACCACTACACCAGTCGAACTGTCATTGCTTCAAGCTCTATCCACGTAGCTCCCTACTTTAATAGAAATGTCCTGTGGTACCACCAGAAATCTGGAAAATTGACCCTGCTACATACTTTATTGGCTTTCAACTTTTTTGTGGCTATTCTGGGCGGATTCCCTCACCAAAGGAATGAAACTAGCAGTCTCTCAACATCCTTTTAAAACCGCACTGGGAAAGAGAAATGAAGCATTTCAAGAATATAATTAACTTTAGATGTAAGAGCCATTTTAAATGACTCAAGCCTACACCAACATGAGAGGTGGAGAGGAGACCATTTTAAAGTGAAAGTGCATACCATTTCAATAGTATCTTTGATGTTAAGCTGGATAATATCATCCACTGAGGCACAATAGTGGACTCCCAGATATTTAAAAGCAGTTAGTTTCAACGTAAAAGTTAAAGAAGCTACCAGTACTTTATGAGTTAAGCAATCAAGGGGGAAAGCTACCGACTTAGGCCAACTGATCTTGTAACCCGATAGTCGGAAATACTACCAAAACAAATCAAAAATGCAGGTGATGGAGAATGGCTGCAGAAAGAGCAGAAGGTCATTTGCATATGCAAAAGGTTTAACATGCATATCTTCCTATGCTATTTATTTAGACAGTTTTATACACCACCTTATCCTTCAATCAAAGTGGTCACAACACAGTTGGGGGATATGAGACACATACATTAACATGGGCAATGGAGGGTTAAGTGGTTTGCCCAAGACCACAAGGAGCACCTGTGGGGCTAGAAACCCCAGTCCTATAGCCCAAGATTGCTGTCCTCTAGTGGGATTTGAACCCCTGACCTTCTGGCCTAAAGTACCTTGCCCCAACCACTAGGCCACTCCTCCACTCCATGCTATGCCTTGGACATCAGCCAACTGCCTAAGTGAAATGACCAATAGCTCTAGTAGAAGATTGAAAAGAAGAGGGGACAGGGGACAACCTTGCTGAGTACTGCGACAAAGTCAAAAGGCCTGCAACAACGTAGAGTTTGCTGCAATCCTAGCAGTTGGATTACAGTATAACACACTAATCATACCAATAAATATCTCTCCAAAACCAAACCACCATAAGACCGAAAATAGAAAAGACCACTCTAATCTATCAAATGTTTTTCCAGCGTCAAGAGAAATCTAGACGCTCTGACAATTCTAATACATGACATAGCAATCTAGCATTATCTGCTGTAGACCAACCTGCTATTAAACCACATTGATCAGGATGGATCAAGTTGGGACTGACTCTTGCAAGCCTATTCACTAATATAGAAGAGTAGATTTTGTAGTCAGCATTCAATAAATAAATCAGCCGGTAATTACCAACCTTTTGAGGATCTCTGCCAGGTTTTTCTAAAACAATGACATTAGCATTCACAAAGGAGCCAATGTGCGAAGGTTGTTGTTTAACCATATCAAAATAGTTAAGATGATGGGGAGAGAGATCTACCATAAAGGTTCAGTAAAATACTACTGCTAGCCCATCGGGGCCAGTAGCTTTCCCTGGTTGCACAGATAAAAACGGAGCGCAATTCTTCATTATTGAAGGATTTTGAGACCTGCAGCTAGCTAAATCTGAGAGTACCAGATGCTCTAGATGTTGAGTAAATTTCTCAAAGGCTTCCACTTCCTCCTCAACCTCAGATGAATACAGTTGCAAGTAGAAAGATCTGAACGCATTCACTATGGGTAAATTGCTGACAAGGCCATGACCTTGATCATCTACTATTGCTGTTATTCTAGTAACTTTAGGCCTTAGCATTTTGGAAAGAAGACAGCTGGCCTTGTTCTGTTCCACATAGTATCTTGAATGGTACGACTGATCCAAGTGGTTCACCTCTGAGCTCAAAATGGTGTTGTATCGGTATCACAGCCGCTGTAACCATAACAGGATACTAGAATCAGACCTCTACTGCAAAAGTCTTTTTCCTATGTGATTTTTTTCCTCAAGTGTCTTCTGTTTGGCTTTCTTTTGTCTGGCTACTTGAATGGAGTAACTCATAATTGTAGCCAAAATGGAGGCTTTAAAAGCCTTCCACCGTGCCCATCCTGATATAGCTTCTCAGCTATTTAATGCAAAATTCCTTAATGGTGGTCCAAACAGGCTCTTGAAATGAGACGTCAGTTAAAAGAGATCTATTAAAAGAACACGAGGGGCTGGGGGCCTTCATTTCTGCTGGATTAAAAGTAAAGGAAATCGCTGCTTGATCAGACATATGAGTACAGTGAATTTCTGATGTCATTATATTGCTAACCATCGCTTTAGAGACTAAGAAAAAATCAATATGCAAATGAGAATGATGGGGTAGGGAATAAAAAGTAAAATTATGCTCAGTAGGATGCAAAAACCTCTAAATATCTACCAGCCCAAAAGACTGCATTAATGCAATGCCAACCATGAGGGCTTTGGCTCATCTACCCTGATGAGAGGAGTGCTGATCTAGAAGGGGGTGCAAAATTAAATTATAATTACCTCTCAGGACAATATTGGAAGTAGATGCATCTGCTATCTCCTCCGTTACAAGTTGAAAATATTTCGGGTCATCTCTGTTAGGGGCATAAACATTGATTAACAAAAAATGCATCTCTCCTAGTTGGATATTAACCTTAGCCCATCTGCCTTCCATGTCTGAGTGAGTATGATTAATAACTGGGCAGAGAGATTTATGAATAAGGATGGCCACTCCATTTTTCTTTCTATAGGCTGGAGAGTGAGCAGTCAGTGAAAACTGGCCAAGGCCCAATTTTGTAGTCTCCACAAAAGACAGATGTATCTCTTGCAAAAATATTACATCAACTTTTGCCTTCTGACAATATGTTAAAATGTTGTTTCCTTTTTATTGGATTGATAATGCCCTTGACATTCAATGACACAAATTTATATGGCTCCATTGCAGATAAGAATATATAGGGGGCATGACCCTAAGTGGACATTATGAACCTTCCCTGACAACCAGCAGATCCGCCAGTATAAGACAGCCACAGATTGCCAACCAATCTGGACAATTACAAATATAGCCAGTGAGTCAAAACCATCCCTGAACCCAAGGTATAACCAAAATGGGTAAGCCAGCATTTTTTCAGATAGCCATCAAGGACCCTCCCCCAAAAGAAGATTACATATTCCCCCCTCCCCTCCCACTATCTACCCTCATGTTCCAACTTGTCCTACATAGTTACCCTACAAAGATCCACTCATCCCCAATCATTCAGAATCCATGCACTCCCTATATAATTACCCCACATTCACATCAGGAGCAACCATCCCAGGAATGCCCATAATTCCTACCACATTCAGATTACTAAACCTTAGACTCCCTCTAGTGAAATGTGCTGGTGTAAATTGCACATCAATTCTTGGAAACCACAAAGATCAACTGAAAAATGTGCATTATTGGGCCTGCCAAACCTAAGGTTAAAGGTATTGACTGTTCACTGTCTTATAGATGGAGCATTCAAGAACTGATCCTTAGTGCTCCCCCCTGACAATATAGGAAAAGGTGATCCCACACCACCCAAACACATAATGTCTACAGTCACATCCCCACTACCACATATACAATTCCCCACCAAGTAACCATAAGCATAGGATCCGCGGGTCTATTTATCCGACATGGGTATGTTGCCTTGTCGAGTCCTCCATTTTTGAGAGCAATACTAGCATACCTCCAATTAGAAGCACTGCTTAATGCTTTTGCGAAAATGATACAAAGGTGGCCCTAATTTTAAGCCATCCAGTAAGAAAAGTGGTAAAGAGTATCCAGGATCATTGCATCGTCCTCGATAAAAGCTTGCAGAGTCTCTGGGTCTTCTACAGTTCTAGTTTGGTTATGGAGAGTCACTCTTAGGTGTGCTGGAAAGTATAGGGCATAGCGGGCCTGGAGTTGTTGAAGACGTGGGCAAAACACAAGCAATTATTTCCATCACTTAACTGTGACTGCAGAAATCTGGGTAAAAGAAGACAGCTTATGACTCTCAAAGAGCACCTCTGACATAGCTTTAGCAGCGTTCATGATCTGCATAATTTGTTGATATCTCACAACCCGGAAAATCAGCAGATGCGGCTGATGATTACGTGGTGTCGAGTGCATCGGAATCTTAGAGGGATTTCTAGTGGGTGAGTAGTTTCAAAATGTAGTAGTTTTGGTATCAGAGTCTCTAGAAGCTGTGCAGCTTCTGTACCTTCAGTGCCCTCCGGCATGCTGAGGAGACATAAATTATTCCTCCTCGAGTGATTATTAAGGTCTTCTAGACTCCGTCATAACTGCACAATGTGTTTAGTATTCCACTGAACTTGTTTTAGTTTTTCCTCATGCACTTCCAGCAGGTTGTCCATTTTATCAATGTGCAGTTAAAGAAGCCATTTGTACTTTCAGTTTGGCAATGTCTGTTCGAACGGAGGCGAGTGATTCACCATTAGCTGTAACCAGAATTCAGATAGTTCTTATCTCTTGCAAAAGTTCTCAAATACCTTCTGCTGTATCATGCATAGGAACCAACTTTACTAGAGACGAGGGATCTGCTTTCGCTCTTTTTACCCCTGAGTGAGACCAAGAAGAATAATCTAGTCAGATGGGATTGCTGTCCGACATACCATTGTCCCTCAAACCACCGAAGGAGGCAGAAGTATTGAGGAGGGCAGGGTGAGATAGCAAGATTTGTGACTGGGTCTGTAGGAACTAGGGTCTTATGCGGCCATCTTGACTGACATCCGGCTCTGCCCCCGCCTTATTAAGTTCCTATATGTTAATTTGCATCATAGGGGAGAGAGGAAGAAATTTCCCTACATGAAGGAATGGGAAAGAGATTTGGGGAGGGTATGGGAAAATAAGGAGTAGCAGACGATCTGTATGGGTGCTGCTCGTTCAGCGATGTCTGTGGTTATAAAAGAAAATACTTACAAACTTCCTTATGTGATGGTACTATACCCCGGTGCACCTAAAGCGGATGTTTCCAGAGACTTCGGATTGCTGCTGGCACGGGTGTGGGAAGCTGGGATCTTTGTTTCATGTTTGGTGGGCGTGCCCTGAAATTCAAGTATACTGAGAAGAACTCCTGGGGCAGATACAAACAAATTCTGATGCGGATATGGGCCTAGACGCTGTTTCTGTTTACTGGGGGTATGGCCAGAAGACTGGTGAATGCACTGTTGTCGACCCATACAGGCTTGCATAGTCACAGCCTGGTGCAAAATAGCCTGGAATTGGAAACAGATACAGCCCCCGGAGTCGGGGGCCTGGGTACATAGGCTTCGGAAGGTGTTTACAAAGGGGTGGGCTGATGGCACACCATAGAAATAAGGAAGAGACATTTGCATCTACGTGGAACTCCTTACTGGATTATTTGAATAACTGCTGAACTTTCAATCGGAGGAGAAAGAAAGGGGGGGGGGGAACTGGGAAGAATATGGTTAGGGAAGTTGATGTGACATAAGCCCCATGTTTGGGGATCAGTTATTCAGTTCCTGTACAGTGTTAGATATTGTTGAAAAATTGCAATAAAAAACACAATTTAAAAAACATATCCAGAGAAGATGGAGAATTAAATGACTAGCCTTCGATCACAAGGGCCCACACTGGGATTTGAACCTTGGTCACCCTGTTCTAAAGCCATAACTCTAACCATCATGCTATTAGACATCTTGGCTCCAAAATGTTATCCACATTTCTAAACTCATGCTTGAACTTGTACATGCCTATTTTCTTTTCAGACATCCTGGCTTTGACATCCCAGATTGCATTTGGACGTTCCATTGTGAAATGTGCTCCTGTACTTTTGTGTGACCTTTTGGCATGAGACTTTTTAACCACACTTGTGATGTGAATGGGTAATGCACTGCTGATACGGACATCTGCCTAAACATGTTGGGCTGATTTTTATGATTTGCTGTGTATGTCTTTACAAATAAGATTATTTATTTGCTATTTTGGGACTGCCACTATTTTGTGTTGCTGATTTCCCTGTGGTGGATACATCTCTATGTTGAGTGGACTATGAAGAAAAATGTCATTGTCCCTTTACATGAGATTGTTGCAAGTAGCTAAGACAGTACTTTTTCAGTAGCTGAAGGTTTTCTTGGATTTTCACCTGATGACCAGCAAAAAACATAACATAAACATAAGAACATAAGATATGCCATACTAGGTCAGACCAAGGTCCATCAAGCCCAGTATCCTATTTCCAACAGTGGCCAATCCAGGTCACAAGTACCTAGCAGTTTCCCAAAACAACACACAGGTTCCACAATGCTTGTATTGGGGCAAGCAGTGGATTTCCTGGGTCCTCTTTAATAAATGGTTTATGAACCTTTCTTCTAGGAACAGAAGATAGTGTTGTACATAGATTTCCTATTTTGTCATGAGAAGAAAAAAGAACAAAGATTTTAAATCTGTTCCATAGATTATAATTGAAACAGTTGAAGCAAAGCAAGGTACTGTACAAAGATAAACCAATCAGAAGCAGAAGTATATGTTCAGGTTTGAGGGCTCCAGGAGTTGAATTTATATGTGAATGACTTATTCAAGGCAGGTCCTGGCATGGAAAGAAGAATAAATTTAATTTGATTTAATGTAATGATTAGGGGGTAATGTTCTAGTCGAATGTATGTAAATCATGTGTATATTGTGTGTTATCTTGTACTGCACCTAGCTTGATAATGCGGAATAAAAATTTTGTAAATAAAATATTAATGAGATGTTTTTGGCGGATCTTCCTCTTGTGCTTCCCAAATACCTATTTATTTTTATTAAAGTCTACCTTCCCAATTTAACTCATATTTTTGTCTTCACCATGCCAAATTATTTTTTTTTCACAACCCTGGATATCTCCTTTTCTATAGATTCTACTTGGGAAACCCTGAATTTATCAAGCTGGCATCAGTGCGTTACTTAGCACTGCTGGCAATTAGGATGAAGAAAACGTTAAGAAGTAAACTGGAGACACAAGCAGAGTTCACAGCAATGAAACAAGTTAATGGCTGCTTCTGCGTTGTGTTCAGTCCTCGCAGCCTGAAGTGCAGCAGGTGAATTTGGGGATCCAGTAGAAGCAAGGTACTTCAGGCCAGAAGGTCGGGGGTTCAAATCCCACTAGAGGACAGCAACCTTGGGCTGGAAGGACTGGGGGTTTCTAGTCCCACAGGTTCTTCTTGTGGTCTTGGGCAAGCCACTTAACCCTCCATAGCCCATGTTCCCTGTAAAATAGTTATCTCCAAGTTATAATGCCCTGTTCAATGTAATTTCAGTTTGTTTAATGTAAACTGCACTGATGCAGAATAGTGTGGTATATAAGAGAATGTAAAAAAAAAAAAGTCTCCTGCATGGTAGCACAAAGAAGTACCAGTGTTTAGACTTCTGCTGACTCTAGCCTACAGCTCCACTCTGAACACTTAAGGCGCTTCTCACTAAAGTCAGCTTCTCATTCACCAGCTTCAGTCTGTGATTCTTTCCTTTCTCTAGATCCCCTTTGGATCTTCAGCGATGTCCGTTACTGGGTGCCTTTCAACACCTCCCTCAAGCGTTAGCACACTTCTAGGATAGGATGGACAAGAACAAACATCGGCCCAAATGAATTCATGAGCTCCGTACAACTCACTCCTCTGAAAATACCTCTCCAGTACAGTCTCCAAAGGGCTCACTTTGCATTTACAATGACAGGAATGAATCTTACTTGTAAACCAGGATATGTTGGAGATTAGCTCAGTCTCTCAGATTTACTGTGAGAGCTTGTCTAAATACTTGCATTATACCAAAATAGAGACGCCTTCTGGAGATTGAAGATGTAATATGTACAGACAAAACACTGGGAAGTTCTTTTTAATCAGGCTGATTGCCCCCAAAACAATTTTGACAATTTTCTGTAGCTTTTCCACCACATTTTCTGGTCCTTGAGGATATTTTCCTTCTCCACATTTAGTGAAGAACACTTACTTAGTACCAGCATGTCTGTTAATGCTTTTCACGTTTACCACATGTCCAGTTTTCTTGCATAGAGCTTTTTAATAGATGGGAATGGGAATGTCCCAGTTGATAACTTCTGCATATTCCACAATTCTGTCAGGGTTGTGATCCCCAGTGTTTCTCTGTGACTGTGATATGATCATGTTTACACAGTTTCCATCTATGTCCAGTGATGGCACTTAAAAAACGTTTCCAGTATATAAGATGTACAGATTGTACATACCAGAAAATGTTTCCTTTTTTGAATCCTTCTAGATCAGCCAAGATGAGTAGGGGTATGTTCCCCAGCCAGCAAGTACAGGCAGACTTGAGCAACTTTCAGTGATGTCATGACTTGGTATATTCACAGGTGTAGCACTGAGAGACGCCAGTTTGACATTTCCCAAGCAGTAAGCAAGACTGAAAAGCTCAGAAAAGATACTCTGACACTACAAATGTTATTAACCAACAATCAAAACTCAGAACAGTCATTTGGATCAAGTATTTGTCTCTCTTACCACAAAGGACTCTGCATCAGGCACTAAAACTCACAAACCCCAAACCCATAGGAATAGTTTCCAGGATGGGTCCTGGACTGGTCTATCAGGATTCAGGGAAAGAAAATGATCAGTTATGTAAAATGTATCCTTCCTTATCATCCCGCTAGATTAATCCAGACAAGTGGGATGTACTCAAGCAGTTAGGAGTCAGAGTGGAAAAGACAATGTTCTGGACAGAACTGTCCTCCCAAAGGTGCCATCTGCTTCAGCTTTTAAATGCAGCCTATAGTGCTTCACAAATGTGCTCAGAGACTATCAGGTAGCCACCTTACAGATATCCTCCAGAAAAACTGAGATGAACTCTGACCAGGAGGCTTGTGCCATAGTGCAGTGAGCTCCGACTCCCTCCAACATGCACTGTCCAGCCAGAAGGGATGTTGAACCAAAATAGCCTACTTAATGCAGCAGGCAATGGAGGACTTGGCTGCTGTTTGAC
Organism: Ichthyophis bannanicus; assembly: GCA_033557465.1. Lineage (NCBI taxonomy): Eukaryota > Metazoa > Chordata > Amphibia > Gymnophiona > Ichthyophiidae > Ichthyophis > Ichthyophis bannanicus. The sequence continues at coordinate 248,548,791 of CM066031.1, forward strand.
CTTTCCTTGGACTACTGAAGAGGACAAGAGATAAGCCATCCAATGAAAGAAATTAATAATCTCCAGGTAGTTGACTAACACCCTCCACATTTTTACCAGATGCAGAAACGGGTCTGTCCAAAGATCCTCCTCAGAGAAGGAGAGCAGGACAATTAAGGTGAAAGAGAGACAGCGCCTTTGGGAGAGAGGACGGCACAGTCTGCAATGAGAGAAGCAGTCAGACTAAAAAGGCTCCCTGTAGGATAAGGCCTGCAGTTCAGACACCCACCAGGTAGACGCAATAGCAACTAGGAAAACCAACTTCAGGTCTTTTGCTTTTTTTTTAGTGCCATCAAGTCAGTGTTGACTCATAGTGACCCAGCTACCTCTGGGTTTTCTTGGCAATGAATCACCAGCCTTTTCTTCTGAGGCAATGGAGAATAAAGTGACTTGCCCAAGGTCACAAGGAGTACCAGTGGGAATTGAACCCTTGATTGTCTGGGTACTAGACAGTTGCTCTAACCACTAGGCTACTCCTCCACTCCTCAGGGTCATTAACCCTGCACAAAGCACCACCAGCCTATGATGGAAGCTGTAAAGGCATTCATAAGGGGGGCCTCTACCCTCCTTTCATGAGACTCCTTGTCCCCTTCCACTGGGATGGTTGTGCACTTTGTCATGGCTGTAACGAGAGTGTCCACCAAAGGCAGCACAAAAGATGATCCAGCTTGCCCGGGGGCAGAGGATACAGCTGAGATAGGACCTTTAAAATACAAGTTGGGACTTTTCCTACTGGGAAACTACAAGCTGCCGCATAGACTCAGGAAGAGGGGGCAAAAAAGAAAAATCAGGACACAGGTATGATACCCTTCAGAATAGTTTCCATTTGTGAAACTTGCAAGGGAGCAGGATCTGCAATATACAGAGCCACCACAACGTCTTGAATAATAATAGCTAGGTCCTCTCTTGCCTTCCATTAATGGAATTGCCCCTTCTTTCTTTGATTTACCCTCAGAAAAAAAAGGATTCCTTATCTGATCCCAAACACCAATAGGGTATAAGGCTGGGCTTCTGGAGGAACAGATGGGCGAAAAGGCAAAGCATGGGTGCTTCATTCCCTTGCTGCCCTCAGCATGATCAAGTGCTCTGGGTCTACCATAGGGGAGCCAAGGACTTGACTTCCCATGAAGGAAGCTGCCAAGCAGCTAGTAAGGACTGAAAACAGCCCATGAGCTGTTTCAGTAGGTGCTGCTCAAGCTGACTGAAGGGCTCTGAAGGACCTTCAGGGACATATGGGCTTCAGGCTATGGCTGCTCCAAAACATCCCCCCTCCACAGGGACCATACAGCCATTCATAATGGCCAAAGCTCACTGGCGGGAAAACAAGGAGAACATGACATTGGCAGCAAACACAGCATTGGGCCCCAGACCCCACAATGAGGATCCCAAACATGCTGAAAATAAAAATATTCCCCAAGGCATTCCCACTGCTCCTGGGGCAAAAGACTGCAGCCATGCAAAAGTCATTGAAGGCCTCAGACTGCATTGGATTATGTTTACACACTGCAACAGTTATAGGAAAAACAGCTCCCACAAAAAACAAACCATGCATAAAGAGCAAAAAGCCATGGTCAAAAAGGAGCCTTGACAAGAGAATCCCAGCACCTCTCAGGCCAACCAGGCAAATTTGAGAAGGGCTGTCCCAGTTGTTGCTACATGCCTGAGAGACTCATCCTATGGAGAAAAAAACTTTTGTTTTAAAATTTGAAGGTACTTTATTGCAAAGATCCAAAAGAGAGCCAAATTCAGCCAATTAAATTGAAGGGAAGAAAAATATTCAGAAAAAATATTAACTCAAAAAGCAATATCCATCAAGGGGGAAGTGGGGCCTGAGCTCAAAGTTACTACCTCCCTCAGGGGCCTCATGGGGTCTTCCTATTCACTCTCTGGCCAACCAGTGCGAGAATCTGTGGGAAACTGTGCTGGACACGGTGCAGCTATTGATTCAAGGAAATGGGGGCATACCCAAGCTCTGAGCAAACATTGGGCCTACACACTCAGGCCACAGGACTATGGTCTGGGCCAGGAAAGAAAGGCCTATCAGATCTGATGCATCAGTCCCTAACATCTTGCCAACTGCTAGAAGCAGACAAATACTGGCTTTTTTCAGTGTTGCACCAGTGAATATACCAAGTGATGACATCACTGAAAGCTGCTGAAGTCTGCTTCCACCTGCTAGCTGGGGAACATAACCCACTTGTCTGGATTGCCTTATTGTTAGTTTATGTGTAACAGCCTTTTGGCATCATCATCTTGCACTAGTCAGGAGTGTCTAAAAACCACTTTCTCTTATCACTCAGTCTGTAGGGACTCTGAAAGCTGTTTGTAGGCAACACATTAAAAGGCACCCCACACAAGCAACTTCTGAATTCTTATTTTTTTTATGCTGACTAGCAGGACTGAGTCAGGTATGTATGTAGGTGACATCATTGTACACTGCTAGAGCGAAACAGCTTTCCAAGACCTCAGAAAGTAGTGTTAAGTTATGAACAGGGCACCACTGGGTGACTCTACAAAGGCATCCTGCAGAAGCACTACCATAATTAATTGAAATTATATGTCTTTTGTTTAATATCATATCTAAGGCTGGCCTGAACCAGGAACCTTAGTATTTGAAGGCAGGAGTCTTGCCGAGCTTCAGTCTTAATTGAGGGTCTCAAGAGCCTACTGGTTTGAAGTGGTATGGGTCCCTTCACAGAGAACTCATTGGAGCCACACCCCAACCAGCTACCCATCAAGACAGATCGCTGGAAACCAGTGAGGAAGATTCAAAGCTTTCAGAAGGTGTGAGTAATCCTGATGACTGCAAAGAATGAGCAGTTCCTATCTACACTCTTAAAAGGTTGAGGGCTCTATGCACTCCAGGTATCTCTAGGCCAATCTTCCAGAAGTGTCTGTAGGCAAGCCTCCCCATGGACTTCACCATTTCCTCAGACCCACCTCGAACAGCTACAGACCACAACTTGGGGGCAACATCTGCTAGCCAAGCACAGAACCAAGCTATCATCTGGCTACCACCACTACCACCACGGACTTGGAAAAGATTCTGATCAGGTCTTAGAGGGTATTTGCCACCTAGGAGGTCCTCTACTAACCTCAGCCACCAGGGTTTGGCCAAAATCAACTTCAGAGGGTTTGAGATCAGGTGCACACACAGTGTTGCCCAAGAGCCTAAGGCTTTGGCTGCAAGACCTTCTTAAGGAGACTCTTCAAGTGTCACATTTCCCTCCATAGGGATGGACGTGCACCTTGTCACAGCCATGACCAGGGCTTCCACTAGTCCTAAGGCCCAAGAGCACAGCTCATGTTTCCCCCCCCCCCCCTAAAAAACTAGGATCAGGTAAAGCAAATCTCACCCAAGACAGGCTCCATCTGCAGAGCCACCATAGCATCCTGAAAGGACATAAAGAGAACCAATCAGCAAATATACAGATCACAAAGACCCTAGCCTTTCATCAGAAAAAATCACTCCATCCTCCTCAGACTTACCTTCTGATAAAAAGGATTTTCTCTTGAGTCCTTCAACTAACCCCAGAGGAACTGATGAGTGCAGAGGCAAAACAAGGGCTATGACTGTTCCAGCTGCCTAAGATAGAGGCACTCATGGGCCCTGGGTCCCCTGAAGGGGAGGTCCAATCCAGTATTCTCCTTCAATCCAATGCAATAGAGTCTGTCCCACCATAAGAATTGGATCTTCTTTTTCCAGGTATTTCCTCATTCTGCCGAAGGTTTATGCTCCCCCATTCTGAATCTCAGAGAACTAAACTATTTTCTCCACAAGGAGAGATTCAAAAGGAATTCTCTTCCCTCTGTTTAACCATTCCTGAAAAAGAGGGATTAGTTGTGTATATTGGATCTCTAGGATGCTTACACATATATCCTAATCCATCCTTGTTACAGAAAATACCTTTTCTTCCTCTTTCAGACAGACCATTACCAATATGAGATCCAGGGAAGCAAGGGTTCAAATCCTGCTCCTCTCGCCAACTTTCCTTGTGATCTTGGGTAAGTCACTTCATCCACCAGTACCTGAGGTACAACTTAGATGTCTGCTTGGACAGTGAAATAACTTTTGTACCAGAACTTGTAACTCATCTTGAGCTCAGATTAGGAAAGGCAAATAATTAAATCTTAAATCAAAATCTTTCAGAAATCCATCTTGCACCTTACAAACATTTCCTTCTTGGGCACTATTCTGAGCACAGTTCAGGAAAAAGATTTTCTGCCAATGGACAGACTACAATCTCACAGACTTCACAGCCAAAGCTTGTTTACAAATGTGGGGCCACATATCTAACTATCCATGTAGTTTCATTTGCTTGACTGAAAATGAGACAGCCACAGTAAGACATCAGATTTCAAAAGAACCAAGGTACTCAGCCTCTTTCTACTATCTTCATTCCTCAATTTAACATTGAGCTATTCTACAATCAATCACTGCAGATGTCCCTTTTGCTGCACTAGAAATCAGCTTGTCCTAATCATAGATGTGTTTAGCAATTGTGGGGCATTCCTATGCATTCTCATGCTACACAGGGAAGATGGTCAAGGTCCAAGAAGCTTCTTCATATCAATCACTTGGAGCTTTAATACATTTACTATGCCCTTGTAATATTTTTTCATCTTCTCTAGGAGACAGCAGTTTTAATTCAGACAACCAAGTTGCCATGTTTATGTCACTAAACAAGGAGGAATGGGATCCCACTGTTTCTGCTGACAAGCAGCAAAGGTCTGGAACATTTTCATTGCCCATTGCATCCAAATACATGCTGTTTATAATCCGAGTGTTCAGAATTACACAGCAGACAAACTCAGCAGAGTTCTCTAGCAACATGAGTGGTCCTTGGATCAAGCAACCTTGTAGGAGATCATTTAAGACCTCTTCACCAGCCAGCAATGAGAACGCAAAGCTACCTTTCTATTGCTTAGTCCTCTTGTCCTCCAACCACCTAGCCCTAGATGCATTAGCAAATCTTTGGTCTTGGTCTCTTCTTTATGCAAGCCCTCTATTCTGCTCATAGCAAAAACCATGCACGAATTACAGCAGTGGCCAAGCACCATGTTTCTCATAGCGCCATACTGGCCTTGACAGAACTGGTTTCTGCTTCTAAAAGGACTTGTAATTCTACCCCTAGCCAGGTCATAGTAGTTCCACTGTTAATCAGCCCAATCCGAAGTAGTTAGCCCTCAAGGAAATTGAGCAATGCTTAGTCTCTATTGTAGGACTACCAATGCTAATTCAGGATAAACTAATAGCTGTAAGAAAACCTATGCTTTCAAATTGCAAAAAAATTTCATCTGGTACTTTACAAATGGTCACAACTCCATTATGTGTCCATCTACCACTATATTGCAGTATTTACACCACCTACATACTCTAGAACTTCAAAACATCCTTCAGCAGAGTACATCTCAGTGCTCTCTTTGATTCTCACTCTGGTTGATAGTCTTCCATCTTCTAAGCATCCCAAGATTTCACACTTCATAAAAAGCCTTCTGCATGTCCTACTACCATTGCAATAAACCACTGTTATTGGACCTTAATGTTGCCCTAACTTCTGTTATGATAATGTCATTGAACCAATGGAATCTACTTCACATAAACATCTTACCTGAAAAGTGTTACTACTACTACTACTACTAATCATTTGTATAGTGCTACAAGGCATACACAGCGCTGTACATAAAAATGTAAGACACAGTTCCTGCTCATCAGAGCTTACAATCTAATCAAGATGTAAAAACATTGCAAAACTGGGGACTAGATACACAAGTAGTGAACGAGAGAGTGAGGAGCATCAGGATCCAAAAGCAGCCTCAAAGAGTTGGGTTTTCAACCTGGATTTGAATAGGGCCAGAGAAGGAACCCAATGCTCCTGCTATCTTAGCTAGAATAATAAGTGAACTTCAAGCCTTCATAGCCCAATAACAGTCCATGCAATGATATTAAAAAAAGTGATTCTTTGAACTCATCCCAAGGTTTTTACCCAATATGGTAACATATTTCCACATCATCTAGGAAATACTGCTTCCCACTTTCAAGCTTATTCAGTCCCGGACGTAGATCCCCTCTGTACGTCCCATCTGAACCAGTCGTACAGAGGGGATCGCGAATCTGATCTCATGGGGCACGTATAGCCCAGCGGGATCAGAACCGCAAACAGTCCTGTTCATGCAGGCCAGGACTGCGATTCAGTCCGGCCTGCATGTACAGGACTGTACCTGGTTAACTCAGTGAAGGCTCTTTAATGGAGCCGCAGTTCTATGGCATTATGTTGCCATGGCACTGTGGCTCCATTGAAGAGACACGATGCCGTGCTTCAGGACTTCATTCCCTGCAGCCCGACCCCCGATCCGTCTCCTAAGGTCAGGGTCGGGCTGTGGGGAATGCCTTCAAGACCCCTGCCCCATACGCACCCTGGGCCGCCATAAAAGAGTCATGCAGGGAAGTTATTCCACCTCGGAGGTGGAATAACTTCCCCGCACAGGTTGCTGGCCCTGGACGTACAGGGTCAACATTAGAATCATCTCTGTACGTCCAGGGCCGGCGACCACCCAGACTCTGCCCCTTCTCCACAGAATTGGGTCTATTATGTTCAAAGCATCATAAGAATCATGTGAAAAAGCTTTACACACTGGACTGTAAATGGCCCCTCAAGACCATTTGGAGAACTAGGCATCTGCCAATGGTCTGGAGGTACCCCACTGCTGCTGCGCCCCTCTCAGGACCTGCAGTGGCGACAATTGTCACAACCAACCTTACAGCCCTTACTTTTAAACCCTGACTCTGCAAGGCTATTTCCATTCCGCCCTTACCGAGACCCGATGCTGACTTCTGTTTGCAAACAGCAAGTCGGCATTGGGCCCTCGACGGGGCTTGACGGTAAGCGCTGCAGGCATGTTTGACTACTGTCGCTGCTGCAGGTCCCGGAGAGGGGCAACAGTGGCAGCAATAGGGGCTGGAGGAAACACAAGAAATGAGGTTCACTTAGGGCACCTCATCGCCTTGCTCTAGCAATGCTCATATATTACCGCAAAAGACCTGAATCCATCAGGAAATCTAGGTAGCTCTCTATCTCCATTGAAGTCAACAGAAGTAGCATTCTAATCGCCAATTGGATTTGTTAGGAACTGGCAACATTTTGGGGAAGGGGGGCGACTTTTCTGAAAGAACAGGTTTCACCATAACCAGGTGGAACCCAAGCTGCTGGCATTAACATTTAAAAAGGAGATACAGAAGTTTTTAACTAGATAATGGGGGAAGCGAATGATATATCCTTGAAGGATATTAGCAAAATAGGGAAATCAGGGCATCCCAAAAGAGATAAATCAGGGCATTCCAATAAAGGTAAAGGTAACCCAGATGTCTTTAGGTAAAAATCAAACACAGTTGAAAGATTCCAAATTAGCCCTGTCATCAAATAGCCAGATTGTTAATATTAGCAAAAAACAGACTTTGATATGCTTCTATGCAAATTCTAGAAGTCTAAAAAATAAGATGGGAGAGTTAGATATAATCAGGGCCGGCCCGTCCATTGAGCAAGAATGTTTTTTGCACAGGGCCCCGCGTTTCAGGGGGCCCCGCGCAAAAAACATTCTACCTTAGCCCAAACAGATTTTAAAAAAACAAACCGGCAGCTGCTGCCGCTGCCGCCATGGCAACAGCAGGATCAAATGTCCCACCACGGGGCCCCGCCTGCCCGGCAGAGCCTCCCTTCAGCATCAGCTCCCGAGTCCCTCCCAATGCGCGGGCTTTCAGAGCCACGAAGAGGAGAGCTTCTCTGACCTCTCGCGGCTCTGTTAATCCCACTGGGGCTGATGGGAAATCCCATCAGCCCCAGCGAGATTAACAGAGCCGTGAGAAGAAAGGGAAACTCTCGCGGCTCTGAAGGCCCGCGCATTGGGAGGGACTTGGGAGCTGATGCTGAAGGGAGGCTCTGCCGGGCAGGCGGGGCCCCGCAGCAGGACATGTGATTCTGCCGCTGCCACGGAGACAGCGGCAGCAGCAGCCGGTTTGTTTAAATCTATCAGGGCTGATGGAGGGAGGGGGGTTAGGACTGGTAATGGGCTATGGGGGGGACTAAGACTGGAAGTGGGTTGATGGGGGGAGGGGGTTAGGACTGGTAATGGGCTATGGAGGGGGGTTAGAACTACTAATGGGCTATGGGGGGGCTAAGACTGGAAGTGGGCTGATGGGGGAGCTAAGACTGGAAGTGGGCTGATGTGGGGGGGTTAAGACTGGAAATGGGCTGATGTGGGGGGGTTAGGATGTAATGGGCTAAGACTGGAAATGGGCTGATGGAGGGGGGTTAGGATGTCATGGGCTATGGGGGCTAGGACTAGAAGGGGCTGTGGGGAGGCTAAGACTGGAAATGGGCTGATGGTGGTTAGGACTGGTAATGGGCTATGGGGGGGCTAAGACTTAAAATGGGGTAATGGGGGCTTAGGAATGGAAATGGGCTGATGGGGGCTTAGGACTGGTAATGGGCTATGGGGGGACTAAGACTGGAATTGGGTTGATAGGGGGAGGGGGTTAGGACTGGTAATGGGCTATGGGGGGTTAGGACTACTAATGGGCTATGGGGGGGCTAAGACTGGAAGTGGGCTGATGGGAGGGGTTAAGACTGGAAATGGGCTGATGGGTGCTTAGGACTGGAAATGGGCTGATGGGGGGGGGTTAGTATGTAATGGGCTTTGGGGGGCTAAGACTGGAAATGGGCTGATGGAGAGAGGGTTAGGATGTAATGGGCTATGGGGGGGGCTAAGACTGGAAATGTGCTGATGGGGGGTTAGGACTGGTAATGGGCTATGGGGGTGCTAAGACTGGAATTGGGCTGATGGGGGGTTAGGACTAGTAATGGGCTATGGGGGGGGCTAGGACTGGAAATGGGCTATGGGGGGCTAGGACTAGAAATGGGCTAATGGGGGTTAGGACTGGAATGGGCTGTGGGGAGGCTAAGACTGGAAATGGGTTGATGGGGGTTAGGACTGGTAATGGGATATGTTGGGGCTAAGTCTGAAAATGGGGTGATGGGGGGGCTTAGGACTGGAAGTGGGCTGATGGGGGACTTAGGACTGGTAATGGGCTGTGGTGGGATTAGGACTGGTAATGGGCTATGGGGAGGCTAGGACTGGTAATGGGCTGGGGGGGTGGCTAGGACTGGAAATGGGCTGAGTGGAAAGAGGGCTTGAACTGCAAATAGCTGATGGGGACGGGGGCTTGGAATGGAAATGGGCTGTGAGGGGAAGGAGCTAGGACTGGAAATGGGCTGAGTGAGGGGGGCTAGGACAGGAAATGGGCTGATGGAGGGCTAGGATAGGACTGGAAATGGGCTGTTGGGGGGCTTGGATTGAAATGGACTCATGGAGGGGCTAGAACGGGAAATAGGCTCATGGGGGGCTTGGAATGGAAATGGGCTGAGTGGAGGGGAGCTAGGATTTGACATGGGTTGATGATGATGGGGCTAGGAAAGGACTAGAAATGGGCTGATGGGGGGGCTGGGATTGTAAATGAGCTGATGGAGGGACTCGGATGGGGGAGCTAGGACTTGAAATGGGCTGATGGGGGTTAGGACTGGTAATGGGTTATGGGGGGCTAAGACTGGAAGTGGGCTGATAGAAACATAGAAACATAGAAACATGATGACAGAAAAAGACCACATGGCCTATCTAGTCTGTCCTTCCATAACAACAACTACAACAGTCCACTTTTTACCTTTAGAGATCCTCTGTGTTGGTCCGATGCTTTTTTGAATTCAGTTACTGTCCTCATCTCTACCACCTCAACTGGGAGACTATTCCATGGATCCACTACTCTTTCTGTAAAGAAATATTTCCGCATATCACTCCTGAATCTATCTCCCTTCACCCTCATCCCATGTCCCCTCGTAGCAGAACTTGCTTTCAATTGAAAGAGGCTCTCTCCCTGAACATTTATGCCACGGAGGTATTTAAACATCTCAATCATATCACCTCTATCTCGCCTTTCCTCTAAGGTGTACATATTAAGATCCTTAAGTCTGTCCTCATATGCTTTATAATGAAGCCCATTAATCATTTTAGTAGCAACCCTCTGCACCGACTCCATCCTGTTCACATCCTTTTGAAGGTGCGGTCTCCAGAATTGCACACCATACTCCAAATGAGGTCGCACCAAAGACTTATACAGAGGCATTATCACCTCCTTTTTTCTGCTAGCCATTCCTCTCCGTATGCACCCAAGCATCCTTCTAGCTTTTGCCGTCGCCTTTTCTACCTGTTTAGCTACTTTAAGATCATCAGACTCAACCACGCCTAGGTCCCGCTCTTCTTTAGTGGACAAAAGTACTTCACCTCCTATACTGTATTGCTTCCTTGGATTGCTGCAGCCCAAATGCATGACCTTACATTTTTTAACATTAAATCCCAGCTGCCAAATTCTAGACCATTCTTCAAGCTTAGCTAGATCCCTCCTCATGTTATCTACACCTTCCTGGGTGTCTACTCTATTGCAGATTTTGGTATCATCTGCAAAGAGGCAAACCTTACCCGACAGCCCTTCCGCTATATCACTAACAAAGATGTTAAAAAGAATCGGACCAAGGACTGATCCCTGGGGCACACCACTGGTAACATCCTTCTCCTCAGAGTGAGCTCCATTTACTTGTACTCTTTGTCGCCTCCCACCCAACCAATTTCTAACCCAAGCAGTAAATTTAGGGTCCATCCCTAGGGTGCTCAGTTTGTTTATTTATTTATTTATTTAACAGTATTTCTAAACCGCCTTATCTTAATAATCAAGGTGGTATCACAGCAAGCAATCAGGTAAAGTGTGTGTGTTGTACATGCAGTGAGGATGAAACTTGGTTGTGTGATGGCTGTGTTGGGTGCTTGATTTGTTTGAGCTATGTACAAGGTGGGCTATTTACAGTGGTGCTAAAAACACATTTTATATACATACAGTTGTTTAGGAGGATTGGAATGCTGTTATCCATTCTCTTAGGTTATGTGATGTGACCATAGTGCTCTATGAACAGCATGGTTTTCAGTTGTTTTCTGAAGTCTTTGAGGTCTGGAGTTGCCCTTAGATCGTCCGGTAGATTGTTCCATATTGTTGGAGCAGCCATGGAGAGAGCTCTGTCTGTTGTGTCCTTGCGTGTGTGCTTGTATTCATTTGGGGTACTGACTCGGTTGCGTGTTTGACTTCTTCTAGGACGTGCGCTGGTTTCCGGTTGTATGAGCGTGTGGAGGCTGTTGGCTGATGTGTGCTCTTTTATCTTAAATAGGTTTATGATAGTCTTGTATCTGATGCGAGCACTGATTGGGAGCCAGTGTAAGTCCTTTAATGTAGGTGTGATGTGCTCCTGCCTTGCGGCTCCGGATATGATTCGAGCTGCAGTGTTTTGTGCCAGCTGGAGTGGTTTGAGAGCTTGTTTTGGTAGTCCAAGGTATATCGGATTGCAGAAGTCCAGTATTGGGGTTATCAGTGCTTGACAGACGGTACGGAAGTGTTCTGGGGCGAGGAGTGGTTTCAGTCTCCTGATGATTCGCATCCTGTAGTAGGCTTTTTGGATTGTTTTGTCTATGTGTGGTTTGAGGTTGAGTTTACTGTCCAGAGTAACCCCAAGGTATCTCACCTCTGATCTTATCGGTATCGTGGTGCTTTGTATCTTTATGTTTGGTGGGTGTATGAAGCTTTGGTTCCGAGTGATGATTAAAGCTTCGGTCTTGTTGTAGTTTATTGCGAGGTTGTTGTTTTGGCACCACTTCGTCATTTGGGTAAGGCAGTCTGTTATCTTAGAGAAGTCCGGGTTGTCGATTGATATCGGGGAGTATACCATGATGTCGTCTGCGTATATTGTGTATTGGATGTTGTTCTCTTTCATAATGTTGCATATTGGTTGGATGTAGATGTTAAAAAGGAGTGCTGAGAGTGCGGATCCTTGCGGTACTCCTTGTTGGACGTTTATGGGTCGGGAGGTGTCATGTCCCACCTTGACCTGTAGCTGTCTTTCGGTTAGGTACGAGTGGAACCATTTCAGAGTGGTACCGTGTATACCAGTGTTCTTTAGTCTCTCCAGGAGCATATTGTGGTCAACTGTGTCGAAAGCTGAGGAGATGTCGATGAAGATCATTATAATTCCATTCCTGGTGTTGTCAATTATTCTTATGATGCTGTCGAAGAGGTAGATCAGTAGAGTTTCGACTCCATGGTTGGGACGAAATCCGTGTTGGTTGTCGTCGAGAGTTCCGTGTTCGTCAATGTGTTCCTGAAGTTGTAGTTGAACCGTCTTTTCGATTATTTTTGCGAGGAAGGGTATGCTGGAGATTGGTCGGTATGCTGCTGGGTCCTTTTTGTCGAGAGTAATTTTCTTTGTGATTGGTCTTACTGAGGCAAGCTTTAGTTGCTGTGGCATGAGTCCTTGAGTGAGTGAGTTGTGTACCATTTTAAGAATGGTTGGTATGAGGCTTGATTTGGTGGCTTTGACCCATGACACTGGGCAAGGGGCAGTAGGAGCAGTACTTGTGTTGATTGTGGAGATGATGTGGGATATCTGTTCTTTTGAGGGTGAGTAGAATGTGCCCCAGGTTTTGGGGTGTACGTTCGTTCTTGTGGTTCCACTGGGTGTTGTGCGCTCTGTGGAGTGGAATTTGTCTTTGATGTGGTCAGCGAATTTCTGTGGATCCACTTGTACTTCTCTTTCTGCTGCTTGCTCTTTTGTAAGGGTTTTTACTATTTCGAAAAGTTCTCTGGGTTTGTTGATGGAAGAATTTATCAGGTTTGTGTGGAATTCTCTCTTTGATTGGTTGATGTGTTCATTGTATTGTTTTTGCTTTGTTAGGTAAAGATGTTGGTCGGAAGTAGTTTTGTTTTTTCTCCATCTCCGTTCAATCTTCCTGAGCTCCCTCTTTTCCTGTCGTATTTTTGCTGAGTACCATGGCTTGTTTTGTCTCTTGTTGTGGTGTTGTTTCTCGGTCCTGTCATCGGATGGTTTGGCGGCGTTAGCTAGAACGCTGTTCCAGTTGGAAACTTGTTCCTCCAGGTCCTCTGAGTCAATGTTCAAGTGTTGTATTGTGTCCTGTATGAATTTGTCCTTGTCAAAGGACTTGAATCGTCTTTGTGTGTGTGGGATGTTCGCTCTTTCGCTTGTCTGGTCTTCTTGTGATTGCAGTTTCGTCTCGATTAAGTAATGGTCAGACCATGGTACTGGGGTGATGGTGGGTGTAGAGATTAGGTCTCTTGAAGTTAGGTAGTTTGATGCGAAGATGAGGTCTGGGGATGATCCAAGTCTGTGTGTTGGTGCATTGACTATCTGTGTGAATTGAAGTGAGGTCATTGCTTGAAGGAAGGCCTCTGCATCTTTTGTATTGGCGGATTTGAGGTTGAAGTCTCCGATTAGTAGTGCTGGTTTGTTGTTTGCTGTTATGGCACAGGCTTCTTCGAGTGTGAAGGCTAGTTCATCAGGTGGAGCACGGGGTGCTCTGTAGGTTAGGCAGATTGCAATATTCTTGTTCTTGATGCTAATTGTGTTACACTGCTGTGTATCTGTGAGGTTCTGTGTCTTGAACTTGAGTTTTGTTTTTGCTATTATTAGGACTCCTCCTCCACGCTTGTGGGTGCGTGGGCAGTTGTATGCTGAGTAGTTGTTCGGTACTAGTTGGTTGAGTAGTACACTGTCGGTAGGGTTGAGCCATGTCTCTGTGATGCATATTATGTCGGGCTGTCGCTCTTCTATGTGGTCTACCAGAGTGTGTATCTTGTTGCAGACGGATCTGGCGTTTATGAGCTCAATTGTTGTTGTCTTTGTGGAAGAGGTTGTTGCTACATGTGCTTCCTTTGAGCCGGTGTTGGTGTTTGATTTGTGTCTGTTTGGTCTCTTTGCTTGGGAGTTTGCGAGTGTCTCTTTGTGTGTGTGTTGTGGACCGAGATATGGCAGTGCAGTTGGAGGGTACCATGGTGTGTTTGTTTGAGGGTAGTGGAGGTGTGTGGTCGGTGGGAGGAGTTGTGTGACTAGTAGGTATAGAGGGAGGAAGTATGTGGTGTGCATGTTGGTAGTTTGTGATGTTCTGATAGGGTGACGCCTGTCTCCTTAGGTCTTCGTCTGTTGTTTGCTTTGGGGAGAGCTGTACTTGTTGCGGGAGCCTGTCCCGGGGATGTAGAGCTGGACCTGTGGCAGTCGCCTTGGTGCGGGAGCCTGTCCCTAGGGGGAGCCTGTCCCGTGGATGTGGAGCTGGACTTGTGGCAGTCGCCTTGGTGCGGGAGCCTGTCCCGTGGAGGGAGCCTGTCCCGTGGATGTGGAGCTGGATCTGTTGCGGTGCGGGAGCCTGTCCCTAGGAGGGAGCCTGTCCCGTGGATGTGGAGCTGGACCTGTGGCAGTCGCCTTGGTGCGGGAGCCTGTCCCGTGGAGGGAGCCTGTCCCGCGGATGTGGAGCTGGATCTGTTGGGGTGCGGGAGCCTGTCCCGTGGAGGGAGCCTGTCCCGCGGATGTGGAGCTGGATCTGTTGCGGTGCGGGAGCCTGTCCCGTGGAGGGAGCCTGTCCCGTGGATGTGGAGCTGGATCTGTGGCGGTCGCCTTGGTGCGGGAGCCTGTCCCGTGGAGGGAGCCTGTCCCGTGGATGTGGAGCTGGATCTGTTGCGGTGCGGGAGCCTGTCCCGTGGAGGGAGCCTGTCCCGTGGATGTGGAGCTGGATCTGTGGCGGTCGCCTTGGTGCGGGAGCCTGTCCCGTGGAGGGAGCCTGTCCCGTGGGTGTGGAGCTAGATCTGTTGCGGTGCGGGAGCCTGTGAGGAACAGTGTCAAAGGCTTTACTGAAATCTAAAAACACCACATCTAGAGCTCTCCCTCGGTACAACTCCCTGGTCACCCAGTCAAAGAAATCAATCAGATTTGTCTGATTGATGGGGGGCTTAGGACTGGAAGTGGGCTGATGGGGGGCTAGGCATGGTAATGGGCTGGGGGGGGGTGGCTAGGACTGGAAATGGGCTGAGTGGACAGGGGCTTGGAATGGAAATGGGCTGAGTTGAAGGAAGGCTTGAACTACAAATAGCTGATGGGGAGGGGGGCTTGGAATGGAAATGGGCTGTGAGGGGAGGGAGCTAGGACTGAAAATGGGCTGAGTGAGGGGGGGCTAGGACAGGAAATGGGCTGATAGAGGGCTAGGATAGGACTAGAAATGGGCTTATGAGGGGCTGGGATTGGAAATGAGCTGATGGAGGGACTCAGATGGGGGAGCTAGGACTAGAAATGGGCTGATGCGGGGACTAGAAGGGAGCAGATGCTGGGTGGGGCTGGGACTAGAAGGGAGCTGATGTTGGGGAAGGATTAGAATGGGATGGAGTTGGGAGAGTGAAATGGAGAGGGAAAAAATATTTTGTGTGGGAGGGAAGACAAATCTACAATTGGCCGGATATTGGGAGAGTAAGTGGGGATTGAGGATGGAGGGGTAAAATTTGAGTGGATGAAATAGGAATGAGGAAAGAGCAAAAGGAGAAAGATTATTATGTTAAAGCAGATGTAGAGAGAGAATGGAAAAAAACTAGAAGATTGAAGAAAGGACAAATGGACAGCAGACAATGGAGAGTTAGCAGAAGACACGAAGAAACCAGAAGAAAGTGGCTGGAGCAATTGCAACTGAAAAAAAATGCACAAAAGGTAGAAAAATATCTCTTTATTGAATTTATTAACTGAAATATGTCAGCTCTGGGAAATGTGCATCATTAACGTCTGAGCTTTGTTTAGTACAAGAGGAAATTAATTTATAGTTTTATTTCTACAGTGTTGGGCTTTTGGGGTTCCCAGTTTAATTATTGTCTTCCTGTTTCTACATTGTGATTTCTTGTTTGGTGTCGGTCTATGTTCTGCACGTGTAACTGAGCTGAGGTATTCTGTTTATGTAATTCCTATTTGACATTGCCACTTGTTCTCTTTCCCCAGTAGGTCATGTATTGTTGTTCTCTGAAATGTATTGGTTTAATATTTGTAGTGTTGCCTTTTGATAGGTAGGGTCTTGTGCTTTGTGAGTCCTGTTATGATATGGCGGGTTTGCTATGGGTTCTAAGTTGGGGAATCATGTATTTCTGGTTTACATTGGGTTGATTTCCAGGGGTGTAGTAAGTAGGATGGGTTCTAAATGGGCAGTGTTTGTAGTAGTTCCTAATGTGCCTGGCGGTTGGCACTGGATTATAGTAATGTAGAAATCTTTTAGTTTTTCTTTATCCATACACTCATTAAGAGGCATGTTTACTAGGTATGGTAACATTATGCAAATATTTATGCAAATGAGGTCCCTTATGCAAATGAGGCCCACACCGAGTCTCCGCACATGGCCCCACATCCCCCTTGGGCCGCCCCTGGATATAATTGCCATTTCAGAGACCTGGTGGAAGGAGGATAACCAATGAGACGTGATACCAGGCTACAACAATGATAGGAAAGATCACATTTGGTGGAGGGTTGGCTCTATATGTGAAAAAGGGCATTGAGTCAAACAGGATAAAGGTTTTGCAGGAAACAAAACACACTATAGAATTTCTATGGATAGAAATGCCATGTAAAAAGTGAAAAGGAATGACAGTGGCGGTGAACTAGTGTCAGGGCTGGGCCATCCACTAGGCAACCACCTAGCATGGCAGATCCAGGTAGACAGCCTGATTCAGTTTTGAAAGCAGTTGCATAATAAACACTGCTTTCAAAACAGAGTCGAGTGGCCGCTGCCCCCCAAATCTATATCTCTCATCTTGCGGTGGCGGCAGCCCGAGTCCATTTTGAAAGCGGCAGCAGGTCAAAACAGTGTTGGGCCGCTGTTGCTGCAAGATGAAAAGCTGAATGTTGAAGGGTGTGGTGGCGTGGGGGGGGTGGGGCCCACATGGCAGGGGCCTCTGCCTGGGCTGGCAGAAACACTTGGGCCGCCCCTGACTACTGTCCACCTTGACAGAATGCACAGACAGATGATGAAATGGTAACAGCAAATTTACAACATAGTAATAATGAGAGAATTTGATTAAAACAGTATTGACTGGGTTAATGTCACATCAGGACATGCTACGGAGATAACGTTTCTAGATGAAGTCAATAAACTGCTTCATGGAGCAGCTGGTTCAGGAACAGACATAAGAGGATGCTATTTTAGACATAGTCCTCAGTGGAATGCAGGATCTAGTGTGAGAAGTAACTGTTTTGGAGCTGCTTGACAACAGCAATCATAACATGATTACATTTGATTTATTAAATGGAGGGAGGATAGCAAGGGAATTAACTGCGCTAGCACTTAACTTTCAAAAAGGAGACTATAATAAAATGAGGAAAATGGTTAAGAAAAAATGAAAAAGCGCAACTGCAAAGGTTAAGCATTACATTAGGCCTGGATGTTATTTAAAAATATTATCTTGGAAGCCCAGATTAGATGTAGTCCAAGCTTTAAAAAAAGTGGAAGGAAGACCAATGGCAGCCAGCATGGCTTAAAGGTGAGGTCAGAGAGGTTGTTACATTGACTAAGAGAGAATCTTTCAGAAAATAGAAAAAAAGAGCCAAATGATAAAAACAGGAAACAGTATGCATAAATACTGTCAAGTTAAGTTCAAGGTATTGATAAGGCAGGGAAAGAGAAAATTTGAAAAGAAACTTGCTGTCGAAGCAAAAGTGCATAATAAGAACTTTTCAAGTATATTCGTAGCAAAACATCTGTGAAGGAGTCAGTTGGACCGTTAAATGATGGAGGGGTAAAAGATGCACTGAGAAAGGACAAGGCCATAGAGGAGAGACTGAATGAATTTTTTGCTTCAGTCTTTATGAAGAAGATGTAAGAAACCCATACTATAAATGATATTTAAAGGTGATGTTTCAGAGGACTTGAAACAAAGCTTGATAAATTAGGAAGATGTAATACAGCTATTTGATATAGAGCAGCAAAGCACCTGGAACAGATAGCATACACCCCAGAGTGCTGAAAGAACTGAAATATGAGACTGTAGAACTACTATTAGTAATCTGTGAACTATCATTAAAGTCATCTGCAGTACCCAAAGATTGGCTAATGTAATGCCAATTATTAAAAAGGGTTCCAGGGGTGATCTGGGAAACTACAGACCAGTGAGCCTGCAATCAGTACCGGGCAAAATGGTAGAAACCATTATAAAAAAACAAAATTACTGAACATGTAGATAGTCATAGTTTAATGGGAGAAAGCCAACATGGATTTAGCCAAGGAAAGTCTCACCAATCTCTTATATTTTTTTGAAGGTGTGAATAAACAGGTAGAAAAAGATGAGCTGGTTGATATTTATTTAGACAGTTTTGTGTACCACCTTATCCTTCAATCAAAGTGGTCATAACACAATTGGGGGATACATTTAACATGAGGGGATATGAGACACATACACTAACACAGGCAATGGAGGGTTAAGTAGCTTGCCCAAGACCACAAGGAGCACCTGTGGGACTAGAAACCCCAGTCCTTCTGGCCCAAGCTTGCTGTTCTCTAGTGGGATTTGAACCCCTGACCTTCTGGCCCAAGGTACCTTGCCCCAACCACTAGGCCACTCCTCCTTTTAATGAGGCCATGAATGCTGGGAGAGGTTAAAGAGCATTGCCTTTAACCTTTCCTGGCATTTGCAGCTTCATTGAAACAGCCGCCAGCATGAAGGTAAAGGCTCTTCATGCTGGCGGGCTTTGCAGAGGGAGCCGGGGTCTCGCACGGGCTTCCCCGGCTCCCTCTGCAGCCCCTTAGACGGCACGGGGCTCTTCAGGGGGGGGGGGAACAGCCTGGAAATGGGCTGTGATGGGGGAAGGACTGCAAGTGGGCTGTGATGGGGGGGGGGGGCTGCAATCGGGCTGTGATGATAAAAGAATAAGGAAAGAAATGGAGGAAAGAGCAAAAGGGGAAAGATCAGTATGTTAAAGCAGATATAGAGAAAAAATTTGGAAAAAAATCTAAAAGAGAAGAAAGGACAAATGGATAGCTCGCAGAAGACACAAAAAAACCAGAAGAAAGTGACTGGAGCAATTGCAACTGAAAAAGAAAATGCACAAGCAACAAAAGGTAGAAAAATACTTTTTTATTTTGAATTTATTAACTGGAATATATCAGTTCTGGGAAATGTGCATCGTTAACGTCTTTTGTGTTTTGTTTAGTACAAGAGGAAATTAATTTATAATTTTATTTCTCCATTTTTGTTGTACATCCCAAGTTTGGCTTTTGGGGTTCCCAGTTTAATTATTGTCTTCATGTTTCTAAATTGTGATCCCTTGTTCTTTGGTGACAGTCTATGTTCTGCATTTTAACCAAGCTGAGGTATTCTGTTCATGTAGTTTCTATTTGACCGTGTCACTTATTCTCTTTCCCCAGCAGGAGATGCATTGGTATTCTCTGAGATGTATTGGTTTAATATTTGCAGTGTTGCCTTTTGATAGGTAGGGTTTGGTGCTTTGTGAGTCTTGGCAGAGCTGTTATGATATGGTGGATTTGCTATGAGTTCTAAATGGTCAATGTTTATAGTACTTCCTAATGGGCCTGGCGGTTGGCACTGGAATATAGTAAGGTAGAAATCTGTTAGTCTTTCTTTATCCAGACACTCATTAAGAAGCAAGTTTACTAAAAATGCATGTTAACATTATGCAAATATTTATGCAAATGAGGCCCCACAATTAATCTCCGCACATGGCCCCGCACTCCCCTTGGGCCGCCACTGCCCTTAGCAAGGCAAGGTGCCCCGACAGGATCCAGCAGAGATTGTGCAAGTCCTGCAGTAGCAGCCCTTGAAATGCATGGTGAAACAGCAGGCACAGGGTGGACCTAGCATGGCATGGCAAGGCAGAATGCTCACCATGCCCTAGCATGCGGCATTCCATACAGGATAATATAGCCAGGGCCGGCCCGCCCATTGATCAAGAATGTTTTTTACACAGGGCCCCGCGTTTCAGGGGGCCCCGTGCAAAAAACATTCTACATTAGCAAAAGCAGATTTTTTTAAAAAAAACCGGCTGCTGCTGCCGCTGCCGCCGTGGCAGCGGCAGAATCAAATGTCCCGCCGCGGGGCTCCGCCTGCCCGGCAGAGCCTCCCGTCACCATCAGCTCCGGAGTCCCTCCCAATGCGCGGGCTTTCAGAGCCGTGAGAGTTTCCCTTTCTTTTCACAGCTCTGTTAATCTCGCCGGGGCTGATGGGATTTCCCATCAGCCCCGGCGGGATTAACAGAGCCGCGAGAGGTCAGAGAAGCTCTCGCGGCTCTGAAAGCCCGCGCATTGGGAGGGACTCCGGAGCTGATGGTGAAGGGAGGCTCTGCCGGGCAGGTGGGGCCCCGGAGTGGGACATTTGATTCTGCCGCTGCCATGGTGGTAGCAGCAGCAGCAGCAGCCGTTTTTTTTTTAATCTGTCATGGCTGATGGGGGGAGGGGGGTTAGGACTGGTAATGGGCTATGGGGGGGGGCGAAGACTGGAAGTGGGTTGATGGGGGGAGGGGGGTTAGGACTGGTAAAGGGCTATGGAGGGGTTAGGACTACTAATGGGCTATGGGGGGGCTAAGACTGGAAGTGGGCTGATGGGGGGTTAGGACTGGAAATGGGCTGATAGGTTAGGATGTAATGGGCTATGGGGGAGCTAAGACTGGAAATGGGCTTATGGGGGGGTAGGACTGGTAATGGGCTATAGGGGGGGCTAGGACTGGAAATGTGCTGATGCGGGGTTTAGGACTGGTAATGGGCTATGGGGGTGCTAAGACTGGAAATGGGCTGATGGGGGGTTAGGACTAGTAATTGGCTATGGGGGGGGGGGCTAGGACTGGAAATTGGCTATGGGGGGCTAGGACTGGAAATGGGCTGATGGGGGTTGTGGATCTGCCTCTGGTGAAACTACTTCGGAACCTGAATTTCCCGTCTGTGCAAAAAAGATTTTTAAGTGTAACTTGCGCATGAACTTCGCAAAATCAATGCGAAACTGAAAAGGATCGTGAAATAATTTAGGTACATAAGATAGTCCCTTGCTCAACAGTAAAATGGATTCTTGTGGGAGGGTTTTTCCTGAGATGTTGATAACCAAATCTTGTACTATTTTCCCTTGGGGTACCGGCGTTCTTGGGACCGTCCCCTGGTGTCCCTGCCTTCGGACTGTTTTTTCTTTTTCACTGTTTCCTCGTTGTCCTTGGGAAAATGCCGTTCTTTTGAAGAATTGCTCGTGCTCGTCTCATCAGACTCATCTGAATAATCCTCAAACTGAACCTTTTTCTTAGATCGTCGTGGCTTCTTTCTGTTGGCATTCTGCCATGGATATACATATCCCACAGTATAGTCAGAATTATCTCTTGCCAGTTTCTTGGTTTTTCTCGCCATTACCTCCTGTCGCACGGTATCAGTCTGTTTATTAATGTCAGCTATCTGTTGTGTAAACCGATCAGTAGTAGAAGACTCCTTAAGGGTTGCTTGTAACTTATCAATATCCTCCGTCATTCTTTGAACCTCCTGTTTGGTGTGGTCTATAATAAGGATCATGAGATCCAACGAACATTTGTTCAAAACACTATTCCACTTAGATATAAAAGACGCTTCAATGTTAGGCAATCTGGGTTCTTTGTACACCCGCAAACCCCTTGGGATCTGCTGACGGTTAATATATTCAATTAAGGACAATCTATGTAAATCAGCTCGCAGGCGACGTTTTTGAAGAGTTAACAGCTCCTCCCATGAGGTGGTTACCTCTCCACTCGATGACTGTGCTGTAGAACCATCAAGAGCTAATGGAGTTCTCTCTTTGATCAACCCTTCAACATATTCGTGCGGGAAACTAAATGTGTCCCGCCAACCTGAAATGCCCTCCATATTGAGTGTACTAACTACTAAATCTGGGCTTTCTCTCTTGAACTATAATGACAAAACCTTATAGTAGGATGAACCTAAACTCAAACTGTAACCTATGGAATAAGATTGTGAAACTTAGTGTCAGGCTTGAAGGTCTCAGTTTAAAACATCGCAGCGATCCTCTGGATTCTTTGACAAAGTTTCTTTAACAAAACTTTAGCTGCTGTTTACATCAATGACCCTTAATCAACGCCTTCCTTCTTTGTTTCACAATCAAAAATCGATTTCCCTCCTGTTTCTTTTCTTTTCTCTTTTTTTCTTTTTTACTTTCATTTACATTTTTTCTTATATTAAAAAACTTTAATAAGCAATGTTGCGCTCGTGATTTTCGCTCTCCAGCGAGCTGAAAGGATCAGTAATGTTTTGATTCTACTGGTATTTCACTCAACTTTGATGTCGTTCACTTCAAACTTGCAAACTTTCAACCAAAATGTAGAATCATGCTGGTGATACTTGCTAAGATGTTACTCTCTATCGTAGTCCATTAGTGACTGAACAGAGTCTGTACTTATCTTTCAATGTCTCAATTGTGCTCTTTTTTTGAGCGCTTTTTCTGGCGGTTGTTTTTATAGGCTCTGCTCCATCCTATGGGTAATGCCGGAATGCTGGAGGTATCACTCAGCTCCTCATAAATCCCAATCCTGATGCCGTTAATCTAGGGCGCCCAAGCGTTTCGTTACAACAAGTTCTTCAGGGGAATGTTAATCTCCCATACTGACCTACGAAACATTGCAAACCATAATGAACTCTTTCATATCCCACTTAAAAGTCAAGGGTATATTAAAAGACAGAGAAATCCATTCATTACCTGCCAAGATATCTGTGCTCTTGAATCAACTACGGGGACATTTTTCTCTCGTCCCATCATCGGTTATTGAAAACGCCGCGCATGTGGCTTCAATGAACTGTCCGGATTTTAAAGAGCTCCTCTTAACCCCTCCCCTTGAGGGAGGGTACTGACACATTTCTTACTCATATACTCCTTTCACAGACCTACAAAGTTGTTGGAACGTTACCTCCTATGTACATCGGAACCAATCAATGGAGGCATTGAGTCCATTCGGGATAACCGTACTCAACTGAAAAATCCAACGTTGTTCTGTTTGCGTTAAAAATTGTTCCTTCGTACTCCCGCCCCTGCCCCTGCCTGTTAAAATTTGATCTATGGCAAAGCATTCCAGTTGTTCAAAACTTAGGTTTCGTAGAAATTGTTCGGAAGTCTCAGATTATCGACGGAAATCCAAGCAACTCATAAAGAATTTTATATCTCGAGGCTACCCGGAGAGATTGGTAAGACGGGCTTATACCAGAGCTTTGTATAATGAACGGTGGTTATTGCTATCCTCTTCTGGTCAAGCACGCCAGGCTCGGAAGAACTTTGATGATAACCGGATAAACTTTATCACACAGTTTTCCCACCTCAGCAGATTCGTTCAAAGAATCTTAAAAACGCATAGCAACATTCTTCAAACACTTCCGGGGTTGACAGATAAGAAAATTAGATGTGTGTGGAATAGGGGCAGGAACTTTAAAGAACAGTTGAGTCCCTCGCGGATTAGCAGTCAAGCTGCGAGAGAGTATTCAGTCCAGGCCCCGGGACATAAATGTTGTGGAACCTGCAGTTTGTGTGCGGTAACTCTGGAAGTGAATGAGTTTGAATATCGAGGAACACATTATTACATACGTAGTACCACTACTTGCCAGTCGACCTATGTCATCTATGGGATCCGCTGTCCTTGTGGATTAATGTATGTGGGGAAGACAGTACGTGCATTAAGACTACGTTTAGCAGAACACCGTAGCCGATTAAATCGAGGAGTAATAGCAGCACCCATAGTTCAGCATTGTCTCACGGAGAATCACAGTTTTGAACAACTGGAATGCTTTGCCATAGATCAAATTTTAACAGGCAGGGGCGGGAGTACGAAGGAACAATTTTTAACGCAAACAGAACAACGTTGGATTTTTCAGTTGAGTACGGTTATCCCGAATGGACTCAATGCCTCCATTGATTGGTTCCTATGTACATAGGAGGTAACGTTCCAACAACTTTGTAGGTCTGTGAAAGGAGTATATGAGTAAGAAATGTGTCAGTACCCTCCCTCAAGGGGAGGGGTTAAGAGGAGCTCTTTAAAATCCGGGCAGTTCATTGAAGCCGCATGCGCAGTGTTTTCAATAACCGATGATGGGACGTGAGAAAAATGTCCCCGTACTTGATTCAAGAGCACAGATATCTTGGCAGGTAATGAATGGATTTCTCTGTCTTTTAATATACCCTTGACTTTTAAGTGGGATATGAAAGAGTTCATTATGGTTTGCAATGTTTCGTAGGTCAGTATGGGAGATTAACATTCCCCTGAAGAACTTGTTGTAACGAAACGCTTGGGCGCCCTAGATTAACGGCGTCGGGATTGGGATTTATGAGGAGCTGAGTGATACCTCCAGCATTTCTGCATTCCGGCATTACCCATAGGATGGAGCAGAGCCTATAAAAACAACCGCCAGAAAAAGCGCTCAAAAAAAAAGAGCACGATTGAGACATTGAAAGATAAGTACAGACTCTGTTCAGTCACTAATGGACTACGATAGAGAGTAACATCTTAGCAAGTATCACCAGCATGATTCTACATTTTGGTTGAAAGTTTGCAAGTTTGAAGTGAACGACATCAAAGTTGAGTAAAATACCAGTAGAATCAAAACATTACTGATCCTTTCAGCTCGCTGGAGAGCGAAAATCACGAGCGCAACATTGCTTATTAAAGTTTTTTAATATAAGAAAAAATGTAAATGAAAGTAAAAAAGAAAAAAAGAGAAAAGAAAAGAAACAGGAGGGAAATCGATTTTTGATTGTGAAACAAAGAAGGAAGGCGTTGATTAAGGGTCATTGATGTAAACAGCAGCTAAAGTTTTGTTAAAGAAACTTTGTCAAAGAATCCAGAGGATCGCTGCGATGTTTTAAACTGAGACCTTCAAGCCTGACACTAAGTTTCACAATCTTATTCCATAGGTTACAGTTTGAGTTTAGGTTCATCCTACTATAAGTTTTTGTCATTATAGCTCAAGAGAGAAAGCCCAGATTTAGTAGTTAGTACACTCAATATGGGTTCTAAATGGGCAGTGTTTGTAGTAGTTCCTAATGTGCCTGGCAGTTGGCACTGGATTATAGTAATGTAGTAATCTTTTAGTCTTTCTTTATCCATACACTCATTAAGAGGCATGTTTACTAAAAGTTAGTGTATGGTAACATTATGCAAATATGCATGCAAATGAGGCCCTTATGCAAATTAAGCCCCGCACTGAGTCTCCGCACGTGGCCCCACACTCCCCTTGGGCCGCCCCTGAACACAGCAGGCATTTTCACTGCACGTCAGCTCGGGTGACCTGGCAGGTTCCCCACTCCCTATAAGTTCTGGTCATTGTAATAAAGCTGGCCGTGGCCAATTGTCTCCATGTATACTGAGTTGTCTAACTTTCCATGAATAAGTTTATTGATACAACTGAGTGGATCCGATGGGAAGTTCCGCCTGCCTACATTATTGTATTCCCTTTTGAGCTCTCACTTGGTTTGCAGCTTGTCGTGTTGTGAGGGCTTGCGTGCATCAGTGATGCTGAGAGCTAAACTATCGGTAGTTTAACTACTGGCAGGGTCTCCCAAGATGGACAGGTCTCAGCTGAGGTGCCAGACCAAGACAAACCACCCATCTGGGCAGCAGCAGAATGGGATAGTGTTGACGGCGGAGGATCACATTTTTGTGACAACGGCAACAACACCAAACTTAAACTGCTTGGAAGAAAGGCCCGGCAATCTACTTCTGTATCTTGCCATGAAAACCCAATGGATAGTTACAACAAAACAAATTGTGCTATGGTGCTGGAAGATAAGACCCCCAGGTCGGAAGGCACTCAACTAGCTACTGGGGAAGAGCTGAAGACTTTTCAGAGTAAAGCCAGCATTTATGATGTGGTTGGATCAAAGCCCTCGGGAAGTCTGACTACTGATGTAGCTGCGCATGAAATGAGAGTCAGAAGCTGTAAAGATGTCTTACACATTGGAACATGGAACGTACGAAGCATGAACCAAGGGAAGTTGGAGGTGGTCAAGAATGAAATGGAACGTGTGCATCTTGATCTGTTGGGTGTCAGCGAACTGAAATGGACTGGCATCGGGCACTTTGCATCAGATGATCACATGGTCTACTATGCTGGAAATGAAAGACAAAGAAGAAATGGTGTTGCATTTATAATAAAGAAGAAATTTGCAAGAACTGTAATGAAATACAATGCAGTCAGCGAACGCTTAATCTCTATTCGTCTACGAGGATTGCCTATCAACACAACTATAATTCAAGTATATGCCGCAACAACAGCTGCAGAAGAGAATGAAATTGAAGAGTTCTATGAACAAGTACAAACTGAAATTGACAGGATATCCTGATAGTCATGGGTGACTGGAACACAAAAGTTGGCAACAAAGAAGAAGGCAAAGTAGCTGGAAAATATGGACTTAGCAACAGAAATGAAGCTGGAGAAAGACTGATAGAATTCTGCAAGACCAATGATCTATTCATCTCAAACACCTTCTTCCAGCAACACAAGTGGCGACTGTACACATGGACTTCACCCAATGTTTTGTATAAAAATCAAATTGACTACATCTGTGGAAGTCAACGATGGAAAAGCTCTATAACATCAACCAAGACAAAACCTGGAGCTGACTGTGGTACAGATCATCAACTACTAGTATGCAAACTCAAGCTAAAGTTGAAAAAGAGCAAATCACTCATGAATGCAGCAAAATATGACCTTGAGAATATACCACTGGAATTTAAAGACTGCCTGCAAAATCGATTCGCTGCTTTAGATACAAATGACAGAGCTCCGGAAGAGTTATGGAATGACATCAAGAAGGTTGTGTTGGAAGAAAGCGAGAAGTCTCGACAAAAGGTGAAAAAGCAAAAACGGCCAAAATGGATGACGGAAGAAACTCTGAAAATTGCCCAGAAACGCAGAGAAGCTAAAGCCAGAGGAGAAAGAAAGACAATCGCAGAACTCAACAGAGATTTCCAACGTGCAGCAAGACAGGACAAGGAAAAGTACTACAACGACGCATGCAAGGAAATAGAA
The DNA here is from genome assembly GCA_033557465.1 of Ichthyophis bannanicus. Classification (NCBI taxonomy): domain Eukaryota; kingdom Metazoa; phylum Chordata; class Amphibia; order Gymnophiona; family Ichthyophiidae; genus Ichthyophis; species Ichthyophis bannanicus. The sequence goes on from CM066031.1 coordinate 248,575,776, forward strand.
GCAGAAACTATTAGAGGAAGAACAAGATCGGCTTTCCTAAAGCTACGAGAGTTAAAGAAAAAGTACCAGCCTCGAATTGGAATGTTACAAGATGCTCAAGGTTCTATGCTGAATGATGCTGAGAAGATCAAGAAAAGGTGGAAGGAATATACAGAGTTTTTATATGATAAAGATCAAGTGGACCAACAGCCGTTTCAACCTGTACCTTATGATCGGGAACCATTGGTGATGAAAGAAGAAGTTGAAGCAGCATTGAAAGCCTTATCAAAGAACAAAGCACCAGGCATTGATGGCATTCCTATAGAAGTATTGCAGCAATCTGATGCAGCTGTTACTATACTTACAAGGCTCTGCCAAGAAATATGGAAGACAACATCATGGCCAACTGACTGGAAAAGATCTGTGTTTATACCAATACTAAAGAAAGGTGATCCAACTGACTGTGGAAATTATCGAACAATCGCTCTGATCCCACATGCCAGCAAGATTCTACTGAAGATTATTCAAAAGAGACTACAACCATACCTGGAACAAGAACTACCTGAAGTGCAAGCAGGATTCAGGAAAGGGCGAGGAACGAGAGACATCATTGCGGATGTGAGATGGATCCTTGAAAAGACTAAAGAATACCAAAAGGATATCTATTTGTGCTTTATCGACTACAGCAAGGATTTTGACTGTGTAAACCATGAGAAACTCTGGGCCACATTAAGAAGCATGGGTATACCAAAACACCTGATCGTTCTCTTGCGCAATTTGTACATTGATCAAGAAGCAACAGTTCGAACGGAACAAGGAGAAACAGAATGGTTTAAAATAAGCAAAGGTGTAAGACAAGGCTGCATACTTTCCCCCTACCTGTTTAATTTATATGCAGAACAAATCATCAGAGAAGCAGGATTGTATGAAGACAACAGAGGTGTGAAGATTGGTGGAAGACTCATCAACAACCTTCGCTATGCTGATGATACTACATTACTGGCTGAAAGTGAAGATGATCTGAAACATTTGCTTCTCACAATCAAAGAACATAGTCTCAAAATGGGCATGCACCTTAAGGTAAAGAAGACAAAGATCATGACAACTGGCATAATCAACAGGTTCATCGTTGAAGGAGAAGAAATTGAAATTGTGAACAACTTTAACCTACTTGGATCAACTATCAATAAAGAAGCAACAAGCAGTCAAGAAATCAAACGATGCATTGCTCTTGGCAGAATGGCTATGAAAGACCTAGATAAGATTCTCAAGAGCAGAGATGTCTCTCTCCATACAAAGATTTGACTTGTTCAAGCCATGGTATTTTCAATAACATCATATGGATGTGAAAGCTGGACAGTGAAAAAGACAGACAGGAAGAAAATTGATGCCTTTGAATTATGGTGCTGGCAGCGAATACTGTGTATACGATGGACTGCCCGAAGAACAAACCAGTCTCTACTAGAGGAGATCAAACCTAAGCTTTCTTTAGAAGCTCAGATGACAAGACTTCGACTTTCGTACTTTGGACACATCATGCGAAGAGAGAGATCATTAGAGAAAGACATCATGCTTGGCAAGATAGAAGGTCAACGCAAAAGAGGAAGGCCAGCAATGAGATGGATCGATACAATAACAGCAGCTACGGGTACCAGTCTGTCAACAATGAGCCGCCTGACTGAAGACCGAACACAATTTAGGATAGCTATCCAGAGGGTCGCCATGAGTCGACTCCGACTCGATGGCACTTAACAACAACAACAATACTGAGTTGTCTGACTTTCCATGAATAAGTTTATTGATACAACTGAGTGGATCCGATGGGAAGTTCCGCCTGCCTACATTATTGTATTCCCTTTTGAGCTCTTTAGCTGATCTTAAGTCCATAGATAAGGTTTCCGAAAACCAGAACTGTCTATTGGCTGCTTGAAGGTTTGCATGTGAAAGCAGCCCTCAAATACAGAAGAAAAATGCATTACTCTAGTAAAAAAAAAAAGTATGAAGTCAGCCCAGTAAAAAGATATCGCCTTTTTTCTTTAGGTTTATTTCTGTGCTTATAAGCTTCCGTGTCGCAGCTACGGTTATCTCGCTCAGTTCACTAGAGGGTTGCTAGAAAACATGTTTCGCGCAAGCGGCTGCACCATCTTCCTAAAGCCCGCTTATAACGCCGCCCACCTCCCGTCCAAACCAGTCCACTAACTTAAGCGGGTGGTGGTGGCCAGTCCTCAGTCCTGTCACGACGGCCCCACTCAAACATCGCAAGCTCCGCCTTTCTCCCCCTCCCACCGAGCGAGCTCCACCAATCCCTGTGCTCCGTCTCGGGTCTCCTCCCGCGCTTCCCTTTTCCACCCACCAGATCAGCGCGCGCAAGCTTCCTCGCCATCTCCATTGCGGCCTCCGCCCCCTTCCCCCCCACCCCCTTGTTTACCAAGCTTTTCCGCGCGCACTGCTTCCATGTTGAGAAAGGAGCAATAGAGCGAGAGGGCGGCAGGAAGGAAGGGGAGGGGGAGAGAGAGTCGCTGAGTGACAGAGCGGTCGAGGCAGAGGAGCGAGTCCGCCCGCTGTGGCGCCAGCTGCTGAAAGAGAGCCGTAACCGAGGCAAGGCAGAAGCGGGCTGGAGAGGAGGGAATAATAATAAAAATCTCTTTCTCGTCGGGTCCCGGCGCAGGAAAGAGTCAGGGGGAGCATTCCTCCCTCCGACGCCGCGCGCAGACGGTCCCCAGTTTCCCCTGCAAGTGCAGAGCTTCCAGCCGCTCCCACCCTCGGCAGCCACGGAGCCTCTTTCCCCTCGAGCAGCAGCCCGGGGTAGCCTAGCGCAGCTCCAGGTGCCCCCCTAAACTGAGATCATCTGGCGTCCTGCCCTCTCGTTACCTCTCGCACATTTATACGCGAAGTATATTTTTCTAACAGAAACATTTTTTTCCTGCCCCTGGACTGTTTGGAATTAAATGCTGAAGAAGAAAAAAAGCAAGGGACTGTGTTTGGCGTCGGCTTGTTTGTGAAACTTCTTAGGGAAATAATAGTAATTATTATATAACAGTATTGATGTTTACTCCAGATTGGAGGGGGATCGTCGAGTAAATTATCATCCGTTTCCATGGACAGCACGTCCATTATCACCCAGGTTGCTAACCCCAAAGAGGAGGAGATTATTTCCTGCAGTCAGGATAAAGGTAAGATAATGTCTCCATCGTTTTTTGACATTTTCAAGACTATATGTTTGCATCTAGTCTGTTGACAGTATTTATATTTTTGGAACTGATCGTACGATCTTTAAAGACTCGTGCCCAGCTATTTCTGTAAGTGTTTATACTATGGAGCAAATGTGGGCCTGGGGTGCTGGTCACTAAAGAATTTAGGTCCTGAATCTTTTTGCCTATAGAGGAAAGCCTGATCGAAACAGGCCCTAGTGTCTGTGAGATCAGTAGTTAAGCTGTCTTGAAATAAATAATATCCACGTAAAGCATGTGAAAGTAAATTCGTATTTCTTAAAAGAATGCATACATTGCTCTTCTTTAAGTGACCAGCTCGTATTCTTCGAAACAAATCCTCCGCCTTTGGATCTCATGACAGCGCACACGCCTCCTTACATTAACCAGCAGGCTCCTCTGAGCCCAAGAGAGAGCTTATTTTTTTCACATGAGATCTTCTAGATTATTTTCTGTTCTCTCATTTTTCATAATTTGTAGCTTATTTTTTTATTATTGTTATTTAAAACACCGCCCCAATTACATTGAACCATGTATGCCTCCCTCTCCCTCACCAATATGAGAGAGGCGATTTAGGAGATCGTAGAAAAACAAATAATTCTATGATAGCATCTTGTGTCAAAAGTGAGCTATGTCCTCTTTTTACTTAAAATAAAGAGCAGTGGAGTATATGAACTAAATCCCTAAAGCCGTTACGATTACGCACGCAGGTTAGCTTTCCTTTCCTTGATTTTAAATAGATCGAAGCCTATTCAGAATCGGGCACTCTAAACTTTAGTTACAACCCTCTTTGGCCTTTATCTTATCCCTTAAAAAAATCCGTCTTAGGCAAATACATTGTAATGGTACAAAGTCTAACTCCTAAAACAAATATAATCGACCTTTGCTTAAATCCGTGGAAAGAAGTACTGATTGAGAGTTGAACAATCTTAGAGGCTGTATTGGTCTTGGACAAAGCTAAGATCTTTGTAGGCTGTGAGACTATAAAGATGCTGTAGTTCATGAGATTTTCAGCTCACACAGGTCTCTTTAGATGGCAGCTGATGCCCGGAGAAGAGGCCTGTGAGATCTCAAAAGCTATTTTTTTCCTTTGGGCCAATGAAAGGTATAGCAGCCTACTAAGAATGACAGCTTTGATTCCATTCCTTTGCTTAGAAGGCATTTGCCCTTATCTGCTGTTCTGCACTTTTTAAGCAAAACAGAGGGCTGCAGTGGTAATTTCTTATTAAAACTTTGTAAACATCTTCCATTGACACATGAATTTGGTATGTATAGCATGAACAACTGAAGGGTGAGCTTGTGTGAGTGAGATTTCTGAAAATGATTGGGGGAAGGGGGTGACTATAATACAGGAGGCTGCACACTTAATTTGCTGAGGTGTAAATATAGAATATATTCCTAGGCTCATCTTTTATTTTTCAGTATAATATAAGGCAAAGCAGAAGAGCAAGACCCACAACACTGCTGATATTTTGAAGCATCCAACTATTACTGAGACCTTAAAAAATTAAGCATTGTAGCAGATTTTTATCTGTTTTTAAAAAATCTTTTTCTTCCATTGTTTGTTTTTATTTATGTATGTTTATAAACGTCTGGTTGTTTATCTGTGCTGCTTGTACCAGGGATAGTAACATTTTAGAGAGGCTTGGATAAAAGAATAAAAGTAGTAATAATGTATATCTTCTAAAGCAAAAGAAGGCTTAAACATTTGTGTTTTGTGCCTGTGTACACCTAATATTCTGGATAAGTCAGAGAAAACAGGAGGATTCAAACAGGGATCTTGTTTTCTTCAGATTCATGGGCATATGTGTGTCCTAGAAAGTAGACTCCCTTTTTAGTTCTGTTGGAACTTCCTGTTAACCTGTAAAATACGCAACTTGTTATCAGAGTTGTAGTGTAGGATATAATCATTTTCTTGGTATGATAAGCATTATATTGTACATCGGTTTAGTATTTTTATAGGAGAAAGTCAACAATTTGTCTTGGTGTTAGAAGTTGGCCTTGCTGGCTTAAAGGTTCATTCTTGGTGTGACTAAGTATTGCCATGAGTAATAAAATACTACTTAGCAATGTCTTGAACACCCCCCCCCCCCAAACCTATGGAAATATATTTCTGTTAACTGCTTAAATATGTTTAACTTCTTGACAGTTTGCCACAGGGTAGTGCACTACCAATGAATCTGTTTTCTCCAGGGACCCACAGTAAAAGTTGGCTTGCTACAATATTGCAAGACTTTTCTTTGTGTCTATTTAACATTTATGACTTCAGATTCATTGAAATATTTACACATTTTCCTCCAGAGTTGTTGATGCTTTTTATTGATAAAGATGGTGTATTAAATAAACAGTCTCCCTTGAACTGGGACAGGTTTGAGGAGCAGACTTCTGTGTAAACTGCTTTTTTTTCTTTCTGTTCTGTAAGATTTCTCTCATCTCCAGCCATCTTTCTGCTTCAGCCTGCAATGAAGCCATTAATCATGTGTTTGGTAATTGTAGCCAGTAGCCACGAACTTCCAGGGATGGTAGACATTCATCTTTATGATTTTACAATCATTTCAAAGATTCATGGAGAGAAACAGTTTGGATTATTGAGAGAAAACAGTTCATTCCTTAGAAATATTTGGTTAACAGAACTTTTAAGGAGTCTAAATGTAGACACATGTAGAATGAGGTTTTGTTGAATGCTTAGAAAGAACTTTCACACATCAACTAGTTTAAAAGGTGGAGAAATTCAAGCAACAGACTGGTACGTAATAGCTTATAAAGTTGAATGTATAATATAACTTTGGTGACACCTTTTTTTTTTTTGTATTCTTTTTGAGGCGTTATGGAGGCGCACACAGATGAATAGGAGTGCTGTAGGGGATGAAGAACATCTGTAGAGCCTTGTAAAGGCTCCACTGTCTGTATATTGCCTGACTCAAGGAAATCTCAGATTAAATCCTTGAGCGCCATAGACCAGTCTGGTTTTCAGGATATACCTAATCAGGACCTCTTTTACCTATGGGCAAATTGGGCAGCTGCGACTCTATAATTGGAGGCGATCATGTGTCTTCTGGGCAGCGCTGCAGAGAGGAAGGCAGAAAGCACAGCGGCAGGTAGCGTGAGGTTTTCCAGACCCTGCAAATGCTCAACGTTTGACAGTCCTGCCTCCTCTGAAACCGGAAGTCTGCTTGGAAGGGGCAAGAGTGACTGACTTTAGGCGTATGCAGGTACTTAAAGACCCATGCTGCATGTGGTATGCAAGCCGGCCCAGAGGGAAGGACTGTGAGCGAGGAGAGATGCTTTACATCACCGTGGTCAGAGAAGGCAGATATGCTGGCCTTAGTAAGTAAGGGAGGAGAGATTCTGCTGGTGGAGGGGCCCATCCTCAGAGGTTTGCCCAGGACCCCATAAGAGCTTGGAGTGGCCCTGTTGTTAATGAGTATGCATAAGATATATGTGCATGGCCTTCTAAATTGTATGTAAAGGCTCCTTGTTTGTTCATTGGGGATAGCCTGAAAATCAGAATGGCTTATATCCTTTGACAATTTCACTTGGGTAATCCTTAGTGAGGAAAAATGCAGGCAGTGGCAGTCATCATAAAGCTTTGCAGATATTCCCCACTCCTCCTGATCTGAATGACTTATGTCACTTCTGAACTGTTTCTCAGTTTGCCAGTAATACACACATTTTTAAAATAGTGCTTTTTATGATATACATTGCTGGTTCCCAAATCTGTACTGACGGACCTCCAGGCAGGAATTTGGGTTTTCAGGATACTCACATTAAATATACATGAAATAGAGCAGTATGAATTGTCTCCACTACATGCAAGTGTGTTGGTGGTTGGTTTGTTTGTTTATTTAACAGGTTTTTCTTTTTTACATTGTTCACTGTACCCTTGAAGTTCAATCAGATGCTCAGTGTAACAGGGGCAACAATTTATAGGGGATTATCTTGGAGTCAACATTTGTTCAGATTCCTGGGCTAAAGTACTCCTGGAATAGGAAGGTCTTTAAATTTTTTCCAAAAGTTCCTGCAGTCTTCAATATTCTTCAGGGTATTAGGGAGAGAGTTTCATAATGTTGCTTGGATGCTCTTCCGCTTGTGGGTTGGAATGCTGAGTAAACTCTAGTTTTGAGTTCTTCTTTATCTTGGGTTTGAGGGTTTTTGGATGAGGCAGTCTGCAGCTTGGTTATGCATGGTCTTGTTAGTGAGCATAATTGCCTTGTATTTAATGTGGGCCTGTATGGGAAGCCAGTGTATGCTCTTCAGAACAGGGGTTATGTGCTCATGTCTTGGGAATCCTGTTTACAGACGTGCTGCGGCATTTTGCACTAGTTGCAGAGGAAGTAGGATCTGCTTTGGTAGGCCTTGGAGGATGGAGTTGTAGTAATCTAGCTGTGGGGTGATGATGGCCTGACAGACTTTGCAGAAGTAATTCAGGTCTAGTAGTGTTCTGAAGTTGTAATTCTTTTTATGTGTGGTTTCATGTTTAGTTGCTGGTCTAGAGTGATTCCAAGGTATTTGATTTCTTGTTTAACTGGGATGGGTTATTGTTAGTTGTTAAGCGTTGTCAAGTCAGTGTCGATTCATGGCGACCCTCTGGATAGTTGACCCAAACTGCGTTTGGGCTTCAGTTAGGTGGCTCATTGTTGATAGAGTGGCACCCATAGCTGCTGTTATTGTATCAGTCCATCTCACTGCTGACCTTACTCTTTGCATTGACCTTCTACCTTACCTAGCACAATGTCTTTCTCTGACGATCTCTCTTTTCTCGTGATGTGTCCAAAGTATGAAAGTTGAAGTCTTGTCATCTGTGCTTCTAAAGAAAGCTTGGGTTTGATCTCCTCTAGTACTGACTGGTTTGTTTTTTGGGCAGTCCATGGTATACGCAGTATTCATCGCCAGTACCATAATTCAAAGACACTGATTTTCTTCCTGTCTATCTTTTTCACTGTTCAAGTTTCGCATCCATATGATATTGAAAATACCATAGCTTGGACAAGTCGAATATTTGTAAGGAGAGAGAGACATCTGATCTTGAGAATCTTGTTTAGGTCCTTCATAGCCATTCTGCCAAGAACAATGTATTGTCTGATTTCTTGACTGCCTGTCCTTTCTTTGATTGTTGATTCGAGTTGGTTAAAGTTGTCGACTACTTCAGTTTCAATTTCTTCTCCATCAATGATGAACTTTATTGATTTTGCCAATTGTCAGTATCTTTGTCTTCTTTACATTAAGGTGCATGCCTGACTGTGTTCCATGATCTTGAGAAGCAAATGTTTCAGATCATCTTCATTTTCAGCCAGTAATGTGGTATCATCAGCATAGTGAAGGTTGTTGATGAGTCTTCCATCAATCTTCACACCTTGGTTGTCTTCATACAGTTCTGCTTCTATGATGATTTGTTCTGCATTTAGATTACACAAGGACGACAGGAGGGATGACCTTCCATAGGAACCACAAAGACCATAAAAACAGCGAAGGGAAGACACGGCCACACCACTTAAAAGCAGAAAAAACTTTTATTACATAAAACCTGCAAGGGTCAGATCCGACTTGGCCAAATTTTGGCTGTCAGCCACTTGAAAATCAGTCATATACAAACTCCAGTGGCAGTGAAGACAATGCAAGAGACAATCACCTACGGCGTCACTTACTTCAGCTCTCTCATTAGATGCCATAAGCATATGTTAGAAGCGCTCATTGAGCTTTCATCTACTGGTGATTGTCTCTTGCATTTTCTTTACTGCCATTGGAGTTTATATACGACTGATTTTCAAGTGGCTGATAGCCGAAACTTGTCCAAGTCAGGTCTGACTTTTGAAGGTTTTTTGTAATAAAAGATTTTTCTGCTTTTAAGTGGTGTGGCTGTGTCTTCCCTTCACTGTTTTTGTGGTCTCTGCATATAAATTAAACAAGTAGGGGGAAAGTATGCAGCCTTGTCAAACACCATTGCTGATTTGAAACCATTCTGTTTCTCTCTTTTTCCGTTCAAACGTTTGCTTCATGATCAATGTAAAGGTTGTAAAAGTGAGCTATCAGGTGTTGTGGTATGCCCATGCTTCTTAATGTGGCCCAGAGTTTCTCATGGTTTACACCATCAAAAGCCTTGCTGTAGTCAATAAGACATGTATAGATTTGGTATTCTTTTGTCTTTTCAAGGATCTCTGTAGTATCTTTCAGCAACCTTTCCTGAACTCTGCTTGCACTTCAGGTAGTTCTCATTCTAGGTATGGGTTGTAGTCTCTGCTGAGTGATCTTGAGTAGAATCTTGCTGTCATGTGGGATCAGAGCAATTGTGTGATAGTTGTTGTGACTGACTGTGGAAATTTTCTTCAGTATTGGTATAAACACAGATCTTTTCCAGTCAGTTGGCCATGAATTTGTCTTCCAAATTTCCTGGCAGAGCCTTGTAAATATATTTAATACATATTCATTGTGCATGCCCTGAAACCGTGACTGGCTATAGGTCCCCAGGAAAGGTTTGGGAATCATTAGGGTGGATAAATGCTTACTGGGGGCAGAAATATCACCATCAAAGTAATTACATTTGTATTTAGCCTTTATAATCTTCAAATTTCATATATTTTGATATTCTATCACAATTATTGGGGCTTTTTACTGTTGTACCTTGGCCTTACATGCTGTAATTAGTTCAGTTTGTGTCCTTTTAGACAGTGGAAGAAAAAGTCATGTTTAAATGACAGTGACAGCAGAATGATGTGAGTGATGTTTGTGCTTCTGTGAATTGCAGTGTGATTTTTTTTTTAACACACACACATGCATATATATATATATATATTCCAAAATAGGTAATAGAGGCTATTTAGATAGCCTTGAATAGTTTGTCTTATGAGTTCATCCAGTCTAGTTAAGAAATGCATTGCTAGTGTTTTGAAGTTGGATTCATTTTCCCAATTTATACATATCTTTTGTAAGGTCTTTAAATATTAAGCTGGAAAGAATGGTAAGTAAAAATTTAGGTGCCAAATGACATTTATCAAGATTTTTTTTTAAATTTAAATTTCAAATTATTACAATAAGCAAATATACAATAATTATACCAAGCCCACACTTAAAAAAAGGGATACACACACATATTCAAAAGTAAAACCCCTGCAATAAAGTTTACATTACCAGTGAAAGAGGAAGGACTGCCATAGCAATATCACTCCTTTGCACTAAGAAATAGCTCCAATTGGTCGGCATCAAAGAAAACATAGCGCATACCCTGCAAAGACATCAAGCAGACTCACATGGATATTGGAGTGGAGGAGTAGCCTAATGTTTAAGAACACTGGCTTGGGAACCCAGAGTCCATGGTTCAATTCCCACTAGCACTCCTTGTGGCCTTGGGCAAGCCACTTAACTCTCCATTGCCTCAAGTTATCAATGTCCCTGTTTAATGTACATTGAAACTTAAACTTGGTAATGTAAACCGCTTTGATTAAAACCTGTTAAATAAATAAATTTAATCAAAAAGGAAGCTCCTATGGCCAGGACATGAGGTCTGAGCCAGAAGAGTTTTCCTACGCTGTTGCATATATTTGATACGTTTGGGGAAAATCGTAGTCTGACCACAAAAGTTCTCAGATTTCCTCCCAAAATACAAATGATTAATAGTATCCTTATTGGAGAATGAGAAAAAGGTAACAATTAATGTGGTCTGCACATGAATCTTCTTCTCTTTAGAAGTGACTGGGGTCTCTAGTCCCCTAGCCACTCCTTGTGGCCTTGGGCAAGCCACTTAACCCTCCATTACCTCAGGTACACTTAGATTGTGAGCCATTTGGGGACAAGGGAATAAAAAGTACCTGTTCATATATATATGTAAACTATAAACCATAAGAGTCCAAAAAAGTCGACGGATCAAAACGTGCACCTGGAGTAAGTTGATCCATTTCCCCTACCAACCCAACATTATCTGCCACTTCAGACTTTGCACCGAAATGGGTATCATATATCCTAGAAAGTTTAACTGATTCTGGATCTGGAAGTAGCAGCAACATTTCTTTCAAGTACTTATAAAACAAAGTCTGAGGGGAGAGAGAATCTATGCGGAGAAAATTTAACAAACGCAAATATTTTGCCCAAAATGAGTTTTCCACATGTTCACATTTCCTATGTATCAATAGCAAATCTTTTACTGAAGAGGAACAAGCTGCCTGTAGAGCTGAGACCTGCGACTAACAAATCAAGAATTCATAGAAGAAAATAAAGTCTCAAGTTCTGCCAATTTGACAGCTTCTTTAGAAAAGTCAGAGATTTGTTTAAGAGAAGACTGTAATGATAATTCAGTTTGGGGAAACAGTCCCAAATGTCCCATAAAGTAATCTTGGAGGGAGCGGCCATATCCGTAGAAATCCCAGCATATTCAAAAGGAACGAGTAATGGGACATGCCATTAATAGTAGAAAGTACATCACCAGACGCAGTTCCAGCAGCAATAGAGGTAACGGAGCTTCCTCTAAGCCCCTGCAAGGGGAGGAGGATTTTGGAGCGTGATTAGGACACTGGCTGGGCGAGGTTAACAAACCCGGAGAGGAGGCAGGCGATTCTGTTCCCGATGTTGCTTCCAAGGGTGTCATAGCAGTTATAACTTTAACATGCAAATCCGTTGATCTTTGGACTTTCACCGCCTTGGAGCTAGTAGGAAATTGGGCCTTCCTCCACTGCTTCCTCATACCAAAGTGTATTGCTGGTAATCTCCACCTCATTTGTGCCAAAGGGGCAGTACATTCCCCAATGGGCATGCAACCTCATCTCGCGGTGGGGGCTTCGGTGTTAAATAGTCTTCCAAAGCCCTGATGTCAGACACCGATAAGGCAGGTCTAGGGGTTGAGCCAATAAAGTAAGAGCACTCAAGCACAGTGAACAAGTAAATGTTCCAATTTAAGATTTTTTTGTTGTCAGTTTGCTGCTTAGTATGTTACATCAGTTTAAAAAAACTCAGTTTGAACTTTGTTCCTACTTCCAGTTGCACCTTGCCAAGAAAACCCAGGGGCTGGGTGGCCAGGAGACAGCATTGACCTGACGGCACACATTGCTTTTTTTTTTTAATTTTACTACCAGAAATATTGCACAATTGTTGTGTCTCTATTCTTATTCAAATTAGTTTTTTTGCTCAACAAGGAAGGGGTCTTCTTGTAATATTGTAACATTCATAGCAGCAAGGATGTGTTTCGTTTTGTTTTGTTTTAGTAAGCTGTTTATTTTGCTGCAAATGTGATATTACTGCAGATTACAAGAACTTTGTAACACTTTACCTCACAGAGTAACGTTTTATTCCATTTGATTGGTGTTAGCCTCTCCATCCCAGTGCTTCCTGTGAAGAGATCTTCTTTGAATGATTGCCAAGTTTGATAAATTCAGTCAACCCTTTGCTAGCTTGATAAAGAGACTAGATTAGATACAAATGAAACTGCATTTGTGAAAATGGTATCAATTCACCCATTTACAGTATGGCAAGATGGTTAAAGTGAAAAGTTATCTGGGATGGTCAAGTGATTTACATGAGTTTGAAAATTGACTGGCGGCCTAACTGGAGGTAAATATGCAGATAATGTGAGGGATTTTATGTAGCTCCTCCTAGTGTGGAATGGATTATATGTCTTGCATGCCTGAGAGACTTTTTTTAAAGTGTAAAGTTGCTCTGTCAGCTATGTGAAATTAGTTGGTGGAAGTGCATGCAGTATACCCAAGGAATAATGATAGCCCAAAAAACTTGCATATGTATCAGTCACAGCTCTGCTTCATTTAGCTATGCTGTCCACCGCATACAAGATCCAGCTGCTTAAGATAAAATTGGGGGAAGTGGGGTAAAATCACCATCAAGACTCTGTGAATGTCTTATTAGTGTAAAAAAGCAACCAGAGTGGCTTTGTAAGTTTTTTATAAAGCACAAGGAGCTACTTGCACGGAAGGTCAGCATGTATAAAAGATAAGCATGCATTTTTCTCCTCCTTATATCACTGAATGAACCTTGTTCTGCCCATTAGGGTACAGCATTGACAGTGCAGATTGGGAAAGAGAATTGGATTTAGCTTTTTTTTTTTTTTTTCAGAAATTCAAGGCAAGTTACATTTGGGTCCCATAGGTACTTTCTGTCCCCAGAGGACTTACAATCTAAGTTTGTACTTGAGGCAGAAGAGGGTTAAATGACATTCCCAAGATCACAAGGAGCAGCAGGCCCTTCTGGTTCTCACCCTGCCGAGGCTGCTGCTCCACTCGTTCCTTTTCAAGGGCCAGTTGATATTTAACCACCATACTGCTTCAATTTTTTTTATTTCTTTTTGTTCAGCCTGATCTAAGGTGCTGTACAGAAAATAACATAGCAGTAAGAAGAATCCCTTCCCCAAACAGTTTACTGTCTAAGCCACTGATGCATTAAACTGTACTGTCCTTGAGAGCAGTGGTTGACTCAAGATTTTTCTAGGCTAATCTTACTCCTCATGCAGTAAGAATTTTTAGTGTTGGAAAATAAGTGGTAAAACAGTGTTCATGCAAATTCAAGCAAATTGGGAGCAATTTTTATTCAGCAATATGTTTAAAAAAAAACAACTAAAATTTAGCTTCTCTCTTTTTTTTTTTTTTTAACCCTTCTAGCACTGAATCTTTAAGCCATCTCAGCCGGGTAGTAGTGGGGGAAGAGGGCTGACTAGCTGCAGAAGGAGCAGCAGAGTGGAGTTCTAAAGAATAAAGAACACACAGATGGTCTGACCAGAGTAAAGGCATGGTAGAAAGGGTGATAGGAGGGGAGTGAGAATCAGATCGAGTGTGTGACCGGCTGCATGAGTAGGGCAAAGGAGGTATTGAAAGAGTTGGAGATTATGAAGGTGGGCCAGAAAAACCTTATCGTGGGGGCTCGAGGAGCAGTCAGGGTACATATTGAAGTCCTCGAGGATCACCAGATGGGGGTAAAGGAGGGAGATTTCAGAGAGGGTCAGAAGTAAGGAGTTTCGTAAGTGGGGACAAAGAGTTAGGAGAGAGTAGAGAAGGAGAAAGTGGAGGGGGAAGGGGAAGAATTCAGCCTGAGGAGAACTGCCTCTGGATAGTGAGGTGCAGGTGAGTGGATTTCGCTCGGAGAGAGGGTGGAGTTGAAGAGGATAGCCTCTCCTTCTCCACTGTGGCCCAGATACAGAGTGGAGTAAGCAGAAAATCCTTGGGGAGACAGCGATTGAGCAGGGTGTCCGCCCTCCCACAGCCAGGTTTCAGTTAAAAACGGTGCATCCAGGGAATGCTGAGTAATGAGGTCTTGAACTACTACTACTAGTACTGAGCATTTGTATAGCGCTACAAGATGCATGCAGCGCTGCACAGACATGTAAGAAACAGTCCCTGCTCATCACAGCTTACAATCTAAATGGTTGTGGGTGCCTTTGTATGTGTGGTGCGCAGGGCTGCAGTATGTGTGTGTGTGTGTGTTTGTGGTGCAGAGGTGGAGATCCTGTGTGTCTATGTAGTGTGGAGCTGCGGTACATGCCTCTCCTATGGAGGAAGGGTGCCTGTGTAAGCGAGTGTGTGGTGTGCTGCTGTGTGTTCCTGGGGGAGCAGAATGCACCTTTAAGTAAATAGACATTGTTCCCTTTCATCCCCATGCATTCTTCCCTTTAACCTTTCTCTGTTCCCCCTCCAGACTCTCTCCTCCATACCTCCCCCAGTACTCCCACCACGCCTGCCCTGGATTCTCACCATTCTCTTTCCTTTTCTGTTTTTTAGTTTCTGGCCCTTTAAGATTTACATTCACTCCCCTCCCCTTTCCCTTTTGAGTTTCTGGCCCTATAAATTTAAAATTACCCCCTCCCTCCCATCTAACCTTTTATCTTTTTTTTATTGCAGACCCTGACAGGTTCGTATCCCACGAGCAGTCAGCTTCCTCTCCTGTTCTGGCTGTGGGGATCTGATCTCCATCAGGCAGAAGAGAAGGGGAGGGCTACCATTGCAGCCCAGATGCAAGCTGTCTATCCGCGGGCAGACAGCTTGCATTTGGGCCACAGTCAAAGCTATCCCCTTATCTTCTGCCTGTGAGAGATCAAAGATCAGACCCCTCAGGCAGCCAATGCTAGTCCCCGCTGCGATTGCAGCACTTCTGCCTGTGGGGGATGGGATCCCCTGTGGGTAACCAGGGCCGATTCTTGCTCATGTTGTGACCCTTGGCACCCCTTCTTCCTACAGGGGATGAGATCCCTGCATGCAGTCAGTGCTGATACTGCTGCGATTGCTGTCTTAGGAGGCAGCTCTACTCATGGAGATGAGATCCCTGTGGGCAGCCAGTGCCAGTCATGCTGCAGGTATTTCAAGCTCCAGGCACCAGGTCCGATTTTTTTTTTTTTAAAGTCACCATGGTGTTCTGGCATTTGAGGTTTGTCGAGCTCTGCACTACAGGTTGCATGTGAGAGCTGGTGTAAATATTGCCTTTGGCAAGGGCAGTTCTGTCCAGGGCATAGTCTTCTTTCACCCTGGGTCCTGACTGCTTGGGTATATCCTGATCTTGACTGGTCTAGCACAGGAGTTCTCAACCCTGTTCTTGGGACATACCTAGCCAGTCAGTTTTTCAGAACTCTCTCATGCATATTCATCGTGGTTATCCTGAAAACCTGATTGGCTTGATGTGTCCCGAGGACTGGGATGAGAATCACTGGTCTAGCACGATGAGAAGAAAGGAGGAATTTTACATACCTGATAACTTTCTTTTCTTGAATCTTGCTGGACCAGTCTAGGACCAGCCCTCGAAGACTGCTACAGGTTTAGAAGCCCCATTGCTTTTTGATTGCCTTGTCAGTCTCAATGTCTGACACAGAGTTATTTATGGTAAGAGAGCCAAATATTTGTTAGTGTTAATAATCACTCAGAAAACTACCAGTTTATGACTATTTTATGAGTTTTCATTCTCGCTTACTGTTTGGGAAATTTTCATATTGGCTTTTCTTAGTGCTTCATCAGTAGATATACCAAGTAATGACCCTACTGAAAGTTGCTCAAGTCTGCCTCCTTCTGCTTGTAAGGGAGAATATCCCACTCATCTGGACTGGTCTGAGAGTATGCAAGGAAAGAAAATGATCAGGTATATAACATTATTCCATTTGTCTGTTAATGAAATAATGTTGATGGAAAGATGCAACCCAGGAGGTGCTCATTGATAAAATAAGACATTCAAAAAGACGTTTCTGAGTGTTGCATAATGATGATGTAAGCATAACAATTGACACATATATAATCAATACTTAGCACTTCCTCACTATAGCATAAAATAGCTGCAATTAAAAATAAAAAAATAGCAATCATATATATCAAATTAATAGAAAATAAAAAGAAATAGAAAATATAAAAAGCTAATTGATTTTAAGATCAGTATAGATCAAGTAAATTCTCAACTAGGAAAAGTATTTTAAATCAAGTGCAATCCTTTTTTTTTTTTGTTAGCATTTCTTTATTCGAAAAAATTTATAACCATAACAAAACATACATGCAATGGGAATTATACATTATATTCCTTCACAAGCTTCTACACTCCTCTCAGTGCATGCAAGAACCAATTAAACAATCAATTCAGAATAGCATACAAACAAAGAGAACAAGAGAAAGCAAGCCATGACCAGTCCAACTCAGCGTCCAGCCCCACCAACTATGCACAGAGATCGCCGTGACAACCTAAGACCGTGCCCCAACATATTTATTCAGAGTCCCATTTCCCGCCCAATTTACCTACCCAGGGACATTTATTTGAGTAAATTGCTTCATAGCTCTGATGCAGACACAGTAGGTTCCACCATAGTTCAAAGCGCACTTTTTCAAAGTTCTTCTAGTGCATCAAAATGATTTTCAAAGCCAAGCTTATCATAAGATCCAATAGCTGACTATCAGGTTTAGACAATTTAGGGTTAATCATCATGGATTTGAAAATAACAATTTGATATGTGATCGGGACCTGCAAGCCCAGTATACTGGTAACCCGCTGCCAGACTCTCCTCCAGAATGACTGTAGTTGGTCACAATAGAAAAGCATATGAGCTAAAGTCCCAATAGATGTATTACAGGACCAACATCGGTTTCCCTCCTGTTTAGCCCATTTCATCTTTCGTTCCGGCGTAAGGTAAGCACGATGTGGTAGGAAATATAAAGATTGTGTTAAGGATGCAGCCCTGGTAATTCTTATCTGTGATTCCCAGAAAGAGCTCCATTGTTCCGTAGGCAGATAATCCCCTGTATCATCAAGCCATTCTGATTGCACCTTCGTACATTCTTTCTCCCCTCTCGACCGAAGTATCACCAGACATTTCGACACGACCTGTGAGCCTTCTTGAAGTCCACGCAACTTTTGCACCAAAGGCCATCCCGATTTCATCAGGACAGGGGATACGCCTGCTTTACTTAAACAATGTCGAAGTTGGCACCATTGAAAGAGACAGGCAGGTGGCAGTCAAAATTCCATCCTCAGTTCTCCAAACTTTTTAAATTCTTTCTCCAGCAGCAGTTGTCCAAGTGTCATAATGCCACACTCTATCCATTTCTTCCATCTAATTGGCTTTCCCGCTATACAAAACCTGGAGTTCATCCAGATAGGCATTTCCATTGAAATGACGTCACCATCCTCTAGACACTGTTCCAAATTCCTACAGGCCTGCTGGGTCGCTCCCACAACCACATTTTGCAGCATACCCGGAGTCTGTGCCATCCCTATCATCATCCAAGTCCGAAAGGGGGAATTCAAAGCCTGCTCAACCTTTAGCCACCTAGGTCCATTTTCTTCTTCTTCCTCTGCGGCCCATTGGGAGCCTTGTCTTGGTAGTGAAGCTAGGTGTAACCATTCAACATCTGGAAAATGTACCCCTCCTTTGGCAACTTTAGTTTCCATGCAGCAATCCGAGGGACTCTATTGTTCCATAAAAAGGATATTAACATACTGTTGTTTTGTCTATAAAAACTCGGAGGAAAAAGCACCGGTATCATACTCAGGATGTAGCTAATCTTGGGGACCAACACCATTTTTATGGTTTCTAGCCTCCCCCACCAGGTCAGATGCAGAGGGGTCCATTTAGCAATACAATCACGGACCACTGTTTTACAGGTGGATATATTGTGGTGCAATGTCGCCTGTATAGTAGTACCGTAGACCACCCCCAGGTATTTGAAGGATGATGGCGCTAATTGAAAGGGATACGTAC
Source organism: Ichthyophis bannanicus (assembly GCA_033557465.1). Classification (NCBI taxonomy): domain Eukaryota; kingdom Metazoa; phylum Chordata; class Amphibia; order Gymnophiona; family Ichthyophiidae; genus Ichthyophis; species Ichthyophis bannanicus. The sequence goes on from CM066031.1 coordinate 248,594,115, forward strand.
GCAGCATGTCCTTGGTTACATGCGTATTCATCGGGATCATTATTGTCTTTGAAAGATTTACTTTGTACCCCGATATGGCCGAGTAACAATTTATAACTTGCAAGACTGTTGGTAAGGCGTCCGGTCGGAGGAAGAGCAGAAGATCATCTGCGTAAGCGGACAGCTTGCATTGCCCATCGGCAAGTTCTACTCCCATGACATTCTCATGTTGTTGTATCGCAATCGCAAGAAGTTCCAGTGCCAGGTTGAAGAGTAGTGGAGATAAAGGGCATCCTTGTCTAGTTCCTCACTGGAGTTCAAAGGGATCCGATACACCAGAATTAGCTGCGATGCGAGCCGTTGGTTTGGCATATAGCAGCGCTATTCGCTTAAGACACTTCTCTCCCATCCCAAACCATCGTAAAGCCTGAAACAGGAAGGACCATTCCAACCTGTCAAAAGCCTTCTCGGCATCTAGAGATAGTCCTATGAGGGGATCTGACATCTTCTGTGCTGCAATTAAAACGTGAGCAAGCAGTCGCCCATTATCTGTGGTAGATCTACCTTGCACGAAGCCACATTGATCTGGATGTATCAGATCGGCAAGAGTCGGATTCAGCCGATTGGCCAGCACCTTAGCATAGATTTTGTAGTCAGCGTTTAGCAGCGATATGGGTCTATAATTCTCTATTTTTTGTGGATCTCTCCCTGGTTTCGGATGGATTACTACAGTGGCTTCTGCCAACGAACCAACCACCGGTTCTGTCTCATAGAGCCCATTATAATATATTTGCAGCATCGGCGACAGCAATTGCTGATACTTATGATATAATTCCAATGGGAGACCATCAGGGCCTGATGCCTTACCTCGAGCCATCTGCCCAATAGCTCTCCGCACCTCCACTGAGGATATGTCCTTTTCCAACTCCTGAACCTGACTTGTCAGGAGTTTAGGTCCAGTTATTTTGGAGACAAAATCAGTAAACGCCTCTTCACTGCAGTCAACCTCCGAATGGTACAATGTCTCATAAAAAGCCTTACAGCGCCCTAATATCTGCTCATCTCGTGTGAGGAGGTCCCCTCTTGAATCTTGAAGGGCTGCTATATGGGTCATGTTCCTTCGGGCTTTGAGCAAGTTTGATAACAAAGAGCCCGCTCGATTGTTTTCATGGTAATAGGTACTTTGCTGGGCGTGTATCGCTGTCTGTGCTTCTTTATGAAGTATGGTATTATATCGGTATCTCAAACGCTGTAGGGTGATCAAGATCAGTGGATCAGCTTTCTTCGCTAATAGCCGTTCCCCAGCTTTTATCTGAACCTCCAATTCTTTCCGTTCCATCTTCTTATTCTTATTCCTTCGTATGGTATACGTTGTAATGTGAGCACGGAGCGTTGCTTTAAAACCTTCCCACCACCCCCATATAGAAGTATCAGCAGGAGCATTATGTTGGAGATAGATCTCTATCACTGTATTTATGTAGACATCAAAGGCCTCATCCTGCAACAATGTTTTATCAAATGTCCATCTATAGGGTACTTTCTGTGGCTGTCCCGGTTTTAAGACCAGAGAGACTGCAGCATGATCGGACACTGTTCCAGCATGAATTGTGGCAGTATCCACTTGCTTAAGCAGACCAGCAGAAATTAAGAAGTAATCAATTTGAGTTTGAGTGTTGTGCGGCATGGAGTAAAACGTATATTCCCTATCTGTGGGGTGTAGGAGCCGCCACGGATCCATGAGACGCAATTCATCTATCATTCCCTGTAGTGCCGCATGTGATTTAGGTTTGGTAATGGCCTTGTATGGGGTCCATAGCAATACTTCTGAAAAAGCCAGGATCTTCTACTGTTGGTGCGTAGATATTCATGAATGTGACCAGAGTCTGGTCTATTTGCAATGTAACTCTAGCCCATCTACCCATGGGATCTGCTCTCGTATCTTTCAGAGAAGAATGTAGCGTTCTACGTGCCAGTATTAATACCCCTCCTTTCCGTCCCACCGCAGGGGCGACAACTGCAACCTGATATACCGGAGATGACACTTTCAACGACTCTTTCTCCGTTAAGTGGGTCTCTTGCAGATATATTATATCAGCCTTCTTCTGTTGGCAGTATGACAATATTTTCTTTCGTTTTATGGGATTAGTGATCCCTTTTACGTTGAGCGTGAACACATTCAGATCAGGTGCCATCACGAGTATTGGGCATGGGAATACTTATAGGGGGTCTATCAGTTTTTCCCCTATCCATTATATCTCGGAGCGGGAATGCCACAGCGGGCTGGACTGGCCATAGCAAACAATCAAACTTTTTACATATACATTTCAAGGTGAAAACTACCTCCTGTGCCGTAATGTAACCCACATATCCTCCCCCTCGCTACCTTCTTTAACATCTTAATACATTCCGTGTAAACAGCATGTCATGTTCCATAATTACCACTATTTACCCCCAAAGAAAAGAATTCTGCATACATAATTTTAAATCCTTTACATTCCCCACATACGTATCGAAATCAAATGGAACATAATAATTCAGCAGAGTCAGGCATATACCGAAAGCAGTAATAGGGGCAAGAAGAAATTTAAATGTGTCTACAATGCCCCAATCCATCACCCCCAGCATATGCCCCCGAAGATATCCAAAAAACCAACACCTTAAGAGCGTCTATTCTTAGGATTCCATACCACTTTGCTCCTGTAAAAAGGTTCAAAGCTTTTCAGCATCCACAAAGTTTCTCGTCATGTTGTGTAGCGTCACCCTCATGGTGCCGGGATAGTACAGGCCATACCTTGCTTGCAGACTCTGGAGTGCGGGCCTACATGCCAACAAAGCTCTCCTACGGTCCATAGTTTTCTTGCTCAAGTCGGGGTAAAAAGCAATTTTTTGTCCCTGAATCAGAAGCGATGGATTCTTTCTAGCTGCTTGTAGTATCTGCATAGCCTGTGCATGTCGCAGCACTTTTAGAACTATAGGCCTGGGGTACCTGACATTCTCCGCTTTATGGGTAGGGACGCGATGAGCCCACTCCAATTCAAAAGGTCTCACAAAAGTAAGCTGCAGCAGCTCCGGTATAACCTTCTCCAAATAGGTAATCGGGTCGGAGCCTTCCGCCCCCTCGGGAACACCCACCATTCTGATGTTATTGCGACGAGCCCGGTTGTTCTGATCCTCAATTGAATCTTCCATGTGCTTGACGCGTTTGATCAAAGGGCCTAATTGAGTTAGCATAGTTTCATGTCTCTGCACTTGTCCTTCCACCACGTTAATGCGCGAGCTCATTTCAGTCATTTTTTCTTTCACTTCGCTCACATCTTCTTGAATTACCAACAGTGATGCTGCATTTGTGGCAATCATATCTTTAACACTCTTTAGTTCAAGTAATATTTCCCGTAGGCCCTCCGCGGCACTCTCCTTCTCAGCCGCGGCCATTTTGTGCGGGGATCCAGTCTCAGATTTGGAACGCTTCGCTGATAACCCCGTTCCTTGCTGAAATTCCAGCCGCGCTGGTTTCAAGGTGGACATCCTCAGTAGTTCCCCTTTATTAATATCGCAAAAGGGGGACACAAAAACTTTAGAATTCCCCACGGATTAGTCCAGGATTCTTCAGTAGCCTCGGGAGCACTAAATCACACGTTGTCAGACGGCTGCCTGGGTGAGAATGTTCACAGTCTTGGCAAGTGCATATGTCAATATGATTTGCAAGGGATTGTGGGCAATGCAGTCCATTCACACCCGACACAGCTGCTCACAATAATTTAGTTGTGCTCAAGTGTAAAGCCAATAAGATATTTATTTATGGGGTTATTTCTCCCAACACAGATATGCTTGGTAGCACATAAATCAGGTTACTTGCTTTCAGTGTTAAACTTGGAAAAACAAAATCAGGAAACAACATTTGAACTTGTCAGGCAATCAAAGCAAAAGAAATAAGACCTGGTTGGTAACAAACTGGTCTTTTCTGTAGGCATTAGCTAATGTTTTCTTAGCAGTATATCAAACAACAAACAAAAGCCACAAAGAAGACCTGTTCTTTTCAGGTTAACTTCTTATATCTTCCCACATAGATTCAGAAGTGATTCTCTCAGAGCTCACAAGCAATTAGGTAAGGCTCAATTGCTAGCAGTTATCCAGCTGAAACCCCTTAGCTGGCTTGCTTTCTACTGCGTGGCTAAAAATCCTACTCAGGAGCTTTTCTGAGTAGATTAAAGAACAAGTTTGTATTTCTTTGTGATGGTTGCTGTACTTTATAACAGAAAATCACCCAAGGAGTTTAGACAGAGAGCAGTCCATGTAAACACATTCTTCATCTGCTATCGCTCCCTCTTCTTCCACAATCATGGGCTCAATATCATGGATTGGCACAGATGAATATCTCAATGGAGCACTTTCAGGAGAATACTTGTTTCCCTGCTGTCTTTCAAGGTTATAGCTAGGGCATAGATCAGTGTTCATACCTGAGCTTCCATTGCTGTTAGAGTTCCTCTCTATATAGCCTGGCCAGTATGTAGTCCAGTTCTTATGTCCAGCCTTCCAATCCAGATCCCTGGACACTGGATCTCTCTTCACATACCTTCTGGCACGGGTCTTAGGGTCCCTTCCACGTGCAGCCGTCTCCCTCACAGGTACCGTCTGGAGATTCCTAGCTCTGCAGCCCCATTCCTCTGGCTTTCCCCAGTCCAATGGTGTATGCTGGCCCTTGGAATGCCTCCCAGTATACGTACTGCTCCGGAATCTTCTAGACCTCTCAAAGGCTTTTCTCTTCCTTCTTCCAAAGGGTTTCTTGCCCTCTCTGTCCGTCCGGTTTGGCTTCTGCTTCTGATGAGCCTCCAGATGATGAAGATGATCAAGCTCAAGCCGCTTCTCTGTAGAATAAACTCTACCTTTATTCTGCTTAGATGAGTGCTCCTCCCTAACACAGCGCAGCTGTCCTGGATCAGGCCCTGCCCTTTGAGATGAGTGCTTAGGGATTACCTCATAGCCCTCCTGATTGAACACATGTTTCCCCACTTCAGCTCCTCTAATGGCTGTTGGAAACCTGGTGCATTCTGGGACTGGTAGTCTTTTATGGGAAAATTCTGTTTTCTTATTTCTACCAGAACTGACAGGTTGCTTGTTCAGAGTCACTTCACCTTTTCTATAGCTCCTTCCTGAGCTATGATAAGCTTCCTTATCACAACGTCCATTCGGCACCGCGGCTAGCTCTGCCCCAAATCAAGTGCAATCCTAAAGAACCAGGATCCAAATACTTTAAAGCTCTTATCCGGATAAAGGCGCTGAGAGAGATTCAGCAGCACTGTCCAGATGGCGTTGCTGAATATCTCTACAGATGGCCCTGGGACTATCAGTTTAGTGCAGTCTGTGAGAGGAGCTAGGGTGATGCAGCTCTTTTCCTGATAGTTGGATCAGAACAAGTTCTCCAGTGCGGTCAAGAACAGTTCTTCACAACCCTATGTCGGACCATCTAAATTGCAACCTTTCATCTTATTGATAGTTGTTTCTGAAAAGCCCAGGCATGAGGATAGAACAACTTCCCCATCAGATGCTTATAGCAGGTCATTTAGTAGAACAAAAATGCAATGTGTGCCCCGGCTAGGTACGGTCCTGCTCTTTTGGGCCCTTCCCTATTCAATATTTTTCTCTTTCACCTCCTGATTCAATCCCTTGACTGTAATCCTTACCTGTATACCTGTATGCTGCTGATGTTCAAATTCTCTTCATTGTCTGTTCACCCAACTCTGGCATCATTTCCCTTCAGTCCTGCTTAAAGTCTGTTAGTCACTGGTTCCAGAACGATCACCTAATCCTAAACGTAATAACGTGTGAATCAATCTGCTTTTCTTCCCTGAGACTCTCCCAGCCCATATCATGGCCTTCTCTCTTTTCTTTTCCTCTGTTTCACAATTCTTTCAAAAACCAGGGGTTTGTTCTTGACTCTTTCACTTTCCTTTTAGGACCAAATTAATGCTGTGTCTGTCCTGTTTTTTTACTCTGCCTTGTATCTGTGCTGCTTAGTCTGTCATCATCTTTTCTCAACACCAACTTCTTGTATGGCTATTGTAAAGCTCTTGTCTGGACTAGTCTTGCAGAATTCAAGGAAAGGAAATTAGCACGTATGGAAAATTTCTCCATAAACCTTATACCCGGTATTTGCTTTAAACTTTGTTCTGATACCTTTTCATCCTATTTTACTTTTCTTTTCAGAAAGAGAAGAAACTGCTTTCTTTCTGGGCCTCTTTTTTTTTTTTTTTTTCCTGTAGGCAGATTGTTTTTTTGGAACTTTGGAGAGGATCTGCCAAAACTTACTTATTTGAACTCTCATCTAAACATCTGTTTTCATGTGTAAAGCTAAAGGGCAGCTTAAAACATGCTGCCCAAAAAGTCAGCCATCTCTGAAAGCAGGAAGTTCGCAGCAGTAACTGGCAAGTACCAGAATAAACTGTTCTGTTTATCCATCTATTATTTTTCCTCCTCCTATTGGCTAATCTACAAAATGCTTGACTTCCCCTGTATAAGAAATTGAGGGGGTCTCAAATGTAATTCTTGCAAAAATTATTCTAAAAGACGATAATTTACTAGATGCAGTATAATTAACGCCTATGAATGTTAGTGCTGCTTTTCAGAAAGGAGATAAAACGTTTGCAGTCCAGATTAGATAATTACAAGAAAATGCAATATATAGATTTTTTTATAGTTTCTGATTAATTTATAGCAGTAAATTTATAATAGATGATGCAAAAGGCCAAACATGCTTCTTGTGAAATAGTACTCTCCAGTTAACTGCTTCTGTATCTTCCTTAGCGAGACCTTTGGTCAAACTAAAATTCCACATTACTTGAAATAGAAGTAGGGCCAGTCCAGGGGTATATGACACCCTAGTTGAACCTTCAACTGTGCAGCTCCCCCCCCTTTCATAGGGGTGTTTCAAGGCCCTCCCCCCTTCACTACCAGCACCTCCCATCTTCTGTTCCTGCACATTGCTGCTGCTGCTACTGTTCTTCACCTGGCTAGCACCATGAAAGCGACCTTTAGCTGATATGCGCCCTCAACACCCGATCCCTCCAAACTTCCTTATCATCCTGCTAGACAGTCAAGACTAGTAGGTTATGCTCCCTTGCCAGGAGGTGGAGAGATACTTGAGCATCATTCAGGGATGTCATCAGGAGTATAACCACTATTGGAGCACTGAGAGAAGCCAGTGATTGCCTGTCTCCATCTGGTTGCAAAGTATATGTGAACTGGTGTAGCAGTGCTGATAGGCTCGCCTCTCCATGCCCACACCATGGTGCAGAGGCCTTGGAATGAGCCTGGTAGAGCTCTTCAGAGTTCTGAGTGAAGGTACAACTTTGACTCTTGAGCTGATAGCCACTGAAGATCCAGTGCTGTGTTCCACGAGTTATGAGTGTCTGGTGGACTGAGGAGCAGCAACTGGACCCCATGGTGCCCTAGAGGGGGCTGGTAAGTTGAGCCCAGCTCTCTCTTCCCTCCTATTGTTTGTTCCCCCTTTCATCCTTGGATCTCTTTGGCTCCAAATTGATTATCTTCTTTTACTAACCTTTTTTTCAGATTTTTTTTTTTTGCCCTGATTTGGGTTTCCCTGACAGGTGCTGGGTTTTCCGATTTATTTATTTTCTTGGGTTGCACTAAATTTTCAATGGGCTTTTCTCAGTTGTTTTATGCGGTTTTTATTTTTTTTAACCTTAACTACATGGAGCAGGGCAAGCATGCCATGCGTCCACACCTGTGCTCAGTGAGGCACATGCAAGCTGAGCTCTCTAGCAGGCTCTGTTTGCCTCATTGTGATGTAGATGTAAGGACCCAGGATTTTTCAGTATTGGGCCCCCTGTAGGAGCCCTAGTGCTCAATGCCTATGTTGGGGCCACCTCCTTGTTGCCTTCTATGCTGCATAAGCCACTGAGTAGGCAACACGTGTTGGGGACTTCTGGGGGGAGGCACCTCAGAGGCTCCCCATTCTCCTGCCAGTGAGGTCCTATGGGCCCTTTGGAGCCACAGGAAAGCTGCTCACTTAGTGGAGATAAACAGTTACTGAAAAAACTTCTGGGCTATCTTCAGTCATGCCTGGCTCCTGACCTCCACTCCATGGGGGAATCTGGGCCTTCAGATGACGTTGCCATGGCTATTTTTGGGGGCTATACACCCCTTCCTCACCCATTCACCTAAGCACTCCTCCAGGAGCCTGGCCTTATGCCCTGTGGGAGTGAGCTGGGTGGTGGAAGAGCATTGCCTCATGTTGAGGTGAGGTGTAGGAAGAAGAAGAACTCCCCCCCCCCCACCCCCAGAGAGTGAGGGACCATCTGTGGTCTGTCTTTTCCACCAGGGGGATTTTCCTGTGTTGATTCAGGATGTCATGATTGCTTACATAAAGGCAGTATATAAGACTAAATAATACAGAAACCATTATGGCATTAGGGCTTGAAGAACCTGATCCCGACCCACTGTCTTAGGGAAATCCCATCTTGGAGAGCATCAGATGCCTGTCGTTTTTTTTCTTGCTGCCAGAGACTTTCGAGAAGCTTTTAGTCGCCCAGTGGGAGCATCCAAAGTTGTCCCTCAAGAGGCCAAAGGCCCAAGCTCTTTTGTATATGCTTCTTCAGCCCAAAGAGTTGATCCAATTTGACCTGTCATGTGTGGCTGTCTTGGTCACGCTGGTGACTAAGTGCACGATTGTTTCAGTAGAAGGTGGTGTGGCACTATGGGAGGCCCATGATAGAGTGGAAATGCTCCTGAATAATGTTTTCACAGCTTCATATTTGGGCTCCCAGAAAGCTCTGTGTGCTGGTCTCATGGCCAGAGCACTTCTGTTTTGGATTCATCAATTGCTGTATAGCCCAGAAGTGGCTCGACTGGAATCAGGGCCTGTGGTTGTGTTGGACACCTTGTATGTTCTGATCCGGGAGTCCTCAAAATCTGACTGCAGTAGTAATAGCCAGGTGATGTCTTTGGCTGTGCAACTAGTGGGCAGATGTGGCCTCCAAATTGCATCTCAGCAAGCTACCCTTTTAGGGCAACCTGCTATTTGGCGAGAATCTGGTGAAATTGAATAAAGGACCTGAGTGAGACCTGTCTTCAAAGGTTTTTGGAAGAGAGACCTGCAGGTGCTCATTGAGTGGCTGAATGGAATTCTTGGGGAGTCTGGAGAAGTCCAAAGGCCCAAAGTCAGCCCATTCCCCCTATGGATCTCGACACAGAAAAGACCAGCCTTTTTTTTTTGGGGGGGGGGGGCATTGGCATTGGGACTACAACTTGGCTGCTTGCAGAGCCAGCTAATTCTTACAGTGAGATCTGGCAAGTCCATTCTGGGTGACTCTGGTATTTTCTCTTGAAATTGACCCAGTCGCTTCGTACCAGTGGGTGCTAGAGGTTGTGGATCAAGGCTACACATTGGAGTTTGCAGTCTCTCTCAGAGATGCCTTTGTGGAATCTTCCTATGGCTCACTCATGTGGTTGGCAGTTGCAGACATGCTGCAACACCTCCTACAGTATTCCATCTACTTTATCGTACCCAAGAAAGAAGGACACTTTTATCTCATCCTCTACCTGAAGGCGGTCAATATGAAACTAGAGTTCCTCATTTGCAGATGGAGACCATCTGCTCTCTCATCATGTCCGTACATCAGGGAGTTTCTCACCTCTCTGGATCTGGTCGAGGCCTACTTCCATATTCCTAACAGGGCCCACCATCAGTGATTCCTCCACTTTTGTGTCCTGGGCAAAGATTTCCAGTTCATGATTTTGACCTTTGGCTTAGCCATGGCTGCCCATACATTTCATGACGGTGATAGTGGTGGCCTTCCTGCGCAGGCAGGAGATATGGGTACACCCTTACTGGGATGACTGTCTCATATAGTTGGATTCATTGGAGCACTCCAGGGAGGACACAACCCTGATGATTCAGTGGCTGGCGCATTTGAGGCTGGTGATCTATTATTCAAAGAGAAACCTCAATCCCTTGCAGGAGTCTGGAGTATTTGGGGGTGGATGTCAACTTTACAAGGTCATGTTTTCCTCTATGATGGAGAGCATGATCAAGCTACTGACCCAACTGACGGAGTTTTGTCAACCATATGCTCCTGGGCAGATGTCCTTCGTGTTGACTTTGGAGTTGGTCCTGTGGGCAAGATGCATGTGTCCACTTCAGAAGCACCTTCTGCCACTATGGTCTCCATACTTGCAGTTCTTCATGCAAGCTCTTCCCCTTCCAAGGGACTGGAACAGTTGGACGTGATGGTGGGAAATCCACCATCTGATGGGTGGTGTGCCCCTAGAAGCTCTGGATTGGGTGGTGATGACTGATGCCAGCCTGAGGGGCTGGGTGGCTCACTGCCTAGGTCAGATGAGAAAGGAGGCTTGGTCCTCTCAGGAAGTCACCTGCCCTATCAACCGGCTGGAAGCCAGGATGATCAGTCTAGACCTAGGGGGGTTTCAGCCCTTATTGGAAGGCAAAGTGATCTGGGTCTTCTCCAACAATGCCACAACAATGGCCTATGTTAACAAGCAAGGAGGGAACTGGAGTGACTCTTGAGGTGGCTACTTTGTGAAGCTGGGCAGAGGAGCACCTGGTGGCTCTGTTTGAGACTCACTCAGTGGGTGTCGGCAACATACAGGAAGATGTTCTCAGTCAGAACACAGTGGTTCCTAGGAAATGGGAGCTGAGTCTCCATGTGTTGAAGCTCATAATGTGGAGATGGGGGCTCCCAGTGTTCGATCTCATGACATATGATGTTGAGAAGGTGAGCAGCTTCTTCAGTTGCAACAGGGACCCACAAAAGACCTGTGAAACTGTTTTAAATAGGTGTTAAAGCCAAGTGATAAGCACAGGTCAGAACGCTGTAGCAATCCAGCCTTTTCTAGGTGTTCTTTGCTCCCCACCCACACCAGGCATAATCTTAGCTTATTAAACTTATTAAAGGGGAAGAGGTGGTCAAATTCACTTCAGATTCAGCTGGTTACTCTCACCAGGAATAGATTGATTAATCTTGAGGTGAACTAAGTCCCTTAAACTTGTTAGGTACAGTTGTATCAGTATAAGTATCCCCAGGAACTTTAAGTAAGCAGACAACTTAAATATCTAAACAAAACCTTAAAACAAATATGGAGACAGCTGTTAGCAGGGAGATGGGGGATATCCAGTTTTTTTGCATTGAATGTCAAGTGTATGATTTTCTCCCAGATGGTGAGAGATCTTACATTTGCACTAGGTGCAAGGAGCTCTTTGCCCTCAGGGAACAAGTCCGACCTCTGGAGGCTAGAATGGCAGACTTGGAGGACATAAGGAAGACAGCGGGGTATATAGATGAGACCTACAGAGACTTAGTTCTAAAGTCCTACCTCCAGTCTGGCAACCTCTCAGTTGTCATAGAGAAGAGGGGGTCCTGTGAAAGAAGAGCATCACCTTGGTGTGGCAGGAAGTGATCTTGTAGCTAGGATCTGTCCCCCTGGTTGTGATAAACCCTCTCGCACTGAGGTTTCTCCAGGGTCATGTGCCCATGAGGGAAGGGTTAGGACAGCCGTTATAGTTAGCAATTCGATTAGGCGGCATGTAGACAGCTGGGTGGCTGGTAGACATGAGGATCACCTGCTAACTTGACTGCCTGGTGAATAGAGATGGCTGAGGGGAGATTATGATATAGATTAATGAATGGAATGGGTAATTGTAAATCGGTTGTTTATGTCATCAAAAAGTAGAAAAACTAGAGGACACACAATGAAGCTACAATGCAACCTATTTAAGACTAATAAAAGAAAATATTTTTTCACTCAACACGCAATCAAACTTTAGAATTCGTTACAGGAAGATGTAATAAAAACTGTCAGTGTAGCTGGGTTTAAAAAGGTTTGGACAAGTTCCTGGAGGAAAAGTCCTAAACCATTAAAGAGAACCCGGGAAATCCACTGCTTTCCCCAGGACAAGCACTGTGGAACTTGTTTGCCTCTTTGTTAACCTGCCATGTACTTGTGGCTTCGATTAACCACTGTTTGAAACAAGATACTGGGCTTGATGGACCTTGGTCTGGCCCAGTAAGGCATTTCTTATGTTCTTATGGCTGGGAAGTGGGTTCTGGAGGGAGTCAAAGCTCACTTGACTAGGTTGCATGCCTACTCTTGGGCTGAGTCTGCCTTGATGTCCCCAGAGGACATTTGTAAGGTGGCTAGTGGTCTTTCTTGAGTACATTTGATGAAGCACTACAAGTTGTATGTGGGAGCTGATGGTGCTTTTGGCAAGGATGTTCTGACCAGAGAGTTGTTTTCCTCTCACCCAGTGTCCTGACTTCTTGGGTACATCCCATTTATCTGGTCTGGTCTAGGAAGCTGATAAGAGAAGAGAAATGTTAATTTCCTTTCCTTGAATCCTGCTTGTGCAGTTCAGGACCTGCCCTGTATAAGTTTACTGTGGGTTTAGGGATTTCTATTGCTTTTGCATTCATATTGGTTGCAGAATCTGACCAGCTGTAAGTTATGGTAAGACAGTCAAATTCTGAGTTCATTGTTTGAATTGTTGACTGTTTTGTGCTAACTGTTTTGGAGTTTCTCTCTGAGTTGTTCATTTTTGCCTACTGCTTGGGAAGATACTGGCTTCTTTCAGTGCTGCACCAATGGCAGGGAATGGAAATTATCAGTCATGATTAAAATTTCTCCTTCCTTATCATCCTGCTAGACTAGTCCAGACTAGTGGGTTAAGCTTCCTTGAAAACAGGTAGAGGCAGACTTCATCATCTTTCAATGATTTAATCAGGAGGTATAACCACTGGTGCAGGACTGAAAGAAGCCAGTAATTGTCTATGTCCAACAGATGTAAAGGTGTGTGTGAACTGGTGCAGCAGGTTTGATCAGCCCGGCTCTCCTCGACAACACCAAAGTGCAATAACTTTGGATGGAGCCTGGTAGGACTCTTTGGTGCTCTAAATGAAGGTATGCCTTTAACACTTGAACTGACAACCTCCCAGAAATATGGAGAACAAAAGATTAGCTGGTTCCTCTGCAACAAGAGCATATGTACCCTCTTCTAAGGATCCAGCTCCAAGGTCGATATCATGGACCCAAGGAGTCTCAGGCCCATGAAGCTGACCAAGTATCGCATGTCTGAGTCAGCTGGGACTTCAGCAGACTCTCTGTCATGAGGAAGCTTGACTCAGAAGTATATGGAATCAATCCACCAGATACTTGAAATTCTGGAGAGAATCATGCTGCTCTTAGGACAGACTGTCACCAACCCCAGCCAGAACTCACCAGGTCTATCTCGTCTTGGGCCTTTACCAAAGAAACTAAACAGGCCAACCCGACAACCAGGTTTGGGCATCCCGGGCTCTCTGCATGCTGGAAAAGGCTGCTACCACTATTGGAAAAGATGTGAAGAGCAACATCTAAGTCAGGGAAGGCCCGGAACTTAAGAGGCAGCCTAGAACAAAGAAATGGAGAAACAGCTAATGCTGTTCATAGTGGGAATGTGACAGATGCTATGGCAAGGTCCAGGAGGTGAGGAACACCCCCTATCTGACACATGCAATGACAGATCTGAAGGACAGCATTCGAAGATGAGAGTCTGCCAAGACATATCAGAAGGAGTCTCCTTTCCTGGGTGTTCATGTATCAGGGATAATGTCCCTGGCCCTGCAGTGGAGGGCACTGGAAAAATAACCTGAAGAGCTTCCACAAATGTTACCGCATGAGTGGAGAGCTGAGAGAGAATACCAGGGAGACCTTCATAAACACTACCGTAATTCAAATATTGTGCACCACAACTCCCAGACTAGTCTGAACGAGAAACTTTAGGGACAGAAGTCTGGTCCTCGAGCCCCCATGTATGGGGCTACTAAGCAGCTAGTCTGTGAACACAGCCCGTGAGCTGTTTAAGGAGCTGCAGTGCAAGTCAGATGGCAAATAGGGCTCCCAAGAGTAACAGACATGTGGCTAGTACTACCTTGCCATGCCCCATCTCTTTCTGACCCAGGCCCCCACCTGAGATGGCTGCAGTGCTCACCAGTGGGGAAAAAAGAAGGAAGGCGTGTAAGGACTCACAGGAATGGCATCTGGCCCCCCAGGCACTAAGAAAAAAATGTGTGCCAGGCTTTGCAACCATAATGGGGGAGAAAAGCATGAGATTTTAAAACAAACAAACAGCAACAACAACAACAACAAAAAATATATATGTATGTGTGTATATGTATATATATGTATGTATATGTATGTGTGTGTATATGTATGTATATGTATGTATGTATGTATGTGTATATATATATTTTGTGATGATGAGAGCTGTGCTGAGCCGATGGAAACAGAAGAAAACAGTGAATATGCCTTTAAGGTGAGAGACAGGCAAGGTATTCACAGGGTTCAGACTGCAGGCAAAGGAAAGAAGCACGTAGTTGCTGAAGCCAAGCCACACCCAAGCTCTAATGTAAGTGCAAGCTTGGAGGGTAATGATGATCACCTGTGCAGAGACAGAGGAGTGTTAGTTAGGAAACAGCTTTATAAGCCCTGTTCAGAGGAGAGGAAGAGGAGAAGTGGGAAGTTTGACTTCGAGTTGGAGAACGGCTCCAGCAAGAAAGGAAGCAGCAACAGAGGAAGCAGTCCTTGTAAGAGTGGTACTCTTAATTCAGAAATCAGCAGATGGGTGGCTGGGAGAGTTGCTGACAACGAGGAACAGATTGCAGTGCAGAGTGTTCGTGAACCAGCTCAGAGAATTCAAGCTGCCAGAAGGTGGGTGAATATGGTTACAACTGGAAGTGACCAGAACCCAGCCGAGGGCAGAGAACCAGAGTTGAACACGATTGAAGCATTGAGGCAATTGATCCAGGGAAAGAAGCCCCACTCTCAAGGTACAAATATTCCATATCAGGGAGAGCAGCTGTGGAAGGAAATTCAGAAGTTCCTACAGAACAGTAAGCTTGAAGGAGTTAATGAAAACCCAGAGACAGACCAGCATTTCGTAGCACAGGAAGAAATGCAAATTGACTCTTTTGGGCAGGATTCTGTTACTGAGGAGTCTCCTATGGACTGTTCTTTGTGTAAGAAGGAAGTTTGAAAGTTGGTGATAAAACGTGTTAAGAGGAGAAGCTTTTGAGAAGCAGGGTTTTACCTAGCCATGTGAATGCCAGGAACAACTTCTAAGGTAAAGAACCCTTGCTTATCCTAGAGTTTGATAACCAAAGCAGCACATGATAAATGAAGAAATTTAGCTGTACTGGACGAACAAAAGAAGCTGTGATTTACTTGCTGAAATGTTTTTGCTGAAAACGGCTGCACATGTTTAAAGGTTCTTTCAGTTTCTTCCGTTCCAGTTGCATATGTTTCCTGTTATTATTTATTTGGAGAATAATCCTTATGTCTGCGTTGAACCTTAGTGCTTATGGGAACCTAAATAAAAATTCTTGTTTTGCCTTAAAAACTAACAGTCTCACACTACTTTGTCTTTGAGTAAAAGAATCAACTACAAGTCCCAGAGTTCCCTGCTGGAGACAAGGATAGTAACTCTTTATTTAAGGAAAAACATTGGCAGCCCTATGCCTGTAAACCTTTGGCCCAGGTGAGGGTCACAACAGTACGTATGTATACATACATACATACATACAGATATAGATATAGATATATAGATACGATATAGATATATTATATACCACATGACTTGGGCTTTATTGGGAAACCTGAGTAGGGAAACCTGAGAGGTCCAGCTATCGGTTAAGGCCTGTCTTGTAAATTTAAGCATTTTTATTAAAAGCAGCAAAGAGCCAAATGTCTCCTCCCCCGATAGAAATCAATTGGGGAAAAAGAATAATGTAAAAAAAATTGGAAAAATACAGGGAATGCAGATAAGGACAGCAGGAGGGAAGGGAGGGGGGTCTGAGCCCAACATACTGGTCCTCTTTAAGGGACCATGCGGCTGTCCTCCTTTTTGGCCCACTGAGCATTAGGAACCTGTGGGAAAATGACTCTGAATCCTGGGTGACTGTCAGGTCAAGAGTTAAGGGTGTATCCTCTCTCCGGACACTTGTGTCCATCAGGACTCAATCCTAAGGCTATTACACCATAGTGAGGCCTGACTCTCCTGGTCCAATCTGCACTGCTGCACCAGTCCACACACCTTGCCCTGCTGGAGGCAGAAACTACTGGCTTCTCTTGATGCTGCACCAGAGGATATACCAAATGAATATATTACTGAAAGTTGCTCAAGTCTGCCTGCACCTGCTGACAAAAGAGCATAGTCCACTTGTCTAGACTGGTCAGCAGGATGATAAGGAAATGGCATTTCAGAGAACTGACAGAAGGAGGATAACTAATGATAACACTGATACTAGGGCAGTGATGGCTAACCTTTTTGAGCCCGAGTGCCCAAACTGCCGCACAAAACCAAAGAATTTCCTCAAAGTGCCAGCACGTCAATTTGCATAAATATTTGCATAATGCTAACATACACTAACTTTTAGTAAACATGTCTCTTAATGAGTGTATGGATAAAGACAGACTAAAAGATTTCTACATTACTATAATCCAGTGCCAACCGCCAGGCACATTAGGAACTACTACAAACACTGCCCATTTAGAACCAATAGCAAACCCGCCGTATCCTAACAGCACTACCAGGACTCACAAAGCACCACACCATACCTATCAAAAGGCAACACTGCAAATATTAAACCAATACATTTCAGACAATAACAATACATGACCTACTGGGGAAAGAGAACAAGTGGCAATGTCAAAAAGGAATTACATAAACAGAATACCTCAGCTCAGTTGCAATTGCTCCAGCCACTTTCTTCTGGTTTCTTCATGTTTTCTGCTAACTCTCCATCATCTGCTGTCCATTTGTCCTTTCTTCTCTCTTCTAGTTTTTTTTCCATTCTCTCTCTCTACATCCGCTTTAACATACTAATCTTTCTCCTTTTGCTCTTTCCTCATTCCTATTTCATCCACTCAAATTTTACCCCTCCATCCTCAATCCCCACTTACTCTCCCAATACCCGGCCAATTGTAGATTTTTTATCCCTCCCACACAAAATATTTTTCCCCTCTCCATTTTACTCTCCCAGCCCCATCCCATTCTAATCCTCCCCCAACATCAGCTCCCTTCTAGTTCCAGCCTCACCCAGCATCCATTCCCTTCTAGTCCCTGCATCAGCCCATTTCCAGTCCTAGCAACCCCCCAACCCAATACCAGTCCTAGCCCCCCCCATCAACTCACTTCCAGCCCTAAACCCCCATCACCCCATTTCCAGACAGCCCCCATCAGCCCACAGCCCATTAGCAGTCCTACCCCCCCAGCCCATTAGCAGTCCTACCCCCCCCGCCCGCCGCCCGCCCATTAGCAGTCCTAACCGCCCCGCCCATTAGCAGTCCTAACACCCCCCTCCTGCCCATTAGCAGTCCTAACACCCCCTCCTGCCCATTAGCAGTCCTAACCCCCCGCCCGCCCGCCCATTTGCAGTCCTAACCCCCCCATACCATTAGCAGTGCTTTACACCCCCCGCCCCGCCCATTAGCAGTCCTAACACCCCCCCTCCTGCCCATTAGCAGTCCTAACACCCCCCCTCCTCCTGCCCATTAGCAGTCCTAACCCCCCCTCCTGCCCATTAGCAGTCCTAACCCTCTCCCCCTGCCCATTAGCAGTCCTAACCCTCCCCCCCCTGCGCATTAGCAGTCCTAACCCCCCGCCCCGCCCATTAGCAGTCCTAACACCCCCCCTCCTGCCCATTAGCAGTCCTAACACCCCCCTCCTCCTGCCCATTAGCAGTGCTAACCCCCCCCTCCTGCCCATTAGCAGTCCTAACCCTCCCCCCCTGCCCATTAGCAGTCCTAACCCCCCTCCTGCCCATTAGCTGTCCTAACCCCCCGCCCGCCCATTAGCAGTCCTTACCCCCCCCTCCTGCCCATTAGCAGTCCTAACCCCCCCTGCCCATTAGCAGTCCTAACACCCCCCCCTCCTGCCCATTAGCAGTCCTAACACCCCCCCCTCCTGCCCATTAGCAGTACTAACCCCCCCCGCCCATTAGCAGTCCTAACCCCCCCCCCCTCCTCCTGCCCATTAGCAGTCCTAACACCCCCCCCCCGGCAAATTTTTAAAAAAAAAAAGCAGGCTCTGGCTGCTGCCGCGGCAGATTACAATGTCCCGCGGGGCCCCCTCCGCCCGCTAAGCCCCTCTGCAAGGGCTTTCAGATTCGCGAGGGAGAGCGTCTCCCTCGCGTCTCTGTTAAGCCCGCAGGGGCTAATGGGAAATTTCCCATCAGTCCCTCGCGTCTAAAGGGGCTGATGGGAAATTTCCCATTAGCCCCTGCGGGCTTAACAGAGACGCAAGGGAGACGCTCTCCCTCGCGAATCTGAAAGCTCTTGCAGAGGGGCTTAGCGGGCGGAGGGGGCCCCGCGGGACGCTGCATTCTGCCCTTGCCGCGTCCGCGGCAGCAGTCAGAGACAGCTTTTTTCTTTTTTTTGCGGACCTATGGCCCGCGTGCCAGCTGCAAGGCCTTCGCGTGCCACAGGTTCGCCATCGCTGTACTAGGGTATATCTCAATGATAGGATTGATCAGATTGGTGGAGCTATGGTGCTGTGTGCTGAAGAGAACACTGAGCGAGAAATAAAAGTTCTGGAGGAAAAAAATATACTGTAGAATCTTTATGGATATGGGAAGTCAGAAGCAGTGGGGATGTACTACTTCCTATCTGTCTGACCAGAATGAACGGACAAATCATGAAATACTAACAAATTAGGGAAGCTAGCAAACTTGGCAACACAGTAATAATGGGTGATTTCAGTTATCCCAGCATCAACAGTGTTAATATCACATCAGAGCATGCAAGGAAGATGAAGTTTCTAGATGAAAGAAATAACTACCTGATAGGGAGGAGTGACCTAGAGGTTAGGACATGGTACTTCAGGCCAGAGGGCTAGGGGTTCAAGTCTCACCTGGGGCAGCAATCTCAGGCCGGAGGGACTGGGGTTTCTAGTCCTATAGGCACTCCACTTAACCCTCAGTTGCCTCAGGCACACATAGATTGTGAGTCCTTTGGGGACAAGGGAATGTATCCAGTACCTGCTTGTAGTAATTGCATAATGTAAAATTGCTTTGATTGAAGGATAAGGCAGTATAGAAAACTGGTTAAATAAATAAAACTCAAAATCAAGTGTGAGAAGTGATGGTGTTGGGTCCACTTGGCAATAGTGATCTTAATATTAATATACAGTATGTGATTTAATAAATGGCAGCAAAGAAAACTAACAGAATATTAGGAATTATATGGAAGGAATAGAGAATAATACAAAGGATATCATGATGGCATGTATCGCGTCATAATACAAATGCATAAGAACATAAGAAATGCCATACTGGGTCAGACCAAAGGTCCATCAAGCCCAGTATCCTGTTTCCAACAGTGGCCAGTCCAGGTCACAAGTACCTGTCAGGTACTTGAGCATTGCGTGCGGTTCTAGTCACGGCATCTAAAAAAATAAAAAAATAGCAACCAAAATGATAAAAGGGATCAAGGATACCCCAATATGTTTTGGGTAGGTATGATAGATTTTGGTAAAATAATGAGTGGGTGGAATGAGAAAATGTCAATCAGTTGTTGATGCCTTCGAAAAGTACAAAAGTAGGGGGACATGCAATGAAACTACAAAGTAGTATGTTTAAAATTATTTGGAAAAAAATATTGTTTTCACTGAATGCATAATTAAGCCCTGATATTCATTGCTGGAGAATATAGTAAAAGTGTAGCTGGGTTTAAACAAGGTTTGGATAAGTTCCCAGGGAAAAAGTCCATAAACTATTGTTAAAGTGGACTGGGGGAAATCCACCACTTCTCCCTGGGCAAAGTAGCATGGAATCTGTCTATTCTTTTGGAATCCTGCCAGGTACTTGTGACCTGGGTTGGCCACTGTTGGAAACAGAATACTGGGTTTGATGAACCTTTTTGGTCTGATTTCAATATAGCAAATCTTATATTCGTAAGCTGCATGAGAAACAGACATATTACATAGTAACATAGTATATGATGGCTAATAAAGACCAGTATGGTCCATTTAGTCTGCCCAGCAAGATGGCAAGCGTAGGTGCAGTTGCTGCTCCATGCAGGTTACCCCTCCCCATGCCTTTGTTTAGGGGTGTACCCACCACTCTCTGTAGGTCACCCCTATTTATTGAGATATGAGATTAGTTTTGTTTGTTTTGATTTTATCTTGTTGCTATAAAGGGATCCGCTGTGTCTGTCCCATGCTATTTGAATTCTGTCACTGTATTTGCCCCCAATACTGCCATTGGGAGGGCATTCCAATCATCCACCACCCTGTCAGTGAAAAAGTATTTCCTTTCAATTTACCCCCTTGCAGCTTCACGTTATGCTCTCTAGTTTTACAGCTTCCCCGTCTTTGGAAGAGTTTTGTTTGTTCATTAATTCTCTTTAGGTAAGAACATAAGGACATAAGATATGCCATACTGGGTCAGACCAAGGTCCATCAAGCCCAGTATCCTGTTTCTAGCAGTGGCCAATCTAGGTCATACGTACCTAGCAGTATCCCCAAAAGACACAGGTTCCACAATGCTTGTATTGGGTCAAGCATTGATATCCTGGGTGCCTTTCTAATAATGGTTTATGGACCTTTGTATTTAAAGATCTGAATCATATCTCCCCTGTCCCTCCTCTCCTCCAAAGTGTACATCTTTAGATATTCAAGTCTCTTCTCATACGTCTTCTGATGCAAGCTCCAAATCATTTTGGTCGCCTTCCTCTGAACCGTTTCCAGCCTTTTTATATCCTTTTGTGAGATACGATCTCCAGAACTGAACACTCTATTCCAAGTATTGGTGCTGAAATTCTCAGTTATTATTGTCTCCAATGCAGGTTAAGTATCGGTCCACGATTTTTACTCTGCACAATTCTTGCAGCACAATCTAGTGCGGATTGGATACAGTTTACTGATAACAGCTTAGAATCTCTTCTGTGCTGCTAGTACAGTTCCAAACAATATTCTTCTACATTGTCTGTTCTTCATATTTCCTCTCAACAGTCAGCAACCAAACCTCTAATGTCTACTCCAGTTATGATGGTAGCAAACAGTATTTGACAAACTCCAGGCGCCAGGTCGTCATGGTGATTGAAATCAGACCTGGAGCCTGGGGCTCAGAACACATGGCCAGTACTGACACTGTTTGCCTGTGGGAGTTGGGATCCTCTCAAGCAGAAGTACTGGTGTGTCTGACCAGACATAATTAAGAAAAAAAGGGGTAAGAGACGAGGAGGATGGGGAGGGCAGCAGACAATTGACAGAATTTAAATGGAGTGTATTTTTTAAAAATAATAAATGGTGGGAAGAAGGGCAGGAAGTGAGTGCAAGGAGAGAAGAGAAACAGAGTTGGGGGAGGGGGAGGGGGACAGCAAGACAGGGGTTGGAGCATGGGAGGGAAGAGTGCAAAGAGTTGGAGGGTGAAGAGATGAAGATATGTGATGTAAAGGGCACAATGTGTGTGCGCACTAAAGACAGACAGACACACACACACACACACACACACACTTTTTATTAAGCGTTTTTCCCATAGAATATGAGAAAATAGTTGTAGTAAATCAGGCCCTAAAATCTAAAAAAGTAACTGCGATAACAACACCATTTTGGGGAGCAGTGGCATGTACTGTGATCTAGGTTTTGGTGGTTGGCTCCTTCTCTGTTTGATTCACTACCCCTTTCATAGTAACCACATTCAGTCCTACAAAAAATGTTTAATGAGTTTGAGGTGTTGCAAGGATTAGACAAATGCACCGCTTAAACAGTGCAGTGCAACACCATCTCAAACAACTTGTGTAACTCCTGTGCAGAGAGACATTCTCTATTGTCAAGACCCTATAGTTTCTTTCATGTTCAAAGCCAGAAGCTGTATACTCATTGCCACCACCTTCTTCCCCAGACTCCAGTATTTCATAAGGTGAGCTGGAGAAGCTCTTAGATCTGGAATTAAGCCCATCTGAGTCTAGTCTATATGCAAAGGAATATTCTACAGGAACACCTACTGATCTGTCCTTGTATTCAGTGAGAAATGAGTTTTATGAAGACCTCTTTCACCCCAGTTTGTTCAACCAGTGTCAAGAAAGGTACACTTCCTGCTAGAATCACAGGCAGATGTTTTTGGACTTGTAAGGGTATATCTACTAAACCACGGGAGCCTTTTGCAGCTATTGCAGTGTAATAGCAGCAAAAGGGCCACAGTATCTCCAGGAGGCGTTTCCAGCTAATCTCTGCAGATACCATGGACTGTTTGCCCTTACCTCGGAGGCTCACGATCTCTGCATCAGCTGGTAGCATGAGAAGTTCCAAGGTGCCTGCCAAGGTAGGGATTATATGCTCTCAGTTGCTTCCCTGGTGATAGCATGTGTTTGCCATCGAGGCAGATATTCAGGGCCTCAGTGGACATGAGGCCACTGGGCAGAGGAGCATCTAGTTATCCTGATTGCAGTGCAAGTCGCAAGCTTTGACAACCTGTAGGCTGTCTTTCTACATTGGAACCGCATGGGTCCGGGTGAAGTGTGAGTTTCACTCTCCTGCATGTGACCCCATAGTATGAAGATGGGGCTTTCCAGTGCTTTACTTGGATGCCAATAGCTGGAGCTATTACAACTGCGAGGACGTTCCATGGATGGTTGGCTTGGTTGTTCTGCTTCAGGTGTGGCCTTGAAAAGGATGCTGTTTTGTCTCCCTACCTGGCTTTTGTTGTACTGCCTTCTACACAAACTTCAGGCCCATCCAGACCTGGGGATACTAGTGGTCCTGAGTGGGCCTTACAGACTAGCATACATGCATTCTTGATCCAGGGGTTGTGTCCCTCTATCTCTTGCTACCCCAAGGGATGAACCTACCATTGGGGGGGGGGGGGCTCCTAGTAATATAGATGCCCTGCCCCTCTTTGCTTATGACCTGGCTCCTGTGGTGCATTTGCTTCAAGAATTACTTCTCTGGCGTGGTAGTAGCCTCCCTGCTTATGGTCCAGTGGGCCTCTATGTCCTTAGTGCTATCGGAGCCCTTTTGGGAAGTCCAGCCTGGGCCAGGGTTTGGCCCTGTATTCTCAAGGTTTGGGGTACAGCCCTGTAGTGCTACAAATCTCATGGAAGGGTTCCTTGGCAGTGCACCTAGGTATTGCCTGCTTGCTTAGGAGTGAAGCAGTTCTATCTGCCTGGGTGTTCGGTTATGCCTCAATGGGTCTCTGAGGTTGAGGTCACTAAAGTCCTTCTTTGGGCTTGGGTGTAAGGCCTCTCTAGAGGGTTGATACCTTATGGTGGTTATTTGGGGACTCCAGCATCCAAAGGGTGGTATCCTTTCTGAAGCATTTTTCTTGCAGAGAACTATTCTGGCCTTTGATGATATTTTGCACTTTGAGGCTATGCCGTACTCCTTTCAAGGATGCTGCCCCCTTTTTCATCATGACCAGACTATTTTCCTTCCTTCCTTCCTTTCCAGAGAAGGATCATCGAAAGGACCCCTTGCTGCATCTGCTGGATGTGCAGGGGGTGTTGCGTGGTTACATGATATTTGTTAATTCCTCCGTCTGGCTGGATCCTTTCTTGATCTCATCAGTGGTTTGAGGAAACATCTGATCGAGGGCAATTCTCTGTCTTCTGCTGGCTTAAGGAGGCCATATGGATCAATATGCATTCCATCCAGTGAGCATGTGCTGGAATAGAATTAGAACCCACTTCATTGGGCACAGGCTTCCAAGGTGGAGTCTGCTGTAGTATTTCCAGGAGACGTTTCTAAAGAGGCTTCCTGGTCTTCGGTGAATCCCTTTTTGAGGTCCTACAGGATGCTTGTGGGTGTTGATACAGTTGACACCTTTGATAGCTAGTCTGTCCAGAGCATTGCCATTCTCCCATCCTGGGTCCTGACGCTTGGGTACATCCCACCTCGTCTAGACTGGTCTAGCAGAATGATTAGGAAGGAGAAATTTTACATATTGATGATTTACTTTCCTTGAGTCCTGTTAGTCTAGATTGGGAAGCCCGCTGCCTATTTTGGTCGCACAGTCAGTAGCAATGCCTGGCTGTGTGTGTTAATGTTTTCTGAGTTTTGTCCGAGTTTCTCAGTTTTGCTTACTACTTTGGACATGTCTTACTGGCTTCTTTCAATGCTGTACCAATTGATATACCAGGTGATGACATCATTGAAAGTTGCTCAAGTCTGCTTCCGCCTTCTGGGAAGGAAGTGTAACCAATTGTCTGGACTGATGTAGCAAGATTCAAGGAAAGCAAATAATGTATGTAAAATGTATCCATTAATTTTTTTGTCAATTTTTAAATTGAATTTTCAAGAAACACAGCACCACAAAAATTCCCACCACAGTACCCATGGAATTATACATACTGTTAGTCACAGGGGATCGAAACACCCCCAACCCACTCAATGTGATTTGTATTAAATTAGTGGTTTCTTATTCTGCTAGAAAAGTCCAGATGAGTAGTTTATGCTTCCTTGCCAGGAGGTGGAGGCATGCTTGGGCAACTTTATTGAAGTCATCCCTTGATATGTGCTCTGGTGCAGCACTAAGTGAAGCCACTATTTTTTGCCCGCAGCAGGTGGCAAGATGTGTGGACTGGTGAGCAGTGCAGATAGGCCTGAATATCCTAGCCCACACAATAGTGTTGTAGTCACTGGGATTGAGGTCCAGTAAGGTCCAGTGTTGTTTGTAGCAGGGAACACCTTTGTTTCCTGAAACTGACACAGCTGCTTTGTGTCCAGTGCTGCTGCACATGGGTTCCTAGTGTTTGGTGGGCCTGAAGAGGAGTAGGAGGTCCCTATGGTCAGTGGGTTAGTAAGTTGGGCCCTGAACCCCTTTCCCTATTACTCGCCTTCTGTATGCTTTGTATTTTATCTGATTAGTTCCTTTTTTCTCCCTTTGTTTTCAATGGGCAGTAATTGTCTCTCTGCTGTTTTCAATAAAGCAGCTCCAAATTAAAGGAGGAAAGGCCTTTGTTCGGCAGCTATGCCTCTCAGGCCTGCTAGAGCATCTGGGACTTCCCTTATAAACAAACTGAGCACCCTAGGGATGGACCCTAAAGTTACTGCTTGGGTTAGAAATTGGTTGCGTGGGAGGCAACAAAGAGCACAGGTAAATGGAGCTCACTCTGAGGAGAGAAGGAAGTTACCAGCGATGTGCCTCAGGGATGCAAGGTCATGCATTCGGGCTGCAGCAATTCAAGGGAGCAATATAGTACAGGGGGTCAAGTACTTTTGTCCACTAAAGAAGAGCGGGACCTAGGTGTGGTTGTGTCTGATGATCTTAAGGTAGCTAAACAGGTAGAAAAGGCGACAGCAAAAGTTAGAAGAATGCTTAGGTGCATAGGGAGAGGAATGGCTAGCGGAAAAAAGGAGGTGATAGTGCCTCTGTATAAGTCTTTGGTACGACCTCATTTGGAGTATTGTGTGCAATTCTGTAGACCACACCTTCAAATGATATAAACAGGATAGAGTCGGTACAGAGGGTGGCTACTAAAATCATTATAAAGCATATGAGGACAGACTTAAGGATCTTAATATGTACACCTTAGAGAGGAAAGGCGGGATAGAGAAGATATGATTGAGACGTTTAAATACCTCTGTGGCATAAATGCACGGGGGAGAGCCTCTTTCGATTGAAACAAAGTTCTGCTACGAGGGGACATGGAATGATGGTGAAAGGGGATAGATTCATGAGTGATTTGCGGAAATATTTCTTTACGGAAAGAGTGGTAGATCCGTGGAATAGTCTCCTAGTGGAGGTGGTAGAGATGAGGACAGTATCTGAATTCAAAAAAGCATGGGACAGAGGCATGCGAGTTTCACAGGGGAAGTAACAAGATGGCGGCAGAATTTCACCGGCTGTGAGCTGTGTTTTCTGAGGTCCGCTGGTGTTTGAGGAGTCCCCCTTGCTGTTGCAATATGGGGCAGAGAAAACGGTAGCAGGCTCCCTTACCTCCTACGGACCTGCCGAGCTCCTCGGGACAGCGAGTACTGAGTGAGTGTGGCTTTGTGGTCAGCGTTGGAGCGGCGTCTTCGGCGGGGGCGGCAGGAGGAGTGTCGCCCCTGAGCACGTCGGGTGTCTGGCTCTCTCCGGAGCAGCGCACCCCCCCTCCCCCCCACCGTGATCAGGAAGTTTGGCCTCAGCTGGAGCTGCACTGCCCATGGGGGTGACGGTGAGCACTCCTTTGAGGCAGAGCACAGGAGGAGTTCTGGTGGAGTTGAATCCTTCTCCCAGGGAGGATGTGCAGCGCGAGGCGAGTGGAGGAGAAGTTCCATCGGAGATGGAGTCTGTAGCTGTGCTGGTTTGGGAGGAGGCAGCTTCAGGGATTCATGCATTGGAGAGACCTGCGGTTTTTACAATGGAAACACTGTGGGAAGGTCTGGCAGCTTTGAATACCTCTTTGACTAAAGTGTTGGGGTCTGTGAGTACTGAATTATTGGGGGTTAAATCTACTTGTGTTACCTTCACCAGTGTATATGAGGAGCAAGCTGAGCAAATTGCCAGGTTGGAAGAGGACGTGGGACAGCTTTGGGAACATAAGAACATAAGATATGCCATACTGGGTCAGACCAAGGTCCATCAAGCCCAGTATTCTGTTTCCAACAGTGGCCAATCTAGGTCATATGTACCTAGCAGGATCCCCAAGAGACACAAGTTCCACAATGCTTGTACTGGGTCAAGCATTGATATCTTCGGTCACTTCTTAATAATGGTTTATGGACCTTTCCTCCAGGAACTTGTCCAAACGTTTTTTAAACCCAGCTACACTAACAGCCTTTACTACATCCTCCAGTAACAAATTCCAGAGTTTGATTACACGTTGAGTGAAAAAATATTTTCTTTTATTAGTCTTAAATAGTTTACCCTGTAGCTTCATTGCATGTCCCCTAGTCCTTTCTATATTCTGATAACGTAAACAATCGATCTACGTTTACCCGTTCCACTCCGTTCATTAATTTATAGACTTCTATCATATCTCCCCTCAGCCGTCTCTTTTCCATGTTAAAGAGCCCTAACCTTTTTAGCCTTTCTTCATAGGAGTATCCTTCCATCCCCTTTACCATTTTGGTGGCTCTTCTCTGAACCTTTTCTAAAATCGCTATATCCTTTTTAAGTTACGGCTTGGTCGCTGCCCAGCTTAAGGACAGAACTGTGTCCATCAAGAAAATGGAATATTTGGAAAATCAGGCCCGTCAATGTAATCTACGGTTTCTGAATATCCCTGGGTCTCCTATATTGTCACCTATGGATATGGTGCGGACGTATTTTGGGGAAGTCTTAAAGATTCCCCCGGAACAATTCCCACCTATGACTAGGGCCCAGTATCTGTCCGTGGGTTTAAGGGAGCAGGCTCCTAGTACCCCCCCCCCCTACTTCCTCTGGGTTAGGAGACCTCACCGGGGTTCTTGGGAAAACTCCTTGGAGGTTGTAACAGGGAAAACTACTCTACTTGTAACTATGGTTCTCCAGGACCAAGCAGGAAGTCAGTCCTCACATATGGGTGACGTCGGCACCGACGGAGCCCCCGTGCGGAGCATTTCCCCAGCTTTCATAGAAAGCCTTTCGGAATGCAGCTCGCATGCACGGTCCCCTTCCCGCCCAAGGGTGCCATCTTGCTCATTCTTCTTTTTTCTGCGGAGCCCGACGGATGTATATTCATTTCACCCGAGGAAGAAGTTGATTTTCTCTGTGTTAACCTGCTTTTCTTTGGTTCGACGCCGGTTTCCCTTTCCGGCCTGGGCCTGATACGTCGGTATCGAGCCCGGATCTCTTTTTCGTTTTTTGTCCTTAGTGACTAGCGTTCGTGCCATTTTTTTCTTTTTTCACTGGCAGCCCTGTCTTTTGACCTTGCAGGGGCCCTTTTTCCCCCGATGGCTGCCAGCGGATTTAAAAATTGTGATCGGTGCAAGAAACCTATGTCTCTCACCGACACACATGACTGCTGCCTCCGGTGCCTCGGACCTGATCATGACCCGTGTGGGAAAATTTCCTCTAAGGCGTTACGGAGTCGGCAGCACCAAAAGGAAAGAATCTTCTCTGACTCCGCGTCTGGTCGGGCCCGGACCTCGTCAGAGACCTCAACATCTCGGGACTCTGGCCCCGAGCAGCGTCGAGGCTCCTCTGAAAGGGGGTCTCCCTCGCGGGAGCATCGTAAGAAGAAAAAACCCGCGAGGGCGGCGTCGGTGGACGCACTTGGCTCCTCGAGGGCCAAGTCGCATAGTCCCAAGTGCCGTCCCGGGTCTTCGGAGTCAGAGAGGCCTGCAAAACAACCTCGTGTGGAGATGGAGTCCCCGGGTCACGTGAGTACTGTAGTCCTCGTGGACTCACCTCCAGGGGTCTGCTGAGTCTCCTGAGCTCGGACTCAGGTTGACGGCCTTGGAGAGCAGCTTGGCTGCCTTCATGGAACAGCAGCGGGCACTGATCGCCGGTCTCACCGGTGCAACTGCCACGACCACCGGGACATCGACGTCCAAGTCGACCCCGGAGGCCGAGCCAATCCTCGGCCAAGGTCCCCCTCGGCCTCCCATTTGGGACCGAGGTCATCGACGCCGGTACCCTCAGCGTCGGGGCGGATGGCATTGATGCCTGCCCGACCGGAGCCGCTCGATTCCTCCTCCGAGGAGTCCGGCTGGGAGACGGAGGATGAGGAGTCGCCCGACACCTTTCGGACTCTGTGTGTTCCTTCGCACTCGTCCGAGTCCGAAGGAACACACAGAGTCCCACCTTTTCCCCCAATCCCACCTTTTCCCCCAATATTACCTGACCAGCTAACCAATCTCGATCCTTACCCTATAACTAATAACAAATCCTGTTGTGTATACTTGTAAATACTCATGTAAATAGTTGCAGTAATGACGTCCCATGTTTTATCCAAGTTCTCTGACCTTGTTCTCTGTAAAACCAAACAGTTTGTTGTTCTGGTCTGTTGTTATATTGTGAACCGCGCTGATGCTGAATAGAGCGGTATATAAGAGCCTGTAATAAATAAATAATAAATAAATAAATAAGTATAGTCCAAAAGGGCTATCTCCTCCACTTCCACCAGGTACCCCCCTCCTATTTTCCAGGGGAGCCTCCCAGACTCCCTCTGCACAGGGTCTTACTCCTGCAGGAGTTGGCAGGTCTTCTAAAGGATCAGGCAGTGGAACCGGTGCCCCACCATCTGAAAGGTCACGGCTTCTATTCCAGGTACTTCCTGGTACCAAAACGAACAGGAGGCCTCAGACCCATCTTAGACCTGCGAAACCTGAACAAGTTTCTGGAGAGGGAAAAGTTCAAGATGCTTACCCTTGGAATCCTGCTGCCCTACCTCCAGCAGGGAGATTGCTATGCTTCTTAGATCTAAAGGATGCTTATACTCACATCCTTATTCATCCAGACCACAGACAATATCTCAGATTTGTAGTGGGAGGAAACCATTATCAGTACAGAGTACTGCCTTTTGGCCTTACATCCGCCCCCAGGGTATTCACTAAGTGCCTGGCGGTGGTGGCGGCCTACCTCAGGGTTCAGGGCCTCTTTGTCTTTCCATATCTGGATGATTGGCTCATCAGGGGTCAGTCCCCGCAAGAGGCCAATCAAGCCACCCTTCGCACTGTCGCTCTGCTTCAGCACCTGGGGTTTGTCATAAACTTCGCAAAGTCCAGTTTGCATCCCTCCCAGAACATGGAGTTCATAGGAGCTCGATTGGACACTTTTCAGGCAAAGGCCTTTCTACCAGTGGACAGGGCCCACAGATTGATGTCTCTAGCAAGGCTATTCCACAGCAATTCTCTAGTCCCCGCCAAACAATTCCTGAGGCTCTTAGGCACATGGCATCCACGGTCAATGTGACTCCAAATGCCCCTCTACTCATGAGACCAGCTCAGTGGGGCCTCAGGACGCAGTGGCACCAGGCCACAGGAAGCCTCGTGGACAAAGTGAGGGTGTCCCGCCTACTACAGTCTTCTCTGTGATGGTGGCTTCATCTTCCGAATCTAGTGCAAGGGGTGCCTTTTCAGGCACCTCCACACTCTCAGGGGCTGACAACGGATGCTTCTCTACAAGGTTGGGGTGCACATTGCCAAGGGGCATGTACTCAAGGCCTGTGGACTCCTTGGGAGGCCGCACAGCAGATCAATCTCTTAGAACTGAGAGCTATCCGCCTAGCCCTGAGAACTTTCTCTCATCTCATCTCTCACCAGTCCGTCTTAGTTCAGACAGACAATCAAGTGGCTATGTTCTATGTGAACAGACAAGGGGGCACAGGGTCCCGTCTTCTCTGTCAGGAGGCACAGAAACTGTGCTCCTGGGCAGTCGATCATGGCATTCTTCTCAAAGCAATCTACCTCCCAGGTCAGGAGAATTACCTGGCGGACAGATTGAGCAGGATTCTGCAGCCACACGAATGGCAGTTGAACCCTTTAGTGGTTCAACAGATCTTCCTGAGATGGGGTCTTCCAACCATGGATCTCTTTGCCAGTCCTCTGAACCATCAACTTCCCAGGTTCTGCTCCAGACAACCGCATCCTCTCAGAGTAGCAGCGGATGCGTTTCTCATTCCATGGTCTACAGGCCTCCTATATGCATTTCCTCCCACGCCTCTAGTGTCCAAGACACTATTCAAGGTGATCCGAGACAAGGCCTCAGTGATTCTGGTGGCCCCCAGGTGGCCAAGGCAGCCCTGGTTCCCACTACTGTTGCAACTAGTGGTGGACACTCCTCTTCCTCTGGGGATGCAACCCGATCTCCTGTCTCAGGAGCAGGGATCTCTCTTGCACCCCAATCTCCAGTCCCTCAATTTGATGGCTTGGCTGCTGAAAGGGTAGTCATAGCGCCTTTACTACTGCCTAGGGAAGTGTAGGACGTAGTCTTGGCCTCTAGGAGGCAGTCCACCAGAAAGTCTTATGCCCTTAAGTGGCATAGATTTTCTGCCTGGTGTACTCAACACAACGAGAATCCCTTCTTATGCCTGGTACCAGTGGCGCTGCAGTATTTGCTTCACCTGTCCAACCTAGGCCTTAAGTCCAATTCTGTTAGAGTTCATCTTAGTGCTCTTTCAGCACACCACTCACAGGTGGAGGGTCAGTCTCTCTCCAGTCATCCTTTGGTGGCCCGCTTCCTCAGAGGCCTGCTTTTGCTTAAGCCTCCAGTGCGTCCACCTGCCCCTGAATGGGATTTAAATGTGGTCTTGCAACGGCTTACTTGCCCACCATTTGAACCTATGGCTACTTGCCCTATGCATTTTCTGTCTTTGAAAATGCTATTTCTGTTAGCCCTTACCTCAGCTAGGCGAGTGAGTGAGCTTCAGGTCCTAGTTTCAGAAGCACCTTATACTAGGTTCTATAAGGACAGGGTAGTCTTACGGACTCACCCTAAGTTCCTTCCAAAGGTTGTCTCCTCCTTCCACCTCAATCAGGAGGTGGTTCTTCGGACTTTCTTTCCCAGGCCTCATGCTAGCTGGGCTGAGATGGTCCTGCATACCCTGGACTGTAGGAGGGCGTTGTCCTTCTACCTTGACCGTACGCGAGAGCACCGGAGGGCGGTTCAGCTCTTCGTCTCTTATGACCCCAATAAGTTGGGCTTGGCTGTCTCCAAGCATACCTTGTCCATATGGGTAGCTGACTGCATCGCCTGGGCTTACAGGGCAGCCGGCCTCTCGTTGCAGGGTCGAGTTACGACTCACCGTGTCAGGGTGAAGGCTGCGTCAGTGGCTCATCTCCGCTCTGTTCCGTTGGCAGTCATCTGCCGGGCCGCTACTTGGTCTTCAAGCCATACTTTTGTGGCCCACTACTGCCTTGAGAGGGAGTCCCGCAGGGACAGTGCTTTCGGGCAAGCGGTACTCCATAATCTCTTTGAGGTCTAGGCAACTCCTACCCTCCGGCCCTGGTGTTGGGCAACCTGTCGGGGGCGTTATCAGAGAAGATTCTGTTCTTGCATGCTGAGGCTCTAGAGGGAGCTCATTTTTCAGTTTGGGGCCTCTGGTAGCCCTAAGCTAGGGAGTCCCATATGTGAGGACTGACTTCCTGCTTGGTCCTGGAGAAAGAGTAGTAACAGGTGTTCTCCAGGAGCAGCAGGAATCAGTCCTCACAACCCTCCCCCCTCCCCTTGGAGTTGCAGTTATATGATTTATTTTTGCTTTTTTTGCTGTCTTTTAGCTATGTCATCAGACTGAGCAAGATGGCACCCTTGGGCGGGAAGGGGACCGCGCATGCGCGCTGCATTCCCAAAGGCTTTCTATGAAAGCTGGGGAAATGCTCCGCACGGGGGCTCCGTCGGCGCCGACGTCACCCATATATGAGGACTGATTCCTGCTGCTCCTGGAGAACACCTGTTACAGGTGAGTAACTGCTCTCACTGGAGTCTGATAAATTTTATGGTCTTAGATTGTATTTCAGAAGCATTAATGAAGTTTTTCTAGGCTGTAATGTTAAAATATTTCCTGACATTTCTCGTGTCACACAGCTGAGAAGGAAGGACATTTTGGCCCTTCACCCCAGGGTTTTGTCCTTAGGGGCTACTTTTCAGCTTAAATTTCAGGCTAAGTGTTGTGTTTTACTTAACCTAGGCAACTTCAGGAGTTTTCTGGAGGCTAGGGAGGAGGTATTAGAGGTATCCATGCCTTCTCATTTGGCTGACACATGAGTCTCTACCTGCCTTATTTGTTGTATATTGCTTGTAGTTTAGGGCTTTTTTGGGTTCTTAACTGTTGGTGAAGTTTGTTTCCTAGTACTTCCCCTATATTTCCTTTTACTTAGGGTCTAATATAAATGGGGGAAATATTTTTCTTTTTGTGTTTATATTTCTTGTGGTGTTTGAATACTCATGTATTTTTTTCATTCAATGTTATTTTTTGGATGTAATAATTATTAATAATTGATAAAAAATAAAAAAAAGCATGGGACAAACACAGAGGATCTCTTAAGGAAGGAAAGGGGACTGTTGTAGTTGTTGATATGGAAGGACAGACTAGATAGGCCATGTGATCTTTTTCTGTCATTTTTCTCTGTTTCTATTCAAGATTCCCTGCTCAGCCCAACAGGTGCTGAGATTCTCTTTTTGCACAGCCCATCACTTGTGTGTACGCTGGTGCAGCACTGACAGAAGTCAGTATTGTCTGCCTTCAGCAGGTGGTAAGATGTGGCCTGTATGTACACTGGTGCAGCACTGAGAGAAGCCAGTATTGTCTGCATTTTAGAAGGTGATAATGTGTGTAGCCTATCTGCACCTGTGCACCAGTCCAATCTCTTGTGGCTCAGATCATGGCCTTGTGCCATGTGTGATTGAGACCTTTGGCCCAACATTTGCTTGGAGCTTGGGTATGCCTATTGTCTCCTCAAGCTGATAGCTGCTTTGTGTCCAGTGCTGTTACCCATGGGTTCCAACATTGGAGGTCCCATCCAGAGAATGGATAGGAACTCCTCATGGCCCCTTGAAGAAGTTTGTGTCTGGGCCCAGGCTCTCCTTTCCTCTCACTGTCCTATACCTGCATATTATGCTCTTTCTGTTTCTGTGTTTTTTGGGGGGTTTGCTGCGTTTACATTTCAGTCCTATTTCTTTAACTGGCTCTCTTCTGTGTTACTTGACTTCAAACTTACAAAAAGAAAAAATAACTCTGAGGCAACTGAGCTTTTCTGGGTCCATGTGGGTGACTGGGGAGTCCTTTCTAGGGTTTTTCCGGCTGTCCTGACAGGTGCAGGGATTTCCTTCTTATTGTGGGTTCCTTTTGTGCTGTGTTGTTTTTGTTTTATTTTTTTTGTCTGACATTTTTCTTTGTATTTCTTTTTCCTTGACGACATTTGCGCTGAGCCACACTATTGGGGGCATGAAAGTGTACTGCCTGCAGTTCCTGCTAAGTGAGCTCTGCAGCTGGCTCTGTTTGCCCCAGGTGTGATGGAGAAGCCTTAGGGCACATTTTGTTGGCAATATCAGGACCCTCCCATGGGGGCCTGGGGCCCAGTGCTAATTGTACTGCTCTGTCTCCCACAAACATCTGACACCCACAAACAGGAACAGAAGCGAGGGACATCTTGAACAATTTTCAGAAGACTCTGTTCATGAGAAACTAGCTCAACTTAAAGTAGACAAGGCGATGGGACCGGATGGGATACACCCTAGAATACTGAGGGAACTTGGGGACGTTCTAGCAGCTCCACTGACTGACCTTTTCAATGCCTCGTTGGAGTCGGGAGTGGTGCCAAAGGACTGGAGAGAGGTTCATAGATAGAAACATAGAAACATGATGACAGAAAAAGACCACAAGGCCCATCTAGTCTGTCCTTCCATAACAACTACAACAGTCCACTTTTTACCTTTAGAGATCCTCTGTGTTGGTCCCATGGTTTTTTGAATTCATTTACTGTCCTCATCTCTACCACCTCCACTGGGAGACTATTCCATGG
Organism: Ichthyophis bannanicus; assembly: GCA_033557465.1. Lineage (NCBI taxonomy): Eukaryota > Metazoa > Chordata > Amphibia > Gymnophiona > Ichthyophiidae > Ichthyophis > Ichthyophis bannanicus. Next base: position 248,628,463 of record CM066031.1, read on the forward strand.
ATCCACTACTCTTTCCGTAAAGAAATATTTCCGCATATCACTCCTGAATCTATCTCCCTTCACCCTCATCCCATGTCCCCTCGTCGCAGAACTTGCTTTCAATTGAAAGAGGCTCTCTCCCTGAACATTTGTGCCACGGAGGTATTTAAACATCTCAATCATATCACCTCTATCTCCCGCCGTTCCTCTAAGGTGTACATATTAAGATCCTTAAGTCTGTCCTCATATGCTTTATAATGAAGACCAATAATCATCTTAGTAGCAACCCTCTGCACCGACTCCATCCTGTTCACATCCTTTTGAAGGTGTGGTCTCCAGAATTGCACACCATACTCCAAATGAGGTCGCACCAAAGACTTATACAGAGGCATTATCACCTCCTTTTTTCTGCTAGCCATTCCTCTCCGTATGCACCCAAGCATCCTTCTAGCTTTTGCCGTCGCCATTTCTACCTGTTTAGCTACTTTAAGATCATCGGACACAACTACGCCTAGGTCCCGCTCTTCTTTAGTGGACAAAAGTACTTCACCTCCTATACTGTATTGCTCCCTTGGATTGCTGCAGCCCAAATGCATGACCTTACATTTTTTAACATTAAATCCCAGTTGCCAAATTCTAGACCATTCTACAAGCTTAGCTAGATCACTCCTCATGTTATCTACACCTTCCTGGGTGTCTACTCTATTGCAGATTTTGGTATCATCCGCAAAGAGGCAAACCTTACCCGACATCCCTTCCGCTATATCACTAACAAAGATGTTAAAAAGAATCGGACCAAGGACAGATCCCTGGGGCACACCACTGGTAACATCCTTCTCCTCAGAGTGAGCTCCATTTACTTGTACTCTTTGTCGCCTCCCACCCAACCAATTTCTAACCCAAGCAGTAACTTTAGGGTCCATCCCTAGGGTGCTCAGTTTGTTTATAAGTCGCCTGTGAGGAACAGTGTCAAAGGATTTACTGAAATCTAAATACACCACATCTAGAGCTCTCCCGCGGTCCAACTCCCTGGTCACCCAGTCAAAGAAATCAATCAGATTTGTCTGACAAGACCTGCCTCTGGTGAATCCATGCTGCCTCGGATCCTGTAATCCGCTGGACTCCAGAAACATCACTATTTTCTCTTTCAACAGCGTTTCCATTAATTTACTCACCACTGAAGTTAATCTAACCGGCCTGTAGTTTTCAACCACATCCTTACTACCGCTTTTGTGTAAAGGCACCACATGAGCCTCTCTCCAGTCCTTTGGCACCACTCCCAACTCCAACGAGGCATTGAAAAGGTCAGTCAGTGGAGTTGCTAGAACGTCCCCAAGTTCCCTCAGTATTCTAGGGTGTATCCCATCCGGTCCCATCGCTTTGTCTACTTTAAGTTGAGCTAGTTTCTCACGAACACAGTCTTCTGAAAATTGTTCAAGATGTCCCTCGCTTCTGTTCTTATTTGTGGGTGTTTGCTGAGGTCCTGCTCCTGGTTCTTCAACTGTGAACACAGAACAAAAATATTTGTTAAGCAATTCCACTTTATCCTTATCAGCTTCTACATATCCCCCCCCTGCACCCTTGAGTGTGACAATACCACTTTTGCCCTTCCTCTTCTCAATAATATATCTGAAAAATGTCTTATCCCCCCATTTTATTGCATTGGCTATTTCCTCCTCCTTTTGATGTGGTGCCTTTACACAAAAGTGGAAGTAAGGATGTGGTTTGAAAACTATAAACCGGTTAGTTTAACTTCGGTGGTGAGTAAATTATTGGAAACGCTGCTGAAAAAGAAAATAGTGAGGTTTCTGGAGTCCAGCGGATTACAGGATCCGAGGCAGCATGGATTCACCAGAGGCAGGTCTTGTCAGACAAATCTGATTGATTGATTTCTTTGACTGGGTGACCAGGGAGTTGGACCGAGGGAGAGCCCTAGATGTGGTGTATTTAGATTTCAGTAAAGCCTTTGACACTGTTCCTCACAGGCAACTTATAAACAAACTGAGCACCCTAGGGATGGACCCTAAAGTTACTGCTTGGGTTAAAAATTGGTTGGGTGGGAGGTGACAAAGAGTACAGTTAAATGGAGCTCACTCTGAGGAGAAGGATGTTACTAGTGGTGTGCCCTAGGTATCTGTCCTTGGTCTGATTCTTTTTAACATCTTTGTTAGTGATATAGCAGAAGGGCTGTCGGGTAAGGTTTGCCTTTTGGCGGATGATACCAAAATCTGCAATAGAGTAGACGCCAGGAAGGTGTAGATAACATGAGGAGGGATCTAGCTAAGCTTGAAGAATGGTCTAGAATTTGGCAACTGGGATTTAATGTTAAAAAATCTAAGGTCATGCATTTGGGCTGCAGCAATTTAAGGGAGCAATATAGTATAGGGGGTGAAGTACTTTTGTCCACTAAAGAAGAGCGGGACCTGGGCGTGGTTGTGTCTGATGATCTTAAAGTAGCTAAACAGGTAGAAAAGGCGACAGCAAAAGCTAGAAGGATGCTTGGGTACATACGGAGAGGAATGGCTAGCAGAAAAAAGGAGGTGATAGTGCCTCTATATAAGTCTTTGGTGCGACCTCATTTGGAGTATAGTGTGCAATTCTGGAGACCGCACATTCAAAAGGATGTGAAAAGGATGGAGTTGGTACAGAGGGTGGCTACTAAAATGGTTAGTAGTCTTCATTATAAAGCATATGAGGACAGACTTAAGGATCTTAATATGTACACTTTAGATGATAGGCGGGATAGAGGTGATATGATTGAGATGTTTAAATACCTCCGTGGCATAAATGTTTAGGGGGAGAGCCTCTTTCAATTGAAATCAAGTTCTGCTACGAGGGGACATGGAATGAGGGTGAAGGGGGATAGATTCAGGAGTGATTTGCGGAAATATTTCTTTACGGAAAAAGTGGTGAATCCATGGAATAGTCTCCCAGTGGAGGTGGTAGAGATGAGGACAGTAACTGAATTCAAAAAAGCATGGGACAAACACAGAGGATCTCTAAAGGAAAAAAGGGGACTGTTGTAGTTGTTGATATGGAAGGACAGACTAGATAGGCCATGTGGTCTTTTTCTGTCGTCATGTTTCTATGTTTCTACAATTTTCCCACCAACAGGAACAGTGGCCATCTTGGCTGACTGCATGGTCCTGTTGGAAGGGGAGCGTGGTTAGGAAGCTTAGCCAGATTTGAACAGCAGCTCCTGAAACAGCTCATAGTCTGTTTTCAGTCTGGTATCTGCATGGCAACTCCCCTTGCAGGGGTCTGGATCCCTGCTGTCCCTTACATGGGACCTGGGACCTCCTAGGATTTCCCTCCTCTGGTGGCAAGGAGGTTTCAAACCCTATCGATCATTTTCACCTTTTCAGTCTTCTGAGTCCAGCCTTGTCCCCTATGGGGAAGTGTCTGGAGGAAGAATAAAATTTCCTGTCTCAAATGAGTGAGTTAGCAGAGGAAAGGGGGCTTCCCCTAAGGGAGAGGGGAGGATCCATCAGTGATTAGTCTTCACAGCAAGGCTCTCCCCCCCCCCTATTCAGGATGCCATAGTAACTATGCACATTGCTAGGCCCCCTGTAGTGGAGGTTTCACAAGTGGACCCCATCCTGCAGGGATTGCGACATCCCTCTGGCATATTTTTTGTGGCAGCTCGTCCTCTCAGTGGGAGACAGCAGAGCTAGGGCTGAGGGGGTACTATGATGCTGGCTTGCTCTATCTTCTAACCTAAGGGGAGATGGAACCAGCAGTTCAGGGTCCCTAAGGTGGATGCCCTGGTCACAGAGGTGGCAAAGTGCCATGACCATTTCGGTGGAAGGGTTGCTCTGCTAAAGGAGAGTCATGATAAGTGAGTGGAATTCCTCAAGAGCACCTTCACTGCTCCTGCCTTAGACACTCAAGCAGTGATTTGTGCCGAGTGTGGTGGATTGATCACTTTTACACTGGATCCAGAAGTTGCCAGGTGTGTTTGGAGCTTGAAGAATCATTTCTGGCTGATTCTTTCTACAATTTATGAGAGTCTCCTCTAAATCCTTGGCTGCGACCAAGGTACTGCGGAAGTGGCTCTGATTCAGGATTTGTCTGCCAAGGCCACATCTAAGCTGTGGTTGAAGAAGCTCCCCTTCAAGGGTTGGTGTGAGGCCTAAGTGCATCTCTTCCACAGAGGCTCCCAGAGGATAGGCCCATGGGGCCCAGCAGGGAGTCAGCTTAGGAGTGGAAGGTTTCATAGCTTTTCCTCTTATGTATCTGATCTTAAGAAGGGTTGGCACTTTTAGGGAGTCCCAATCATTCCCAAGTCTTAGCAAGAGCACCCTTGGGAACCAGTAAGTTGCATTGAGATCCAGGGGTCCTTTCCAAGGGACAGGCAGTTGGGAGCTGTTTTTGGTTTTCACTTGTAATGGACCCATATCATGTTAGACCAGTGAATCCTTGAGGTCCTCGAAAAGGGGCATGTGCTTGTATTTCCCAAGCCTCTTTGAGATGCCTTTGTGGTGTCAGCTTGTGCTGCCTGGAGCACTGATTCAAGGCCCACTCATGCATAACATCTAAATGAACACTTATGCGAAATAATATTTTGGTGGATGAGAGAGCTCTTCAGCACTTCCTGCAGATGCAGGCTAATGTATCCGTGCCCTCCACAGACCACGGTCATGGGCAGTATTTCTTTTTATTTCATGGTACCTAAAAAGGGGAAGCCACCTGACCCATTCTGGACCAAGCTTTGAGTACCGCACTTCGGCAGGGACACCCTCCAGTCAGTCACTCTCCTTGACGGACTGATGCAGTTTTGAACATTTTGGACTTATTCAAGGCCTGCTTCCATATCCCTCTCTGGGAGCAGCCGCAGTGACTCCTCAACCTCTCTTTTCTGGGCTACCATTTCAATTTTAGGCCCTTCCTTTTGGACTGGCTCCTTGCACTGTCTTCCACATCTGGGGGAATTCTGCCAAAAATTTAGAAGATTCTGTGCATGGTATTTTAAAATTCTGCGTGTTTTATTAGAACACTTTTTGTGCAGAATTTCTCCCATCATAAAAGCCTAATTCCTCCTCTAGGCCAGAAATTCCCACTGCCCTTACCCACCTCAGCTCTCACTCTAATCGCAGCTCTCTCCCCAACACCCAAGCCTTCCCTGTCCCCCCTCCCCTCCCCTCCTTCTCTCTTCCCTAACTTCTAGGAAGATCCCTACTGCTGTCTGTCCCTAAGGTCTACCCCTCATGTGCATACCCCCATCTTACCTCGTTTCTCCTCTCCCCATGCATCTATCCTTTTCTCACCTTTCTTCTTAGGCATATACTTCCACTTTCCTTTCTCCCAACCCCCCCAGGCATCCATCCATCTGCAGCTCTCAGCCACCCCCCCTAAGTCAGCCCATCTCCAGCCCACCTAGACTCACCATCAGTCCCTCTCCAGTTCCCCCACTCATTAACCCATCTCAGCCCCTCACCAGTTTCCATCTCCAGCCACTGACCTCCTCTGCCCAATTGCAGCAGTGGGAGCATTCCCCTTCACTCCCATGGCTGTGCTACACTTCCGAAGCCAGTATTGCAATGTTTTGAGAAGGTCAATAGAAGCACTTCCTGTCCCTAATAAGAAATAGGAAGTGTTTTTGTTTACCTTTTTAAACAGGGTGATGCCGGCATTGTAAATGTTGCACAGCCGCTGGAGCAAAGGGAAACGGTTCCACGGCTGTGCTGCAGAGAACAGTGAGGCCGACTTGGGCGCCCTTAAAGCCTGTGCACTCTGAGCCTGCCTTACTGCTCACTGATTCCGGTGCATGCGCAGAATTCTGCATAGTAAGTGCAAGATTCTGCCTAGGTGGGGAATTCTGCACAAATATTGCTCTGCGCAGTTCTGCACAATTCCCCCAGGAGTAATCCCCCCCCCCCCCAGGAAATCCAGGTTCACCTGTACCCGGATGACTAGCTGATTACATTCTGTCTCCATGGAGACACAGCCCAGGTGATCTGGTGGTGGGAAAGGCTGGATTGAGTGTTTTTAAACCATCCCTAAAGCAGTCTGGTGTCTTCCCAGTGCTTGGAGTATCTGAGGGCCTGCTTCAGCACCCACTTGGGCAAGGTATTTTTCACCCCAGAATGGTTGGACAAGCTGTGTCTACAGCTCAGGGCTTGGGACATCCAGTGGTCTCTGCATTCCATGTCCGTACTGCTCCCCCCACCCCCTTCTGCAGGAGCAACTTCTTGCTTGCTAATCTCCCAGCTTCCAGCTCTTTGAACAGTGCCTAGTGGCTTCAGACTCTCCCTCTGATGGATGGGATGCCTCTGGAGGTGCCAGTTTGGGTGGTAATCACCATAGATGCTAGACTTCTAGGCTGGGGAATGCATTGTCTAAATCATTTTGTGCAGGAGTGCTGGTCTCCTCAGAAAACCGTCTGATTGATCAATAGATTAGAGACCAGGATGATTTGCCCAGCTCCCGAGAGGGCAAGGTGATCGTTGTTCACACAGTGCCACAACAGTGGTTTATATCCAAAACAATCATCTACATTTCTACAAGCAATGGACGCCCTCCACTTCACCCAAATACTGGAACAACCTACACACTCCAAAGGAAATACCCTTGATATGATATTTATCCCACAGCATTCACTGTCCTCCAATCAGGTCCTACACACTATTCAACCCATACTCTGGTCGGATCACGCTCTCATCCTCTTCTCCATCCCCTACTCCACTCACCTAACACAACAACAATTCACCCATCCTCAACACACCCGTAAATTTAAACAATTCAACGCAGCTAACTTTCTAGAGCAAATAATCCCATCTCTTGACCTTCTAAATGGTAAGAGTCTGAACCAAGAGTCCCACATCACTGAATGGAACGAAATCCTATCAACTGCCGCTCTACTCTCACCTAAACAATCACCTCAAAAGCACTGCAGAAGAGTTCCCTGGTTCTCTACAAAACTAAGAAACCTCAAAAGAGAGCTAAGACGTCTTGAACGTAAATGGAGACGCTCTCGTGACGATAATACACTTACCGCCTACAAAAACAAACTCCAAGCTTACTGCTCTGAAACCCTCAGCCATAAAAGAGAATATAATGAAAATATTATTCAACGGTCACTCAATAAACCCAGAGAACTTTTCTCCATTGCCAAATCCTTAATAAATGAACCCTCACATCATGACCAGCCACCAAAAATAACTGCACAAACTATAGCCAACCACCTCATCTCTAAATTCCTTCCACCCCCCCTCAACTAATGACACCCAACCTACTGCTGACTGCAACACCCAACCACATGAGCCAATCCCCTTTAAACACATGGAACAAATTCGAACCCCTCACCCTAGAAAGCGTAACTGTTATCAAAGACCTAAATGCCTCTACCTCAGCCCTTGACCCTTGCCCTGTCCCCTGGATCAAATCTACTAGAAGTTCCATTAGCCCCTACATTCTTCATATTGTACAATCCTCCCTTCAGACTGGTTCCGTACCAGCTCCACTTAAGTGTGCTACAATCCGTCCAATCCTAAAAGGAACAAAACTCGACCCCACCTCCCCTACCTCCTACAGACCCATCTCTAGTATCCCCTTCCTTGCAAAGATAACCGAGAAGCTAGTCCAAACCCAACTCCAGAATTATATTGATGAACACTCGCCCCTTGATTTATTCCAACATGGTTTCAAAAAGAACCATGGAGTAGAAACCCTCCTTACCTCACTTCTAGATTCCTTGTACCTTCACACCCAGAATCCTACCCAAGGATGCCTACTCATATTCCTTGATTTATCCTCTGCCTTTGACTTCCTTCCCCACCATCAACTTCTAAACAGACTCCATGAAATAGGACTGAGGCACAACCCTAAACTGGTTCCGCTCCTACTTAGAATATAGAATGCAACAGGTCCGCATTGGAAATGATACTTCCCTTCCATTTACCCTAATACAGGGGGTCCCCCAAGGATCTAGTCTATCCACTCTACTATTTAACATCTTCCTTCAACCTGTCTGCAAGATTTTCCAAAGCTATGGAATTCAGTACCAACTATATGCGGACGATATGATGTGCTTCACTCCATTTAACCTTGCAAACTCTAATTTTACTAAACTAAGTGAATGCCTTACTAGACTAAAATCTTGGCTCTCCCAGCACAACCTCCTAATTAATCAGTCCAAAACCGAGGTTCTTCAAGTATTTTCCAACGCTTCATACACCCCCACCTCCAACCCTTACCATTGGCGATTTCTCACTCACTATAAAAAACCAAGTGAAATATCTTGGTATTATACTTGACCAGAACCTCTCCTTCACTGATCAGAGAAAAAGAACCTCTAATACAATATACGCAAAATTACATACCCTTCGGAACCTCAAACCTCTCTTAAGCCCTGACTCCTTTCGTACTGTCTGTCAGGCCCTTACTATCCCTACTCTTGATTATTGTAATCCTATCTACCATGGCCTTCCCAAGAACAGTATACAACCGATCCAACTGGCCCAGAACACGATAGCCCAGTTTTTAACCAACTGCCCCAGACGATCCCACATCACACCAGTCTTCTACGATCTCCACTGGCTCCCCATTCAATCCAGAGTTAAATTCAAGGTATTTACCCTTACACACAAAATCATCTCCAATGAGTCAGCTCCATGCCTCTCCTCACTCCTTCCCTCCATCAACAATACAAGAACACGCCGCTCCATCACAAAAAACCTACTGCCTATCCCAACAAACAAGAGACACAGCAAACAATCTACTAGTAATCGGGCCTTCTCCCTATATGCCCCATCCTTATGGAATGCCCTCCCTCTTGAGCTGCGAAACTGCTCTGTCCACTCCGAGTTCCGGAAGAAGCTAAAAACTCATCTCTTCCTGGAACATTTTTCCCTACCACCATAGTACTTTGCCCTCTGCCTCCACCTCCTCGCTCCTGCTTTTCAAATTCATTCATGCAACCATGCGGCATCCTTTATGTACCTATGTATATAGTTGATTATTGTAAAAAGTTTCACATTTACGCCTATGTATCCTTGTTACAACGTTACACTGTAAACAGTTGAAATATACTGCCATTATTTGTTTTATGTAAACCGTCTTGATTTGTAGAAAGACGATATATAAAAAATGTTAAATAAATAAATAAATATATCAACAAGCAAGGCTGCACTCACAGTGCCGTGATAGCCTTGGAGATAGCAGAGGCTCATCGTGTGGCACTGTTGGTGGCCAACTTAGCAAAGGTTAGTAATGTGCAGGTTGACTTCTTGAGTTGGAACACCACGAATCCTGGTGAGTGGTGAGAGCTAAACCCTCATGATCCCATTGTGCAGAGGTGGGGTCTGCCAGTGTTCAATCTGCTGGCCTGAGGAATGCCATAGTAAGGAACTTTTTCAGCCACAGGAAGGATCTGCAGACAGTGGACTTAGATGCCCTTCTTCAGGGGTGGCCCTTGAATGTCCTCTTCCTGTTGGTACTTGGTGAGCCGCTATCTGTACAGGATTCAGTCTCACCCGGACTTGGTTATTCTGATGGCACCCATTTGGCTGCAGAGGTCGTACTATACAGATCTCTGGAGCTTATATTTACAGGGTCCCCTCTATTGCTACCTCGGGAGAGGGGAGTTCTTTGGCAGGGTCTTCTGGTCATGGAGGATCCTGTTCCCTTCGTGCTTATGGCTTGGTTCTTGAGAGGCATAAGTGGTTTATAAAAGGGTACTTGGGAGAAGTAGTTAATGCTCTTCTTAGGGCCCAGAGGTCTCTTCATTGGCCTATGTCAGGGTCTGGAGGGTGATTGAGAGGTGGTGTTCCTCTCAGGCTCTGGAGGCCAGAAAGGTGGGCATTGTCACAATATCTCCAGGAACAAGCAGGAATGAGTCTTCACATTTGGGTACGTTGGTACCGACGGAGCCTGCACGGGAATGCTCCCCAGCATCCAATCAGAAAGCTTTTGGGAGCATCCCTCGCGCCTGCGCGGTGACTTCCCGCCTTTCCCACTGCCTCTCCTCAGTTTTCGTTTTTCCGCGGAGCCAACAGGACGTCCTCCTGTCACCACAGAAACTTTTTTCTTTAAAATCCTTATTTTCTTGTTTTCTTGTGGTCGCGGCTGACTTTCCCGCCGATACCGGTACCGCCGGTGCTTTATTCTTTTCTTTTTCAAACTTAGAGAAATATTTCTCCTCAGTTTTTTGTTTTAACTTTTTTGGGCCTACCAGGCCTTTTCAACATGGAGCCTTCTTCCCCTAAGAAGTGCCTTCACTGTGGAAACTTAGTTTTCTTTTTAGACTCCAATGCTTGGTGTCTAACCTGTTTGGGTCCTGACCCTTTTTCCCCTGATACCTCAGGCTATATTATTGGGAGAAGACCTTCCCTTTTTCGAGTTTCCCTCGATGCCGTTTTTCCTCCTGAGGTGAGGACACCGGTTTATTCTTCTCTCTAGGATCAGGTAACCCACAAACAGTCTGTTAAGACTAGCCAATTCTTGAAGGGTAAGTCTCATGCACAGCATGATGACGGCTCCGGCCTTGCCCTCAAGATCCCATTGGCAATAAAACCCCGGCGGGAGTCTTCGGGCTCCAAAGCATTCACGGGGTTTCAGGTTGTTCCTGGGGCTCACCCCTCACAGAACATACCTGAGCTGTGCCAGGGGGTGGTATCCGCTTCGAGCGGTACCGATAACCTGGCACCGGCATCGGTGTCGAGTGCTGCACTCTTCACCAGGGATCGTCATCTGGTGTCCTCGGTACCTTTGGGGCTGATCGATACGACCCAGATTGGCTTTCCTGTATCCCAGCCATGCTCGGGGTTGGTGCCGGCTTTGAGCGGTACCGATACCCCAGTATCGGCATCGGTATCGAGTGTTCCACTCTTTACCTGGGATCGTCATCTGGAATCCTCGGTACCTTCGGGACCGATCGATACGACCCAGATTGACTTTCCTATATCTTCACCATGCTCAGGGTTGGTACCGATACCCCGACATTGGTGCCGGTGTCGAGTGTTCCTCTCTTCACCGGGCATCGTCTTCGAACGTCCTCGGTACCTTTGGTGCCGTTCGATGAAATTGACTTTCATGTATCGGCATCGCTGATACCACCACCAACGTCGGTACCTTCTAGACATGCATCGATAGACTTGCTCGCTTCGATGCCGAGTCTAGAATCGATATCCAGTCTGGATGACTTGGTACCGATGCGTTTCAGAACCGATCCATATCGTTTCCGGCTACGCAGTACCGAGGATATTCACCAAGGCTCTCTGGTTACCTCGGTACCGCTTCAGCAGCCCCCGATTACTGCTTCGATGACATTATCGTCTCCGATACCGGTACTGGTGTCGGGGTCGATTCCTGCAGTTCCATCGGTGCCATCGATCCTTTCTATGCCTAGTTTGGAATCGATACCAGGCACTGGTGATGCAGTACTAACTGCCTCAAATCAGAACTGTCAGTATCACTGTCCATCGAGCAGGATTCTTTTTCTGCACCAGTCCAGTATATTTTCTGGTGCTCAAGCTGCTCCTTCAACCTCAGCTTGCCCAGGATTAGTTCCTATTGGAAATCCTTCTTTTCAGAAGTTTCTCCTTGACATGGCAACCTTTCTTGCCATTCCTATTCCTGGTTTTTCTCTTGACCAAGATCCTGCAGAAAAGGAAAATATAATGCTTCCTTTACATCATTCTTTACAGGATCATCTTCTAAGGATATGGGAATCACCCTTAAAGGTTCCTTTGCCTTCTACAGCCATTAATGTTCTGTATCAGGTACCTCCCTCTCCAGAGTTTCAGAAAAACCAACTTCCACATCATTCCATTGTAGTGGAATCAGCATTGAGGAAGGTAAGAAGCAAGAAGAAGCATTCTTCTTATCCGCCAGGTCGTGCATCTAAAGCACTTGATGCCTTTGGACGTCAAACCTTCCAAACTTCTATGCTGGCTTCAAGAATTATTTCATATATTTTTTTATATGAGTCTGACACTTCAGGAGGTCACAGAGAAATTATCTCTTTTGTCCCCTTTTTTGTCAGAACCTAAGGCCTCTGACTATTCCTTGCTTCTTAATCATAGCAGGAATATCTCTTGGTTCCTTTCTCGTGCTTCTCTAGACTCTTTTGAGTCTGTTAGCAGATCCTCTGCTATTGCCATTGGAGCACGTCGTACAGCCTGGCTGCAGGCTTCAGACTTGAACAGATGGGCACAACATACACTGGGTAATTCTCCTTGTACTGGAGAAAATCTCTTCAATAGAGAGGCTTTACGTCAGGTTGCTCATTGCTCCACTGACTTTCCTAGTTCTGGAAACCGTCCTAAGCCTTCTTTTTCCCCAGGACGTAGGAAATGTCTTACCAAACCTTCTTTCCCTAAGAAAAGAAAGTTTCACCTTTCTTCTGCCCATCCTCCAGATGTACCCAAGCAAGGGACATCTCATCCTCGTCTGAAGTCTCCAGACTCTAACCAGGCTAATCATAGCCAGCAACCATAGGTTCCTGTATGTTGCAATCTACAGTTAACTTCTTCTTACCAGAAGTTATTCTTCAAACTCTACACTGGTTTTTCTTTTCAGTATGCTAAGCTGTTAGGATATTTTTGTCCATGGGTTACAGAATTCTCCCTTTCTTTTTATCATAAAGAGAGATTATAATTATCCCATGATAGTTTCTGTCCCCACATGGACATTTTTTCCTTCAGCTGACTTACCATATGGTACGTCACCTTCCAACTCCCTCTCTTCCAGGGGTTCCCCTGCTTGAGTTGGTACCATACTGAAACACTTCTCTTTCTTTCCAGTGTAGATTTTTTGTTATCCTTCAATGCATGCTCTGAACAACTCATCAGACAGGGACGGGAATATCTCCGCTCCCTTTGTCTGTTTTCTCTCTGTTTTCTTACAGGAGATTCCCCTCTGTTCTTTTGTTCAGTTGCTGTGCATGCAGAAGTTCCAATGCTTACTTTAATGCTTCTTGCAAGCTACTTTCAACTATCTTGCATGATACTATTCACTGCAGGTTATCTTCTTCTAGCCATATCGTTACCTAGGATGTGGCAACACATCTGCCTACTGTCAGTTTTATCTCATAATTCTCCTGCACAATGCTCTCTGCAATCTTCAGAGAAGCTTTCTACTATGGGCCCTTGCTATAGAGCATTGAACTTTGTCTCTGAGGGTTTTCCATATAATAGAAAAAGCTTATATAGTCATTCCATGGCTATATAGGTTCTTTATACCCTCTTGTCTCCTATTGTGATACAGAAGACAAGCTTTTTCTGCGTGAATGTCCAAGGAGTTCCCAATCTGGCAGGAATCTACCCCTTTTTTCCTGACAGCTTGGCATTATTTTTTCTACTCCACTTGGACAACGCATACTCTCTTACTGTACATGTTACCCCTGAGTCCCTTGGCTGGGTCATCCAGGAGTCTTAGTCTATGCGTTTTCTTGTCCTTTGGACATGTCAGAGTCCTCAAGTACTCCTGACGTGCTCTTACCAGACTGCTATTATCCTCTGTTTTTCACGCAACCATACTGGTTATCCACTGAAATACATTCCTGCACCACGGAAATAGATTCTCTATATATCTTCAGGTGGTTTTCACCCCCTTATTATTAGATGAATCTTTTCCCATCACATTCCCCATGTGAATGTTTTTGTGGGGCTCAGTTGCAGGCATGTATCCTCAGACTTATAGTCATGTCTGTATATGTCCTATACATGCATATTTTTGTAATAAGTTTTGTATATATATATATGTATATATCACACATATCTGGACATCTATGCACATATATATAGATATGTTTGTATCTCCATATGTATGTATGTATGTATGTATGTATAGTGTATATTCTTATGACGTAAACAGTCGATCTACATTTATCTGTTCCCTTCCATTCATTAATGTATAGACCTCTATCATATCTTCCCTCAGCCGTCTCTTTTCAAGGTTTAAGAGCTCTAACCTTTTTAGCCTCTCTTTATAGGAGTATCCTTCTATCCCCTTTACCATTTTGGCGGCTCTTCTCTGTACCTTTTCTAATAATGCCATATCCTTTTTAAGATATGGTGACCAGAATTGCACACAATATTCAAGGTGCGGTCATACCATGGAACGATACAGAGGCATTATAATATCCTTTGTTTTATTTTCCATTCTTTTCCTTATGATACCTAGCATTCTATTTGCTCTCTTGGCCGCCGCTGCACACTGTGTGGAGGATTTTAACATGTTATCCATGATGATGCCTAAATCGTTTTCCTGGGTGGTGGTTCTCAATGTGCAACCTTGCATCGTGTAACCATAGTTTGGGTTGTTCTTTCCTAGGTGCAGAACTTTGCACTTGTCCACACTGGGCATCCAAATGGCAGATGAAATTTAATCTTCCAATTTATCAAGTTCCTCTTGCAATTTTCCACAACCCTCTTGGGTTTTAATAAGTTTAGTTTTGTGTCATCTGCAAATTTGATAACCTCACTCGTTATTCTCTTTTCCAGGTCATTTATGAATATGTCAAAAAGCAGCGGACCCAGCACATATCCTGAGGTACTCCACTATTCACCTTTTTCCTTTGGGAAAATTGGCCATTTAGCCCTACCCTCTGCTTTTTGTCTTTTAACTAATTAATCCACAATAGTACACTGCCTCTTATCCCATGACTTTTTAGTTTTGCCAAAAGTCTCTGATGAGGGACCTTGTCAAAGGCCTTTTGAAAGTCCAGATACACTATATCAACTGACTCACCTTTGTCTACCTGTTTATTCACACCTTCAAAAAAACATAACAGATTAGTAAGACAAGATCTTCCTTGTCTAAAGCCATGTTGGCTGTCTCCCATTAAGCCATGACTATCTGTATGTTGAGTAATTTTATTATTTATGATGGTTTCTTACCATTTTTTCCCGGTACTGGTATCAGGCTCATCGGTCTATAGTTTCCCGGATCACAGTGGTGTCTTTCTCAGGGATTTGATCCTGAAGGGTGGGGTTCCTTATGGATATTGCATCTGTCAAATGGGTGTTAGAGCTACAGGCCTTGCCTCTGTAAGGAACCTTTCCTGGTCATCTCAACAGCAAAAGTCTCCTTGAGGATGATTCCTTTTTTTCTCCTGAGGGTGCTCTCTTACTTTCATCTTAATCAGATGGTAGTCCTTCTCTTCTTCTTGGAGGAGGATCTTTGAGTAGACTCCTTGCTGCATCTGCTGGGCATGAAGAGGGCATTGGTGAAGTATCTGGAAATTACTAATGCCTGCCGTCGTTTGGACCATCTCTTTGTCCTATTCAGTGCTCTGAGGAGAGGACAGGCGGTGGCCAAGTGCCTTGATTGCCCGCAAGTTAAGGGAGGCTATTAGTTCAACCTAAATCCTGTCCAGGAAATAAGTGCTCCACTACAGGAGAGCAGCCTCTTAGGCTGAGTCAGCCTTTGTCTCCATAAGACATTTGTAAGGCAGCTGCATGGTCTTCCATGAACACCTTTGTGAAACATACACGTTGCATGTGGGAGTTGGAGTGAATGGCACCTTTGACAGAGCAATTTTGTCTGGAGTGTTTTCTTCCTCCCACCTTAGGTCCTGACTGCTGGGGTACATCCCACTTGTCTGGACTTATTTAGCAAGATAAGGACAGAAACATTTTCCTTACCTGTTAATTTTCTTTCCTTGAATGCTGCTAGACCCATCCAGGACCTGTTCTAGGAAGACCACTACTACAGTCTGGGAAGCTTTGCTGCCTTTTTCTTCATTTTCAGTATCGGCATGCAACCAGACTGCAAGACAAGACAAACTGTCCAACTGTAGTTTCTATATTGTACTGCTAGGCCAGTCCAGACAAGTGGATTCTTTCTTTATCTTTATCTGGCAAATTTGATATACCGCCTATTACAAAAGTATTAAGGCGGTGTACAATGAAAACTATCTTGGCTGTGGAAAAGAAGAATAGAAAGGAACGCCATTTGATGGATAGGAAAGTGGTCAGAGAAAACAGAGAGAAAGGGACAGCAAAAGGTAGTAAAAAGCAAGCTACAAAAAACAACGTGATAAGCGAGACGAGACGTAACAAACGGACCAACATAACGAATAGTAGACAGGGTGACAAAGGACAGATAACGGAGCAGATTGCGACTGACATAACAAGTGAACAAGCGACGCAACAGCCATACAACAGGCAACATAAGGGAACATCAGAGCGGGGAGACAAATAAGGGTGGATGACTCAGGGGGCCATGGGAGCGTCCCAGGTGGGTGTAGAGATGTTATAACCCTTTAATGAGTTGTGAGTGGGTAGGTGTGCTTGACTGGGTGGTGGTGAATGGAGGGAGAGGGAGGTCAAAGGCCTGGCAAAAGAGATAAGTTTTAAACATAGCTTTGAAATGAGGAAAGGATAGCTCGGTACGGATGACATGAGGGAGAGAGTTCCATAAAGCGGGGCTAGCGAAGAAGAAGGCGGCATGACGGGTGGATTTGAGGTGAGCCTGAGTTGGGGAAGGGAGGAAAAGGTGATTGCCGTGGGCGGAACATAACAGATGGGGGGTAGGTTGAAGAAAAATAAGGTCAGCTAGGTACTGGGGGGTGTTAATATAAAGAACTTGTGTTCCCTTACCAGCAGAGATAGAGACAGAAGGATTCAGAGATTTCCAATGATCTCATCCTGTTCTATACCTAGAGGAGCTAGAGGGCATGCTACCTCAGTATTTCTGTCTCCAGCAGAGTGTGGACACATTGGAGCAACTCTGTGAAAACTTTGAGAAAGATTGATTCAACGTGTGAATAAGTGTTCTTAGGGGCGACAATCTCACGTGAGCTCGACATAGGAGGCACCTGTTGGGTCACCCTTAAAACCGGTGCCATCCTGGGTTTGCCAAGGAGGAGGAATGTTGGTTCAATTCCCCATCCTTATCCTTTTAAGGGCTGGTTGAACAACCAAAATTGTTGGATCAGGACCCCAGAGGAATAGATTGCGCAGCTTCGGTGCCCCCTTTCCCCTAGCTTGCCCTTGAAAATGCATTAAGATTCAAGAAATATCTGAGTTTAACTCTACCTTGAGATTAACTCCGCCTTTTCTTTGGAGCTCGGCCTGCCAGAATCTTCCCAGCGAGATTCCCCAGTGACTGGCCTGTCTCCTCCTATGGGGATGTCCAAGGTAGTCGGACAATTGCCAGCCTCTGGGCTTTTTTCTCCAGAATTATTCTTTCTTCCACAAGCACAATCCTCTGACATGGCAATTTGGACCCATTAGCTCCGGGGCCCTCTTGTTCATTCTGTTCTTGCTCAGAGGAAAGTCTCTTGTTGCAGGGCCTCCCTGCAGAAGTGCCCCCGGAAGAGAATGGATTTGGGGTGTTCCGCTCAGCTCTCCTGTGCAAGGATCCTGCCTTGCATTATGGGGGATCAGCTGGTGACTTCATGAGTGAAGAAGACGAACTGCTGGCACAGGACGACCAGGATGATTCTTTTGTTGTTCGTCTGTTTCGGAAAGAGGAGGCGGTAATACTGATTGATCAAGTTTCCTCTGTCCTTTGACTGTCAGATGCTGTTTCAGTGGAGCAGGAGCTGCAAGTGTACCCCTCTGGCAGGGGGATCAGAAAATCCTCCAGGCTATTTCCTTCCTGGAGGCCCTAAAGAGCATGAAACACATAGAATGGGACTCGCCTACCATCCTTCTGAAAGGGGGACAGGGTTGTGTGTTGGCTCTATGCCCTCCCCAGGAAGATTTTTGCTGCCTGGATGTGGTTGCCTCAGTGAATGCACAGATGGAGGGTGGGGCATACAACGGAATGAATGGTGCATGCAATGAAAGCAGTGCATGAATATTCATTGTGGATATCCTGAAAACCTGACTGGCCAGGGGTCCAAGAGGACTGGGTTGAGAAACACTGGCCTAGTGGATGGGCCGGCTCTGGATTGAGGCGTACTTCCACATTCCCATCTGTGAGGATCAGCTGTGCTTCCTGCACTTCTCTTTTTTCTCAGCTTTGTCTCTCCACCCTTCAGCCTCTCCACTGCACTGCGTTTCTGGTGGTGGCAGTTGCTTCCCTGCAGCTCGAAGAGATTTATATGCATCCCTGCCATGGATGACTGGCTTATTCACGCTGGGGTGCGTGCAGAGCCAAGTGATGCACTTTCTGGAGAGTCTGGTCTGAGTGATAAACTATAATAAGAGCTTCCTGGAGCCTATCCAGTCATAAAAGTGCCTAGGAGCATGTTTTTTCACTGGTTCAGGAAAGGTTTTCCTGCCTGAGAGAAACCTGGGACTACCTACAACTCCTAGGGTTCATGGCAGCGACAATCGAAATGGTCCCCTGGGTGCGAGTGCACTCACATCTGCTGCAAAAATCCTTGCTGTCATGCTGGCTTCCTCCTTTACAGGACTTTGACATCAGGCTCCATCTTCCCTCATTAGTGTCAGCCAGCCTGAATTGGTGGGAGCAGCCTGCTCATCTGCCGAATGACCGTCCTGTGAATGTATCAATTGTCTTCTGATGATGATGGATGGCCAACCTAACCTGTTTGACTGGGAAGCTCATTGCAAAGGGCAGTCTGCCCAGTGTCACTGGAGCAAGCAGGAGGGAGCTGGTCCATTGATCAGATGGAGTCGAGGGCCATTGGCTCTCCTGTGTCTCTGGATCATAGTCTGAGACAAGGCAGTGTGGATCTTCTTGGAAAAAGCTACGGCGATAGCCTAGGTCAACCATCGAGGGGGCATGAAGAGTTCCGGGTTCTCCCCAGAAAATGACTCTTCTGCTCCCTTGAGTAGAGCAGAATCTCCTGGCCCTCTCAGTGCAGCATATTGTGGAAGTGTACATTGTGGAAGCAGACTTTCTCATTCTTCATTACCCTGATCCCAGGGAGTGGAAATCAAGCAAATTGGTGTTCAAGAAGATCCTGGACAGGTGGGGGTCACACAGAGGTGGATTTGATGGTGTGCCAGACCAATGCCAAGGTGCACAGATTCTTCAGCTGCCATAAGAAGGTGTGCTCTGATGGCATGTTCACTCTAGTACAACCTTGGCCAAAGCGCATTCTACTATACGTGTTTCCTCCATGGCCTCTCATGGGTGAGTACTTTGTTGTGTGGAGCTCCATCTGGGTCCAGTGGTACTTGTGGCACTGTCTTGGCTGAGGAGGATGTGGTATGTGGATCTGCTGCACCATCGGCACGGTGTCCACCTACTTCTCTTGCTAGCATGGGAGCTCTTGAAGCAGGAGCCGGATTTGCTGGATGGTCCGCCTCTCGTTTGTGGCTTGGTTTTTGAAAAGCAATGCTTAGCACACAAGAGCTATTCTGCTGCTGTGATTTCCATGTTTCTGAATGTGAGAAGAGGCTCTCTTGTCTCACCTATGTATGTCTGGCATCTTTTTGAGCACTGGTGTCATATGTGCATTGTCGGCCCTAACACAGTGGACTTACTAGCTCTACTTTCCTTCTCCCAGGATGGGTTTGACAAGGGCCTTTCTCTTGGTTTATGGAGGGTTCATGTGGTGGCCTTGGCTTGTTCTAGATGGCTGATGATGGGGCGCTCCCTGGCCTTGCATCTGGCTGGGGCTCATTTCCTGAGGAGCGTTCAGCACTTATGCCCTTCACTGTGCTTGGTGGCTCCTTCGTGGGTTCTCAGTTTTGTTTTGGGGTTTTTTTTGGGCCTTGGTGACTGAGCTGTTTGAGCCCTTGTGAAGGGCCACTCAAGGATTTGTCCCTTAAGGCTGCCTTTTTGGTCACAATCTGCTTGGCAAGATATCTCGGAGTTGCAAGCCTTGTCATGCTAAAATCCCTATCTGTCCTTTTTGGAAGAGACTATAGATGGCCCTTTCTTTCCTTTTTGTCTAAAATGGTGTCTGCTTTCCATGTCAACCATGTGATCTTCTTGCCTTTGTTCCCAAGGAAATGATGCCAGAGAAAGGATAAGGGTCTTCTCCTGGTGGACATTAGATGGGTGTTTCTTAGACACCCGAAGGTCCCTAGGTCCTTCCAAAGGTTGGACGGACTTTTGTCCTGTTTGAAGGCCCATGTAAGGGCAAAGCAGCCAAGAAGTTTTCCTTGGGATGCTGTTTAAAGGAGACGATAGGCTGAGCTTATCTATTGCAGAACCAGCTGGTCACGTAGGGTTTGCATACACATTCCACACGGGCTTCCTCCTGGGTGCAGCACAGCTTGTCGCTCCCTTAAATATCTGTCAGGTGGCAGCGTGGTTATCGTTTCCATCTTTAACAAGTATTACCACTTGGATGCCCATGCTCTGGTGGGCATGGCCTTCAGTGCAGATGTTTTGATGGTTGCCATGTCTTTATTCCACCCAGTGGAGGCCGTAGCTTTGGTACCTCCCACTTGTCTGGACTGGCATTGCAGGATGATATGGCAGGCAGCATTATCTGGTAATGTAATGCTAGAGTGCATGCTACCTCAGTAGCCCATATAGTGTTCTGTTTATAGTTCTCTTCTTTGGACTATTAATCCTTGTTACCCTCATTGGGGTTTGTGTGACCAACGGTTCTCCATAGCTTGAGTATGAATACTGAGGTAGTATGCACTCTAGCTGCTCTAGATATAGTTCAAGATGAGGAATTGGAAATTTCTGGATTTTTCTGTCTCCACCTCTGCTGGTAGGGGAACAGAACCCACTTTTCTGGAAGGCCTAGCAGGATTTAAGGAAAGGGATATTATCTGGTAAGTAAAATGCCACCTTTCAAGATGGGAATTTGGGATTAGGGTGGTACCATGTTGCAGGCCTACTTCAGAGCTTCTCCTAGGACCTAACTGGTACACGAACAGACAGCATATGATGGGAGTAATTTTATAAAGGATTTTTTGCTGGTAAACTGTTTTACATGGATAAAAAGGCTTTTTAAAAATTATCCCACGGTATATGCATGCAAAAGTAGGTATGGTGACAAGAATGTACATTTTTACATGAATCTCATGTAGGCATTCTTGGGTGCATAATTTGGGTGTTGCAAAAGGCAGAGTCACTAAGTATGAATGTAGGTTGTAAAATATGCATGTACTTTAGCCATATACCTTTTACACCTGCTCCCCAACCAATATGCAACATCATGAAAGAGAACAACATTCAATACACAATCTATGCGGACGACATCATGATATACACCCCGATATCAATCGACAACCCGGACTTCTCTAAGATAACAGACTGCCTTACACAAATGACCAATTGGTGTCAGGACAACAACCTCGCAATAAACTACAACAAGACTGAAGCTTTAATCATCACTCGGAACCAAAGCTTCATACACCCACCGAATATAAAGATACAAAACACTACTATACCAATAAGGTCAGAAGTGAGATACCTCGGGGTTACGCTGGACAATAAACTCAATCTCAAGCCACACATAGGCAAAACAATACAAAAAGCCTACTACAAGATGCGAATCATCAGGAGACTGAAACCACTCCTCGCCCCAGAACACTTCCGTACCGTATGTCAAGCTCTGATAACCCCACTACTGGACTTCTGCAATCCGATATACCTTGGTCTACAGAAACAAGCCATCAAACCACTCCAACTGGCACAAAACACCGCAGCACGAATCATATCCGGAACTGCAAGACAGGAGCACATCACACCCACCTTAAAGGACTTACACTGGCTTCCAATCAGTGCACGCATCAGATACAAAACTATCATAAACCTATACAAGATAAAACAGCACACATCAGCCAACAGCCTGCACACCCTCATACAACCAGACACCAGTACACGTCCAAGAAGAAAACAAACTCACAACCGAGTCAGCACCCCAAGTGAATACAAACACACACGCAAGGACACAACAGACCGAGCACTCTCCATGGCTGCTCCAACAATATGGAACAAACTACCGGACGATTTGAGGGCAACTACAGACCTCAAGGACTTTAGGAAACAGCTGAAAACCATGCTGTTCATAGAACACTATGGACACATCACATAGTCTAAATAGCTGTATATCAGCACACGTCACCGCCTAACACTGTATGTATATAAGATGTTTTTAGCACCACTGTATATAGCCCACATTGTACATAACTCAAACTAATCTAGCACACAACACAACACGCACCCAACTAAATTTTCACCCCCACTGCATGTATAACACACTCACACTACCAGATTGTTTGCTGTGATACCACCTTGATTATTATGATAAGGCGGTTTAGAAATACTGTTAAATAAATAAATAAATAAAATAAATGTATACAGCTGCATTTTAGCAATGATTTTGGCAGCTTTTTTGGCTATTTTATAAAGGGACATAGTCACCTTTGTAGCTGTATAAAATAGCCTCAAAATAGGCACCTGCTTTGTGTCTCAACCTGGACAACCTGTTATAAAATTACCCCCTATGTACAGTCTGCACTTGAGCTGACCACTCAGATGAAGCAAACATGATACTCGCAACCCCACTATCATCTATGTAGAGATTCCAGCAGATGAATTTTAGAGATTCTTAAAACAGAAATTGGTGAAAAAAAGTCAATAAAAAATAATTTCTTATCGGTAAAAATGCTACGATTGGCAGGTCTGTTTCTCTGGTGTGCTAAAAGCTCAGGCTGTATGAGGCTATAATATTAGCGTATAAATGGGTAAATCTCAAATACAATTCTTCAAAAAAAATGGCTGTAATTTACACTTAGGTGTATTAAAAAAAAAAAGAATTAAAACAATTCATTTCCCAGAGTTCCTGAGCGGTCCTCCAGTTTAGTCCTCCACATCCGGGTAGTGCACCACCTCCTGCAGCATGGAGACTGGACTAATCAAAATCTTGCCATCTCAGGATGTATGCTGCTGGAGCTCCCATAAGCCCCCAGTGTGTCCAGTCTCCTTGCAGCTGGAGGACGTGTGAGCCTGGCACTGGGCTCACTTTAGGACTGGATTGGCAACACTAGTTAGGTTTTCTATTTTATTTTGGGGAATTCTTTACCTTTGTTTGTTTGGTTGATTTGTGAGGCATGTCTCTTTAAAAAAACAAAACAAAAAAAAAAACAACAACTCCGGACAGGGGAATGAGGAAACAGCCGAGCCCTTCACTGCTGATCTGCCTCTGTCCTGGCTGTGCGGATCTGAGCGCAGGCTGCAGTTTCTAGGATCTCTCCTCCTAGACGGCACGGGGAGAGATCTGGCTAGCGTACCTTCGCTCCCTGCTGTAAGGGTTTGCAGGGTGAAGTGTTTGAGCGCCATCTCTTACCCGAGCTCGGGTCCCTTCGGCTCCTTATTTTGGCAGACATAAAGCAGGACGGCGGTTTCCGGCTGGACGCAACTTACCAGCTGGGTAAGTGTTTTATTTTTCTTCTCCCTCGGTTGGTCGGCTTTGCGCCCTGCGGTTTGTCTTTGCTTCGCAGCACTTTCGCGCCCTTTTTTGTGTCTCGCTGCACTCGTGCCCATTTTGTGGAGTTCCCACGCTGCGCGGGGAGCCGGCCTGCCGCGTGCTCTGCGGCGTGGGTTTCTCGTTTTGGGCTTTGTTGGATTTGGTTTGTGTTAGCTCTCCCTCCACTCGTTTTTTCTTCGTTGCTGATACACAAAAAAAAAAAAAAAGTGTCAAACGCCAGATTTCTTTTGCTTGCCTTCTGCCTGTTAGTCCTCTCCATCTCTGCCCCTTTGGAGCTGGCTGTTTGGTTCCTTTGTGGTTAGCAGTTTTCATGGCCTCTAGGCCGCAGTGTGTGGTCTGCAGGTCCCGTAGGGGGACAGCCTCGGAGTCTGGGATCTGCAGAGGCTGTGCTACTGTGTTCTCCGAGGTGGAACAGCAAATGGAGGGCAGAGCACTTGCAGACCCTGTAGATCGTGCGGTACCAGTGGGATCAGAGTCGTCCCCAAGGTCTCCGGCGCCTTCGCCTCCGGCTACGCCTCTGGGCCAGTTGGGATCGCAGCCGGCTGTTGCGGGGACATCTTTGGGGGACTTCTCCCCGGATTTTGTGCTCCTTATGCATCAGGCTTTCCGGTTGGGGCGTCTTGGGAAGTTGCCTGAGGCCTTAGCAACGCCGGCTCTCTCGCAGGCTCCTGTGGGTGAGGATGCGAGAGGGACTGCCCCTAATCCTGCCAAGTGGCTGTGGTCCACGGAAGTCCAGCAGGGGGATATGGAGTGGCAGGAGGATGAGATGGCTGAAGCAGAGCAGGAAATCATTGACGAGCTTGAGGAGGGAGAGATTCCGGACCCCGAGGATCAGGCTAGGATCATTCGGGTGTTGAGTAAAGAGGAGCTCGTTCCTCTGATTACGGAATCTCTCCAGACTCTTAATCTCGCTGTGGCGTGTCCTGTGGAGGAGGACGGCCTGGAGGATCCCCTTATCCAGGCGGTCCGAGAGCCTCAAATGGTGTTCCCAGTACACAGGGTTGTAGAGCAGATGATTCAGACCGAATGGGACCAGCCGGAGTCGGGTTTGAAGGGCATTAGAACGATGAACCGGCTCTATCTGTTGGCAGACAAGGACAAGGAACGGTTCCGGTTGCCACGGGTGGATGCTGCGGTTTCGGCGGTCACCAAGAGGACGACGATTTCTGTGGAGGGCAGTACTGCCCTTAAGGACCCACAAGACAAGAAGGTTTGTTGAAGCAGGCCTTTGAGACCAATGCTTTTTCTTTTCAGGCCTCTATTTGTGGGGCCTGGGTGACAAGAGCCTGTCTGCGATGGTCTCAGCGCTTGCGTCAGGACCCTCGTTTGGATCAGCAGGGGCTATTGGAGGTCGCTCGATTGGAGTCCGGGTCGGCTTATTTGGCAGATGTCCATTATGACTTGATCAGAACCTTAGCAAATAGTATGGCTTCCCTGGTGGCAGCGAGGCACTCCATCTGGCTTCGCAATTGGGCGGCCGATGGGTCGTCTAAGTCCCACCTCAGTAAGCTCCCCTTTAAGGGCAGGTTGTTGTTCGGTGATGACCTGGACAAGTTGGTGAAGGACTTGGGGGAGTCTAAAGGGGGCCGTCTGCCGGAAGATAAGCCTAAGCAGAATAGAAGTTAGCCGGCCGCCCGGGGCTCCTTTCGAGATTTTCGTCGGTTCCGCTCTTCCCGCCTCGGGGGTGGACAGCGCGGAAGGTTTAGTTCTCGGTCCCAGGGCTTTAGGGGGTTTCGAGGAGCGGGTAGAGGTTTCGCATCTGCTTCCTCCTCGTCCTCTTCCTTTAGCCGCAAGCCACAATGAAGCGAGGGGGGCCCAGGGGGGAAATCAAGTGATTGGACAGCGCCTTCAGAACTTTCTTCCTTCCTGGGTCCAAGTAACCTCAGACCAATGGGTGCTGGAGATAATCCGAGAGGGCTATGCACTGGAGTTCGCCTTCCCGCTCGGGGACTCGTTTGTTCTCTCGCCTTGCAGGGGTCAGCAGAAAGAGCTGGCCATATGTGTAACGTTGGATCGACTTCTGGCTCTGGGGGAGGTGGTACCTGTCCCGGGGGCAGAACGCGGTTCTGGTCGTTACTCCTTTTATTTCGTGGTGCCAAAGAAGGATGGTTCTCTCCGGCCTATCTTAGATCTCAAGGGCATGAATCGTGCTCTCCGGGTGCCTCATTTCCGCATGGAAACTTTGCGATCTGTCATAGTGGCGGTGCGCCAAGGCGAGTTTCTGACGTCTCTGAACCTCAAGGAAGCTTATCTGCACATTCCGATCAGGGCAGCTCATCAAAAATTCCTGAGGTTCGCGTTCCCGTGGGGGCATTACCAGTTTCAGGCACTACCGTTTGGTCTGGCTACGGCTCCTCGGGTCTTCACCAAGGTCATGGTAGTGGTGGCAGCAGCCTTGCGGAAAGAGGGTGTGCTGGTTCACCCTTATCTCGACGACTGGTTGATTCGAGCAAAGTCCGAGGTAGAGAGCGTGTGAGCCACAGACAAGGTGGTGGACCTACTGCAGAGACTCGGCTGGGTAGTCAACTTGCGAAAGAGTCAATTGCTTCCTACTCAAGTCCTCGAGTACCTTGGGGTTTGCTTCGACACGGCATAAGGTTTGGTGTTCTTGCTGACTCGTCGCGCTCTGGCCTTGCGCCAGCTTGTTTGCAAGTTTCTAGGCATCCCCGCGCCCTCAGCTTGGTGGTACCTGCGGCTGCTGGGGACCATGGCAGCGACTCTAGAGGTAGTTCCGTGGGCCAGATTTCATATGCGACCGTTACAGAGAGCTCTTCTGAGTCGCTGGTCGAACCAGTCGGATTCCCTGAACAGACAGTTGCCCTGCCCGAGGCGAGTTCGACAATCCCTGCGGTGGTGGCTATCCCCGAGGTCGCTGCAAGCGGGTTTGCCCCTGGAACAACCGGTTTGGATCCCTCTGCTGACAGATGCGAGTCTGACGGGCTGGGGAGCCCATTGCGAGGGGCGTTACGCGCAAGGGGTTTGGTCAGCCCGAGAAGCTTCTTGGTCAATCAATCGTCTTGAGTTGCGGGCGGTGCGGCTGGCGCTGCAGAATTTCGAGAGTTCGCTGACAGGCCGGGTGGTGCGAGTACTCTCGGACAATTCGGCGACGGTGGCATATCTCAACAGGCAGGGCAGTACAGGCAGTCTGGCCATGGAGACGGAGTCAGAGCGGTTGTTCGAGTGGGTGGAGCCTCGTCTGGTGGCCGTTTCAGCGGCGCATATCGCGGGCAAAGAAAACGTGATGGCGGATTTTCTCAGCAGAGTGCGTGTGGACGCCGGCGAATGGGAGCTTCACCCGCAGGTGTATGCGCAAATAGTTCGCAGATGCGAGGTCCCGGTCATGGACCTCATGGCGACCTTTCACTCGGCAAAAACCAGCCAGTTCTTCAGCCGACGGAGGGAGCGGATGTCGGAAGGCATTGACGCGCTCATTCAGCCTTGGCCGGAGTCCGGTCTCCTCTATGACTTTCCGCCGTGGGCTCTGATTGGCCGAGTGGTGCAACGGATCAAAGCGCATCACGGCAGGGTCCTGCTTGTAGCTTCAGATTGGCCCAGACGTCCCTGGTATGCGGATCTGGTGCGTTTGCTCGACGGAAGGCCGTGGAGGCTTCCTCCCTTGGTAGATCTGTTGGTTCAGGGGCCGCTGCGGATGCCTCAGGTGGATCGGTTCTCGCTTACGGTCTGGCCATTGAGAGGGCTAGGTTGAGGAAGAAAGGTTATTCTTCGGCGGTGATTTCCACCCTCCTTCGTACTCAGAAATCCTCTACTTTGCTCACGTATGTCTGCGTGTGGCGGATTTTTGAGGATTGGTGTTCTAGGCATCGTGTTCGGGCGGCGACGGCTTTGGTGCCCGTAATACTCAGTTTCTTACAGGACGGTTTTGACAGGGGGTTGGCTGCCAGTTCCTTGAAGGTGCAGCTGGCAGTGCTCACGTGCTACCGGGGCAAGATTCTGGGGAGTCCGCTGGGGGTGCACTCGGATGTTCAACGTTTTCTTAAAGCTGTATTCAGGCTGTGTCCCTCGCGCAGAGTGTCAGTACCCCCGTGGGACTTGAATCTGGTGTTGCGGGCCTTGGTTCAGAAACCCTTTGAGCCGCTTAACAAGGCGTCCATTAAGGATCTAACGCTGAAGGCGGTTTTTCTGGTGGCCATTTGTTCAGCGAGGCGGATTTCTGAGTTGCAGGCTCTGTCGTGTAGGGAGCCTTTCTTGTCTTTTTCTAGGGATAAAGTGGTTTTGAGACCTGTGCCTTCCTTTTTGCCCAAGGTAATTTCCCCGTTCCACTTGAATCAATCCGTTTTTCTGCCGGCATTTGGCTCGGAGGCAGAGGGTGCTGCAGGCCGGGAATTGCACCGTTTGGATGTGCGCCGAGTGCTGCGTCGGTACCTCGCGGTTTCGGAGTCGTTCCGTAAGTCTGACCGGCTGTTCGTACTGTTCGGCGGAGTCCGGAAAGGGGAAGCGGCAGCGAAGGCCTCTATTTCCAGGTGGATTAAGGAGACGATTGCCTCAGCGTACCTTCTGCAGGGGAGTGCAGCCCCGTTAGGGTTGCGAGCTCACTCTACTAGAGCGCAAGCGACGTCCTGGGCTGAACATAGTTTTGTTCCGCCTGTGGATATTTGCAGGGCAGCAACCTGGTCATCTCTTCATGCTTTCAGTAGACACTACCGGTTGGATGTGTTGGCCGCTTGGGATGTTAGTTTTGGTTCAGCGGTGTTGCGCGCCGGTTTGCAAGGTCCCGCCTGGTGTTAACTGCTCTGTTATATCCCGGATGTGGAGGACTAAACTGGAGGACCGCTCAGGAAATAGAAATTACACTTACCTGGTAATTGTAGTTCCTGGAGGGTCCAGTTTAGTCCTCCGTCCCGCCCAAGAGACAGGTCTGTTAGTGCGGCGCGCTTGGTGTACAGGAGGTGAACATTTTCAGCAATTTGTTTTTTTCGGGCCCTTTAGTGGGTTCCTTCAGCTCTCTCCTTTCTTGTCGTCTGTTCTGTCCGTGTTTGTCGAGGGCTGTGTCTGCTTCTTCGTTCCATTGTCGGGGCAGAAGCAATGTGCAGGGTTCTAGCTTCTTCGTTTGGGGAGGGAGTCAGCTTAAAGTTAAGGGGAGTAAGTTCCTTTATAGTTTAGGTGTTTTTACTTGACTGATGTGTTGCCTCTTTAAGTCTGCTTTGTTACTAGTTCACTGGGGGCTTATGGGAGCTCCAGCAACATACATCCTGAGATGGCAAGATTTTGATTGGTCCAGTCTCCATGCTGCAGGAGGAGGTGCACTACCCGGATGTGGAGGACTAAACTGGACCCTCCAGGAACTACAATTACCAGGTAAGTGTAATTTCTATTTGGCTGCCTTGAAAGGAGCATAGAGGAAGAATTTGGATAAGTAAAGTTATTAGTTGACTTTTTGTGCCTGGGTGAATTTATTCATATCTTAAATATTTAGAAACGTATATAGCAACTTGGAACTATTTTTTTGAAACTATCTTTCTGTGAAAGAAAGAGCAAACTTGTACATTCTATTTCAGCATGCAACCAGAGTACAAGACAAGACATACTGTCCAACTTCAGTTTTCAAGAGAAAGGTAGGTCACTTTGTAGTTAAGTGTTATGCTACTTTTACTATTGTGAGAGGCACTTCAGTGTTGAAACATGTCTCGGAGTCGTATTTAGAGTTTTATATTTTATTTTTCATTTTAAAAGATAGCAACATATGGTGTATATACTGGTAAAAACTTACGAAACATCCTTTTCACCACCTCTAATGCCAAGGAAAAGGAACAGCATTTCAGAGAATAGTTATATTAGGCTTTGCAGCAGTGCAGTATAGAAACGGCACATGATAGCAAATAGACTTTATGGTTATCCAGTCTGCCTACTGATATCACCCAAAACCTTCCCCAAACTAAATCATATTTTTTGTAGACTAGTTTAGTGTATGCAGTCTTGGAAAGCTGAGGATGTCAATGACCTAAATCAAGTGTGCATTTATGAATTTAGTAGCCAACAGCATCTGATAAAGCAATTAATTTATCTTAGTAGATACATGTAACTTGCCTCATTAACCCAGTAAACCCTTTCTGGATCAGGATTGATTAAAGAAAATGTGAATAGAGATTGTTAAAAGTGTGAGTATGGGAAGAGCTTTTTACAGGTGACTCTCACTGCCCTCTGTATAGTTTATGGTTTGATGCTTGATATACTGCCTTTGTTACTACAAAGGGGTTAACAATAAATGAAAACAATATATTATAAAGAAGAGAACTCCATTCAATAAACAGGAAAAAGAGTTAAGAAAGAAACAGGGACAGGAAGCAAATGGAACATGTGCCATAGAGACCCTACCAATCACTGCACACCAAATGTCAAGGAGACTTGATGGGTTTTTAGAGCTGCTTTGAATTATTTATGTGTGAGTTCCAAGCAGAGGGGAAGAGGAAGTTGGTTTCACAAGGCAGGAGTTTTGAAGAAAAAGGCTGGTTGGCTGGCGGATTCATAGTTCACACTAGAACCTGAAAGGAACAGTAAGTCTGCTACCATTTAGTGTCCTCAAGGTATGTGAGAACTATAATAAATGTGTCCAGGGTGTCCCTCAGTCCAGCCAGACAAATGGGTTATGCTCACCAACCAGCAGGTAGAGACTGAGAAAACACTTTCTCAGATCAGTACAAATAGCCTGTGTCCACTGAACTGAGCCAGTATTTTCTCAGTCTCCAGCAGGTGGCGAGCATAGCCTGTGGACTGCAGGTCTTTCTGAAGGCATTTGTTGGGCATGGGGTGCAGAACCTGGAGGATCTGAGTCCCACCCCCACTCTCCCCCAGGAGCCCTCTCTGAAACGCTCCCTTTTTTCCTCCTCCCCAACCTTTGGGAGGGGGCTAGAGGTGGAAGCATTTGAGCTTGCCTTTTCTGCCTCTGTCAGACAAAAAAAATATAGAGAGAGGCATAATACAGGCAGAGCCGAGTGAAACATGCAGCATGTCAAGGTCCCCATTGGAGGGGACAGTCTGGTAAGTCCACTGAGGCATCAGAGAGCTTATGTTTAATTTTTCAATTCTTGCTGGAGAGATTCAGTGCGCACCGACGGCCACATGGATTGTGGCCGGTGTGCACTGTGCGGCAGCTGCAGGGCACAACTCTCTGACATTGGGCTGTGCTGTGGCTGCCAGAAATCAAGTGATTTGGCTGTGAGGGACTCTGGGGAGGCCCAAGATGTCTCTGAGCAAGATGGGGTAGACATGCTGGGCAGCATGGTTGCCTTGGGGGGATGGCAGCAGTCCGTATTTTTGGCGGGAGCCGCCGCCATCTTGGATGATACAGTGCAACTAGCTTGGGGCCTCCTGTGCTACAGTCCACCATGGATTTCACTGCGGGTAAGGTCCCCAGGCGATAAAGGGATTTGATGGGGGCAAATGCTGTCCCTTTTTCCCCCCTGAATTTGTACTATTGCTTCATCAGGCTTTCCTGATGAGGGGAAGCCTCTGTAATGCCTTGCCTCAAGCCCTGTGGGGCAGGGTAGGGGGCCGGTGAACGGGGGAAGCATCTATGGTAAGATTATGCCATGGAGGAGCCGGACTTGAACTCGGTGGCCTCCCTGGAGTCACTGGACCCCCTGGAAGGCCTCAAAGACCTCCTGGAACAGCTCCAAGAGGAGATGGAAGGGGGAGAGCTCCTGGGGGATGAAGATCTAATGGCTGTCAGGATCTTCCACCGAGATGAGCTCCTGGCTTTGATCACAGAATCGTTTGCTGTCCTGAGGATCATCGAGGCAGGGCTATCGGGCTCAGAGTTTACTGAGGACCTCTTGCTGGAGGGTATCTGTAACCCACCTCGGTACTCCCCGGTCCCCAGAACCCTATGAGCCATGATTGATGAGAAGTGGAGCACTCCGGACGTGGGACTTCGGGTGGAGTGCAGTATGGCTAGGCTTTACGCTATCCCGCCAGAGGAGAAAGAAAAGCTGTGCCTTCCTAAGGTAGATACCTTGGTGACAGTGGTCACATGGAAAACCACCATTCCGGTGGAGGGAGGTGTGCACTCAAGGACCCGCAGGACTGGCACATGGAGGCACTGCTTAAGCAAGCCTTTGAGGTGTCAGCGCTGAGCCTACAGGGCACCATCTGTGCTGCCTATGTGGCCCATGCCTGTCTCTTCTAGTTGCAAGGCCCACAGGAGGAGGCTGGTTCTAGGGCCTCCATCCGAGCTCAGGATGCTCGTCTGAAGTCTGGGACGGCCTTCCTGGATGATCTTCTTTATGACTTCTTGTGGGTCTTAACTAAGAGCATGGCCATGGTGGTGGCCACTACGTGTCTCTTGTGGCTGCCCAACTGGTCAGCAAATGTGGCTTCTAAGATGAGGCTCAGTAAGCTCCCTTTTACAGGCAGATTGCTCTTTGGTGAGGTTTTGGAGAAGCTGGTGAAGTCCTTCAGCGAGTCCAAGGTGTCTTGTCTGCCGGAGGACAAGCCCAAAGTGGGCAGAGGCGGCCCGGTCTGGGGCCATGGTAGAGATTTTTGAGGGTTTCACCCCTCCCGGGCAGCTACCCACAGAGGATCTGCTTTCTTCAGCATGGGCTCTTCCTTTTGAGGAGGGGCCAGAGGTGGTCAAGGGTTCTCCTCCACTGCCTCAGGTGCACCAAACCTTCACAATAAGGTTTTGGGGTCCCTGGCTGGGGGTGCAGTCAGTGGGCGGTTGCTTGTGGCGCCTCTTTTCTATCTGTGTCCAGATTATGACCTGACGCCTGGGTTTTGGAAGTTTATTTGTGAGGGCTATGTCCTCGCGTTTGCCTGGCCCTTGGCTGATCTTTTCATGTTCTCCCACTGCGTTTCAGCCCGAAAAATTCTGGCGGTTGAGGAGATGCTCAAGCACCTAGTGCAACTTGGTGCAGTGATTCTGGTACCTTGGACCAAATGGGGCTCCAAAAGGTTTTCCATCTACTTTGTGGTGCCAAAGAAGGAGGGGTCCTGGTGGCCCATTTTGGACCTGAAAGTGTCAGCAGGGCCCTAAGAGTTCCATGCTTCCACATGGAAACCTTGTGGTTGGTGATCGTGGCAGTGCACTGGGTCAAGTATCTTACTCTTTAGATCTCACAGAGGCTTACCTGCATATCCCAGTGAAGTTGGAGCACACCACCATTTCCTTTGCTTTGTGGTGCCCAGAGGGCATTTCCATTTTCAGGTGTTGCCCTTCGTCCCAGCCCCAGCCCCAGCCCCATGGGTCTTCATGAAGATTGTGGTGGTGTTGGTGGTGGTGGCACACCTTCGCAAGCAAGGGATCCTAGTGCATCTGTACTTGGATGACTGCTTGATTCGGAGAAAATCCCTCAAGGAGAGCCAGAGTTTGACAGAGACAGTCATCTGCTATCTGCAGGAGCTCAGCTTGGTGGTTAGTTTCACCAGGAGCCAGCTGCAGTCACCACAGACCCTGGAATGTCTGGGAGCCTGCTTTGATACAGGCCGAGCATGGTCCATCTCCCAGAGGGTTGTGTCATGAAACTGCAGGCCGCAGTTCATGGACTTTGCCAGACTCTCTGTTCCTAGGCCTGGGACTACCTTCAGATGCTGGGGGTCCATAGCAGTCTCATTTGAGCTGGTATCTTAGGCCCATCTCCACATCAGTGCTCTGCAGGTGCATCTGCTCACTCATTGGTCTTCTCTAGTGCATTCCATGGAGGTCCTTTTTCTGTTGTCAGGGGAAGGCACAGGCAAGCTTGCATTGGTTGCTAAACCTGGTGAACCTGGGGGTGGTTATGTCCCTGGAGACTCTGGACTTGGGTGGTGGTCACCACAGATGCAAGTCTGTCTGTCTGTCTGGGGTGGACACTGCCTGTCTCACATGGTGCAGGGCTGGTGGTCTGCCAATGAAGAGCAGTTGCCCATCAATCACTTGGAGACGAGAGCGGTGAGGCTGGCACTCAAACCATTCTCGCCTCTGTGTAGCACGAAACCATGCGGATCCTGTCAGACGGTGCCACCATGATGGCTTATATCAATCGCCAGGGAAGCAGGTGGAACTCCCTGGTGGTGACGGAGGTGATACTGCTCCTGCAATGGGTGAAGATCCACCTGACAGCTCTTTCGGCAGTACATGTAGATGGCATGGCAGATATTCAGATGGATTACCTGCGTTATCACACCTTGGTTCCGAGGGAATGGTCCCCCTCTGAGGAGGTGTTCCAGTCCCTGGTGGACCGCTGGGTGATACCAGCGATAGACTTGATGGCGTGGATAGAGAATGCCAAAGTACCCCATTTTTTCAGTCGCCGAAAGTCCCCAATGTCCAAGGGCCTCAATGCCCTAGTGCAGTCGTGGCCTTGGGCAAAGTTGCTGTACATCTTTCAACCCTGGCTTCTGATAGGGCGGGTGTTGCAGTGCATAGAGGCACACCATGGGAAGGTGTTGCTGATAGCACCAGACTGGCCTTGATGGCCTTGGTACGTGGATCTGGTGCAGCTCATTGTGGAGAAGCCTGTTCAGCTTTCGATAGTACCAGACCTTCTGACCCAGGGGCCGGTGTGCATGCCAGCAATGGATTGATTCTCGCTTATGGTTTGGTCTTGAAAGAGCTTGGCTGAGATGCTGAGGCTATTCTGCGCAAGTGATTGACTTTGAAGGCACTTAAAAAAAAAATCAATGGATATGACTTACTAAAGCTGCCAGCATGGTTTTGGTACTATGCCTGGGACAAAAACTTGATTGTTGTGGGTGCAGGATATTAGTCTTCTCAACATATTGGCAGTGTACAGATAATAGAATCGTTTCTACAGATGCATTTGAATTAGCATTTGAAAAAGTTATATGTTAATGAGATGAACTGTCTCTGTACTTTAGAAAATACATTTTGATGGATTTAGATGGAATGAGAGGTGATAGGACATTCCTTTAAACTAGTGCTTTGCAAACTTTAATCCCATATGACCCCATTTTAGCAATTGAAAATTCATGCGACCCCAGATGATGATGAAATAAAAATAACAGGTCTCCAGCCTCCTTCCACTCATCTAAAGCAGAAAGAAATAGCAGCAGTCAGCACAGGGATCTTTGTGTCAGTGTGCAGTGTGTGCTTGCAAAACCTAGTACTCAGCATGGGTTTCACGTCTAACAGAAAGCTTACACAGGCGGGGACAAGGGTCTATGAATGTTCACTGGCTCATAGGCCGCATGCTGACTGGTGACAGCCATTACTTAGCATAGGTCCCAGTGAAAGTCCAGAGTGGAGGGCAAATGACCGTATTTCTGTGACCCCATCCACTGATGTGACCCCCATTTGGGTCCCGACCCCAAGTTTGGGAACCACTGCTTTAAACAAATCACCCTATCAGCTGAATTATAGGTTAGGTAGAACCATGTTGTTGTTATTAAGTGCCGTCGAGTCGGAGTCGACTCATGGCGACCCTCTGGATAGCTATCCTAAATTGTGTTCGGTCTTCAGTCAGGCGGCTCATTGACGACAGACTGGTACCCGTAGCTGCTGTAATTGTAGCGATCCATCTCATTGCTGGCCTTCCTCTTTTGCGTTGACCTTCTATCTTGCCAAGCATGATGTCTTTCTCTAATGATCTCTCTCTTCGCATGATGTGTCCGAAGTATGAAAGTCGAAGTCTTGTCATCTGAGCTTCTAAAGAAAGCTTAGGTTTGATCTCCTCTAGTACCGACTTGTTTGTTCTTCGGGCAGTCCATGGTATACACAGTATTCGCCGCCAGCACCATAATTCAAAGGCATCAATTTTCTTCCTGTCTGTCTTTTTCACTGTCCAGCTTTCACATCCATATGATGTTATTGAAAATACCATGGCTTGAACAAGTCGAATCTTTGTATGGAGAGACACATCTCTGCTCTTGAGAATCTTATCTAGGTCTTTCATAGCCATTCTGCCAAGAGCAATGCGTCGTCTGATTTCTTGACTGCTTGTTGCTTCTTTATTGATAGTTGATCCAAGTAGGTTAAAGTTGTTCACAATTTCAATTTCTTCTCCTTCAACGATGAACCTGTTGATTATACCAGTTGTCATGATCTTTGTCTTCTTTACATTAAGGTGCAGGCCCATTTTGAGACTATGTTCTTTGATTGTGAGAAGCAAATGTTTCAGATCATCTTCGCTTTCAGCCAGTAATGTGGTATCATCAGCATAGCGAAGGTTGTTGATGAGTCTTCCACCAATCTTCACACCTCTGTTGTCTTCATACAGTCCTGCTTCTCTGATGATTTGTTCTGCATATAAATTAAACAGGTAGGGGGAAAGTATGCAGCCTTGTCTTACACCTTTGCTTATTTTAAACCATTCTGTTTCTCCTTGTTCCGTTCGAACTGTTGCTTCTTGATCAATGTACAGATTACGCAAGAGAACGATCAGGTGTTCTGGTATACCCATGCTTCTTAATGTGGCCCAGAGTTTCTCATGGTTTACACAGTCAAAAGCCTTGCTATAGTCGATAAAGCACAAATAGATATCCTTTTGGTATTCTTTAGTCTTTTCAAGGATCCATCTCACATCCGCAATGATGTCTCTCGTTCCTCGCCCTTTCCTGAACCCTGCTTGCACTTCAGGTAGTTCTTGTTCTAGGTATGGCTGTAGTCTCTTTTGAATAATCTTCAGTAGAATCTTGCTGGCATGTGGGATCAGAGCGATTGTGCGATAATTTCCACAGTCAGTTGGATCACCTTTCTTTAGTATTGGTATAAACACAGATCTTTTCCAGTCAGTTGGCCATGATGTTGTCTTCCATATTTCTTGGCAGAGCCTTGTAAGTATGGTAACAGCTGCATCAGATTGCTGCAATACTTCTATGGGAATGCTATCAATGCCTGGTGCTTTGTTCTTTGATAAGGCTTTCAATGCTGCTTCAACTTCTTCTTTCATCACCAATGGTTCCTGATCATAAGGTATAGGTTGAAACGGCTGTTGGTCCACTTGATCTTTATCATATAAAAACTCTGTATATTCCTTCCACCTTTTCTTGATCTTCTCAGCATCATTCAACATAGAACCTTGAGCATCTTGTAACATTCCAATTCGAGGCTGGAACTTTTTCTTTAACTCTCGCAGCTTTAGGAAAGCCGATCTTGTTCTTCCTCTAATAGTTTCTGCTTCTATTTCCTTGCAAGTGTCATTGTAGTACTTTTCCTTGTCCTGTCTTGCTGCACATTGGAAATCTCTGTTGAGTTCTGCGATTGTCTTTCTTTCTCCTTTGGCTTTAGCTTCTCTGCGTTTCTGGGCAATTTTCAGAGTTTCTTCCGTCATCCATTTTGGCCGTTTTTGCTTTTTCACCTTTTGTAGAGACTTCTCGCTTTCTTCCAGCACAACCTTCTTGATGTCATTCCATAACTCTTCCGGAGCTCTGTCATTTGTATCTAAAGCAGCAAATCGATTTTGCAGGCAGTCTTTAAATTCCAGTGGTATATTCTCAAGGTCATATTTTGGTGCATTCATGAGTGGTTTGCTCTTTTTCAACTTTAGCTTGAGTTTGCATACTAGTAGTTGATGATCTGTACCACAGTCAGCTCCAGGTTTTGTCTTTGTTGATGTTACAGAGCTTTTCCATCGTTGACTTCCACAGATGTAGTCAATTTGATTTTTATACAATCCATTGGGTGAAGTCCATGTGTACAGTCGTCGCTTGTGTTGCTGGAAGAAGGTGTTTGAGATGAATAGATCATTGGTCTTGCAGAATTCTATCAATCTTTCTCCAGCTTCATTTCTGTTGCCAAGTCCATATTTTCCAACTACTTTGCCTTCTTCTTTGTTGCCAACTTTTGCGTTCCAGTCACCCATGACTATAAGGATATCCTGTTTGCATGTTCTGTCAATTTCAGCTTGTACTTGTTCATAGAACTCTTCAATTTCATTCTCTTCTGCAGCTGTTGTTGGGGCATATACTTGAATTATAGTTGTGTTGATAGGCAATCCTCGTAGACGAATAGAGATTAAGCGTTCGCTGACTGCATTGTATTTCATTACAGTTCTTGCAAGTTTCTTCTTTATTATAAATGCAACACCATTTCTTCTTTGTCTTTCATTTCCAGCATAGTAGACCATGTGATCATCTGATGCAAAGTGCCCGATGCCAGTCCATTTCAGTTCGCTGACACCCAACAGATCAAGTTGTACACGTTCCATTTCATTCTTGACCACCTCCAACTTCCCTTGGTTCATGCTTCGTACGTTCCATGTTCCAATGTGTAAGACATCTTTACAGCTTCTGACTCTCATTTCATGCGCAGCTACATCAGCAGTCAGACTTCCCGAGGGCTTTGATCCAACCACATCATAAATGCTGGCTTTACTCTGAAAAGTCTTCAGCTCTTCCCCAGTAGCTAGTTGAGTGCCTTCCAACCTGGGAGTCTCATCTTCCAGCACCATAGCACAATTTGTTTTGTTGTAACTATCCATTGGGTTTTCATGGCAAGATACAGAAGTAGATTGCCGGGCCTTCCTTCCGCGCAGTTTAAGTTTGGTGTTGTTGCCGTTGTCACAGAAATGTGATCCTCCGCCGTCAACACTATCCCATTCTGCTGCTGCCCAGATGGGTGGTTTGTCTTCGTCTGGCACCTCAGCTGAGACCTGTCCATCTTGGGAGACCCTGCCAGTAGTTAAACTACCGATAGTTTAGCTCTCAGCATCACTGATGCACGCAAGCCCTCACAGCACGACAAGCTGCAAACCAAGTGAGAGAGGTAGAACCATAACTCTCTTCAAATTTGGGAGCCAGAGTGCTAAGCTTGATATGTGGAAGTCTGTTGTAAGTAAAGATGAACATGACTCTATTCAGTTGCATAAAAATCTTGCCAGACACTGAACGAGGCACATGCTGGAATAAATACAGCATTCTAGACAGGATATGCATTTGAGGAATGCTTAATTTGGGAGACCAAGCCACTTCAATATACAAAATCCTTCTTAATCCAGAATACTAGGACATAATTACTGATAGCTACATTTTGATGATGACTGGTAATGAAAATAGCAGGGCAGCAGAAACTACTTTTTTAAAACTTTAAATCTGTAAGGATAGAGAACAACAAATATCATTCCAAATAGTAAGATTTCTGATTTGATAAAATTGATTTTGTAGCATGAAAACTCCCCATATTCAGCCAAAGATTTTAGGATAACGGGGCCGCAGTCTTAATAGAAGAAACATTCAAGCATATGTTATTTGCAAACAAAGTTATGTAAGACGCTTAAAATAGAAGTTGTTTATGAAAGGAGACGGCCTCAGAAATTGTGCCATAGTTAGATTAAAAAGAGAGACAAGGGACAAACCCTGTTTAGAGAGATTATTATCCTCAGGATTTACAGGCTAGTACTCATAAGTTATGTTACCAGCTTTCATACTCCTTAAAAATTTGACTCTGAAAATTTACTAGGCCTGAATTCCGAAGTTTCTGCTCAAAATTCCACTAAACCCCTAATTTAGGAGCATAGAAAGGGGTTGGCAATGAGGGTGGATTTAAGGTGGAAAGAAAAAAATAGGAGCTTAGTGCTGATTTTCAGCGCTAGACTTCTAAATTAGGCTCCTAAATCCAGGCCACCGAATGCCAGACCTAAATTTAGGAGCATAACCCTTCCTAAATTCAGGTGAATTTTTCAGCAGAAACTTATGCTCCAAAGTTTGGCTGGAAATAGGGCCCTACATTTGTAACCTAATTTAGGATCATAGATTTAAGAAATCAGCCTTTTTTTGGTATTTGTCATTGGTCTGAGGTGTAAACTATAGTTTCCTAGTCATCCCTTCAGTTCAGTCCTGCACGTCTGGGTTGTGCTCCCCTTTCAGCAGCTTGAAGACTGAGCACATCATCTTCTTGATGACCCTGGCATATATATCGCTGGCACCTCCCACCAGCTCAAGTATGCTCAGTCTCCAAGCAGCTGGAGGGAGCCAGAGTGCTAGGCTTCCTGAAGAGATAACTAAGGGGAGAGTAGGGGTTTTCTTTTTCCTTTTTTTCTTTTTTAGGGTAGTTTATTTCATTTTCCTGCCTGTGTGAGCTGCTGCCGGCAAGCCTTCAATTAGCAGGGGTGCTTTGGGCAGGGGGGAGAGACTCCCTCCTCCCCATCCGTTCCTTTGGTCTGGGTGAAGGAAGGAGGCTTCAGGGGTGTAGAGAACGCCATTCAGGGGTGTAGAGAACGCCATTCAGAGGCACGATTAAGCGGAACAGCTCCAAAACCTGTGAGGAGCCATTGGCTGGAGACGACAGCCCTGTGATTTCCGCCCCACCCCGCTCTGCTGCCGAAGCCTGCAAAGCGGCTGAGCGCGGTAGCGGCTAAGCACCTTGGGAATGGCTTACCAGAGGAAAGAAGCCTTCGGTACAAGTTTGTGTCAGCTTGGGCGCTGTTCTTCGCTGCGACAGACCACATGGAGGAATAAGGGGGACTCGCGGCTGCTGACTGTGTGGTACTGGAGGCCTAATGACGTGAGTTAAGCACATTGTTAGTTGGGCAGCTCCGGCCTTCCCCTTCTCACGCGGTTTTGGGCCTCTCTCCTCCAGACTCTAGGATTTAGAATTTATTTGCCCTAGAGGCCTCCTTAAGGGCCGGATTTTAAAAAAGAAGGGAATTAGTGTAGGGCCTTTGTCACTGGTTTTCTTCAGTTTAAAAAAAAAAAAAAAGAAAAGTAGTAGAGAAAGCTCTGGGAGTTTTCTTTAATACTTTATTGAGTTTATTTTCCTGATTGTGTTTTAGGTAAAGAGACAAAGAGAAAGAAGTCTGAAGGCAGCCCATATTGCACCATGCTGGCAAGACCGCAATGTCTGGTCTATAGGTCCCGGAGAGGAGCAGTCTCTGACGCAAGCATTTGCTGTAGATATGCCTTGGAAGCCATGTCAGTGGAATAGGGTATGCAAGCGACTACTCAGGAGTGCTCACTCCTTTTATCTCGGGAATCTAGGGACTTGACGGAAGCAGAGGTTGGGGTAGGTTGCCCCACTTCTCCGTGACTGGAGCCACCGGCTTGCCCTCTCCCAGACCCTCCACTTCTCATGGGGTGGGGGAGGGAGAAGGCTGGGGAGGTTTCTCACCGGAGTTTGTCTTGCTGTTGCATTAGGCATTCTGCCTGCACCAGCAGGGGGCGCAAGGTCCCTTGCCGATGCAGTGCGGTGCGGTGAAGCAGACCGCTGACCCGCAGGAGGCCGAGCTGGTAGCGGAGATGTCTAAGCGGGCCAGACTCATGGATGACGGTGTGGAGCTTTCCCTGCGATCCGAGGCGCAAGACAGGGAAGACCTAGACCCGGAAATGGAAAGGGAGGATGAGGAGTTAGAAAAGGGTGAGATTCCTCAGGAGGAGTAGGCGTGGATTGTTCGCATGTTCTGCAGAGAGGAGTTGCTGGCGCTAATTGACGAGTCTTTAAAGGCTCTTAATATTCTCACAGGTTCCCAGTCAGAGGAGGAGATGCTGGAGGACCCACTGCTTCAGGCAGTGCAGAAGACACAGAAGGTTTTCCTGGTCCATCGGGTGGTCAAGCAGATGATCCAGGATGAGTGGATCCTGCCAGAGGCCAGCCTGCGGGGGGGGGTTTACGGACTATGTCATGCTTATACCCGTTACCGGAGCAGGAGAGTTGCTGTGGTCCCTGAAGGTGGATGCGGCGGTCTTGGCAGTGACTAGGAAGACAACGAATCCCGGTGGAGGGCAGGACGGCGCTTAAGGATACCCAGAAAGGAAGTTGGATACCTTGCTGAAGGCCTGGAAAAGGTCTACCTGCTTCTCCTACATCAGGGTCTGGTGCATCTTTGAGGGATGGTGCACAGAAAAACAAATAATGATGCAATAAATATAAATACTAGAATTGAAACAATAGTGCTCGGGACCTAATACAGAATGTGCGCAAGTAAAATTTAAATACTAACCTCTGTTGCAGTTCGTACAATAAATCTTACTTCACACTGTTTGTGCAAACATATAGGTTATACACCTCCTTCTGCATCCTCCGTTTTAGTCAGCGGTAATTTGTGAGCGATGTTTTTCCATATGGTT
This sequence comes from Ichthyophis bannanicus, assembly GCA_033557465.1. NCBI lineage: Eukaryota > Metazoa > Chordata > Amphibia > Gymnophiona > Ichthyophiidae > Ichthyophis > Ichthyophis bannanicus. The sequence continues at coordinate 248,669,657 of CM066031.1, forward strand.
TTATTATATTTTTAATTGTATTCTTTATGTTTTTTAGCATTAGTGCAACAGAGGTTAATATTTAAATTTTACTTGCGCACATTCTGTATTAGGTCCCGAGCACTATTGTTTCAATTCTAGTATTTATATTTATTGCATCATTATTTGTTTTTCTTATGTTCTTACATTGTTTTTATACATTTATTGTTTTATGTCTTTTAATATTAGTGTTTGTATCAAAAAAATAGAATAAAACTAACATTCATATGTCCAAGCTAAAAGATTAAAGGGCAGATTTTAGATAGGACGTGGAGAGGGGAATTCAGACGTCCAGATCAGGACATGGAAAATTTCCATAGTATTTTGCAAGAGGCTTTTTTTCAAATGCAAAGCCTCTTGTAACATAGGGGCAGTACTCTACGTGGATGTCTTCCCATGTCCAGAGGGAGCAGCGATTTTAAAAAGCCACAAGTGGGGTGGGGGATTGTTAAATAACCCAGATGTGCTTGGGGGCAGCTTTTTTTTTTTTTTTTTTAATATTTTATTTTCCTTTTATAACACAACCAAAGTAAAGACATACAGAAAGATACAAATACAGAACCATACACATAAAAGCAACCCCATATTTCCCCCCACCCCCATGCTTCTTCTCTAGGAAAGGAATACAACGTTCGGGTAATCAATGATTAGTTCTCATTCTTTGTAAACCAGTATAGAGCAAGTGAAGATCATAATAAATGAGTGTACATGATAAATGGAGTTAAACAGTTAGATGAGAGCATTTGGCAGCTTGCACATATTCATTGAGCAAATTCCATTTAGAAACATGATGCGCGGTTTGGGCGTGGGGAGCCATTCGGCGTGGTATCTGTTCATATTTACTATATAAACATACAAGATTCCACCACTCATGGGGACTTAGGTGGGAGCTATTTTTCCAGTGTTTCGTGATTAAAGATATAGCTATACCCATCAAGAAATTTAGCAAAAAACGGCCCGACTTTGGAAGAGAGGGGATCCCCGCCGCAGAGCGAAGTCCCACTATCCGCCAAGAGAGAGGCTCGTGAAATTGTAAAATGAGTTGAATACGACCCCAGACCCGGCTCCAGAATTGCTGCAATGTAGAACATTCATACATTATATGAGCTAGTGTGCCAGTGGCGGCATGGCAATTCCAACACCTGTCATTAACATTGGCATTCCATTTGGCAAGCTTCACAGGCGTATAGAAACTTCTATGTGCAAAATAGAAAAGTGTCTGGGTTATCGATGCTGACCGAGAAGCCCGAACAACTTTACTCCAGAAGAGGCTCCATTGCTCAGGAGTTAGTGTGATTTGTAGCTCCCGTTCCCATGTCTGTTGGACTGCGGGAATGTTACTGTGCTCATGATTGCTTAACATTTTATAAAAGTTAGAGGCCACGCCAGATTGACTCCCTACAGAGCGAATTATCTCTGCTAGACCTTCATCATTGGTTTCAGTGAGTGGAAGAAGCCGAACACTCCTAAGGCAGTGCTGAAGCTGTACCCACTGGAAGTAATTTCGTGCTAGTAAACCAAATTCCTCTTGCAATTCCTTAAAAGTTTTCCAGCGCTCGCTGGCAATCAATTGGTAAGGCATCCATATCCCTTTGGAATACCAGGGGGTCCATGCTATCGGTTTATTTTGTATTTGAAGGCGCAAGTTATGCCATAGCGGGAGTCGATATGGCGGGCACTGTTGTGGTCCCTGAGACTGAATGAAAGTGTTAAAGGCAAGTAGTGTATCCACAACCATTGGTGGATGGTGGGAATCTAGTTGGAAGGTCATGCCGGGAAGGTGGGTAAGAGGAATTGGCCTACAGAGTTCCTCCTCAATGTCGAGCCAAACTGGTCTACCTTCTACCGGGGGGTCTAACCAACGGGCACCCTGTTTAAGGAGGAAAGCCTTATGATATTTAAGAAAATCTGGGAACCGGACCCCTCCATATTCTTTGTCCGCCTGTAACTTGCGCTTAGCTATCCTTGGTGGTTTGCCATGCCATAAATAACGAATCAGGAGACCTTCTATATCTTTGTAGACGTGTGCAGGCAGGAGGCATGGTAGCATTTCTAGGATGTAATTTATTTTGGGAACAATCATCATTTTGATTGTTTCCAGTCGGCCCCACCATGTGAGTGTTAAAGGAGACCACCGGTTGGTAAGATCACGCACTTTGGAGATTAGCTCTTTAGCATTATGGCTAAGAGTATCTTCTAATGGATAACAATAATGAACCCCCAGATATTTGACCATACGGGGCTGCCATACAAAGGGGAAAGCCTGCATGTCTGCAGCATGGACTCGATGATTCAAAGGGAAGGCAACAGATTTGGTCCAGTTAATCTTGTATCCCGAGAGTAGGGAATAGCTATCAATCTTGTTTAAAACAGCAGGGACGGAGTCCAAGGATACGAAAAGCATAAGGTCATCTGCATATGCAGAAATTTTAATATCTCTATGTTGAAAGGGGGCTCCATGGATATCTGTGGCCTGTCGGATGAGGAGGGCTAGGGGTTCAAGTGCTAGATCAAAGAGCAGAGGAGATAAGGGACATCCTTGCCGAGTGCCTCTGTGGAGATTGAACGGTTGAGACTTTGTGGCATTGGCAGAAATAGTGGCTGTCGGATGTGCATACAGAGTTTGAAGGTATCGGAGAAAGCCTTCCCCAAACCCATACCAGCGGAGAACCGCATAGAGAAAGGGCCATTCTAATCGGTCAAATGCCTTTTCGGCATCAAGAGAGAGGCCGACGAGGGGTTGATCATGATGCGCTGCTGCAGCTAGTATATGACACAAGGTCCTGGCATTATCAGCAGTGGACCTACCAGGTATGAAACCACATTGGTCTGGGTGAATTAGAGCAGGCATTTTATCGGATAGTCTAGTGGCCAGAATGGTTGCAAATATCTTGTAATCAGCATTAAGGAGGGAAATTGGACGGTAATTTGCAGTCAGCATCGGGTCTCTCCCCTCTTTCTCAAAGACTACAACATTTGCCGTCGAGAAAGATCCTGTAAAGGAGCTATCTTTGGCCAAAGCAGAGAAATAGAGTTGTAGGAATGGGGCCAAATCAGCGCTGAAAGTTTTGAAAAATTCTGCCGGGAGGCCATCTGGGCCGGCAGCCCGACCCGAGGCACATCGCTTGAGTGCAAATTGAATTTCTGAAAGAGTAAATGACTGGTCTAGTGACTCCTTGTCCTCTACAGAAAGGGTCGGTCGTTGTATACCAGCTAATAGCCGGTCAAAAGCCTCTGGGTCAAACTCACATTCTGATTGATAGAGGCGGGTGTAGAAGTCCCGAAAAAGCTCTACTATCTCTGTATCATTTGTGACTAAATTCCCCCCCGTTGGACTACGCAGGGCCGCTACGCGTTTGGCTTCTTTTTGACCTTTCAGAGCGTTAGCTAAGAGTTTACCGGCACGATTGCTTTCCCGATAGTACGTCCCTTGCTGTAGTTCAATATTTTTGGCCGCTGCAGTCGTTAAGAGCGAGTTATACTGGAAACGCAAGCGTTGCAAGCGAATCAACACACCTGGGTCAGTACGAGAGGTAAGAACACGTTCACCGGCCTTGATCTGCTGCTCTAGTGCTAAGAGTTGCCGTTTACGCTGCTTCCCTAAACGGATTTGATAGCTAGTGATGGTTGCACGGATAGACGCTTTAAAGCCCTCCCACCATGCCCAGTTCATTGTATCATGGGGTGAATTAAAGTGGAAGTAATCTTGTATGGCAGCCCGTATGTCAGTCTGAAAATCCTGCTGTTCAAGCAGGGTCCGATCAAAATACCAAGCCCGTGGATTATCCCTCTGTGCACTAGTGTTCAAAAGGAAGGAGATAGCAGCATGGTCTGAGATGTGCAGAGAGTGTATCTTAGCTGTATCCGTGCTGGAGATTAATGCTTTGGATACGAGGAAGAAATCTATCCTAGATTGTGACTGATGTGGGGGGGAGAAAAACGTGAATTCTAAGTCCGAGGGGTGTAGCAGCCTCCACAGGTCTACTAAAGCTAGATCTTTAATCAAAGACGTTAGCGTGAGGTGACTCTTGGTGGGACCACTCGTTCTGGGTGGTCGCCTATCTACCAATGGGTCAACTACCTGGTTAAAGTCGCCTCCTATTACTAACGAAGTATTGGCAGAAGCTTGTGCAACCTGGGCAAGGTTAGCAAAGAAAATAGGATCATCCACATTAGGAGCATATATACATATACATGTCAGTTCAAGATTACCTACTTTAAGGTGGACTCGGGACCACCGACCCTCAGTATCAGAACTGCTATCTATAACAGTGGCTTGTAAGGATTTCCTAATCAAGATGGCTACCCCACATCTCTTCGCTATAGCGGGAGAGTAGGCGGCCACCATGTAGGGTTTAACATTGAGCTTCAGTGTCTCCTTGGCATTTAGATGCGTTTCTTGGAGAAAAACCAAATCAGCATTTTCGTGATTTAAGTAACTAAGGATTTTCTTCCTTTTTATCGGATTATTAATACCTTTGACGTTCAATGACAAAAGCTTACATGGGGCCATAGAAATAACTGAGTCTATTCAAGACAAAAATATCATAATGCACACAATTTCCATTATCCCCCATCTTGACTGCTTGATTCAGAGAGGACCTAACCAAATTATATACAATAAGCACTATATCTGGTATTCCCCCAAACCAAAAGTAAACACCGAAGTGTAGTAGAGAAGAAGCATAACCCCAATGATTAATGGCGACCATATGTCTGCGGGAGGAAGCCCCGACGAGGGCCAAACATTCTACATATTAACTGTAATAGCTACATAGGCTCCGGAGCCCACCGAGGTGTATGCAATGGAAAGGTCCCTCACAGGAGAGTCCGACGGTCAGCAGGCCATGATAAGCTAGGCCGCAGGGCCTCCGATCCAGGCTGTATGTGCAGCGTCGACGACACAAAATGGCGACCAGTTCCAAATCGATGGGCAAATGAAAGGTCCCTGGTTCAGCGCATTTGGTCCGCTTCTTTGGCTTCCAGATAGGCCGCAAGCACGTCCGGATCCTCAAAAGTCCTGGTTTGATTATGAAGAGTAACTCTAAGTTTCGCCGGATACATTAGGCCAAAGCGCGCTTGAAGCTGCTGCAAACGCGGTCGAAATTCGAGGAGTCTTTTCCTGCGGTCCACTGTGGGCTTCGCCAAGTCAGGGAAGAAGGAAATCCGATGGCTCTCATAATCCAGCCGGGGGTTTGCACGGGCAGCGTTTAGAATTTGTTCAACTTGCTGATATCTCAACAATCGGAAAATGATGGGCCGAGGGGTCTTCCGGTTGAGCGCCAAAGTCGTGGGTACTCGATGGGCCCGATCAATCTCCAAATCCTTGGTGAACGTTGTTTTAAGCAAGGAGGGAAGCAATTTAGAGAGGAACTCTTTCATATCTCCTGATTCTGCTCCCTCCGGAATTCCCACGAGCCGTATATTGTTGCGACGGGCTCGGTTGTTACTGTCCTCCAGCTCCTTCTGAAGGGCCTGCACTTGTCGTTCGACCTTGTCCAAGTTTGCCAAGCGGACCGCATGCGAGTCAAGAGTACCCTCCATTTTGTCCTGTCTCAGCGATAACCCCTCTAGCCTTTCCTGTAGCTTGCCGAGGTCTGCCCGCATGGATCTGAGTGCTTCACCGTTGGATTGCACAAGTTCTTTCACGCCGCGGATCTCATCTAAGATCTCCTGCTGCATCACGGGACCCTCCCGGAGTGGAACCATCTTCTGTGGGGACGGCGGCTCAGTTTTAGAGCGTTTGCCATGGGAGTTCGTTGGAGAGCTGAATTCGAGACGCGCTGGCTTGGGCCCCGCCATCCCCCCGAGGCACCCCGGTAGGATCAGAGCCCGATTGAAAAGATAAGTTGTATTAAAGTCAGGATTCTGAGCAGGCCACTCGGGAGCTTCAGCGTTAAGCGTCTATCCCGCTGGACATCAGGCTCCGCCCCCGGGGGCAGCTTTTTAAAATTTGCTGCTCCCTATCTCTCCATATACCCTGATCCTGCAGACCTAGCTCCTAGCCCTCCTTCTGTGTTATCAGATTCCCCCTTAAAAACTCCCCCTTCCTTGTCATCCTGCCAAACCAGTGCAGACAAATGGGTTGCATTCCCCAACCAGCAGTTGGAGGCAGAGAACATTTACTAGTCACTAAAAGTTACAAGGATTGGTGTAGCACTGAATCTGACACTGTTCTCTGCCTTCAGCAAATGGTTGCAAATGGACTGATGCAGCATGGTTTTGGCCTGACTTTAGTGGCACAGATTTCTGTGGCTAGTTGAGTGTCTGTCTGGCTCTTGGGGATTGGCTTATGGGTCTTTACCCTAATTGAGCTTGGGGGAGCCTGCTAGTTCCAGGAATCAGGCCTACGAGTCTCAGTCCCAGTGGACTCCAGGACATCTATATTTGTCTCTCGGGGGTGGATGAATAAGTAGGTGGCTTTTTTTTTTTCTCTCTCCCTCTCTCTCTCCATCTTGGCCACTTTGCTCCCTTTGTTTCTCTGTTCCCTTTCTTCCTTGCTCTGCTCTGCTCTGCTCTCTGGTATGATAAAGGATTTTTACAAGAAACAAAAAAATAAAAAGTAAAAAGCACCAGCAACGAAGTGCTAAGCAGGTTTTGTTATTGAGGCAAGTGCTTATGGACTGGACAGAAAAGGACACTGTTGTCCCGGTGGGGACAACTTGGGGGGGGAGGAGCCATTGTGTGATGCGGCAGCGCACCGTCACTGATAGCACAGGAGGTGTCTAGCTCACAGATACACAGAAGGTGGGAGGGGGGGCATCAAAAGTGCTTCTATGTTAGGATGGGCAGCACATGGTATGGCATTTACAGTGAATGCCACATTAGTGCTTCGGTGGGCTTGCTTTGCCCTGTCTGCAATGGCGAGCAGGCAGGTGTTTCTTTGTTGAATCAGGGTCCAGGTTGCATTGAGGAGTCCTGCACAGAACATGAGGCGTCTGAGAGAGATTTTTCATGCCAGTGGAAATGGCGGTCGTATTGGCTGTGGTCCTTGGGTCCTCTCGGTGATAGACAAGCAGAGGCTCTGGGGAGGGGCCCCAAAGCCTGCATTCAAGATATTCCTGCTTCAGGTTATTATTATTAAACATTTATTAAGCGCTACTAGGCAGGCTTGGGACCCCCCTGTGGTAGGGGGGGCAAAGGGCAATTTCCCTAATTGTCACCACCTGATGTCAGCCCTGCCCCCATAGATTGTGAAACTGGAACAACTATAGGACAGCCAGAGGGCCAGGAAACCTTGGCTGTTGTGTGGGCTGCTCCCAGTAGTTAAGAGCAGCAGCTTTTTGACAGCATGACAAGTTTGCTTGCAAAAAAGCACTTGAAAGGGCTACAGTTCTCCCCATTCCTGGATCAGGTCCCAGGCTCTGCAGCTCAGGGACAGGAGCAGAGGCAGAGCGCATGGGTCTCAAGTGCCCTATGTTAGAGAGGGCTCTGGTGGGGGACCAGAAGTGAACTGCTCTGGTCTCTGTCTTTACTGAGGATTGGGAATTAGAAAATGCGAAAGAGGAATTGCTGTCCTCGGGCAGCCTGTCCCTAGAAAAGGGGAAGTTGTCCCCATGGGAGGAGACTGATTCCCCGTTCATTCGCTTGCTTTGTGGAGAGGAGCTTTCCTCTCTTTATAGCTCAGGTGATGTTGACCCTCCGGATTGCTGAACTGGCAATGGATGAGGCAATTCAGGGTGATATGATTTTTAGAGAGCTTGCATAAGCCTGCTAGATCCTTTCCCTTGCATCAGGTTTTGCGCAAGATGGTTATTGCAGAATGGGAAACTCCTGAGACAGTCTTTGAAGGGCAGAGTTTTTGGGAATGTTCTACCCTCTGCCTGTCAGCAATTTGGAGCAGTAGTTCCATTTGCCTAGGTTGGGCACCGTGGTAATAGCGGTGACTAAGAAGATCACAATTCTGGTGTAAGATGGTTTGGTCTTGAAAGATTTGCAGGATTGGAGGGCTGAACTTCTCTTGAAGTGGGCCTTTACTTCTTCTGCCCTAGGGATGCAGATAGTGATTTATGATGGCTAAGTGGCTTGGGCTCTACTCCGGTGGACACAGTGTCTCTCCCAAGTCACTGGACTCAGCTAGATTAGAATCTGTAGCAGCTTTTTTGTTGGATACCCTCTATGACCTTTTCATATTACTTCTAAAATAATGGCTTCAGTAGTTATGGCCCATTGATGGCTTTGGATCTGCCATTTGTCAGAAGACTCAGCTTCTAAAGGGGTACCTCTGTCAGTTGCTATTTTGAGGTAGACTCTTGTTTTGGGGAGGTTTTGGAGAAACTAGTAAAAAACTTGGGCAAGGCCAAACCACAATGTCTCCTGGAAGTTCATTCTCAGGAAAGGGCTTGTCTAGTAGTTTGTGACTTAGGGACTAAGGTTGCAATCACTTGGATCAAGTATCTTTGACCTTCTCCTTTTCCTGTGTTTGGAATAAGATTTTTGTAAGAGCCAGCCCTTTCATGGAGCACACAAGAGCTGTGATGGTGAAGGAACCTCTGTCAGCAGTTACAAAAGTTACCAATGAGTCACAGCTGACCCACTCCACTGGGCATGTTGGTAGCCCAACTTTACTGTTTTTACTCAGTGGGTTTGAATCACTTTAGGTCAGTGAGTTCTCAAGGTAATTTGAAGATGGTGCACACTGTTTTGCAGGACCCCTTTCAAACTCCATTTTGGAATCCTCTTGCGACGCTTATGCCCAAGAGGGAAGCAGTGATCGAAACTTACCCTATCTTCGGTGGCAGCTGTGGTCTCTGTGTCAGCTCAAAACTGAGGAACTGGTCGTTATTCCATTTACTTCATGGTTCCCAAAAATGAGGGTGCCTTTTGGCCCATTTGGTCTTCTACAAAGTTAACAAGGCACTGCAGGTGCCATTGTCAAGCATGGAGACCTTCTGCTTGGTGTTGACAGCTGTCCAAAAGGTCGAGTTCCTGATGTCTCCTATATCTGTCTTCATATTCCCGTTCATCTGCAACCTCAAAGGTCTCTGCAATTCTGCATCCTGGGGCATCATTCTTAATTTCAGGCCCTTCCTTTTGGACTTGCATCCACCCTGCAGACTTTCTCCAAAGTATTGATAGTGGTGACCACTTGGATGACTGGTTGATCCAAGTAAATTCGGTGAAGGCTTCTTGGATGGCTACTGTTGCGTCACTTCAGTTTTTTGAGAAAATGGGTTGGATAGTGAACGGTCTCGAGTCTGAATCATTCCCAGTCTCTGGAGGCTCACATTGGCCCAACAACTAGGCAGGACTTATGCAGTACAAGAGAGGGTTGAAAAATTGAGGACACAACCAGGGCCAGCCGCAGGACTGTGCAAGATTTAGGTGCCCTAGGCAAACCTTCAGCCTTACGCCCCCCTCCCTCCCCCCCATTTTGAAAATTAAACTCAGCAATAATAATCACCTGAACATTACCCTTCCAACAATAATCCTGTAAAAATGCATAACTGTAGTTTGCTTTGTATATGTGTGTGCGCGCCTGCTCTCCCTGCAGGTAAAAAGAGTGCTGATGGTTCTCTGTGTTTGTGTGGCTTCAGGATCTATTGTTTTGATCTGGCTGCTGCTGGTCTTTGCGGCTCCCTCATCCCTCCCCCACCCAAGAAAACTCTTCCTTAGGTGAGCATCTAGAGTTGCCTAGTAGTTGGGCTGCCCCTGGGCACGACTTTCCTGATTCTGTGCCTAGAAGGCCCAGAGAGTCTGGGATTACTTACAACTACTGGGAATGATGGCGGCCGCTCTGGCTATAGTTCTCTGGGTACGGGCACAAATGAATTGGCTGCAGAGGGCACTGCTGTCAAATGGGAGCCCTAGACTCTTGATTATGACCTACATCCTCCCCCCCTTCCCATAGGCAGTGAAGAAGCTTGAGTGGTGGAACTCTCCTGAGCATCTATTGAGGGGAATGCCATTGGAGACACTTGACTGGATTATTGTGGCCATGGATGCCAGTCTGTTGGATTGAGAGGGTTTATTGCCAGGGAAAGATGGCTCAAGGGGCTTTGGACAAATGGAGAAGTATCCTCGACCATCAACCAGCTGAAAACAGGGGCACTTCAGTTGGCACTGCTCAGTTTCCAGGGTCCTCTTCAGGGGAGAGCTAACAATGCCACAGCAGGTAGCCTACATGAACAAGTAGGGTGGAACCAAGAATGCAGCAGAGGTGATATTCCTTATCATTCCTCCAGTCCAGCCCAACTGCAGGGTTATGATACCTACCAGCAGATGGAGACTGAGAATCATTGGCTTGAATTTTTCCGAGTTCATGTTATAAGATGTCCTGGCAACCTCACTCTAGCCAGTATTTCTCAGACTCCAGCAGATGAAGTTTGCCTAACCTGAACTGGATTGGATGAGATGATGATGATTTGGGGGGGGGGGGGGGCCTGTCGGTCTTTGCCGGCCTTTGCCGGCATCTGGCTCCAGGGTGCAAAACCTGGTGGTTCCAAGTCCCTACCCCCTCCTCTCTTATTCACCCCCGCTCAGCATCTTAGAGGTAGGAGAGCATGTAAAGAGGTATGCTGTATAAAAAAAAAATTATAATAATTAAATCATTCGATAGATCATCTACCTATTGGCTTGGCTGATGTCTTCTTGAGTGGAGAGGAAGCCGCAGAGAGCAGGTTCAATGGCCCATGTCCCCTTTGAGAAGAAAGGGGTTGGTGACTTCAGTTGCAATGGCTTGACTTCCCTTGGGTGGGATTGCAGCCATACTGAACAAAATTCCTTTCTGACCTGCTCTGTAAGTCTGAACGCTTATACCCGGCTTTTTTGTTAGATTGTGGATCAGTTACTGCACCATTGCCAGTAGGCACCGGCAGGTGGGTCGGGGGGGGGGGGTCTACTCTGCTCTTTTCCAATGAGAATTTCAATTGTGGTGGTGCTCTAGCCCTTATATTAAAAAAAAAAAAAAAAAAAAAAAAGTAAAGAAAAATAAAGAGCAAAGATGCTTTGGAGTTAGCCGTCTTTGGCATGGCACGTCCAGCATGTGCTGCGAGGAAAGTTTTTGTTTTTGGCACACTGCCCCGCTGTTTTGTTTTTTTCCCGTAGTTTCCTCTGTGCCAGGGCAGTACTCTGCTTTAAACTGGGTCAAACTCGGCCTCGTTTTTTTGTTCCTGTGAATGTGACTGGACAACTGCTGCAAATAGTTTTTGGGCCATTTACGGTCTTCCTCCTTGCTGACTAGGCAGTAAGGGGGACCCAAGCTGTTTTGCCATGCGCCTGAAATTTTTTTTGCCACAAATGGTGGCCATTCTGAGCCCTGGAAGAGCGGAAGAACTTCCCTATTCAGGGCATTGTGCAGTTCTTTGACTGAACTGGCTGGCTTTGCCTGGACGGAAGGCAGAAACTGAAACTGGGAAGGTATTTTAGTTCAGAGACGAAAACCCCCAAAAAACTGAGTTTATTCTTTGTTTTGTTGCCTAACCTTTTTGCATTTTGGCTGAGAGCAGAGAGGTTCCTCCAAGTGGGGTAAATCTAAATGACAAGTCATGAGCTCAATCTGAAAAATATCATGGGGAACTACAGTCATAATGAGATCCCCAGCCTCGGCTTTTAGTGGCCTACTGCTGGTTTTGTCCCTGGTATTATTTGTACCTCTAACTAAAGTCGGTAAGCCTAGTTCGGTATAGTCCAGTGTTTAGTTTCTCCCAAACAACTAGTGGCTGTCACAAGCAGGCTAGGCAACTGCCTAGGGCAGCAGATCTCTGTGGTCAGCATGGCACACATGGCCTGCTGTCCTCCTGCTGCTGCTGATTCCAGCGGCAGTGTCAGCTCTGATCTGCAGCAGTGACCCATGGCAAGCTATGTGTTTCAGCACATATGACCTACTGCTTCTGACCCCCAGAAGTTGTGTCGGAGGGGTCAGAAGAAGCAGGCCATGTGTGCCGAAGCACATAGCCTGCCACTGCCACTGAGCCACCTCTGACCCCGCTGCCAGAATCAACAGCAGGGGGCGTGGACACGACTCATCAGAGGGAGGGGGGAGGGCGGCGAGGCTTGGCATGCTTGGGGCTTCTGCCTAGGGCGGCAGAAACCCTTGGGCCAGCCCTGGTCGCAGGGCTATGTTTTCTCATTTTGCACCTAATGGTGGGGTTATTTCCATCTAGGTTAGCCATTTGGCTTTCTCCTGCAATCTCCTTGACTCATGGGTTCTTCATTCAGGTATGCTTTTGATGGCCTTGGCCACTAGGTATTTTTTTGGGAGCAGGTGAATAATCGGATTTAATATTCTGAATCCACGAATGGGTGGTTCTCCATTTGGCTGAATGTTGGCAGTTGTAGACAGAATGGTTTTGCCACAAAATGGTAGGTGTTTTTCTTATTTTACACTTCTTGCTGGTATCTAGCTTCTGTTTTCTAGTACAAGAGCTTTTTAGAACTAATGGAGTGCTTTATTTATTTTAGGGGGATTTACTAAAGAATAGTGCTCTACAGACCTTAGTCTTTTAAGTTCTTCCTTGGGACATACTTAATATTTTTTTGTTGTTCATTCCGTAGGTCCTTTATAAAAAAAAAAAAATTACTCCAAAAAAAGAAAAAGAAGAAAAAAAAAGAACAAAGAAAGTTAAAGGCACCTTCCATGAAGGGACAAGACCTTGTGGGGACTGGGCTGGATATTATTCTTTTAAGCTAGAGGCATTTTTATTTATTCTGTTCTCGGAACAGATCGGCAGGTGCGGGGTTGACCAGCAACTTGCCTTAAGATTCAGCGGTACAGGTGGTTGCTCTGTCACTTAGAGCTTTGGTGGAAGTAGCTGGTCCTAAAGCAGGGCTGCAAAGATACCGGTAGGTTTCTCTCCTCGCTAATCTGCCTGTTTGTATGAATAATACGGACAGCTGGCTCTGCTCTAGTATATGCCTTAGCAGTTATAGCACATCACTAGTATCCAAGGGATCAGGGTTCGGTTTCTACTGGCACTCCTGTTGACATTGGGCAGGTCACTGCTCCTCAGGGGTAGCAGGGGCGCTTAGACATCACAGTGCCCGCCCAGCCTCAACTAGGTGTTTTGCCGTAGCAGTTTATTTTCACTAGCTGTGCTTCTCTGTCCTTTCGAGTAAACCTTAGGGGTTTATATCCTAGTATATTTTTTCTATTAAAAAAAAAAGTGTGCTTGTCGTAGGTGTAGCAGCGGTTAAGCCTCCGATCCTTAGCTTGTTCCCCGCTCAAGGTTAAGTTCTTACAGTATAGAGGCTTTGTGGCCTGGATTTTCTTGTTCCATAGGGATGTTTCGGACAAGTGTTTTAAAGATTAAGTGGTCTCCTGAGGTCAGGAAGGAACTGCCTTCTGCCTCAATCTAGGGGGAGATGGCCTCATGGAGGAGCTTCTCTGGGTCCCTTCCGATATTGGCATGGCTCTTGAGTGTCTAGGGACTGTCTTCCGGACTAATTATTTGGTTTTCATTAGTTTGGTCTGGCTCTAGGTTTGTATTGATCTTGAGATGGGATTTGTCATTGAATTCATCTGGCTCGCGAGTAGTCAGTTTGCGGAGGGGATCTTAGTCCTCTCTCTTTGTTCCAAGTGAAACTAAGGGGGAATGTCATGGTGCTAGCTTTCATGGCCCATTTTCTGTCTTTGATCTCAGAATCACTGTAGCAAAGTCTTTCAGGTTGCATGACAACCCCAAAAATAAATGTATGACTGTATAAAGGTATTCATATCTCAGTGGCTAAATGGAAGCCTGATGGCTCCTTTGTAAAATGCCTGCCTTACACCCGAAGGTAACTGGTTGGCAGCCAGCCTGGCTTGTGACAAATCTGCCAAGCTGTGTGACAAAAAAAAGCAATTAGAGTTGAAGAGGAGGCCACCATATATTTCAATAAATAAGTAAATGTGTAAAATGTTTTAATACCTGAATCTCTGACTAGGATTGAATGAATGGGTAAATGAAGGGTTACATGTCCCCACGGGAGCATATGTTCATGAGTGAGTGGTATGGTATGGAGTCCTCCACAAGCCTATATCTTAGGCATTTTGATTAAGGGGAATTTGCAGACCCTATCTGGGAGCTCAGTTAGGATTCATGTATGACTGGGTTCATAGGTGCTCTTTCTTCCCAGGAGTGGGACGGTAGGGCTCCTGTCTTGGTAGGTAGAAACCAATTCTGTCTAGCTTGAGCATGACAATCTCATGACTGTTGGATCAGGTTTGTCTCCAAGTTTCAGATCCACCATAGCAAGCTCTGTGGAGCATCAATGTTGCTTGGCACAAGTGGCCGGAACAGCAGTAGGGGGCTGGGTTGGCAGATTCGGGTGAAAAGGTCACATGCCAGTCAGCTCTGAGTATTTATTTCTCTAGTGCAACCCGCCGACTGCTGGTGGTTTGTGAGGCCTGGTTTTCTTTCTTAGATTTTTCTCCTGGTACATTGCTCTTTGGTGGGAATGTCCCCCTGAGAAGGGTGTCAGTCTCCTGGCATGGTAAACAATTACACAGTTGCCTTTGGCAGAAGATCTTGCAGGGCTTTCGGTGTGTGTTTGTTTATTATTTCTTGATATATCGCACCTTCGTAAACAGCAGGACGGTGTACAATCCAAAATAAAACAAGAAGATACAGAAAGGAGCATCAAATTCAATATAGGACAGCAACACAAGCATCAGGGGAAGAAGAACAACCACCACCCTCTACGGAAATCACAGGAGTCACCAGAACAGCATCTCCTCCCTGCGCTGTTCTGGTGACTCCAGCAACACAAACATACCAGCAATAAACGAGTGCAGACAGGATAGAAGCACAGCTCAGAAATTGGAGATCAGGTTGGGGAAAGAGAGAACAGTGTAAACGTAGGTCAGGGGTCCGGTAGAGGGAGATTGAAGGCAGTGCAAAACAGGTGTATCTTCAGTTTAGTCTTAAACCGGGGGTAGAAGAATTCCAATTGGAGGTCAATGGGTAAGGAGTTCCAGAGGGCAGGGCCAAGAAAATAAAAAGGAGCGTGTATATTCAAGACGGGCCAATGAAGAGGAAGGTAGATGAAGGCGATTAGTGTGTAGTGAATGTAGGACCCTGGAGGGAAGTGTGGCGATAGAGGACATCAGATAGATAGGCGGGAGCACCTGTGTGAAGGGCCTTTTGGACAAGGGTCAATAACTTTTATACTGAACACAGTATCTGAGGGGGGAGCCTGTAGAGGTGAATTAGAAGTAGAGTGACATGATTATAGCAGATGGCATGTGTGTTAAGACGAGCAGTGGTGTTCTGAATAAGTTGTAAATGGTGTATAGAATGTTGGGAGAGACCCAAGGTAAGCAATGTTACAGTAATTGAGTTTAGCCATCGCTAGAGTCAGAAGCAGAGTGGTGAGAAAGGAAGGGGATAAAAAGGGATGAACAGCACGAATATGACAGAGAACAAAGCATGGCGAACAAGGGATGAGAGATGCACCTGAAAAGAAAGGGAGGAGTCGAGGAGCACCCAGAGGTAGCAAAGGGTATCAACCATCGGAATAGGACCAGAGGGGAGAGCAGGAGCCAAGGAAGGAGGAGGATTGGAGAGAGAGAACTAGATGGCGACAGTCTTGGAAGAGATAAGAGAGAGAAAATAAATAAGAGAACCTGGTGGCGATGTCAGAAAGACAGGTATTCAGGGGGAGCAAGTTAGGTGCAGAGGGATCTGTGTGATGAAGGAGGATAATATTGTCTGCATAGTAGTAGGCCGAAATGCTGTGGTGGTGAATAAATAAAGTGAGGGGAAGTAAGAAGGCTTTGAACAAAAGAGGAGCCAGGATCAAGCCCTGGGGGACACCACAGGTGAGGGGGAGGGAGAAAGAAGCATGAAAGGGGGGAGAGCTACCATGTGCTGAGAAGGATCGATGACAAAGGAGTGAAACCAATGGTATACGATACCTCAAATTCCCAGGTCATACAGACAAAGAAGAGTACGGTGGTCAACAAGGTCAAACTTCCATGACAAAATCCACAAGATCACACTCCAATTTCTCTTGAGGTCAGCTACTTCCCCTCCTCCCCATCTTCACTCCCAACTTTCCTCCCTACCTCTGCTACCCCTTTCTTCCTTTTCTATGATCTCGAAGGAGGAGACCACTCACCTTTTTTCCTCATCCACACTCACTACCTGCTCTTCTGATCTTATTCCCACCCATCTCCTTAGCTCCATCTCCTCTACTGTAGTCCCATCTGTCTGTCATATTCTCTTTCTATTGTTCTCCCTGCAACTTTCCCTGCAGCCTTCAAGCATGTGGTCACTCATCTGCTCAAGAAACCCTCACTAGATCCTACTTGT
Organism: Ichthyophis bannanicus; assembly: GCA_033557465.1. Classification (NCBI taxonomy): domain Eukaryota; kingdom Metazoa; phylum Chordata; class Amphibia; order Gymnophiona; family Ichthyophiidae; genus Ichthyophis; species Ichthyophis bannanicus. The sequence goes on from CM066031.1 coordinate 248,685,907, forward strand.
CCTCCTCACTATTGACCCATCTTCCTCCTCCCCTTCATTTCTAAACTACTTGATCATGCGGCTCACTGCCTTTGCCTTGACTTTCTCTCTGCTGAGGCCCTTCTGGATCCTTTACAATCTGGATTTCGTCCTTTACATTCTACTGAAACGGCCATGTCAAAGTCTCCAGTGACCTGTTCCTGGCAAAATCCAAGGGCCTTTACTCGATCCTCATCCTTCTCGACCTTTCTGCTGCTTTTGACACTGTGGACCACAACCACCTTCTTGATACCTTGTCCTCGCTTGGTTTTAAAGGCTCTATGCTATCCAGGTTGTCTTCTTATCTTTCCCATTGCTCTTTCAGTGTTTGTTTTGGTGGATTCTTCTCTACTGCTATCCCGCTCTCAGTCAGTGTAGCCCAAGGATCTTCTTGGGTCCACTCCTTTTCTCTCTATACCCAGTCCTTTAGTGCACTCATCTCTTCCCATGGCTTTCAGTACCATCTTTATGCTGACGACTCCCAGATCTACGTCTCTACACCTGAAATCTCTCCAGCAACCCATGCCAGGATCTCTGCCTGCCTTTCTGAAATTGCCGCTACTTGAAATTGAATATGGGCAAAACTGAACTTCTTATTTTTCCCCCTAAACTCTCCTCTCTTCTTCCTTCTTTCTCAGTCTCTGTGGATAATTCTCTATTCCTTCCACATTCCCACAGAGGATCAACTTGAGTCCATCATAGCCAACATTAATGCAGCTACATCTCCTTTTGATCCATGCCCAGTTACATGGATCAAACTCACAAGAGAATATCTAACACCCTACCTGCTAGAGATCACCCGTTCATCACTCACACAAGTATACCTACCCTCAAACGTCAAACAAGCATCTATAAACCCCATCCTGAAAGGCAAGAATCTTGATATCAAGGACCCTAACTCTTATCAACCAATATTAAGCTTGTCATTTGAAACCAAAGTGATCAAAAAAGTGGTCCAGCAACAACTACAGGAACACATAGATGACCATGCTCTGCTAGACCTACACCAGTATGCTTCAAACCTAATCAGAATGTGGCAACACCAATTACATCGCTCCTGGACACCCTAATAACTGGTATAGACAACATACAACAAGGTTTTATTCTATTCTTCATCGACCTAACTGTAGCCTTTGACTCTGTCAACCATAGTACCCTGCTACAAAAGCTTCAAGAAATAGGGATCCATGGAGCAGTGATGAATTGGTTCTTATCATTCTTATCGCACCAAAGGCAACAAGTAAGATCTGGAAGCCAACAATCAAAACCTTTTACACAACAACAGGGTGTTCCATAGGGCTCAGCCCTTTCAGCACTGCTTTTCAATATCTACTTACAACCACTCTCTAACATCATAAAACAACACAAAATCCAATACAGGATATATGCAGATGACATAGATTTTTACCCCAGTAATAGTCCCAAGAGTCCAGCATAAAGTCAGATACTTTGGAGTTACGTTCGACCAACAACTCAACTTTCAATCCCACATCAAGAGAACATCCAAGACAGCTTACCAAAAATTAAGAACCATACACAAATTTAAACCTCTACTCAGTGATAGTGACGTCAGAACAGTCTGTCGGGCCATAGTAACACCTATGTTATTGTATTATAATTTACCAAGGTCTCCCGAAGAAAACAGTACTCCCATTCCAACTCATACAAAACACTGCAGCTCGCATAATTACCGGAACAGCAAGGCATTGTCACATAACCCCCACCCTAGAGCAGCTACATTGGCTCCCAATCATTAAACGTTCTAAATACAAAACTTTATTAATAAACTTCAGGATAATTCACAATCTGTCACCTCCTGTCCTCCTACTAGTGATCATGAAGACTCCTGAGAATAGAACAAGAAGAGCCTCAAATAACACTCTGGCCATTCCTGCAAGCAAGATGAAAGCCAAGCAAATGACTTGTAAGAGGACATTCTCCTTATATGCTCCACCATTTTGGAATGAACTGCCTACCTCAATAAGAGCCATGAAGGACTTATTGGACTACAGGGAAGCAATAAAAACTTTTCTTTTCATGGAATATAATGGACACACTCCATGAGCTTGATGCACATGCCTAACTACCACAGACTGAAATACACAAGCCCTCCCCCACCTATCTGGCTTCCCCCTAAAAGCTAGCATTCCCTCACCAACCCCAATTTAGCACCTCCCCTTACCCCGACAGATTACCCATTCCCAAGTATTTCCTCCTCTCAAGATATTCCCTAACATATACAGTCTTGTTGATATAGATCCTCTTCTAACACAGTATCCTTCAACCCACTCCACAGAATAACTATTTGCTGTATATAGAACTTGCTGCATTAATAATATTCATTGGTCTTTAAACTTGAATTGTTTGCAACACCGAATAATCATCCAGGTTTAGCACTCTTGTTCTATGTACATTTCTTGGTTCATGTTGTATGTAAACCACTCTGAATTTATGATAGGGCGGTATAAAAAAACTTGTTAAAATAAAATAAATACACCTCCCTGTCTCCTCAGCTCACAACCTTGGGGTTGTCTTTGATTCCTCTCTCTCCTTTTCCACATACATCCAACTAATAACTAAAACCGCTGCTTCTTTCTCTACAACATCAACAAAATTCACCCATTCCTTTCTGAAAACACTACGAAGACACTTATTCGCGCCTTAGTCACCTCTTGTCTTTACTATTGTAACATACTACTTGCTAGTCTCCCTCTGAATCATCTCATTCCCCTTCAATTTGTTCAACACTTTGTTCTGTGGCTAATCGTCCACCAGCCTCGTGATGCTTATATTACCCCTCTTCTCAAGTCACTTCATTGGCTCCCTTTTCATTTCCGCATCCAGTTCAAACTTCTCCTGCTGACCTATAAGTTCATTCACTCTGCAGCTCCTCACTATCTTTCCTCTCTTATCTCTCCCTACACCTCTCCTCGGGAACTCCACTCTTCTGGCAAATCTCTTCTATCTGTGCCCTTCTCTTCTGTTGCTAACTCCAGACTTTGCTCCTTTCACCTTGTTGCGCCTTATGCTTGGAACAAACTACCTGAGTCTGTATTTATTTATTTATTTATTCATTCTTATATACCGCGCTTTTCAGTATCAGTACGGTTTACAAATAACAAAAACTTTTGCATCAGGACAAGTGATCTCAATGCTTACATCATAACAGGAAAAAGAAACTTGGGGCTGAAAGATTAGGGAGACTATATACAAGCCAATAACAAGGTTATTGAAAACTATTTACAGTTTATATTACAAGCTGGTATTCATAATGCATTGGTTATTAGTTTAAGAAGGCTGTGAAACGTACCTGACATAGTGAGCTGTTGTGCGCTTCATCATAGGTCAGGTTGTGGGAGAGATAGGTGGTAGAGATGAGGACAGTAACTGAATTCAAAAAAGCATGGGACCAACACAGAGGATCTCTAAAGGTAAAAAGTGGACTGTTGTAGTTGTTGTTATGGAAGGACAGACTAGATAGGCCATGTGGTCTTTTTCTGTCATCATGTTTCTATGTTTCTGTGTTTCTAGATGTTTGGGTGAATGAGTTGAGGTGTGGTGGGTGGTTGTGTAGGGTTAGGGTGGGCAAAATGAAGGAGGAATAGGTGATGTTTTAGGGCTTTTCTAAATTGTGAAAGGTTTCTAATTGATCGGATATGTGGGGGGAGGTTATTCCAGCATCTCGGGGCGTAGAATGCAAAGGACCTGTTCCTGGTTGTTTGATTGCATTTTGTAGATTCTGGAGGTACAGTTAACGTGTTGGTGGCTGCTGACCTTCTCAGCCTGTTGTTGGGGGTGATGGTGAGGAGTGCAGTGAGGGATGAAGGAGATAACCAGTTAATTGCTTTAAAGGTTAGGAGTAGCGTCTTGTAGGAGAGTCTGCTATGCAGCGGCAGCCAGTGTAATTCCATAAGTTATGGGCATGATGTGATCATTTCTGGATATGCCGCAGAGAATGTGAGCTGCTGCATTCATGGCCATTTGAAGAGGTTTGAGGGTGCTCGTAGGGAGACCGTGCAGGATGATGTTTGCGTAATCGAAATGTGGAATTACGAGCGTCTGGAATATAGTTCTGAAGTCATCTGGGGCTAGTAATGGTCTTAGGTGCCTTAATGTCATGATTTTATTGTAGATGGACTTGGTGGTGTTCTTTGTGTTCTTTGAGGTTGAATTGATGGTCAAGTGTGACACTCAGGTAACGAATCACAGTTTTGCATGGGAGTTCTGCATCGCGTACCTTCAAGGTAGTGGGGGGGGGGGAGAAGCTCTTGTTCCTAGAGATGAATAAGACCTCAGTTTTCTTGAAGTTTATCCTTAAATTCTGAGATAGGATCCAGTCAGTGATTGCGTTGAAACACTCAACTAGTGGGGAGAAGTCGGGATGCATAATTTTGACTGGGGTGAAGAGCAAGACGTCATCTGCATAGATAAGGCCGGAAATATTGAATGAGCGGATGGGGGAGGAGGGAGGAGTGGGAGAGGGAGGAGTGGTCTAGTGGTTAGGACAAGGTACTTCAGGCCGGAGGGCCGGGGGTTCAAGTCCCACCTGGGGACAGCAATCTCAGGCCGGAGGGACTGGGATTTCTAGTCCTATAGGCACTTCTTGTGGTCTTGGGCAAGCCACTTAACACTCCACTGCCCATGTTCCCTGTAAGTATTAGTGTATGTGTCTCATATCCCCTTGTGTTATATGTATCCCCCAATTGACCGCTTTGACCCGGTGAAAAGCGGGATATAAATACAGCTAAATAAATACAGCTAAATAAATAAATATTGCAGATCGGTTGCATATAGATGTTGAAAAGTAGAGCTGACAGGAAGGAGCCTTGGGGAACTCCCTGCTGTTGCTGGAAAGGCTCCAATGTTGATGATCCTATCCGAACATGTTGCCAGCGGTCTGTTAGATAAGATTTACACCACTCCCAAGAGTATGTGTATGTCAGGTGCCTTCTCTGACCCTTTTCAAATCCAGGCTGAAAACTCATCTCTTCTCTGCTGCTTTCGGATCTTGACTCACCTGATCTCCTTAGTGTTTCCTTACCATTCTCCCTAGATGTATCCCATGTCTACAGCTACTGTGTTGTCTGTCTTGACTAGATTGTAAGCTCTGATGAGCAGGGATGGTCTTTTACATGTGTCTGTGCAGTGCTGCATACGTCTTGTAGCGCTATATAAATGTTCAGTAGTATTAGTAATAGCAGTAGAAAGATCAAAGGAAGCTAGAGCTAGCTCAGTGCTTTGCTGTTCTGCAGAAAGTCTATTTTGGCACTTTCTGGGCTAACTGTCCAGTGAGGGTGGTAGGTTATGGTCTGCTTATGGACCAGTCATGTGTTCTTTCCTTTCTTTATCCGTTTGCATTCTCAGGGATGTTAGGTTTGGGAAGCAGGCTCTAGGTTACCTTAGGTGGCTTCGGATAGTATTCAGAACTATAAGAACATAAGATATGCCATACAGGGTCATACCAAGGTCCATCAAGCCCAGTATCCTGTTTCCAACAGTGGCCAATCTAGGTCATACGTACCTAGCAAAAGACACAGGTTCCACAATGCTTGTACTGTATCAAGCATTGACATCCTGGGTCCCTTCTTAATAATGGTTTATGGACCTTTCCTCCAGGAACTTGTCCAAACCTTTTTTAAACCCAGCTACACTAATAGCCTTTACTAGATCTTCCGGTAACAAATTCCAGAGTTTGATTACACGTTGAGTGAAAAAATATTTTCTTTTATTAGTCTTAAATAGTTTACCCTGTAGCTTCATTGCATGTCCCCTAGTCTTAATATATTCTGATAACGTAAACAATTGATCTATGTTTACCCGTTCCACTCCGTTCATTAATTTATAGACTTCTATCATATCTCCCCTCAGCTGTCTCTTTTCCAGGTTAAAGAGCCCGAACCTTTTTAGCCTGCCTTCATAGGAGTATCCTTCCCACCCCTTTACCATTTTGGTGGCTCTTCTCTGAACCTTTTCTAATAACGCTATATCCTTTTTAAGATACAGCGACCAGAATCGCACACAATATTCAAGGTGCAGTCTCACCATGGAACGATATAGAGACATTATAATATCTTTTGTTTTATTTTCCATTCCTTTCCTTATGATACCTAGCATTCTATTTGCTCTCTTGACCGCCGCTGCACACTGGGCCGAGGGTTTTAACATGTTATCCACAATGACGCCTAAATCATTTTCCTGGGTGGTGGTTCCTAATGTGGAACCTTGCATCATGTAACTATAGTTTGGGTTGTTCTTCCCTAGGTGCATAACTTTGTACTTGTCCACATTAAATTTCATCTGCCATTTTGATGCCCAGTCTTTTAATTTATCAAGATCCTCTTGCAATTTTCCACAGTCCTCTTGGGTTTTAACAACTTTAAATAGTTTTGTGTCATCTGCAAATTTGATAACCTCACTCATTCCCTTTTCCATGTCATTTATGAATATGTCAAAAAGCAGCGGAACCAACACAGATCCCTCAGACTTCCTTGCTTCCTTTGGATGGCATTAGTAGATCTTTCTTGGCAGAGTAGAGGTATCGGAAGGGTAGCTATTACTCTCTTTACTTCACTTATAGTGTCTCTGCCATGGGGATGCCTGCCAGCTCAGTTCCCTTTTCAGGTGGGCTTTTGTCTGTGTGGCAGAAAGTATATGGAAAATGTTTAACCTGTTTCCCATGGAGAGGTATAAGTTGGCATATAAGGTCAGGTATCGAATCTTCAGCCATGGGTTCTCGTCCCATTCTGGTTCTGTGGCCTTTTTCTCCGCTAGTCTTTCGCATCTAGCCGAGGATGGCTACCTCTTGCAATTTTCTGTTGCAGCTTATACCGCCGGTTTAGGGCACAGTGTGCAGTAGTCTTGGTGGCTTCGTGTCTCGCAATGTTCCTTTTTGGTCTCTCCCAGTTCTGTTTTAGTTTCTGCAAGATCTGGTTTTGCCATTTAGTATTAATACTGTCCATTCCGGCTGCATTGGATTTTTTTTTTTGTTGGTTATTTAGTTGTTTTGCGTTCAGACAGGTCACCTGTGTGCAGGCTTGGTCTCTTAGAGGAGCCTCTATCTAGTTTCTAAAAATCAGGTGATTATGGCAGGGAGGTTCTTTCTCTTCTGATGGGCATTGCCACATTTAATGTTTGGGACTGCAGGCCTTTGTCGGTGGATGCTGAATCGAGGCTAGCTTGGCTGTTTCAGGTAGCTTTGCTGTGGGGGACACTTTGGCTCGGAGATTTATTCATTTTGATCTTCAGGGCGGATTGTGTTTGTTCTTTTCCCTTCCCGTGGATGGGGTACTGCTTTGTTACATCCCACACGTCTGGACTGGACTGGAGGGATGAAACGGAAGGAGAAATTAGACCTTACCTGCTAATTTTCCTTGAGTCCCTCCAGTCCAGGACCCGCCCTTGTAACTATTTTTCTCGTGTTCTTCCTAACCTTAGGGGTCGGTAGATATGCTGATACAGTGCATCTGAGTGGTCCTTTAGTGCATACAGTCCTATGACCTTCCAGTGTCTTTTTTCATGGGGCAGCAGTAGGAATTTCAGTTTACCCTCTTGGTGGGGTACCTATGCCTTCCTTTACCTTCGCTTGCTCGAGCAAGGCAGGCTCTTCGGAGGCAAGCTGGTAAGTATTGTTATGTATTGGTAACATAGTAACATAGTAAATGACGGCAGATAAAGACCAGCATGGTCCATCCAGTCTGCCCAGCAAGATACGGCAAGAGTAGGTGCACCTGTCGCTCTGTGCAGGCCATCCCCCCCCCCCCATGTCTTTGTTTAGGGGTGGACTCACCACTCCATGTAAGACACCCCTATTTGTTGAGAAGTTAGATGGTTCAATTTATTTTGTTTTTATCCTGTTGCTGTAAAGGGATCCGCTGTGCTTGTCCCATGCTGTTTTGAATTCCATCAACGTGTTTGCCCCACCACTTCCATCGGGAGAGCATTCCAAGCATCCACCACCCATTCAGTGAAAAAATATTTCCTGACATTGCCTTTCAATTTTCCACCTTGCAGCTTCATGTTATGCCCTCTAGTTTTGCAGCTTCCCCATCTTTGGAAGAGGTTTGTTTGTTCATCATTCCTCTTTAAGTATTTAAAGGTCTGAATCATATCTCCCCTATCCCTCCTCTCCTCCAAAGTGTACATATTTAGGTCTTCAAGTCTCTTCTCATAAGGTTTCTTACGCAGGCTCCAAATCATTTTGGTCGCCTTCCTCTGAACAGTTTCCAGTCTTTTTACATCTTTTGCAAGATACGGTCTCCAAAACTGAACACAGTATTCCAGGTGAGGCCTCACCAGCGACCTGTACAGTGGCATAAGTACCTTTTCCTTTCTGCTGGTAATCCCTCTTTGTATGCAGCCCAACATCCTCCTGGCTTTTGCCACCGCCTTGTCGCACTGTTTTGCCACCTTGAGATCATCAGAGATAATCACACCAAGGTCTTTCTCCTGAACCATGCACACCAACCTCTCGCCCCATGTTGCGTACATTTCCCTTGGATTTCTGCTACCTAAGTGCATGACACTGCATTTTTTCGCATTAAATCGTAACTGCCAAGCATTAGACCATTCTTTCTGCTTCTGTAGATCGTAAACGATGCATGGCTCCACATTAGAAACCACCACCCAGGAAAAAGATTTAGGAGTCATCGTGGATAACATGTTAAAACCCTCCACCCAGAGTGCAGCGGCGGCCAAGAAAGCAAATAGAATGCTAGGTATCATAAGGAAAGGGATGGAGAATAAAACAAAGGATATTATAATGCCTCTGTATCGCTCCATGGTACGACCGCACCTTGAATATTGTGTGCAATTCTGGTCACCGTATCTTAAAAAGGACATAGCGTTATTAGAAAAAGTACAGAGAAGAGCCACCAAATTGGTGAAGGGGATGGAAGGCTACTCCTATGAAGAGAGGCTAAAAAGGTTAGGGCTCTTTAACCTGGAAAAGAGACGGCTGAGGGGAGATATGATAGAGGTCTATAAATTAATGAACGGAGTGGAACGGGTAAACGTAGATCGATTGTTTACCTTATCAGAATATAGAAAGACTAGGGGACATGTAATGAAGCTACAGGGTAAACTATTTAAGACAAATAAGAGAAAATATTTTTTCACTCAACGTGTAATCAAACTCTGGAATTTGTTACCGGAGGATGTAGTAAGGGCTGTTAGTATAGCTGGGTTTAAAAAAGGTTTGGACAAGTTCCTGGAGGAAAGGTCCATAACCACTATTAAAAAGGGACCCAGGATATCAATGCTTGACCCAGTGCAAGCATTGTGGAACCTGTGTCTTTTGGGGATATTGCTAGGTACGTATGACCTAGATTGGCCACTGTTGGAAACAGGATACTGGGCTTGATGGACCTCGGTCTGACCCAGTATGGCATGTCTTATGTTCTTATGTTCTTATGTTCCTCATGTTATCCACTCCCTTGGGGGGAGTCCACTCTGTTGCAAAATTTTGTGTCATCTGCAAAAAGACAGACTTTTCCATTCAGTCCTTCAGCACTATCACTCACAAATATATTGAACAGTGCTGGGCCCAGGACCGAACCCTGGGGCACCCTGCTAATCACCTTCCTTTCATCCGAGTGAGCTCCATGAACCATCACCTTCTGTTGTCTGTCAGTCAACCAATTTCTAATCCAGTTTACCATCTTGGTACTCATACCCAAGCTACTGAGTTTATTGACAAGCCTCCTATGAGGAACAGTATCAAAGGCTTTGCTGAAATTCAGGTAGATGACATCCATCACATGCCCCTGATCTAGTTCCTTGGTCACCCAGTCAAAGAACTCAATCAGATTTGTTTGGCAAGACCGTCCTTCAGTAAAACCATGTTGCCTCGGATCTTGCAACCTGTTGGTTTTGAGAAAGTTTATTTATTTATTTAACATTTCTTATATACCGCCTTTCATGATATCAAGGCAGTTTACATTGAACAAACTGAAATTACATTGAACAGGGCATTTTAACTTGGAGATAACCCTCCATTGCCCATGTTCACTGTAAAATTGTTAAGTGGCTTGCCCAAGACCACAAGGAGCACCTGTGGGACTAGAAACCCCAGTCCTTCTGGCCCAAGGTTGCTGTCCTCTAGTGGGATTTGAACTCCCAACCTTCCGGCTTGAGGTACCTTGCCCCAACCACAAGGCCACTCCTCCACTCCAAGTTCACTATTCGCTCTTTCAGGAGTGCCTCCATTACTTTTCCCGCCACCGAGGTAAGGCTCACGGGTCTGTAGTTTGACACTTCTTCCCTGTCACCACTTTTGTGTAGTGGTACGACATCAGCCATTCTCCAGTCCTGAGGAACCTCTCCTTTTTCCAAGGATCTGTTGAATACATCCTTTAACAGCCCTGCAAGAACCTCTCTGAGCTCTTTCAGTATCCTGGGATGTATCCCATCCGGTCCCATGGCTTTGTCCACTTTCAGTTTATCAAGTTGTTCCAACACCTCATCTTCTGTGAATGGTGTGGTATCTACTACATTCCCATTTTTATATTTGGGAGTCACAGCTGGTCGATCTCCAGGATTTTCTTTAGTAAAAACAGAGCAGAAGTATTTGTTTAGCAATTTCGCTTTTTCTATGTCACTTTCCACGAGTCCTTTCCCAGCACTTGGTGGCATGCCTAATAATTTTTAGTCTCCTAATTTGCTTTGTTACAGAAATCCTGGTGAGAGTGAAGCTGCCCAGGACCTCTTATATCATGGCGTTAGAAAAATTCAAGCCCATGATTCTCTGTCTGGTAGGTGTGCATAACCCACACGTCTGGACTGGACTAGAGGGACTCGAGGAAAGACAATTAGTAGGTAAGGTCTAATTTCTCCTTACTCTGCTATTGGGCGAAGAGTCATCTGCTCGCTTTATTGGTGGCCCACATCACTGAAGTAGACAACATACAAACAGACTTTCTAACTAATCAGCTTCTTGATCCCAGGAAGTAGGCATTGAACCCTCAAACATTGCAGTTGCTAGTTCGCTGTTGGATTCAGCCATTGTTCAATCTGATGGCCTCTCATCAGAATGTCCTTAATCGAATAGTCCAACCTCAAATAGAGTATAGCGATAAATATCACACTACAAAAAAAAGCCAACTCTTATAATCAGTAAATCTGGAGTATTTTTTGCCTCAATACTTATGAACTGTTATCACAAACTAATTTATTTTATTTATTTATTTAACTGCATTTATATATCGCTTTTCACCGGGTCAAAGCGGTTTAACAAAAAAGGGTGGGGGGAAGGACAGTAATCAATTTACAGAGGGGGGGTGCCGTCACCAAGGGGGGCCAATATTGATGATCCGAACAGATAGTAATGACTTAGACAATTGACATGAGTCTCTTAGTAGGTAGTTTTGGGGATATGTCAGAAGGACTGGGGGTTGTCAGTGATGGATGTCTGTTTCTGGTCTAAGGTATTCATGAAACAGGATGGTTTTTAGTTGTTTCCGGAATGTGGATAGGTCACCATTGTTTCTGATTTGGCTCGGTAGGGAGTTCCAGAGGGAGGGTGCGTACAGTTCGAAAGCCCTGTTGCAGGTCTGTTGATTGCATTTTGTTTGTTCATGGGGGATAGTAAGGGTGTTGGTGGTCTGTCGGGTTGTTCTGTTGTGGATGGGCTGGGGTAGTAGGGAGCGGAGGTGGGAAGTCTGTGTTTGATAGAGGGCTTTGTGGATAAGCAGGGCAGATTTGTATTTGATCCTTGCTTCGAGTGGTAGTATATGCAGTTCTCTCAGGACTGGCGTGATGTGATCGTGTTTTTTTGCTGTCTGGATGATTCTTGCAGTGGTGTTTAAGGCAGTCCGTAGTGGGTTGGTGTGGGTGGCGGGTAGTCCGTGATAGATTATATTGCAGTAGTCCAGGTGGGGGAGCGTCATAGCCTGTATGACTGTTCTGAAGTCCTGTGGATCAATGAGTGGTCTGAGCTGTTGTATCATTTTTGCTTTGTGGAATATTGTTCTGGTAGTCTTTTTAATCTTTGGAGTAAATGTGAGTGCCTGGTCTATGGTGATTCCCAAATATTTTATGTGGGGTTGAATCTGTATTTGGGTGGTTCCCAAGATGAGGTGTGGTGGTGGGGTGAAGTTTGGGTCCTTGATTACTATGAGTCCTGGGTGAAGTTTGGGTCCTTGGTTACTATGAGTCCTAATAGTACTAATAGTCCAAGAGGAAGAAAAAGAGGAGGAAAACGACCTCTGTGCTATGGTAAGTCAGTGTATATTCTACTTCACATATATTTTTAGCTATGAAAATGGTGTTTAGATTTCCACATCACAGGTCATAAAAAGCCTCCCATAATACAATCCTTACATACACAAAACATGGGACTATCTTTAGTGCTGGACATATAGCATGCTCACTACCCTTATGCTCGGTGTTTTGCAGTGGCTGCTTCAGGGAGCAGGACTTCAGCAAATGCCTTCCTTCAGCACTGTCATAGAAATCAAAACATGCCATAAACCAACAATCCATATTCACTTGTACTCTTTTTATCATTAACACTAAACACCCAAACTGGGACTATCTCCCAGTAGCGCTATTACACAGAAACAGCAATTATGCTGTTTTACACCCCACACAGGATCTGTATTTACTTTAAAGTGCTTTAAAAGGTTAAATAACCACAGAAAATTAATGGCAGATTACGGTTGACCAAACATTGACCAAACGCTTCACACATTTCTTACACATTCAAACCCCCACTATCTATACACAGATTCCACCACCTTGTTATTGCAAACAAACATCTTTGGACAAACATACTACAACCTTTGAATCACTGTACTTAAAACATCAAAGCAAAGAAGACAGCACAACCCCAGCTATAACTACAGAGAAACTCGTCCAAACTTTCTTACTGCAGTCACACCTTCTGTTAGAAATGTCCTGACATTCATCTAAACCCGGGATGAAGCTTTAGCCTGTTTTCAGGGAGTGTATTAAAGAAGTGTCACTGGCAGGTCACTTGGATGTGGGAAGTTTACTTAAGGCAGTTAAGAGGATTCTGTATCCCGTGGGGCTGTCCATGGTTTCTGAACTTGATACTTAAATGATTTGGCGGGGTGCTTTTTGAGCCTCTTTGATAGGCTTATACGGAAGGCTTCAACATTGAAGGCTGTGGTTCTGGTTGCTTTTTGATAAGCACATTGTATTTTGGAGCTGCAAGCCTTATGCAGGGATCTTTACCTTTTTGTTTTCTTCTGAAGCAACATCTTTGCACATTTCTTTCTGACATCCATCTCAATCAGTCTTTTTGCTGACTTTGCTAAGACTGGCCATGTGGGGTGATAGTGTTCCATGCTTTGGATGTTCGTGGGGGCCTACTCCAATATTAGAAAAGGCTATTCTGTTTTGCAACCCCAATCACTTCTGTCTTTTTCTCTGGCCCTCTCAAGGGTGAGGTGGCATCAAAATCTTTTGTATCCTATTGAATTTGTGAGATCATCTCATCTGCCTATCTGTTTGAGATGCAAACTGGCTGGCCTTCAGGCATATTTGACGAGGGCATAGGCAGCTTTTTGGGCAGAGGCAAGAGCAGTGCCACCAGGTGAGATTCTAGAGCAGCAACCCTGTCTCCTTGTGCTGACAGCTGCCTTGTGCCCATTGCATGGTCCTTGCAGAGAGACAGTATGGTGAGGAGGCTGCAGGCTGTAATCCACCAGAGGATTCTCTGGAATTCTGGGTCCCATTTTAGTCCACCTTTGCACAGGCAGCTCACAGGCTATTTTCAGCCTGTTTAGCTGCATGGCGGCCCTCTATGGGAGGTCTGACGCCCTGACATTCCTCCCCTTTGGGGGACTTGGTGCTCTCTGGCATGATTCCTAATGATGGCAAGGGGGTTAGGTACCCCACCTTGCCTTTTCACCAGTTCATTTCTTTGAATACTCGGCCATGTCCCCTTTGAGGGGAGAGACTGGGAAGATGACGAGGATTCCCTATCACCAATGGGTGAGTCGGTGGAAGAAGAGGAGCCTCCCCTGGCAGAGTGTGAGGATCCATACATGATCCATCTTTTTCGCAGGGAGGATATTTCCACTGTTGTTCAGGATGCCATGACAGCTTTAAGCATTTTGGAGCACCCCATACCCCCATGGGGATTTCACAGGTGGACCTTATCCTGGAGGGTTTGCTGTGTCCTTTGGCTTCTTTCCCTTTTGTGAGCCATCGTGTAAGCTTATGATCTCTCACTGGGAGAAACCAGAATTGAGGTTGTGTGATCCCAAGGTCCAGGCTTGGCTATATACTCCACCACAGGGGAACAAGGAACAGCTCTTTGGGCTCCCTAAGATGGATACCCTGATCATGACAGTGATAAAGTACAACCATTCTGGTGGAAATGTGAGTCATGCTAAAGAAACCATTGCTAGGAATCTGGAATCCTTTTTCAAGAATGTCTTCATGGCTTTGGCTTTCAGCACTCAGGGGGTGCTTTAGGCGGGAATGGTAGCCCCAAGCCCTTTTCTGGATCCATCAGTTGCTGAATAGCCCAGAGGTGGCAATATGGGAGTCTGCAGCATTGTGGATGACAGTTTCCCTGTATGACTTGATCCGAATTTCCTCCAATTCTATGGTAGTGGTTGTAGGGAGCCCAAAGGTGGCTTTGGCTCTGGAATTGGTTGTCCAATGAATCATAGAAACATGATGGCAGAAATAGACCACATGGCCTATATAGTCTGCCCTTTCATATCAACCACGATAATAGTCCCCTTTTTTCCTTCAGAGATCCTTATGGGTTTGTCCCATGCTTTTTTAAAATTTAGATATTGTCTTCATCTCTACCACCTCTACTGGGAGATTATTCCATGCATCTGCATCTCTTTCCGTAAAGAAATAATTTCTGCATATTACTCCTGAGTTTATCCCCTTTCATCCTCATCCTATGTCCCCTTGTAGCAGAGCTTGCTTTCAGTCAAAAGAGGCTCTCCTCATATGCATTTATGCCACGGAGGTATTTAAACATTTCAATCATATCACCTCTATCCCACCTTTGCTCTAAACATATTAAGATCCTTAAGTCTGTTCACGTATGCTTTCTAATAAAGACCACTAACCATTTTAGTAGCTACCCTCTGCACTGACTCTAACCTGTTTATATCTTTTTGAAGATGTGGTCTCCAGAACTGCAAACAATATTCCAAATGAGGTCGCACCAAAGACTTATACAAAGGCACTATCACCTCCTTTCTTCTGCTGGCTATTCCTCTCCCTATGCACCCCAGCATCCATGTAGCTTTCATCATCATCTTTTCTACCTGTTTAGCTACTTTAAGATCATCAGACACAATCACACCCAGGTCCCACTCTTCTTTTGTAGACAGAAGTACTTCACCCCCCATACTGCATTGCTCCCTTGGATTGCTGCAGCCCAATTGCATGACCCTGCATTTTTTAACATTAAATCTCTGCCGCCAAATTCTTGACCATTCTTCAAGATTAGCTAGATCCCTCCTCTTATAATCTATACTTTCCTGGGTGTGTACTACACCTTCCTGAGTGTCTATTGCAGAGTTTGGTATCATCTGCAAAGAGGCAAACCTTACCCGACAGCGCTTCTGCAATATTACAAACAAAGAGGTTAAAAAGAATCAGACCAAGGACAGATCCCTGCAGCACACCACAGTTAACCTCCTTCTCTCCAGTCCTCTGGCACCACTCCCAACTCCAAAGAGGCATTGAAAAGGTCAGTCGGTGGAGCTGCTAGAAAGTTTCCAAGTTCACTCTGTATTCTCAGATGTATCCCATCTGGTCCCATTGCTTTGCCTACTTTTAGTTTAGCTAGTTCCTCATGAACACAGTCTTCTGAAAATCGTTCAAGATTCCCCTTGCTTCTGTTCCTGTTTGTGAGTGTTTTCTGAGGTCCCGCTCCTGGTCCTTCTTCAGTGAACACAGAACAGAATTATTTGTTAAGAAATTCTGCTTTATCCTCATCAGCTTCTATATATTTCTCCCCTTCACCCTTGTCTGACAATACCACTTTTGCCCTTCCTCCTCTCACTAACATATCTGAAAAAGTCTTATGCCCCCATTTTATTGCATTGACTATTTCCTCCTCTTTTTGAATCTTTGCGTTCTTGACTACTTTGCCAGCCTCTCTCAGATTTTCCAAATATAGATGCCTGTCTTCCTCTCTCTGTGATCTCTTGTATTTCATGAAGGCCTCCCTCTTTTTCTTCATCTTTTTCAGCTACTTTTTTAAAGAACCATAGTGGCCACATTTTCCTTTTACTTTTATTTACCATTCTAACAAAAAGGTTGGTTGCCCTTAAAATATCCCTTTTCAGTTTTGCCGTCTGTTTTTCTACATCCCCCAGCTGTTCCCATCCCGCTAACAACTTCTTGAGGTATTGGCCCATCTTGGCAAAGTTAGTTTTCCTAAAGTCTTTGACCCTCACTTTTGAATGGATTTTATCAGCCCTAGTCCTGATACTGAACTACGCCGTCTAGTGATCACTGGATTCAGATGATCCCCCACTATAACATCAGAAACACTTTCACCATTGGTAAGCACTAAGTCCAGTATGGCCCCTTCACATGTGGGTTCTGTTACCAGTTGCCTGAATAGTTCTTCCTGTGAGGAATCCAAGATACTGCAATAGGGATGCACCAATCAACATTCGGCATATTGAAATCCCCTATCAGTAGCACTTCCTCTTTCCTGGCGATGCTGCGTATGTCTTCTATTAAATCTCTGTCCACTTCTTCTCCCTTTGAGGGAGGTCTGTATATCACGCCAATGCAAATAGATTTCTCTTTCCCTCTTTCTAGTTTAACCCACAGTGGTTCCTCTCTCCCTTTTAAGCCCTGTATTTCTATAGCATTAATATTTTTTACATATAGTGCCATTCTTCCTTCCCTTCTTCCTACCCTGTCCTTTCTGATTAAAGTATAGCCTGGTATAGTAACATCCCAGTCATGGTTGTCTGTTGTCTGCGAGACATGTCTCTGTTACTGCTACCAAATCCAAGTCAGCCCCTCCTATTAAAGCCTCAACATCTGGGATCTTATTTCCCATACTATGGACATTTATACACACTACCTTCCAGGTGTTGCTCCTTTTACGTATTTCCATAAAGGTATTTAATGTTTTACTTACCTGGAGGCTTTCATTTACCTGGGAGCTTTCATCATCCATCCCCAATGAATCTAGTTTAAAGCCCTCTTCAGTAGGTTAGCCAGTCTGCTACTGAAGACACGTTGACTCTTCATGGACAGATGGATGCCGTCTCGCTTTTGCAACCCTTGGAACATCATCCCATGGTTCAGGAAACCAAAACTCTCTCGATGACACCATCCATGCAATCATGCATTTATCTTCTGGATGCAAGCTTCTCTTGCTTGGCCTTTATCGTCAACAGGGAGGATTGACGAGAAAACCATCTGCACATCTATCTGCTTCACCCTCTATCCCAGAGCCATGAAGTCACTTTTGATATGCTCAGAGGGATACCTGGCAGTATCCTTCAAGTTGCGCTTGAGTAAGCTCCCCTTTAAAGGCAGACTGCTTTTTGAAGAGCACCTGAAGTTGCTGGTGAAAGCTCATGGAGAAGCTTTCCCATAGAGGCTCCCAGAAAATAGGCCTCAAGGTACCAGGGGGCTTCTTGTAGGGCTCAGCAGGAAGCATGCCGTGGCTTAGGGTTGGTCAGAGTTCATGCACAGCCTATTCCTTCTATGGGTCCAAACCCAAGAAGTTTCAGCCCTTTCAAGGAGGCCCAGCATTCTCTCTACTCAGCAACCACCCCTTCAGGAGCCAGTAAGTCATTGCAATGAGTTAGAAACATAACAGCAGAAAAAGATCATATGGCCTTCCGTACCTAGTCTGCCCTTCCGTATCAACTACCATAGTCCCTTTTTTCCTTTAGAGATCTTCTGTGTTTGTCCCATGCTTTCTTGAATTCAGATACTGTCCTCTCTTCTACTACCTCCTTTGGGAGACTATTCGACACATCTGCCATTCTTTCCTTAAAGAAATATTTCTGCATATTACTCCTATCAACTTTCATCCTCATCCTATGCCCCTCATTGCAGAGCTTACTTTCAATTGAAAGAAGCTCTCTTTTTGTGTATATGTACCACAGAGGTATTTAATGTCTCTATCATATCTCCTCTATCCTGCCTTTCCTCTAACATATACATATTAAGATCTTTAAGTCTTTCCCCATATGGTTTATAACGAAACCCACTGACCATTTTAATAACCACCCTTTGCACTGACTCCATCCTGTTTATATCCTTTTGAAGGTGTGATCTCCAGAATTGCACACAATTCTCCAAATAAGGTCAAACCAGCGACTTATACAGAGGCACTATCACCTCCTTTTTTCTACTGGTCATTCCTCTCCCTATGCACCCAAGCATCCTTCTGGTTCTCGCCATTGCCTTTTCTACCCATTTAGCCACTTTAAGATTATCAGAAGCAATCATGCCCAAGTCCTGCTCTTCTTTTGTGGACAGAAGTACTTCGCCCCTACACTGTATCACTCCCTTGGATTTTTGCAGCCCAAATGCATGACCCTGCATTTTTTTAGCATTAAATCTCAGCTGCCAAATTCTTGACCATTCTTCAAGCTTAGCCAGATCCCTCCTCATGTTATCTACTCCTTCTTGGGTGTCTACTCCATTGCAGATTTTGGTAATCTCCAGGAACAAGCAGGAAGGAGTCTTCACATATGGGTACATCGGTACCGACGGAGTCTGCGCGGGAACGCTTCCCAGCGTCCAATCAAAGAGCTTTTGGAAGCATCCCACCACGCCTGCGTGCTGCCTTCCCGCCTTTCCCAACTGCCTCTCCTCAGTTTTCATTTTCCGCGGAGCCGGCAGGACGACGTCCTGTCACTGAAGAAAATTCTTGTTTTATTTCTTTATTTTTCTTGTGGTCGCGGCTGTCTTCCCGACGCCACCGGTACCGCCGGTGTTTTCTTTTCTTGTAAAATCTTCCTTCTTCAAGGAATATATTTCTTCATAGTGTCTCACGGTATCTTAGGCCTTTTAGGCCTCTTCTTTTTCCTTCATGGAACCGCCAGCCACTTTCTCCAAGAAATGTTCACACTGTGGCAGTACAACTTTATTTTTAGACCCTCGAAATCGGTGTCTAACCTGTTTGGGTCTTGACAACAGTTTGATGAGAAGAAGTTTTCAATATTGAGGTTCCCTCGATACACGGTTTCCCTCCAGCTTCGGGGCACCATCCCTGTCTTCTTCTACACAGCATCAGGTAACCCACAAACAGTCTGTTAAGACTAGCCAGCCCTCGAGTGGTAGGTCTCATGCACAGCATGTAGACGGCTCCGGCCTTGCCCTCGAGGGCCCACTGGCTTCAAAACCCCAGCGGGAGTCTTCGGTCTCCAAAGCGTTTGAGGGGTTTCAGGTTGTTCCTGGGGTTCACCCCTCACAGAACATACCTGAGCCGTGTCTGGTGGTGGCATCCGCTTCGAGCGGTACCGATACCCCGACATCGGCACTGGTGTTGGATGAAACACTCCTCACCAGGGATGGTTATCTGGCGTCCTCGGTGCCTTCAGGACCGGTGGATACACTCCAGACTGACCTTCCATTATTGGTACCAACACCGATACTACCACCGACGTCGGTACCCTCCAGACATGCATCGATAGCCTCGCTTCCTTCGATGCCGAGTCTGGAATCGATCTCCAGTCTGGAGGACTGGGTACCGACTCGCCTTGGTACTGGCTCTCGGTTCCGATGATTCGGATCCGCAACTCTCGGTTCCCTCGAGGCCCACTGAGTTGCCATTGGTTGACCTTCATTCACCCGGTATCAGGCACGGTACCGAAGTCGGTGCCGATGTCCTCATTACCCTTACGGTCGGTGTCTTCGATGCCCAGTTTAGAATCGCTCTCTAGTCTGGAAGACTCGGTACCAATATCATTTGACACCGACCGATACCGGTGGCTCGGTACCGAGGATAGCACCCGGATGTTTTTGTTTGCCTCAGTACCGATTGAACGGTCTGCGATGACTGCTCCAATGTCTTTGTCGGGCTCGACTGACATCAGTACCGGTATCCACAGTACCATCGTGGCCAACTCCTGCCATGCTTTTTTCAACAGGATCGCTCCCTTCTATGCCAAGCTTGGAGTCGATACCTGGCATGGACAATGTGGTAATGTCGGTCGCTGCTCCTGACAGTCAGTACCGGCGACCATCCTCTAAGCATTCCACATTGCACTGTGCAGGATCTTCTATTCCTATATATCTGGATAGCTCTGTCGGTGCTCAGGCTAGTTCTTCGGATCTAACCTGTTCAAGGGAAATTCCTATTTGGGAACTCTTTTCAGAGTTTCCTCCGGGATATAGCAAGATCTCTTGCCATTCCTATCCCAGGACATGATCCTGCACAGGCCTCTCTTTCTACCAAAGCAAAAGAGAACATAATGCTTCCTTTGCATTATTCCTTGCAGGATCTCCTTCTAGGAATGTGGGAAACACCTTTAAGGGTACCCCCACCTTCCAGAGCAACTGATCTCTTATATCAGGTGCCCCCCTCTCCAGGGTTTCAAAAGACTCAACTTCCTCATCATTCCATAGTTGTGGAATCAGCATTGAGGTGGGTAAAGAGCAAGAAAAAGCACTCTTCTTATCCGCCAGGTCGTGAATCTAGGATGCTTGATGACTTTGGACATCAAGCCTTCCAGACATCTATGCTTTCTGCAAGAATTCTCTCATATATTTTCTGTATGAGTCTATCTCTTAAGGAGGTCACAGAGCAATTACATCTTTTGACTCCTTCCCTTCCAGAGTCCAAGAGTGCAGACTACTCTTCACTGCTCAAGCATCTCCAGCATATTTCTTGGTTTCTTACTCGTGCTTCCCTAGACTCTTTTGAGTCTGTTAGTAGGACTTCTGCTATAACTATAGGGGCACGACATAGAGCCTGGCTCCAAACTTCAGGCTTGGACAAATGGGCACAACACAGACTGGGACATACTCCTTGCACTGGAGATAATCTTTTCAACAAGGAGTCTTTACGTCAGGTTACTCAGTTTTCCACTGACTTACCTGTTCCTAGGGGCTCTTCTGCACCTTCTTCTGTCCCAGTAGGTAAGAAATGTCCTGCCAAACCTTCTTCCCATAGCAGAAGAAGGTTTTATGCATCATCTGCCCATCCTATAGATGTTCCCAAACAGGGGAAGCATCGTCCTGGTCTGCAGGGTTCAACCTCTCACCAGGCTCAGCAAACCCAGCAACCACAGGGTTTCTAATCAACCCATCAGATGCTTGTGACTCTGGGAATTACAATCTGCAGTTGTTTCTTCTCCATAGAGACAATCCACTGCTGTCATTCTAAATCTTAAACATGGATCTCTTCCCGAAAGACATCCATCTTTTCTCTATGAGCTGTCAGGATATTCATGCTTCTAGGTCACAGGGTTCTCCTCTTTTCCTTCTAGGGAAAGAGGTCCATCCACTATCAAATGATAGTTTCCTGTGCCAGCATGTCTCCTTTCCTTTCTATTAACTTACTATATTGTAAGTTTTCTTCAGCTCCATTTTCTTTACCCTCTTACCAGGGTTTTCCTCTGTAAGAGTGGTATTGCTCACTGGAGGGCTTTTCTTCAGCCTCTCTAATTTCTTTCTTTTCTAGTGCAGAGTTCTCTTTTCTGAGTCACTTCTCTTTTTCAATCTTGCTTTGCAGCAGTTCATCAGACACCTCCAGAGTTTCTACTCTTGTTTTGTCTGTCCTTTCTGTTTTTCAACAGTACCATTCTTCTGCAGGAGCCTTTGTTTCGACCACTGGTTCTTGTCCACCAGTAACCAGATTTGTCCTCCAATAATATTCTGTCTAGTATTAGTAGTGACTCCAAGTCAGTGCTGTCATCTGTCTTGGAAAAGTTTTCACTACAAACTTGTTGGATTGTCTTCTCTTTCTACCTTCTCCATTCCCATGGGTTTGGCAGCATAGTTGACATAGCTACTGGCTTCTCTGTAGCCAGTTCTATCTCCTCATTCTCCTGCATAATGCTCTCTGCAATTCTACAGAGGAGCTCTCCACTATGGGCCCTTGCTAGAGAGCATGGGTTTTTTTTCTCCAATAGCTATACTAGATGGTTGAAAAAGGCTTTTTTCATTCATATCTGCCATTGCCATGACTAGAAAAGTTCTCCTTTTTTACTATAACACACATAGGCCTACTCTTACGTGAAAGTTTAAGGAGTTGCTAATTCCCTTCTTTGGTCCATAGTATTTCCAATAGGGAATATGTTTCCTCCTTCCAGCTCGTCCTCATGGTAAGAACGCATGATATCTTTTTGCCCTTAACCAGGTCACCATGGTTATCTCATTCCTATGCGTCTTCTGTTCACTTACCATGCTAGAGTTCTAAAATACTCAGGACTTGCAGGCTGCTGACTGATATCGTCCTCTGCTTTTCGCGTAACCATCTTGGTTATCCTACTACCTAGCATCCCTGTAGCCATAACCATTTGGAATTGATTCTCTACATGTCTTCTCAAGTAGGTTCCACCTTCTTGTTCTTAGATGAATCTTTCCTCTCCACATGTTTCCTATGTGAATGCCTTGTGGACATATTCTGTCTGCTTCTTGCAGACTTCCATATACAGGTGTGTGTATATATATATATATATATATATATATATATATATAATATAATTCATACCTATAGCACACATCTTACAGATGTCTATGTCTATCATGTGTGAGTATTTATACCCTTCATATCTCACTATAGATATATTCTCATATATCTATATGTATATATATATATGGAGTGGCCTAGTGGTTGGGGCAAGGTACTTCAGGCCGGAAGGTCGGGGGTTCAAATCCCACTAGAGGACAGCAACCTTGGGCCGGAAGGACTGGGGTTTCTAGTCCCACAGGTGCTCCTTGTGGTCTTGGGCAAGCCACTTAATCCTCCATAGCCCATGTTCCCTGTAAAATAGTTATCTCCAAGTTATAATGCCCTGTTCAGTGTAATTTCAGTTTGTTCAATGTAAACCGCACTGATGCAGAATAGTGCGGTATATAAGAGAATGTAAATAAATAAATTAAAAAAAATATATATATATGTATATGTCGAGGTATTCTGCTTTATCTACCTGACTGTCGAGGCTCATATAGCCATATGATTCTGACAGAAGGGTTTTTACCCATACTATGCTATCCAGCATGTTTTGGGATCCTACACTCACAACCACTTGGTGATAGTTAACACCTACCATAACCCTAAGGTTAGGTACACCTGAAGCTCTCCATGTCCAATATCTCTCCCAGCTGACTTCAGTTAGGAGAGATATTGCAGATCTTCAGCTACTCACAGGCTAACACCTCCGGCGTTGTCCTTCCTTTTGGTATACAGGAGGTTCCCATACCCTTTCTCCCCACAAGGACTGAGCCTGTTTGTCCAAATCGGTTAGCTTTTCTCTTTTGTTCCTAAGAGTGAGCCACTCTTTTGCCAAAAGAGTTCGGTTTTTATCATAAAGCCTTCCGCTGAAGGCCCACCATTTTTTGTACTACCCCAGGTTTTCCTACTGGGGTTCCCTGTTCCCTTTCAGGATTCTGACCTCCATTATTTTTCCTACAGGTTTCCTACCTCCACTATAGTGAGGTCCTTCTTGAGGTTCCTCTACTGGGTTCCCCAGTAGATCCCATGAACCTCCATACTTCTCTAAAGTCCTGTTAGGGGAGGTCCCTATTGCAATTTATTCCTTTGCAATATTATTGATGACATTTATCATCCACACATGGACTCCTTTTCTGCAGTCCTATGCTAGGTTAGCTGTTCCACAGCACCTTTCTTTCTTCAACTCCTACCCTCCATCCTCAGGATGCCTGGTGTTGTGCAGGATAGCATGTTCCAACCTATAACATGCTGGGACTCCAGGCATCTCAGCTTGGGAGTCCCCATATGTGAAGACTCATTCCTGCTTGTTCCTGGAGATAGCACAGTTACTTACCTGTAACAGGTGATCTCTGGGAACAGCAGGAATAAGTCTTCACAACCCACCCACCTCCCCAGGAGTTGTATCTCTATCTATCTTTCCTTTCCTCTCTCTCTCTCTTTGTCTCAGCTTTAAAACTTAACTGAGGAGAAGCAGTTGGGGAAGGCAGCATGCAGGCGTGGTGGGATGCTTCCAAAAGCTGTTTGATTGGACGCTGGGAAGCGTTCCCGCGCAGACTCCATCGGTACCGACGTACCCATATGTGAAGACTTATTCCTGCTGTTCCCAGAGATCACCTGTTACAGGTAAGTAACTGTGCTTTATCCGCAAAGAGCCAAACGTACCTGACAGCCCTTCCGCAATATCATTAAGAAAGAATTTAAAAAGAATCGGACCAAGAGCAGATCCTGTGGCACATCACTGGTTGCATCCTTCTCAGAGTGTGCTGCATTTACATGTACACTTTATCGCCTCCCACTCAACCAGTTGCTTACCCAGTCAATCACTTTAAGGTCCATGCCTGGGGTGCTCAATTTATTAAAAATCACCTCTGCCAAACAATGTCAAAGGTTTTATTGAAATCCAAGTATACCACATCGAGTGCGCTCTCTCTCTCTCTCACTCTCTCTCTCTCACTCTCTCTCTCTCTCTCACTCTCTCTCTCACTCTCTCTCACTCTACAACTCTGGTCACCCAGTCAGAGAAATCAATCAAATTAGTCTGACAAGACCTGCCTCAGATCTTGCAGTCATTGGACGCCAGAAACCTCACTATCCTGTTTTAGCAGTGTTTCTATTAATTTACTCACCACAGAGGTCAGACTAACTGGCCTGTGGTTCTCAACCTCATCCTGCTGCTTTTGTGTAAAGGGACCACATATGCCTTTCTCCAGTCCTCTGGGGCCACTCCCAACTCTAAAGAAGCATTGAAAAAGTCAGTCAGTGGAGCTGTTAGAACATCCCCAAGTTCATTCAGTTTTCTCTAATGTATCCCATCTGGCCCCATCACTTTGTCTACTTTTAGTTCCTCATGAACATAGTCTTCTGAAAATCGTTCAAGATCCCTTTCACTTTTGCTCTTATTTGTGGGTGTTTAGTGAGGTCTTGCTCCTGGCCCTTCATCTGTGAACACAGAACAAAAACATTTGTTAAGCAATTCCATTTTATCCTCATCAACTTCTACATATTCCTCCTCACTCCCTGGAGTCTGACAATATCACTTTTGTACTTCCTCCCCTCACTAGCTATCTGAAAAATGCCTTGCCCCCCCCCCCCCCTATTTTTATTGAATGGTTATTTCTTCTTCT
The DNA here is from genome assembly GCA_033557465.1 of Ichthyophis bannanicus. NCBI lineage: Eukaryota > Metazoa > Chordata > Amphibia > Gymnophiona > Ichthyophiidae > Ichthyophis > Ichthyophis bannanicus. The sequence continues at coordinate 248,711,152 of CM066031.1, forward strand.
TTTTGTATCTTTGCTTTCTTGACTACTTTTCTAGCTTCTCTAAGTTTTTTCCAAATACTGATGTTTGTCTTTCTCTCTGTTGTATTTTATGAAGGCCACCCTCCTTTTCTTCACCTTTTCAGCTTCTTCTTTTGCGAACCATAGTGGTCTGGTTTTCCTTTTACATGATCTATTTTCTAACAAAAAGATTTGTTGCCCTTAAAATATCTGCTTTCAATTTTGCCCATTGTTTTTCTACATCCCCCAGCTATTCCCATCCCGCTATTGACTCCTTGAGGTATTGTCCCATCTTGGTAAAGTTAGTTTTGCCAAAGTTTAAGACTCTCGCTTTTGAATATACTTTATCAGTCCTAGTCCTAGTACTGAACCACACATCTTGTGTTTACTGGATCCAAGATGATGTCCCACTATAATATCAGAAACACTTTCCGCATTGGTAAGTGTGAAATCCAGTATGGTCCCTTCACGTATGGGTTCTGTTATCAGTTGCTGGAATAGTTCTCCCTGTAGATAATCCAGGATCTCCTTACTTCTAGATGACACTGAAGCAGGAGTGTGCCAGTCAACATCCGACATATTGAAATCACCTATCAGCAGCACTTCTCTTCTCATGACAATACTGTGTATGTCTGCAATTAAATTTCCATCCACTTCTACTTGGGAAGGAGATCTGTATATCACACCAGTGCAAATGGATTTCCCATTCCCCCTCCTTGTTTAACCCACAGTGCCTTCTCAGTACCTTTTAAGTCCTTTATAGCTTTAATATTCTTTTTTACATATAATGCCACCCTTCTTCCTCCTCTGTCCTTCCTGAATAAAGTATAGGCAGTATAATTACATCCTAGTCATGGTTGTCCGTGAACTATGTATCCATAACCACCACTAAATCCAAGTCAGCCTCTTCCATTAAAGCCTCAACATCTTGGAACTTATTTCCCATTCTATGGGTATTAATGCACACTGCTCTCCAGATGTTGCCCCTTTTACCCATTTCAACAGAGGTATTTAATGTTTTACTTACCTGGGAGCTTTCTTCACTCATCCCTAATGAATCTAGTTTAAAGCCCTTTTCATTAGATGAGCCAGTCTGCTGCGCAAGACACTGACCCTTCTTGGATAGGTAGACACCATCTCTGCTTTGCAGCTCTTGGAAAATCATCCCATGATCCAGGAAACCAAAACTATATTGATGACACCATCTATTCAGCCACACATTCATCTCCAGGATATGAACTTCTCTGCCTCGGCTTTTACCCTCAAGAGGGAAGATTAAAGAGAACACCACCTGGGTACCTATCTGCTTCACCCTCTGAACCAGAGCCATGAAATCAATTTTGATACACTCAGAGGGATAATTAGTATTATCATTTGTGCAGACACGGATGAGCAAGATCAGATAATAGTCATTAGTTTTGGTGAGTCTCTGTAAACTCTCTGTAGCATATTGGATTTTGGCACCTGGCAGACAGCACACCTCTCTGGACATCAAATCTGGCCGGCAGATGGATGCCTCAGTAACCCCCAGAAGAGAGTTACCAACCACCAGTGCCTTTTGCTTCTTTGTTGTCACTGATTCTGCACTTTGGAGTGCTTGAGCTCTGGTTTTTCCTGTTCTTGGGATGCTTTCACCTCCTTCACGTCCAGGGCTGCATACTGTTCTTTAGTTCAAGGGCTGGAGAAGTTGTATTGTTGATTCTGCAGGCTCTAGTGACCCGTGTCCAACTCTCTTCATTCTGTAGCATCCCATCTTCACCTCTGTTTGAGAGCTTGGATGCTTCTCACTGTCTTGAATGCTTCTCAACCTTGCCACCTCTTCTCTGAGCTCGTCCACTTTTTTCATGAGGGCTTCAGCTTGCAGTTATCCTGCACATGGAACGGTCCTTCGACTGGCATCAGGCTGTCTGTCTGGACAGAGGCAGAAGCTGTAACGGGAGCACCAGCTTTGACCATCTGATTTTTTTCCCAGTCATCGTTCAATAGGTGGAGCTTTGGTAACTGTTGAAGTAAAAAAGAGAGCTATCAAACAGGCGGATGCAGAAAGCCAGCACCAAAGTTGTGCTCTATCAACTTTTTATGCCTATTTGCAGCATACTGATAGCATGTGACTTCAGTGCTAGCTTGCAGAAAGGGGCTCATATGCAAATGAGACAAATGTTATACCGTGCGCAAAATGGCAGCATTAAAATAGGAGAGCAAGCCAAACACATGTGCAAAGAAGTCAGCGCTGTGGGAGAGCAAGATGACATCTAACCATTGGCTGTAGCACTCACCTTTCGGTGTGCCCGGATTCCCATTGGTTTCCTGACCTCAAATGGGGGGGAGGAAGCAGAAACTGAAGAACCAGCCCTCCAGTTTGGGTGTTCCCACCTCGAGAAACCAGAAGACACTTGCCGAGTGTGGTGTGAGCGTTGGAGCCGGGAGCAGTATCTAGGTCAGCTTTGAGTGAGGACGTCTCTGTGCCCCAATGAGAGAACTGTGCCTCTGTGGCCCAGAAGTAGTTCCATCCGAGCCATGTTGTCTTCACCGGTTTCTTATTGGAGAGAGCGAGCTGGTGCGGGCTTTGGAGGGATCCATGTTGCGGCATCTTCCCCTACTGATAGGGGGAGGAAACAGCAAATGCTGCTGTTTTGAAGGGGTATGTGGCTGCTGAGGGAAGAAGTCCTTCACTACCGGGTCCTGGAGGGTTGAAGAAATCCAAAGTTCTGATGATGGATGCACTATGAGAAGCAATAGCTTCAATGAAGGCCTCTTTACTAACACTTTCAGGTACCTTTTGCAATGAACTTCCTGTGATGAAAGACTCTCAGGAACAAACCCAATAAGCGGCAATATTTTCTGTCTATTTTGGAGGCAAGATTTGTGGAAGTGTACGATACCCAGTGTGCACAAGTCAAGGACTCCTTTGTGCTGTCTCGTAAGATGGAGTATCTAGAGAACGTTTCTTGATGAAACAATCTACATTTTATTAATTTTCCCAAATCTCCTTTGATGCCTTCTGTTGAGATTGCTATAAAGTACCTTCAGGAGATCCTGAAGTTACCTTCGGGAAAATCTGCCACTGATTGCCCATGCACAATATTTGTCCTTGGGGTCTGGGGCTATGCTTACTGGAGGGGAACAAACCCAGAGCCAGTAGGGTTCTTTTGATCTTGCTCCCTTCTTCGAAAACGCCTTAGATGTTGTGACTGAACAGACAAATTTGATAATTTTTTTTGCTGTTGAGATGGACCGTAATAATGTGTTGAAGTTGTAATTTCAACATATGCAGGTGGATTTTTGGGGTGCAAAGATCCAATTTTTCCATGATTTCTCGAGGGCCACCCAAATGCAGTGTAAGGACTCCTTGGTGTTAAAACCAAGAGTCCTGGCCTTGGGAGCCACTTTTCTGTTGAAATTTCCTTGTAGGTGTTTTGTTTTCCTGGATGGTAAGAGAGTTTTGTTCTTTGACCCCGAACAGCAACTTAGTTTCCTGGTGGGTAGGGAGGTTGCCTATGTTGGAGCACAGCCAGCTTTTTACAGGAAACATTTAGCTTTCTTGACTCCATTGTTATTTCCTTATTAGATTTTCCTATACTTACTCCCTTTATGGTGGTCTAATATTATATGGATTATGTTTGATTGTATATTTTTCTATTATATATTTGTTTTTTTTCCTGTATTCTCTTTTGGGGAATTATAATATTGTAAATTGCGTAAATATTTAAAAAAAAAAAAAGTTGGTGCTAGTTTGTCATGCTCTCAGAGAAACAGGGCCACCGTGTAGCTAGTTTGCATAAAGAAACATAGAAACATGACAGCAGAAAAAGACCACATGGCCTAGCTAGTCTGTCCTTCCGTATCAACTACAATTGTCCCCTTTTTACCTTTAGAGATCCTCTGTGTTTGTCCCATGCTTTTTTTTTTTAATTCAGATACTGTCCTCGTGCCCACCACCTCCACTAGGAGAACTATTCCACGCAACTACCACTCTTTCCATAAAGCAGTATTTCCGCATATTACTCCTGAATCTATCCCCTTTCACTCTCATCCTAAGTCCCCTTGTAGCAGAGCTTGCCTTCAATTGAAAGAGACCCCCCTGTGCATTTATGCCACAGAGGTATTTAAATGTCTCTATCATATCGCACCTCTAAAGTTTACATATTAAAATTTTTAAGTCTGTCGTCATATGCTACATAACAAAGAGTGACCATTTCAGTAGCCACCCTCTGCACTGACTCAACTTGCTTATATCCTTTTGAAGGTGTGGTCTCCAGAATTGCACACAATACTCCAAATGAGATCGCTACAGAGACTCATACAGAGTGCACTATCACCTCCTTTTTTCTGCTGCCATTCCTCTCCCTATACATCCAGGCATCTTTCTGGCTTTCGCAGTTGCCTTTTCTACCCGTTTAGCTACTTTAAGATCGTCAGACGCAATTACGCCCAGGTCCTGCTCTTTTTTTTTGTGGACAGAAGTACCTCACACCCCCCCCCTCCCCCTATGCTGTACCGCTCCTTTTGGAGTTTTGCAGCTAAAATGCATGACCCTGCATTAAATTTCAGCTGACAAATTTTAGAGCATTCTTCAAGCTTAGCTAGATCCCTCTTCATGTTATCTACTTCTTCCTGGGTGTCTACTCTGTTGCAGATTTTGGTATCATCCGCAAACAAGCATACCTTACCCGACAGCCCTTCTGCAGTATCACTAATAAAGATGTTAAAAAGAATTGGACTAAGGTCAGATTGCTGCGCCACCCCACTGGTAACCTCCTTCTTAGAGTGAGCTCCATTTACCTGTATCTTTTGTCGTCTCCCACTCAATGAATTTCTAACCCAGTCAGTAATTTTAGGGTCCATCCCTAGAATGCAGTTTTGAAGGCTTTACTGAAATCTAAATACACAACATCTAGGGATCTCCCTCGGTCCAACTACCTGGTCACCAAGTCAAAGAAATCAATCAGATTTATCTGCCTCTGGTGAATCCATGCTACCACGGATCCTGCAATCGATTGGATTCCAGAAACCTCACCAACCAAAAAATAATCCTTGTGGCCCAAGCGTAAACATATTGGTGCTAAGGCTGGTTGCGAAGTTCTCTATGCTTTTCTCTGTATCGGGCGCAGCCCATATTTCCATACCATTTCATTAGGTGCAGCTCATTTGCTTATGATTTAAATACATTTAAATACTCTTGATTTTAATTGTGTGCTAGCTTTTCCTTTGCTATTTACACACACATCTGTCTCTTTTCTGCATTTGGCGGTATCAATTAGTGTACTTTAAAGTGGCGTTATCTGTACTTAAAAGCCGTGCTAGTTTTCTGCATCGGTCTGAATGTCCCTCAGCTGTCCTTTAAGAGAAAAAGCAGCTAGCCTCTTTTATATGTGTACTAACAGTGCTGTTCTGTGTTCCTGTGTGTAGCCCTGCTGCTTTGCTAGACAGTTATAACTTTATATTAGTAAATATTGATATTATGTGTCTGAAGTATATAGATTAATGTGTTTCCTTTGTAAAGTTAGTTAATCAAAGCTTCTTGAAGAACGACAAATTGGTTGTCAACAAGCTAATTGAGGAGTTGCCCTATATAGCAAGAATTCTCACATGGGGTGTGTGGGAGCTGGGGTGGGGAGGGAGGGATCTAACACCTGATGAAGTCAGTGACTTTGAAGAGCTTGCTTAGCCCTTTGAACTTGAAGACTAGAAAAAAATAACTCTTAACAGCAGAAAAACAGCTTTAACCCAAACACAAAATATTCCTCTTTGGCAATATAGCACCAGAAAAAGAATTATCAATTAAAAATAAAAAAATAAAACCCAATTGAACTCCCAGGCAGAGAGCTTGTATTCAAGAGCCACATAGTATTACTGGTGGGTCTCTTCCAAGGAGCAGGTAGTCAGGGGGCAACTGTGTTCATTTCACTAGGAACCAGCTGTATTCCACACTTTAAGAAAAGTGGAAGGAAGTCCAAAAAAATTGCCAGCATGGAGTGGAGGAGTGGCCTAGTGGTTGTGGCAAGGTACTTCAGGCCTGAAGGTCGGGGGTTCAAATCCCACTAGAGGACAGCAACCTTGGGCCGGAAGGACTGGGGTTTCTAGTCCCACAGGTGCTCCTTGTGGTCTTGGGCAAGCCACTTAACCCTCCATAGCCCATGTTCCCTGTAAAATAGTTATCTCCAAGTTATAATGCCCTGTTCAATGTAATTTCAGTTTGTTCAATGTAAACCGCACTGATGCAGAATAGCGCGGTATATAAGAGAATGTAAATAAATAAATAAATAAAGGTGAGGTCAGAGAGGCTGCTGTTGCCAAAAACGCATCTTTCAGGAAATGGAAAAAAAGAGCTAAACAACAAAACCTGGAAACAGCACAAGCACTGGCAAGTCACATGCAAGGCATTGATAAGGCAGGCAAAGGGAGAATTTGAGAAGAAGCTTGCTGTGGAAGCAAAAACACGAAATAGACTTTTTCAAGTACATTCGTAGCAAAAAACCTGTGAGAGAGTCAGTTGGAACATTAGATGATAGAGGGGTTAAAGGGGCACTAAGAGGCGACAAGGCGATAGCGAAGAGACTGAATGAATTCTTTGCTTCGGTCTTTACTGAGGAAGATGTAGGGATGTTACCCATGACTGAAGTGGTATTTAAAGGTGCGGAAGAATTGAAGGAAATATCAATACATCGGGAAGATATATTACAACTATTAGATAAACTGAAGAGTAGCAAATCACCTGGGCCGGATGGTATACATCCAAGGGTGTTGAAAGAACTGAAATATGAGATTGCAGACCTGCTATTAGTAATCTGTGAACTATAATTAAAATCATCTGCAATACCTGAAGATTGGAGGATCGCCAATGTAACGCCAATTTTTAAAAAGGGTTCCACAGGTGATCCGGGAAACTACAGACCGGTGAGCCTGATGTCAGTACCGGGAAAAATGGTAGAAACCATCATAAGGAACAAAATTACTCAGCATGTAGATAGTCATGGCCTAATGGGAGACAGCCAACATGGCTTTAGACAAGGAAGATCTTGTCTTACTAATCTTTTATGTTTTTTTGAAGATGTGAATAAATAGGTGGACAAAGGTGAGTCGGTTGATATAGTGTATCTGGACTTTCAGAAAGCCTTTGACAAGGTCCCTCATCAGAGACTTTTGGCAAAATTAAAAAGTCATGGGATAGGAGGCAGTGTACTATTGTGTATCTGGAACTGGTTTAAAGATAGAAAGCAGAAGGTAGGGCTAAATGGCCAATTTTCCCAGTGGAGAAAGGTGAATAGTGCTGGGTCCGCTGCTTTTTGACATATTCATAAATGACCTGGAAAGGGTAATAACGAGTGAGGTTATCAAATTTACAGATGACACAAAACTATTTAAAGTTGTTAAAACCCAAGAGGATTGTGGAAAATTGCAAGAGGATCTTGATAAATTGGAAGACTGGGCATCAAAATGGCAGATGAAATTTAATGTGGACAAGTGCAAAGTTATGCACCTAGGGAAGAACAACCCAAACTATGGTTACACGATGCAAGGTTCCACATTAGGAGCCACCACCCAGGAAAGGTAATGGATTTCGTAGTCAGGAAGGCTGGCATATACAATATTGCAGTAATCGATGCGGGCAATTACCAGGGAAAGCATATGAGTAGTTAAGGCTTGGGCAGTGAGAAGTGAATGAATAGAATCAATGTGACGCCGGGCATTAAAGGACATTTTGACGATGGAGATAGTGTAAGTGGAGTAGAACCCAGAAGAGGCAGGCAGGATGATGGGTGGGGGGGGGGGGGAGGAGAACCTGTGAACCAAAATACCTCCGTTTTCTGGGGGTTGAGATTAAGAAAATGATCAGAAGTGAGAGAGAGTGATTGATAGGGAAAGATCAGAGGAGGATGAAGAAGTGTGCCAGAGAAGGAAGATACAGTTGGTGTAGTAATGAGCAGTAATACCGGCGTTTTGAATCAGTGTAGCAAGAGATGCAAGGAAGATGTTGAACAGAAGGGGAATGAGAACAGATCCTTGAGGGACACCAAAGGTGAGAGGGAAGGGAGAAGAGATCGAAGAGGATTGAGAGACCTGGAAAGAATGGCCAGAAAGAAAAGAGTACAACCAGTGCAGGACAGCACCATGTAGACCAGTATCATGAAGGCAAGTGCACAGAAGGGTGTGATCAACAAGGTCGAACATAGAGGAAAGATCCAATGAGAGAGCCAGGGTGAAATAGCCGTGATCGAGGGAGTGATGAATGTTGTTCAGAACAGAGGTCAGGATATTTTCAGTACTATGTGCAGGGCAGAATCCAGATTGATAGGCATGAAGTGGGTTTGTCTTGGAAAGGTAGTCGGAAAGTTGAGGAAAGACCAGATTTTCCAGAACCTTAGATAGGAAAACAAGATTGGAAACTGGGCAGTAGTTATCATAATACATTCGTGACCTGCAGAAAATTACACCTTTTTGTATTTTATTAAATCTTATTAAATACTTGAGTATTTGAGCTACTTCTTATTTTCAACATAGAAACAGAAAATGATGGCATATTATTCTGCTCATCTACACTAATCACTAAGCTCTATAATCCCTTCCTTTACCTTAAACATCCATTGTACTTGTCCCATGCTTTCCTCAATTCCAATTATAATCCTTGTTTCTACTACCTCTGCAGAAAGGCCGTTCCACGCATCCACAGTTCTATTTGCAAAGAAATATTTATTTAGATTATGCCCGAGTTTTACCCCCATTTACACTCATCCTATGACCCCTCCTTCCAGAGGTTTCTTTCAACTCTGATATATCTGAGTTTTTCTTCATTTGTAAAATCCTTACCATTTAGGTATAGCTGATTAAGCTTTTGCTATACTGTTGGAAAGATGGTGAGGGACCCATCTAATCCTTATACTTTCTGCCTTACATTGGCTACCCATGGGTCTAAATTTAAGTCCTTTGTATGACCTTTAGGGTGTGTAATATAAGAAACCTACTTATGTTGCCTCCTTGTTGTCTGCATATGAGCCCAGTAAGAACCCTTCAGTCTTCACAGCAACGTTTGCTGTATTGTCCAGCAGCGTGAGACTAAATTGGAATTTTGGTGACCTGGTCCTTTGGAATATACTGCCATTCTCTATTTGAGCAGAACTTAATTATTTGAAGTTTTGTAAAATAGTCATGCTTTTACTATTTTCTGAAAGTTGAGTTTGGTGAGTGTTAACACCTAGGTATGTACCCTCATTAATGATTAAGGTTGTGAGGCCAAGTTGGTTAACGTAGATTGTATGCACTGAGATGGGCAGTGGGTTTAGTGTTAGTGGAAGGGGAGATTTGAGATATAGAGGGATTTTATGTTGTAGTATTTTTTTCCTTTTTTGTACCGTGCTTTTAGTTTGTTTGAAGGTGTCTAAGCTCTTTTTGTTACTTAACATGAAGGGATGTGGAAAAAAGAGAAAGATGATGCTGCAGTGAGGACATGGAAGAGACAAGGACAAGGTTAGGACAAGGTACTTCAGGCCGGAGGGCCGGGGGTTCAAGTCCCACCTGGGGACAGCAATCTCAGGCCGGAGGGACTGGGATTTCTAGTCCTATAGGCACTCCTTGTGGTCTTGGGCAAGCCACTTAACCCTCCATTGCCCATGTTCCCTGTAAGTATTTAGCGTATGTGTGTCATATCCCCTCGTGTTAAATGTATCTCCCAATTGACCGCTTTGACCCGGTGAAAAGCGGGATATAAATACAGCTAAATAAATAAAATAAAACAAGGGGAAGTGGGCAGGAAAAGCAAATAGAACAAATGGAAAAAAATAAGGGTGGCACACAAGGTTGGAGGAGTTGATGCTAACAGGCTTTATGGTGGCATTCGTGAAGGTTACATGTCGCTGTAGAAATAAGTACTGCTGATTGGTTAGAGATTATTTATTTTATTTAACAGTTGTTTTTTTTTAATACTGCTTTATCATTTCTATCAAAGTGGTTTACATTGTAACTTAAACTTGGTAATGCACGTTAGACAGGGACATTGATAACTTGGATTTTTCTGAGGGCAATGGAGGGTTAAGTGCCCAAGGCCACAAGGAGTGCTAGTAGGAATTGAACCCTGGTCTCTTGGTTCCTAAGCCAGTGTTCTAACCATTAGGCAGCTGCTCCACTCCATGTTGAGTCATAAACCAGTATGCACAAAATCATACAAATTGAGACTGGAGACATAGATCCCTGTTCTTGTATATGACTACTAGACCACGTGTTTTTATTTATATATTCTTCTATACCACGTTTCCGAGGATCAATGTGGTTTACCGAGTACATAACTTAATTCTACATGGAACAGTTTTGTATGGAACGGTAAACAGTTGTACACAATTATTTATAACACAGAACATTGTAACTATATACAATTAGAGAGTTGTTTACAACTGAGGGTATTTTAAGGGAGAACGGACAGGAGTAAGAGGGATAAATAGATGAGAAGCGGGTCATGTAATCCTATCAGAATATTCCTTAAATAGGTGGGTCTTGAACAGCTTTCGGAAAGTTGCAATGTCATGGGTGTGTCTGATGAAGCGTGGTAAAGCATTCCACATGTAATTACCCTCAATATGATGATTATACGTGTAAATACTTTTCTGTTACCCATAGAGATGTAAATAGTTAATACTGTTATCCAAGTTGAGCTTCCTGTTATATGTAATTATGGTGTTACCCCCATCGAAAACCACCCATGTTATATGTAAACCGCACTGATGTGGAAGAGCGCGGTATATAAGAGACATAAATAAATAATAAATAATAAATTCCATAGGTGAGGGGCATGCAGGGAGAATACCCTAGCGCAGGTCAACTGATTGCACTTGGTTAAAACTGGAGGAAGGATTAGAAGGTTTGTTGTATTGCGTTGTCTTTAGCGATTTTTGGGGGGTTTTGTTTTTCTTTTGTTTATATTGTCTCTCTAACTCTATGCTGTGGCTGTATTAAGAAGTAGATTGATTTGAATGGAAGGCTAATGGGCACTACTGCTTGAGACAATACTGAGTTCTGAAGTTGAAAAAGAATTATACATGCTGAAGAATTTGGTCTAACTCATACGTTTTTAAGAACTGTTTTTATTTATTTATTTATTTATTTATACATCTTTTCTATACCGCCACTTCCAGCGATCAGTAACGGTTTACAGGTAACATAAACTTTAATAATAGAGTACTATTATTTTACATAGAACATATTTAGAACAATGAACATTCAACTATTAAATGTAACTCAAAAAATACAATGAGATAACAGGCTACCAACAGTTTCTCCAGGACCAAGCAGGAAGTCAGTCCTCACTTATGGGTGACGTCGGCGCCGACGGAGCCCTCGCGGAGCAATTTTCCCCAGCTTTCAAAGAAAGCCTTTGGGAATTGCAGCGCGCATGCGCGGTCGTCTTCCCGCCCGAGGGTGCCATCTTAGCCAGTCTTCTTTTTTCCGCGGAGCCCTACAGACGTCCCCGTCTTGTCCCCGCGAAAAAGTTGATTTTCTTCTTTGTTTTATCCTTTTTTCTTTCGGTTCGACGCCGATCGTTTTCCCGCCCGGACTCGCGACGCCGGTCTCGAGTCCGCTTACTTTTTTCGGTTTTTCTGACTTAGTCAGCTTTCGTTTTCGGTTTCCCTGGCAGCCCGGTCCTTTGACCTCGCAGGGGCCCTTTTTCCCCCGATGGCTGCCAGTGGGTTTAAGCGGTGTGGTCGGTGTGACCGAAATATGTCACTAACCGACACACACGACTTTTGCCTCCGCTGTCTGGGCCCGGATCATGAGGAACTGATCTGTGGGCCCTGCAGCAAACTGTCCTCAAAGGCGTTGAGGAGTCGGCGGCATCAGCGTGAGAGAATCTTCGCTGACCCCAGCCGTACCCGGACCTCGTCGGAGGCCTCCGCGTCGAAAGGCTCCAGCTCGGACCGTCGCCGGAGCTCCTCCGACCGGGGTTCTCCCTCCGGGGACCATCGTCGGAAGGAAAAACCCACGAGGGCGTCGGTGGACGCTCCTGGTTCCGCGAGGGCCAGGTCGCATAGCCCCGACAGCCGCCCCGGGTCCTTGGAGAAGGAACACATCCCGAAGCGACCTCGCCTGGAGTCGGAGATGCCTGCCCGGGTAAGTCCTGTGGTCCTTCTGGACTCGCCTCCGCGACAGCCGACGTCGGGCCCGACGCCATCGGGGCCCGAGTCGGGGGCTGCTGGGTCACCTGAGCTCGGACTCAGGTTGACGGCCTTGGAGAGCAGACTGTCTGCCTTCATGGACCAGCAGCGGGCACTGCTCGCTGGCCTCGCTGGCGCCGCTGCCCCGACCGCCGGGACGTCGACGTCCAAGTCGACCCCGGAGACCGAGCCGATCCTCGAGTCGATGAGAACTCGAGTCGATCCTCGGTCGAGGTCACCCTCGGCCTCCCGTTCGGGACCGAGGTCGCCGACGCCGACTCCCTCGACGTCGGGGCGGCTGGCGCCGCACCCTGCCCGGGCCGACCCCACCGAGTCCTCGTCGGAGTCGGTCTGGGAGTCTGAGGAGGAAGAGTCACCTGATTCTTTCCGGACTCGGTGTGTCCCATCGGACTCACCGGGGTCCGAGCCTCGGAAGCAGTCCCCCCGGAGGATGCCCGGTTCTCGGACTTCGTTAGGGATATGGCCAAGGCTTTGGCCTTCCCTGCGGATCCCGAGGAGGAGCCTCGAGCCGAAGAGTTCGACGCCCTCCAGTATGACTCTCCCGCGAGGGAACACTTTACTGTGCCGGTTCCTCCTATGCTGGAACGACTATTCTTCCGCATGTGGGAGAGTCCGGCCTCCTCGCCGGTCCTGAGCAAGCGGGTCGATTCTATCTATCGGGTCCGCAAGAGCCCTGGCTTTCAGAAGGCACAGCTGCCACACCATTCCATGGTAGTGGAATCGGCCATGCATCGTCTTAAGAGCCAGAAGATGCACTCCTCGGTGCCTCCTGGAAGGGAGGCCCGTAACCTGGATGGCCTTGGCAAGAAGTGCTTCCAGGGCTCTATGCTCGCATGTCGTGTCCAGACTTACCAGCTCTACATGGGCATGTATCTCCGGGATCTGGCTAAAGAGCTAGCCGGATTCTCCGCTGGTCTCTCCGAGGAGCCCTTGCGGAGGTTCCTAGCCTTGTCCACGGGCATTCGGGAATGATCAAAGTTCATGTCCCGAGCAGCCTATGATGGCTTTGAGGCCTCGGCTCGAGTAGCCGCAGCCGGCATCGGTGCCCGCCGACAGGCTTGGCTTCAGTCGTCAGACCTTGAGCCCTGGGTACAGGACAAGTTGGTCGATGTCCCCTGCCGAGGCGAAAACCTCTTTGGCAAGCCCATGGCGGAAAAGGCTGCACAAATTGAGACTGAGACTCTCACCAGGACCAGGCTTTCTAGGAAGACCTCTGCCCCTTCCCAGAAAAAGAAGGGCTCGGGGAAAAAGTCCTTTTACCCGAGGAAGGCGGCTGCCTACAAACAATACCCCCATTATCAGGCCCCTGCAGCTCCCCAACAGGGCCAGCAGGCCAAGGGACGGGGTAACGGGTCCCGTAGGCAGCAAGCCCCCAAGCCTGCACCACCAGCCCCTGCTCAGCAGGGTGGGGGCTTTTGACTCGCTCAGCATAGCCTCTCCCCCCCCGCTGGTTCCTCCCAGCACCGGAGGCCGGCTGGTTCACTTCGCCCACAGGTGGTCCAGCATCACCGCAGATGCCTGGGTACTTCAGGTCGTGCGAGAAGGCTACCTTCTCCACTTCCATCAGGTCCCTCCCTCCTATTTTCCGGGAGAACCTCCGCGCCCCCCTCTGCACAGGGAGTTGCTCCTTCAGGAGTTAGCAGGTCTTCTGCAGGAACAGGCGGTGGAACCGGTGCCACACCACCTGAGAGGTCAAGGCTTTTATTCAAGGTATTTTCTGATACCAAAGAGAACAGGGGGCCTCAGACCCATCCTGGACTTGCGCAACCTCAACAAGTTCCTTGTGCGGGAGAAGTTCAAAATGCTTACCCTTGGAATCCTTCTGCCCTACCTCCAGCAGGGAGATTGGCTATGCTCCTTGGATCTAAAGGATGCCTACACGCACATCCTCATCCACCCAAGCCACCGCCAATACCTAAGGTTTGTGGTGGCAGGAAATCATTACCAGTACAGAGTACTGCCCTTTGGCCTATCCTCCGCACCGCGAGTCTTCACAAAATGTCTCGCGGTCGTGGCGGCCCATCTCCGGCTTCACGGCCTCTATGTCTTTCCGTACCTCGACGACTGGCTCATCAGAGCAGCGTCCGCTCAGGAGGTCACCAACGCCACGTGCCGCACGGTGACTCTGCTGCAGCACTTGGGCTTTGTTATAAACTTCGCAAAGTCCACTTTGCTCCCCTCACAGGATCTCGAGTTCATCGGCGCAAGGCTGCACACTCCTCGGGCACGAGCGTACCTACCGCTCGACAGGGCTCAACGGCTCATGGACCTAGCCGACCGCTTTCGCAGCCAGCCCCTGGTCTCCGCCAGGCGCTTCCTGAGACTGCTCGGCCATATGGCTTCCACCGTCCATGTGACCCCCAATGCCCGCCTGAATATGCGGTCTGCTCAATGGTGTCTCCGCCAGCAGTGGCGACAAGCCACAGGCGGCCTAGCAGACCTAGTGCGCGTCTCCGAGCCGCTGGTCTCGTCTCTCCGGTGGTGGCTCCGGCAGCCGAACCTGATATTCGGAATGCCTTTCCAGTCACCTCAGCCGACCCGGGTGCTGACCACCGATGCATCCCTCCTGGGCTGGGGAGCACATTGCCAAGAGGCACGTACTCAGGGCCTCTGGACCACGTGGGAGTCTGCTCAGCAGATCAACTTCCTGGAGCTCAGGGCGATCCGCCTAGCTCTCAAGGCCTTCTCCCACCTGACTTCCCACCAATCCGTCCTTGTCCAGACGGACAATCAAGTTGCCATGTTCTACGTGAACAAGCAGGGGGGCACGGGCTCCTTCCTCCTCTGCCGGGAGGCACAGAAGCTCTGCTCTTGGGCCGTCAGTCACGGCATTCTCCTCAAGGCGGTTTATCTTCCGGGCCAAGAAAATTGCCTTGCAGACAAACTCAGCAGGGTCCTCCAGCCGCACGAGTGGCGTCTGGATCCCTTGGTAGTTCAGAAGCTCTTCCTCAAGTGGGGTCTCCCCACGGTAGATCTCTTTGCCAGTCCTCACAATCGGCAACTTCCTCGCTTCTGCTCTCGTCAGCCACACCCCCTTCGGGTTGCGGCAGACGCCTTTCTGATCTCAGGGTCGGGGAGCCTTCTGTATGCTTTCCCTCCCATCCCGCTAGTCTCTCGGACTCTTTTCAAGGTTCTCCGAGACAAAGCCTTCATGATCCTGGTGGCCCCTCGCTGGCCCAGGCAGCCGTGGTTTCCGCTCCTGCTGCAACTGGCGGTGGAGGATCCAATCCCTCTGGGGGTACAGTCGGATCTCCTCACTCAGGATCAGGGGTCCCTCCTGCACCCCAACCTCAGGTCTCTCAACCTCATGGCCTGGCTGCTGAGAGGGTAGTCCTTGCTCCCCTTCTCCTGCCGGCGGAGGTGGAGGAGGTCGTCTTGGCTTCGCGACGGCCTTCTACCCGCAAATGCTACGCCCTTAAATGGCGTCGCTTTGCAGTCTGGTGTACCCAACAGTCTCAGGATCCCTTCTCCTGCCCGGTGTCGGTGATCTTGCAGTACTTGCTGCACCTCTCTAATCTGGGACTTAAGTCCAACTCCGTCAAAGTTCACCTCAGTGCTCTTTCAGCACATCATGTGCCGGTGGACGGCAGACCTCTCTCCAATGACCCTCTCGTAGCGAGGTTTCTCCGAGGTCTCCTTCTACTTAAACCACCTCTGCGCCCGCCAGCGCCTGACTGGGACCTGAATGTGGTGTTGCAGCGGATCACCTGTCCGCCTTTTGAACCTATGGCTACCTGTTCTCTCCGTTTTCTGTCTTGGAAAACACTGTTCTTGATAGCCCTCACTTCCGCTAGACGCGTAAGTGAATTGCAGGCCCTCGTGTCTGATCCCCCTTACACTAGGTTCTACAAGAATAGGGTGGTCCTACGGACTCATCCGAAATTTCTGCCTAAAGTGGTCTCCCCTTTTCACATCAATCAGGAGGTGGTACTTCCAACCTTCTTTCCCAGACCACACTCCAGCCGAGCTGAGACGGTCCTCCATACCCTGGACTGTAGAAGGGCTCTGAACTTCTACCTTGACCGTACGCGGGAGCACCGTAAAGCTGCTCAGCTTTTTGTGTCTTTTGACCCCAATAGATTGGGGCTCCCGGTCTCCAAGCGTACTCTGTCCATCTGGGTTGCGGACTGTATCTCTTGGGCTTATGGGGCAGCCGGACTCTCCTTAGAAAGTCGAGTCACGGCTCATTGTGTTCGGGCAAAGGCCACGTCAGTGGCTTACCTCCGCTCTGTTCCGCTGGCAGACATCTGCCGGGCCGCTACTTGGTCTTCGAGCCAGACTTTTGCGGTCCATTACTGTCTCGAGAGGGAGTCCCGTAGGGACAGTGCTTTCGGACAGGCAGTCCTCCGTAATCTCTTTGAGGTCTGAGCAACTCCTACCCTCCATCCCGGATGTGGGCTACCGGTGGGTGATAATTCAGCGAAGATTCTATCCTTCTGTGCTGCTGAACTAGAGGGAGCTCATTTTTGTGCTTAGGGTCTCCGGTAGCCTTGAGCTTGGGAGTCCCATAAGTGAGGACTGACTTCCTGCTTGGTCCTGGAGAAAGCGTAGTTACTCACCTGTAACAGGTGTTCTCCAGGAGCAGCAGGAATCAGTCCTCACTACCCTCCCTCCTCCCCTTGGAGTTGCAATCGTCTGCTTATGTTCTTTTTGCAAATTTTTATGCTGTCTTTTTTAGCTATGTCATCTGACTGGCTAAGATGGCACCCTCGGGCGGGAAGACGACCGCGCATGCGCGCTGCAATTCCCAAAGGCTTTCTTTGAAAGCTGGGGAAAATTGCTCCGCGAGGGCTCCGTCGGCGCCGACGTCACCCATAAGTGAGGACTGATTCCTGCTGCTCCTGGAGAACACCTGTTACAGGTGAGTAACTACGCTATATCAACAGTAATGGGATATATTTACATTAAATTACAGTTATTCACATTAGCGACAAGTAATTGCTTTCAAAGAGTAAGCTTTACTAGGTGAGCAATGTGAATGTGTGTGAAAGATTTTATGCCCTGTCTAGGTAGGGTCAGTGAGTGACTGCTGATCAGTGGTTGTCTCTGTGTTAGGATTATCTTCATTGTGGAGGTTATTGTAGTGTAGAGTAAATAGATGAGTTTTTAGATTTTTTTTAAATAATTGAAGGTCCTTGATTGCTCTGATTTCAGCCGGGAGGTTGTTCCATAACGTAGGGGCAAAGTATGAGAAGGCTGTGTTGCTTGTCTTCTTACTTGTCTTTCGAATAGAATCAGGGACTTGTAGCATGTGAAGGTTTATTCTTCGTCTTGATCTATTTTCATGTGGGATGTTGATGAGCGTAGATAAGAAGGAAGGAGCTATATTATTAAAGATCTTAAATGTACTGATTAAGGACTTGTAGATGATTCTGCATGAGACTGGTAACCAATGGAGGGTGTAGAGAATCGGAGATATATGATCTGAAAGTTTTGCTTTATAGATAATCCTTGCAGTGACATTTTGGGCTAATTGAAGTGTGTGAATATTTTTCTTAGAGGTCCCTTGAAGAATACCGTTACAGTAGTCTAAATGTGGTGTAATAAGTGTTTGTACTATGGTTCTGAAATCAGTGTTATCTAGCAATGGTCTAAGTCAGCGTTTTTCAACCACTGTGCCGCGGCACACTAGTGTGCCGTGAGATATTGTCTGGTGTGCCGTGGGAAAAATTCCAATTTCATCCGTAACATGTGGCCTCTGCTCACAAATTAGGGTTGCCAACCGGCCGGTTTTCAGCCGGCCTGGCTGGTTTTTCCATGGCCAGGCCGGCTGCCAGCACAGTTGTAAAACCGGCAATTGAAAAGCCGTTTTTTTGCTCTGGCCGCAAGATCGGGAGCGGCCAGAGCAAAAAACCGGCTTTTGTGGCGAAGTCCGCGGCGCGAACGCGATCGCGATTCCCTATAGCAGTGCAGCCGCTGGTTCTGCTTTGTACAGAGCAGCGGCTGCACTACACTTACATTGAAAAGTAAAGAGAAACTGTGTCAGGAGCTCTCCGATCATGCAGAGCCCGAGGAAGTGATGTCATGGGGGCGGGCTCCTCACAGGCTGTCTTTCCTTTTCAAATTAACTTTAGCTGCAATAAAGTTAATTTGAAAAGGAAAGACAGCCTGTGAGGAGCCCGCCCCCATGACATCACTTCCTCGGGCTCTGCGATGACCGGAGGGCTCCTGACACAGTTTCTCTTTACTTTTCAATGTAAGTGTAGTGCAGCCGCTGCTCTGTACAAAGCAGAAGCAGCAGCTTGGGCAGAGGGGAGGGGGTGTGTGTGTGAGTGAACCAGCAAAGGGGGGGGGGAGTGTGAGTGAACCAGCAAGGGGGGGGAGTGTGAGTGAACCAGCAGTGGAGGGGGGGGGGTGGTGTGAGTGAACAAGGAAGGGGGGGGGGCGATTGTGTGAGTGAACCAGAAGGGGGGGGGGGTTAGTGTGTGAGTGACCCAGCAGGAGGGGTGAGTAAGTGACGGGGGTGGGTGAGTGAACCAGCAGTGGAGGGGGGGGGTGTGAGTGAACCAGCAGGGGAGGGGGGTTGGTGTGAGTGTTTGATTCCTATTCAAGAGAATTACTTTATATACAGTATAGTCAATATAGGCACAGAGGTAAATTTTTTTAACATTTTCTAATGGTGGTGTGCCTCGTGATTTTTTTCATGAAAAAAGTGTACCTTTGCACAAAAAAGGTTGAAAAACACTGGTCTAAGTTGTTGGATTGTCCTTAATTTGAAATATATTGTTTTTACAGATTGTTTTATATGTTGCTTTTAATTTGTGTACGCACACTTGTTAGTTTTTCTCAATGGCAAAGTATGTTTAGTTTGAGGCCATATCTGCTGCTGAACTTTGAGCCCTGTTCTTCCTTTTTTTTTTTTTAATATAAAAGAGCATTTTGCTTGTTAAATGTGCTCCTAGGGTGAGTGAGGAATGCTGCACATGCATAATGTGCACAGAATTTCCTGTTACAATCTCATTCCAAACCACTGTACTGGGCATGCATCCAGTAGGGGAAACTAGATCTTTGTTTTAAAATGAAAAGAGACATACTGTGAAGTTTTTAACATAATTACAGAAAGCTAGATGTATTTAAGAAAAGCCTAGGATGGTATGTGAGAGTGGGATTAAGCATATTTGGTCCTTTCTATGCAGTATCCTGTTTCATAAGTATAAACATCCATACCAATTGAATGCTATGCTGATAAGCCGTTATTTTAGAATTTAAGATGTTTCCAAGCAAATATCCTGATTCCTTGTGAGAAATCATGTTCAGTGCTGCATCACAAATTATCCCAGTAATATCTGATCTTGTTGGCTCATGCAGCAAATGCTACCTGAATTAGTATGGTCATTGAGTGTAAACTATGGGGAAGCAGATAGAAGAGTTTAATCATTGACTTAACTGAACTTCGCTTTAGTTGTTTTTTTCTTTTTATGTACTCTTGAAATATTTCACTGGACAACATTTTCTTTTAAGAATGCAAAATACTTGGCTTTTTGTAAAATCAAAAATTAAATGTGAGAGAAATTTTGAATTCAGGGTAATTATCCTGCTTTGCATATTCATGAACTTTCACTGCTTAGTGTTCTTTTCATACTGCCATTATATGACACACACAATTTTGAAAGAAAAAGATCAAAATATTTCATAAATATGAAACAAATTACTTTCTATGAATTTGTCAAAAATCAGTTGATTAAACCTCTCAAGAAGCTGCATCAAAATCCATCTTAA
Organism: Ichthyophis bannanicus; assembly: GCA_033557465.1. Lineage (NCBI taxonomy): Eukaryota > Metazoa > Chordata > Amphibia > Gymnophiona > Ichthyophiidae > Ichthyophis > Ichthyophis bannanicus. The sequence goes on from CM066031.1 coordinate 248,731,029, forward strand.
TGTCCAACCAGGTAAACAAGCATGGTGTATGTTGAGTTCTTAGAATTTTTTCTCTTCAAGAGAGAGACTACGTATTTCAGTATGTTTGGAACTAAACGGACTTCCCTCGTGGCCATTGTTAATTGGTTTACTAATCTGAATGAAATAACCACATAAAACTGTTTTCCCATATAAGTATCTAATAGTGATTTTGTACCCTGAATTAGTTGATTTTTTTACTTTTAATTTTGCATGATCTATTAATATAAAAGTATTATGCTCTATTTAAAAACTAATGAAAAGTATGAACTAGAAAGCTAAGAGAATCCCAGAAAACCACTTAGGTGTATAGTATTCTTTAAAGATAGAATGAATCTCCAGGAACAAGCAGGAATGTAGTCTTCACATATGGGTATTGTCGGTACCGATGGAGCCTACGCGGGAACGCTCCCCCAGCATCCAATAGGAAAGCTTTTGGGAGCATCCCACAGCACCTGTGTGCTGCCTTCCCACCTTTCCCAGCTGTCCCTCTCTAGTTCTTTGTTTTCCGTGGAGCCGACAGGTCGCACATCCTGTCACCGCAGAAAATTCCCTTCTTATACTTCTTTTTGTGGTCGCATCTGCCTTCCCTTGATGCTATACCGGTACCGCCGGTGGTGGTTCTTTTCTTTTTTTCTTTTTTCTAAAACAACAACAACAAAAAACCCTTTGTTTCTGGAGTCTTTCTCCAGTGATTTTCTTCTCGGGTGCCACGCGCCATTTTGGACACTAGGCCCAACTTTTTCCCTCAAAATGGAGAAACCCGCTTTGGGTTTTAAAAAGTGTTCTAAGTGTGGCGGTACCATCTCCGTCACCGACACCCATAAGTAGTGCCTCAAATGTTTAGGTCCTGACCACTCAATTTCAGAGTGTGTTTTATTTATTTTATTATTTATTATTTATTTATTTATTATATTCTCTTATATACCACGCTATTCTGCATCAGTGCGGTTTACATTGAACAAACTGAAATTACATTGAACAGGGCATTATAACATGGAGATAACTATTTTACAGGGAACATGGGCTATGGAGGGTTAAGTGGCTTGCCCAAGACCACAAGGAGCACCTGTGGGACTAGAAACCCCAGTCCTTCCGGCCCAAGGTTGCTGTCCTCTAGTGGGATTTGAACCCCGACCTTCCAGCCTGAAGTACCTTGCCCCAACCACTGTTGCCTGTGGAATGATGTCAAAAAGGAGCCGGCAAAATCGAGCTGCTAAGCTCAGCACCCTTTTTCCCCTACGATGCAGCCTCCGTGGCATCGACGTCCTCCAGGCCTTCATCCTCCTCCCATGGATCTCAGGTAACTACACATAAATCTAGCCGGTCCTCAAAGGGTAGATCTCCTTCTAAGCATGAAGATGCCTCTGGTGTTGCCCTTAAGGGACTTTCACTGACAAAATTGCCCCAGCGGGAGGCTTCGGCTTCCAAAGCACTAACAGGGCTCCAGGATGTTCTCGAGGTTTCAACCTCGGCAGAACTACTGGTGCCATGCTCTGGGGTTCCAGCCGCTTTAACCGGCACCGATACCCAAGCATTGGCAGCTTCAATAGACCAGAGATTCTTGGCTATTGAGTGCAGTCTGGCGGCTCGTCTCACGGCCTCGATGCCCCTGAAACCACTTCAGACAATTGAACCGGTACCGGCACCGACTGCATCGACATCGGCAGGTATTCTACCGGGACCGAGTCATGCGTCTCTATCCGATATCGACAAGTCGGTACCGGACCACTCCAATGCCAACTTCGATCGGTACCGTTCCTTGCACGATCACCCGGATCAGAGATACTTTGAATCCTCGGATGAGTCTGAAGACTCCGAAGGCTCTGCCGATACCAGAGTACTTCTTCCCGAGGATTCCTCTTCTTCTTCTCCTCAGCGTAGGATGTCTCCACTAGAGGATATGTCCTTTCAGGATTTTATCCGAGATGTGGCCTGAGGTCTTTCCATCACAGTGGCTCCTGAAAAAGAGCCTAGGGCAAAGGAATTAGAAATCTACAATACCCTAAAGCTCCCAAGGAGGCAGCTACCTGACCTATTGATGAGATCTTGCATGATCTTATGTTAAGGATGTGGGAAACACCTCTAACCACATCTCCTCATTCTCGAAGACTCGACACCATGTATCGAGTTCCTCCTTGTCCTGGGTTTCAGAAGACTCAATTACCACACCATTCCATGGTGGTGGAATCAGTCATGAGACGGATGAAGAGTGCAAAAAGGCATGCATCTAATAATCCTCCAGAACGTGAGTGTAGGACTCTTGACGCCTTTGGACGTTGATCCTTCCAGGCTTCCATGCTTTCTGCTAGGATCAGTTCCTATATCTTGTATATGGGAATGTTCCTTAAGGAAGTCACAGGAGACTTAGAGCTTATGAGCCCTCTTCTTCCTGATGATAAAAGGCAAGATTATCTTACTCTTGTTAAACATGTTCAGGATGTTTCCAAGTTTGTGAATTGTGCAGCCTTTGACTGCTTTGAATGCATAAGCAGAACCTCTGCTATTGCCATAGGTGCACGCAGAATTGCCTGGCTCCAGGCATCTGACTTGGAAATCTGGGTACAGGACAAACTGGGGAATATACCTTGCACAGGAGAGAATCTCTTTGGCAAGAATTGGCAGGAAAAAGCTAATGAGATAGATGCCGACAATATCACTTTGGATAGATTGTCCAAATCTACAGCTGATCCTGCGAGGAAAAGAGCCTCTAATAAACCATTCTTCAGTAAGAAGAAGTTTTTTATCCATCCTATACCCAGCAGGGATATCGTTCAGGTCAGTCTGCCCAAAAGGGACAGCAGCAACAACCTAGGCAACAAAGGAAACCAAAAGCAGCTAAGCCTCAACCGGCTCAGCAGACTCAGCTTCCACAGGGGCTTTGACTCCTATCTAGAGAACTTTAGCTTCCTGGCCCTGAACGGCCCAGAACCCTCCATCATCCCAGGAAGGTTATGCCATTTTGCCCACAGATGGTGTCAGATAACAGCAGAAAATTGGACTCTGTCTATTGTACGAGAGGGGTACAAGCTTCATTTCCTCAGCATGCCCCCTCCTACAATAGTAAGACAGTTCAATTCTCAGACCTCTCTCAACGACCGGTTAGGTCAAGAAGTCACAATGCTCCTTGCTCAAGGAGCAATAGAAGAGGTGCCTATTCCCCAACGGGGTACAGGGTTTTACTCCCCCTATTTCCTTATTCCAAAGAAAACAGGAGGACACAGACCCGTTTTAGACCTCAGAGAATTGAACAAATTTCTGTTAATGGAGAAGTTAAAAATGATTTCTCTAGGAACTCTGCTGCCATGCCTTCGGAGTCAGGATTGACTTTGTTCTCTAGATCTCAAGATTGCGTACACTCATGTTCTCATCCATCCAACTCACTGAAAGTTCCTTCAATTCCTGTTTCAAGGGAAGCACTACCAATACAGGGTTCTTCCTTTTGGCCTGGCTTCTGCAGCAAGGGTGTTCACAAAATGCATGGCTGTGGTAGCAGCATTTCTCCGCACCCTGGGAATATTCATCTTCCCTTACTTAGACGACTGGCTCATTTGAGCCCCTTCAGAGCCAGAGGTCGGGGTTGCTCTGTCTCGCACAATGCGCATCCTTCAGTATTTGGGACTTGTCATAAACTTCCCAAAGTCCAACCTTGCTCCCACTCAATCCCTAGAGTTTATAGTAGCTCTTCTGGATACCAGATAGACAAGGGCCTTCCTTCCACAGCCCCACTGTCTTCGCATTGTGCGGTTAGCTTCCCAAGCAGTGCTAAAACCTCACCTCACTGCTCGGGAAATGTTAGAGTTGCTAGGCTACATGGCATCCACCATGCATGTGGTTCCTTATGCTTGCCTCCATATGAGGGCAGCCCAGTAGACCTTATCCACTCAGTGGACTCAGGCGTCAGGTTGCCTGTCAGACAAAATAGCAAACTCAGATCACCTTATTTTGTCCCTCCAATGGTGGCAGTCACCCAAAAACCTTCTGGTGGGGTCTCCTTTTCAGCAACCCCCACCCCAAGCCACTCTAACAACAGATGCTTCACGGCCTCTCTACCCAGGGTGCCTGGACTCCACAGGAGGCCTATCTCCATATCAACCTCCTGGAGCTCAGAGCAGTCTTCCTTGCTCTTCGAGTATTTCACACCTAGTTCAGTTACAAGACAGTCCTAGTTCAAACGGACAATCAGGTAGCCATGTTCTATGTGAACAAGCAGGGCGGAACAGGCTCTCTGTCATTATGCAACGAAGCTTTACGACTGTGGGCCCTCGCCAGAGAGCATCAAATTCACCTTCTAGTGGTATATCTTACAGGCATTCAAAACCTTTGGGCAGACAAACTCAGTCGAGTACTGCTGCCTCACGAGTGGTCCCTCCACCTAGACCAGGTGGCAAAGATATTTCATCTCTGGGGCACTCCAGACAGACCTCTTTGCAAGTCCACTGAATGCCAAACTTCCCCGGTTCTGTTCCTGGATTCCGGCTCACAACTGTCAGGCAAGGGATGCCTTCCTCCTTCACTGGGGTCAGGACTTCCTTTATGCCTTTCCACCCATTCCCCTCATCCCCAAAACACTCTTCAAGCTTCAGAGAGACAGGAGTGCATGATTCTCATAGCACCACGATGGCCACGCCAAACGTGGTATTCCCTGCTTCTACATCTCTCTCAAGCGGCACCTCTGGAGTTAGGGCATGCTCCAGATCTCCTTTCCCAGGAGAACAGGACGCTTTGGCACCCGAATCCCCAGTCCCTGCACCTTACGGCCTGGTTGCTGAAGGCTTAGATCTCCAAGATTTCAACCTGTCCCAGCAGGTAAAAGATATCCTTCAGGCTTCTAGGAAACGTTTTCCACAAGAAGATCTTATGCCTTCAAGTGGAAACGTTTTACCATATGGTGCTCCAAGAAGGGATTAAACCCCCTGGTCATACCCTTAGAATCGATACTAGAGTATCTCCTTCACTTATCAAATTCTGGTTTAAAGAGCAATTCGGTAAAAGTCCATCTTAGTGCAATTGCAGCTTCTTATAAGCCTCTAAATGGACAACCACTTTCCTCTCATCCTCTCCTATCAAGATTTATGAGAGGCCTTTTATTAACTAAACCTCCCATCAAGCCACCACCGGTGGCATGGGATCTAAATCTAGTTCTCGGCCAGCTCATGAAGCCACCTTTTGAACCTTTGGCCACTACAGCCCTTAAGTTTTTGACCTGGAAGGTCATCTTCCTAATTGCAATCACCTCTGCCCATCGCATTAGTGAATTGCAAGCTTTAGTGTCTGATCCTCCTTATACTAGGTTTCATCATGATGAGGTTGTTCTTCTAACTCACCCACATTTTATGCCAAAGGTGGTTTCGCCTTTTCATTTAAACCAGTCAATTTATCTTACTGTATTTTTTCCGAGGCCTCACGCCTCTAATGCAGAAAGAAACCTTCATACTTTGGATTGTAAAAGGGCCTTAGCCTTTTACATACAAAGAACACAGCAACATAGAAAGTCCTCACAACTTTTTATAGCTTTTGATCCTAGTCTCCAAAAGAACTTTATCTAAATGGATTGCCCAATGCTTATCCTTTGCTTTTGAGAGTGAGGGTCTTCCTCTTCAGGACCATGTCACAGCTCATAATATGAGAGCCATGGCAGCTTCTATGGCTAATCTCCACTCTGTGTCTATCAATGACATTTGTCGAGCAGCCACCTGGGCTTCGGTACACACCTTCACAGCCCACTACTGCCTGGATAAAGCCTCCCGTCGGAATGCCTACTTTGGCCAAGCTGTTCTTCAAAATCTTTTTCAGACCTAATTCAACTCCTACCCACCAACCCTGGTGGAATGCCAGAGATTCATGGGAGGAAGGATGCCTACCTTCTTAGGGTGGCACCTTCCTGGGACTATCTCCCTGGCATCTTCAGTTAGGGAGTCCCCATATGTGAAGACTACATTCCTGCTTGTTCCTGGAGATAGCGTAGTTACTCACCTGTAGCAGGTGATCTCCGGGAACAGCAGGAATTTAGTCTTCACAACCCACCCACCTCCCCTAGGAGTTGTCTCTCTCTCTCTTTGTCTCTTTCCTCTCTCTCTCTATCCTTTCACTCAGCTACAAACTTAACTGAAGAGGGACAGTTGGAAAGGCATGAAGGCAGCGTTGCATGTGCTGAGGGTTGCTCCCAGAAGCGTTCCTATTGGACGCTGGGGAGCGTTCCCACGCAGGCTCCGTCGGTACTGACGATACCCATATGTGAAGACTAAATTCCTGCTGTTCCCAGAGATCATGTGTTACAGGTGAGTAACTACGCTTTATAGCGATTATGATCCACTCTGCATTACCTGCTAGCATTTCCCCTGCCTGTCTAGTGAGCATCCGATGGACTCTTCAGTGGTGGCTAAAGGGGGGTCAACCTTCGGCTATACATGCCCCTCGAGACACCCAAGTGGATTCCCGTGATGACTGATGCAGGTCTGTGAGGATGGGGGGGTGCAATGTAAGTCCCATATCACGCAGGGGCAATAGTCCTTGCAGGAGTGAACTTGGTCAATCAACTCTCTTGAGTTGAGAGCGGTTTGTTTGGCTTTGCAGCAGTTCCATACTCTGCTTCTCGGCAAGGGCATGAGTGTGTTCTCAGACAATGCCACAACGGTGGCTTGTGTCGATCGGCAGGGCAGAATCAGCAGTTTGAAGTTAGAGGGCACCCAGCTCGGAGGGTCTGACTCTGATGTCACAGGTGGATCGATTCTCGCTTATGGCTTGGCAAGAGTGGGCACAGTTGCAAAAAAGGAGCTATTCAGCAGCGGTAATCTCGATGTTATTGAAGGCCAAGCAACAATCACTTCACTGGCTTACATTAGAGTGTTGAGATATTTTGAGGTCTGGTGTGAGAAAAGCTGCTGGCAGCTTCAGTGCCAGAGATTCTCGCCTTTGTAAAGACAGGTTTCGAGAGAGGCTTGGCATGCAGCCCCCTGTGGGTGCAGTATGCAGCCATTTCTTGCTACCATGGAAAGGTTCAGGGAGTTTCTGTAGTGGCGCACCTTGACATGATCAGGTTTCTGAGGGCAGTAAAGCAGGATCGTCCATCAGTGCAGTTCTTTGTTCCACCTTGGGACCTCAATTTGGTATTGTCTGTGCTAATGGAACCACCTTTTGAGCCATTAGGGTCTTGCTCCTTAAAGGATCTTTCTTTAAAGGCGGTGTTCTTGATGGCTATTTGTTTGGCTAGACAGATTTCAGAACTTCAAGCACTATCATATCAGGAGCCTTTTTTGCTCCTTGCAAGGGAGACGGTAGTTCAGACTGTCTTCCTTTCTCCCCAAGGTGCTGCCTTTGTTTCATTTGAACCAGGCGGTAATGCTCCCAGGGTTTTCCACATTGGGGGACAAGGAGAAGGATCCCCTTCTACACAGTTTGGATGTCCGTAGGGTGTTGCGGCAATATTTGAAGAGAACCAAGGCTTTTAGAAAGTTGGATCGAGTTATTTGTTTTGTTTGGCAGAACAAGCAAAGAGGAAGTAGTTTCAAAGTCCTCTGTCTCTTGTTGGATGAGGGAGGCCATTTCTTCGGCTTACTTGCTGTGTCACAGAGAGTTACCGCAGGGGTTGAGGGCACATTCAACCCAAGTGCAGGCCACATCGTGGGACGAGTCATAGTTAGTTCCACTGAGAGAGATCTGTCGGCCAGCAACTTGGCTGTCCTTGCATACCTTTGTGAAGCATTATAGACTTGATGTTCAGACAGCGGAGGACACGAGATTTGGATCAGTGGTGCTTCAGGCTGGTCTTGCGGGTCCCTTCCAAGGCTAGTACTGCTATGATACATCCAATAGGTGTGGAACTGGACTGGAGGAATGATAAGGAAGGTGAAACTAGGCCTTATCTGCAAATTGATGTTCCTTGAGTGACTCCAGTCCAGTCCTGATCCCATCTGGGGTGCTTTCGTATTCCAGCACAAGTTCGTATATCCGGTCCTGAAGAAAGTCAACATATGGTTTGAGTGGGAGATGGTGGGGTGACGTCTGGGGCTGACCAATGCATGCCTCACAGCATCATTGGGATCACGAATCAAAAGTCGGGAGTGCTCATACGAGAGAGCGGAGGTCCACCAGGAGCGGGCATTTGTGGTAAGCAATCTTGCTGTCAAGCACAGGGATGTTTTCTGCCTGAGTTATCCATAGTTTGAGTTAAAAATTTTAATTGATACTTTTGTGAGTCTGCTTTGTCAGTAGGATACTGGCTCTGGTGGGAGGTGCCACCGCTATATATAGCCTGATGTCATGATTTATGACATGCTCAGTCTCCAAGCTGCTGGTGAGGTGACACAACACATAAGTGCAGGACTGGACTGGAGTCACTCAAGGCACGTCAGTCATCAGGTAAAGCCTGATGTCACCTTTCCAGTGCTGAGAAACACTGAAATTTGATTGTACAGGTGACGATGGTGATTGTTGCTGCCCATCCTAAACCCATACATTGAGCACAGTGTGTTCAGTGCAGTCAGTCAACAAGAATAATCTGAGGGCTGTTAAACTGTTTTACCTGAAATGGAAGAAAGAATGGTTTAGTAAACATACTGAACTTCAAAATCAAGATATTTCATGACAAAAATGAGTTATACTTGTTAGATGTTATTCCAGATATGTAAAATAGAAGAAATAATTGTGTAAAATTTCTGTCTCTTTCAAGCTGTAAACTCCTAAATGGACCAAATATGTTGTACTTGAAGGAAATGTAGATGAAGTCCAGTGTGTATTTTGGCAGATTTTCAGCATCTGTTGTTTCTAGACAGACTGATTCAATTTTTAAAACAAAATAAAAACTGATTCAAAATTTAACTTTTTTTTTTTTTTACCTGTTTGTTTACTTCTGCTCCTTTTGATTTTCCAGCTTAGTCTGAACTAGGACTGGGATCCTGGCACATGAGCCTTTGTTGGTACCTAGTTTGTTCATTGCAGGGATTGCCACCCTTGAGGAGAGGGGTGTGAATGTTGTCCAGGGCTAGCCCAAGGGTGCCGAACCGTGCTGCCACCGATTCTGTTGATGGGCTCATTCGAGGGAGGAGCGGTTTGGTGTGGCAGTGGCCCACGGTAGGCCATGTGCTTCAGCACACATGGCCTGCTGCATCTGACCCCCCTCTGACACAACTTCCTGTCAGAGTAGGGGGCAGAAGTGGCAGGCCATGTGTTCCGAAGCACATGGCTTTCTGTGGAAGCCATGTCGTACTGCCCACAGAGGTCTGACATCCTAGGCAGCCATCTAGTGGACGGGCCAGCCCTGATGCTCTCTATGCAGCATCCTCACTTAACCTGGGGAACGGAAGACCTGAGTCGATCAAAGCAGGGACCTACTGCATGGTAGCATGTAGCACCCCCCCCCCCCTCCCCTCCAGTGAGCTACTGGGCCCAGGGCCAGCCCCAGAGTTGTTTCAAGATGTTGGCACCCTATGCAAACCTTTAGCCTTATGCCCCTCCGCCCGCCCCTGCTGTCAGAATCAGTTGTTTAGGTTTGAATTCCCTGCTCTTTGCTGACCCCAGAAGCTCCCACCTCAGGCATTCATCTAGTTTGCATAAAGGTTGAGTTGACCCTGCCTGGACCATTATCTCCCCAAATTTATATTGGTCAATAAAATGCTTAAGTTGAAATCAGCATGAGCTTATTTAAATTGTTTTGCTGTAAATGCTGTTAAGAAAATGTGGATAAAATCCAGTAAAAATATAAGGGCCAATATTCAGTGATGGTGGTTGGTGCTTTTAAAACACCTGACCATCGCCGCTGCTTGAAATAAAACCGGATTCAGCAGCCGCTATTGGGTTAGTAGTGATATTCAGCCGCTAACCGTATAGCAAAAAACCCACAAACAATTAGGACAGCCATTCGCCTGTCCCTAACTTTGTGGTTTAGCTATCTGGCTAACAGCTGAATATCGCTGCTAGCTGGTTAGCTGCTGGGACTGCCCCTGCTCCACCGACGGACTGCCCTGGTTTTAACCCGATGTCTTTTCTGGGGTCTGTGGTGATATTCAACATCACCATCACTGTTCCCTCTAAGCTGTGTGCGTGTGCGCGTGCACACACCTCGCCGAGTGAGCGCACATACTTTACAACAGAGCGCACAAAAATTACGGTTCTGATTCTGATAGAAAACAACACAGACGTCTTAAAATTTAAAAGTTGTTGTGTATTTACGGTTTTCACAAGTTCTACAATATTTTCTAGTGCAATCAATGTGGTGTACATACTGTATTCTGACGTGTAGTCAAATTTTAAAGTATATAACTCCGAGTGTCGTTATGTGGCGCACACAAAAATTTAACCTTCCTTCAAAAGCTGCACAGCTGATATTTTATGCGCACACCGCCTACAGAAAATTAGAGGGAACATTGATCACCATCATGATAGTGTCACTGAATATCTGTATCGCTACAATTTAGCTGGTTCACAGGTTCTCCAGGACCAGGCAGGAAGTCAGTCCTCACATATGGGTGTCATCGGCGCCGATGAAGCCCCAGCGGAGCATTTTCCCAGCTTTCTATGAAAGCCTTGGGAATGCAGGCACGCATGCGCGGTTCCCTTCCCGCCTAAAGGTGCCATCTTACCTCAGTCTCTTTTTTTCCGTGAAGCCCACCGGACGTGTGTCCAGTTTTTTCCAGTTAAAATCAGATTTTCCAGCGATTTTGCTTTTTTCTTCTACCGGTTCGACGCCGGTTCCCCTCCCGCCGGGTTCGGTACACCGGTATCGAGCCCAATTCTTCTTTTTTGGTTTTTGCCCTTCGTGGCTGGCGTTCACGCCCTTTTTTCTCTTTTTCCCTGGAAGGCCGGTCTTTTGACCTCGCGGGGACTCTTTTTTTTCCCCGATGGCTTCCAGCGGTTTTAAGAAGTGTGATTGGTGTAAGAAACTAATGTCTCTCACCGACACACACGACTGCTGCCTTCAGTGCCTCGGCCCCAACCACGATCCTAAGTCGTGCGGGGCCTGTGGGAAAATGTCTTCCAAGGCACTCCGAAGTCAACAGCAGCAAAAGGAAAGGCTTTTCTCTGACTCAGCCTCCGGCCAGGCCCGGACCTCATCTGAGGCCTCGACATCTCGGGATTCCGATCCCGAGCACCGTCGAAGCTCCTCGGACAGGGGGTCCCCCGACCGGGAACGCAAGAGGAAGAAACTGCTCGTGAGGGCGTCGTCGGAAGAGGTCCCTGGCTCCTCGAGGGCCAGGTCTAAGACTCCCGACCGTCGCCCCGGGCCCGTGGAACCGGAGAAACCTGCCAAAGTTCCTCGTGTGGAGCCAGAGTCTGCTGGACACGTAAGCCCCATAGTCCTCGTGGACTTTCCTCCCAGGGAGCCGACGTCGGGCCCGCCGCTGCTGGGGCCCGAGTCAGTGGCTGCTGCGTCTCCCGAGCTGAGTTTCAGGATGACAGCCTTGGAGAGCAGAATGTCTGCCTTCATGGAGCAGCAGCGGGCACTGATGGCCAGCCTGTCTGGCGCATCTGCTCCGACCACCGGGACGTCGACGTCGAAATCGACCCCGGAGACCGAGCCGATGCTAGAGTCCATCGTGGCTCGGAGTCGACCTCGGTCGCGGTCTCCCTCGACCTCCTGTTCGGAACCGAGGGCGTCGACGCCGATGTTTCCGGCGTCGGGGTGGGTGCTCCAGGGCCCCATGGGGTCGGACCCCGACTCTTCCTCGGATGAGTCGGCTTGGGAGACGGAGGACGAGGAGTCTCCTGATACCTTTAAGACTCGGTGCGTCCCTTCGGACTCACCACAGTCTGAGCCCCGGAGTAGGTCCTCCCCGGAGGACACCCGGTTCTCGGAGTTCGTCCGGGATATGGCCACTGCCTTGGCTATTCCGGCGGATCCCGAGGAAGAGCCTCGAACTGAAGAGCTCGAGGCGCTGCAGTATGACTCTCCTCCGAAGGAGGCCTTTACTGTCCCAGTTCCTCCGATGCTGGAACGGCTCTTCTTCCGTATGTGGGAGGCACCGGCCTCGGCGCCGGTTCTTAGCAAGCGAGTCGATTCCATTTATCGGCTCCGGAAGAGCCCTGGTTTTCAGAAGGCACAGCTACCACACCATTCCATGGTTGTGGAATCGGCCATGCATCGTCTGAAGAGTCAGAAAATGCACTCTGCGGTGCCTCCTGGCAGGGAGGCCCGAAACCTCGATGGCGTCGGTAGAAAGTGCTTTCAGGGCTCGATGCGTACTTGCGGGATCTGGCCAAGGAGTTGGCCGGGTTCTCTGCTGGTCTCTCCGGGGAACCCTTGCAGAGCTTTAAGTCCTTGTCCTCGGGGATTCGGGACTGCTCGAAGTTCATGTCCCGCGCCGCCTACGTTGGCTTCGAGGCTTCGGCCCGAGTTGCGGCAGCCGGCATCGCGGCTTGATGCCAGGCATGGCTGCAGTCATCGGACTTCGAGCCATGGGTTCAGGACAAGTTGGTCAATGTCCCTTGCTGAGGTGAAAACCTTTTTGGCAAACCCATGACCGAGAAGGCCGCTCAGCTCGAGACCAAGCACCTCGCTCGGACAAGGCTGTCGAGGAAGACCTCTGCCCCTTCTCATAAGAAGAAGGGCTCGGGTAAAAAGCCCTTTTACCCGAGGAAGGGCACTGCCTACAAACAGTACCCACAATATCAGACTGCCCAAACTGCCCCCCAGGGTCAGCAAGCCAAGGGCCAGGTTAATGGGCCCCGTAGGCAGAAGACCCCCAAGCCTCAGGCCCCTGCTACCACTCAGCAGGGTGGGGGTTTTTGACGCCTTGAGCATAGCCTCTCCTCCACTGCTCTCCCCACCCTGCACAGGAGGTCGTCTCGCCCTCTTTGCCCACTAGTGGCCCCTTATCACCGGGGACAGTTGGATGCTGGAGATAGTCCACAAGGGCTATGCCCTCCATTTCTACCAACTGCCACCCCACTACTTTCCAGGGGAGCCTCCAAGGCCTCCTCTGCACACCGACCTTCTCCGTCAGGAGCTTCAGGGTCTGTTGGTGGACAGGGCGGTGGAGCCTGTGCCTCCCCACTTGCAAGGTCACGGATTCTACTCCAGGTATTTCCTGGTGCCCAAAAGGACCGGTGGCCTTTGTCTCATTCTGGACCTCAGGAACCTCAACAAGTTCCTAGTGAAAGAAAAGTTCAAGATGCTTACTCTTGGAACACTCCTGTCCTACCTGCAGCAGGGAGATTGGCTATGCTCCTTAGATCTAAAGGATGCGTACACTCACATCCTCATTCATCCAGACCACAGAAATTACCTGAGGTTCCTCGTGGGAGGAAACCATTATCAGTACAGAGTGCTGCCTTTCGGCCTCACCTCCGCCCCCAGGGTCTTCACAAAGTGCCTAGCAGTGGTAGCGGCCTACCTGAGAAATCAGGGCATCTTTGTCTTCCCCTATCTGGACGACTGGCTCATCAGGGGTCAGACAAGTCCGGAGGCCAATCAAGCCACCCTCAGGACCATTGCTCTTCTACAACGCCTGGGTTTTGTCATAAACTTCGCAAAGTCCACTTTGCTCCCTTCCCAGAACTTGGAGTTCATAGGGGCAAGGTTGGACTCTCTCCTAGCAAAGGCATTCTTGCCAGAAAACAGAGCCCAAAGGTTGATGGCCTTGGCAAATCAGTTTCTCAGCAGGTCCCTGGTCTCCGCCAGACTCTGCCTGAGGCTTCTGGGCCACATGGCTTCGACAGTTCATGTGACCCCCAATGCAAGGCTCCATATGAGGCCTGCACAGTGGTGCCTTTGGACTCCATAGTCACAGGCCACAGGCAGCCTCAGAGACAGGATAAGGGTGTCCAGACCATTTCTGCATTCCCTCAACTGGTGGCTGCACCCACCCAATCTACTGAAAGGGGTGCCTTTTCAGATTCCAGGGCACACAGTAATGCTGACAACAGATGCCTCCCTGCAAGGCTGGGGGGCCCATTGTCTGGGCAAGTGCACCCAGGGCCTCTGGTCTCCCTGGGAAGCTGCACAGCAGATCAATCTCCTCGAACTCAGAGCTATTCGATTAGCACTCACAGCTTTCACACCTACCCTGGCTCACCAGTCTGTCCTGATTCAGACAGACAACCAGGTTGCCATGTTTTATGTGAACAAACAGGGCGGAAATGGGTCCCGGATCCTTTGTCGAGAGGCTCAGGACCTTTGTTCTTTTGCCCTCAAGCACCACATGCTCCTCAAGGCTGTGTACCTTCCAGGCCAGGACAACTACCTGGCAGACAGATTGAGCAGAATACTGCAGCCCCACGAGTGGCAGCTGCATCCCTCGGTAGTTCAGAAGATCTTTCTCAAATGGGGTCTTCCTTTGATGGATCTTTTTGCCAGCCCACTGAACAAGCAACTGCCAAAGTTCTGCTCCAGGCAACCACATCCTCTGCGGATAGCACCGGAGGCTTTTCTGATATCTTGGTCTCAGGGCCTCCTCTATGCGTTTCCTCCCACACCCTTGGTGGCCCGAACCCTGTTCAAGATTCTTCGGGACAAAGCCTCGGTCCTCCTGGTAGCTCCCAGATGGCCGAGACAGCCTTGGTTTCCTCTTCTACTTCAGCTGGCGGTGGATCCTCCGCTACCTCTGGGGTTGCAACCCGACCTTCTCACACAGGACCAGGGTTCACTTCTGCACCCCAATCTCAAGTCTCTCAATTTGATGGCCTGGAAGCTGCAAGGGTAGTCTTGGCTCCCTGGGGCCTATCTCAGGAAGTTGAGGATGTTGTCCTAGCCCAGGGGTCGGCAACCCACGGCTCCGGAGCCGCATGCGGCTCTTTCTCACCTTTGCCGCGGCTCCGGAGCACACTGCCCGCCCGGTGACAGGCAATAGTGTTTGTAAGCTCCCTCCCTTCTTCTGCAGCCGCGGCTCCCTGCCTCTTAGGGAACCGCGGCTGTGCTTTTAAAATCATCTCGGAGCCCTTCCTGTCTTGACGGGCTCCGTGCAGCATTGTCCCGCCTCTAAAGGAAGTTTGGAGGCGGGACAATGCTGCCCGGAGCCCGTCAAGCCAGGACGGGCTCCGAGCTGAGTTTACAAGCCCAGCCGCGGTTCCATAAGAGGCAGGGAGCCGCGGCTGCAGAAGAAGGGAGGGAGCAGATATGGATGGAGGGGGCTGACATGGATGGAGGGGGCTGACAGGGAGGGAGGGGGGCTGACATGGAGGGAGGGGGGCTGATATGGATGGATGGAGGGAGGGGGGCTGACATGGAGGGAGGGAGCTGATATGGATGGAGGGAGGGGGGCTGACATGGAGGGAGGGAGGGAGGAGGGGCTGACATGGAGGGAGGGAGCTGATAGGGATGGAGGGGGCTGACATGGAGGGAGGGAGCTGATATGGATGGAGGGAGGGGGGCTGACATGGAGGGATGGAGGGGGCTGACATGGAGGGATGGAGGGGGCTGACATCACTGTTCCCTCTAAGCTGTGCGCGTGTGCGCGCGCACACACCTCGCCGAGCGAGCGCACATACTTTACAACAGAGCGCACAAAAATTACGGTTCTGATTCTGATAGAAAACAACACAGATGTCTTAAAATTTAAAAGTTGTTGTGTATTTACGGTTTTCACAAGTTCTACAATATTTTCTAGTGCAATCAATGTGGTGTACATACTGTATTCTGACGTGTAGTCAAATTTTAAAGTATATAACTCCGAGTGTTGTTATGTGGCGCACAAAAATTTAACCTTCCTTCAAAAGCTGCACAACTGATATTTATGCGCACACAGCCTACAGAAAATTAGAGGGAACATTGGCTGACATGGAGGGAGGGAGCTGATATGGATGGAGGGAGGGGGGCTGACATGGAGGAATGGAGGGGGCTGACATGGAGGGAGGGAGCTGATATGGATGGAGGGAGGGGGGCTGACATGGAGGGATGGAGCACTGGTAATGGGGTTGAGGGGACTAGCACTGGAAATGAGCTGATTAGGGGAGGCTAGGACTGGTAATGAGCTGATGGGGGGTAGGACTGGTATTGGGCTGATTAGGGGAGGCTAGCACTGGTAATGGGGTTGAGGGGGGATTAGCACTGGAAGCGAGCTGATTGGGGGGCTTTGAATGGGCATGGGCTGATTGTGGGGAGGGGAGGATAGAGCTCCAGGCCCTGGAAGATAACTGGGGGCTAAGGCTGCCATGGTATTTGTACTAGAAGGGACTGGTCAGTGGGGAAGGAGGGGGATTGGAAGGAAATGGACACCAGTGGCAATCATGGGAATGCAAGTTGACATTGGAAGGTACTGGGAGTGAGGACTGGAAAGGGGCTGATATTGGGGAGAGTTACTGGGACTGGAAATAGGCTGATGGAAAGAAGTGAAGAAAACGAAAGAAGAGATAAGAAATGGCAGATGGACCATAGACCACAGAAAGAGAGCTAAGAGAAGACAGGAAAGCAGAAGCCTCAGATCGGGACCAGCATGATCAAAGAATAAATTGGTCAGACAACAAAGGTAGAAAAAATAATTTTATTTCATATTAGTGATTTGACTACAAAATCATCATAATTTTGAAATCAAATATTGTTACTTGTTGTTGTGATATTTTCTGGCGTATTTTTTTTGGTGTGCGAAGGAAGAGGGGTAGTCTTATACGGCGAGTATAGGCCAAACACCTATATTTTAACAGGAAAAGTAGGGGTCGTATATAGCATTAAGGTAAGAAACAATATATGCAGTGTTAGATTTGTTTTAAATGTCGCAATGGTTTTGCGGCTCTCAGTTTTTTTTTTCCCTTCGGAAACGGGTCCAAGTGGCTCTTTATGTCTTAAAGGTTGCAGACCCCTGTCCTAGCCTGTAGGAAACAGTCCACTAGGAAAACCTATGCTCTCAAATGGAAAAGGTTTTCTGTGTGGTGTCAGCTACGTACAGAGGATCCTTTCTCCTTTAATGTGCCAGTAGTCCTTCAGTACTTACTGCACTTGTCCAATCAGGGTCTTAAATCCAATTCTGTTCGGGTCCACCTCTCAGCTCTAGCAGCTCACCACTCATTGGTAGGGGGGCAATCTCTCTCTGGTCACCCCTTGGTGTCCCTCTTCCTCAGGGGCTTGCTTTTGCTCAAGCCTCCCATCCGTCCTCCTGCCCCTGAGTGGGAGCTGAATGTGGTCTTGCAGCAGCTGACTCGCCCACCTTTTGAGCCGATGGCTACTTGTCCACTACGCTTCCTCTCCTGGAAGACACTCTCTTCCTCGTAGCCCTTACCTCGGCTAGGCGAGTAAGTGAGCTTCAAGCCCTGGTCTGTGACAGGCCTTACACCAGGATTTACAGGAACAGGGTAGTCCTCAGGACTCATCCAAAGTTCCTCCCTAAGGTTGTCTCCTCTTTCCACCTCAATCAGGAGGTGGTTCTTCCAACATTCTTCCCTAGGCCTCATGCTAGCCAGGCTGAAGCAGTCCTGCATACCCTGGACTGTAGGAGGGCCTTATCCTTCTACCTTGACCGTACGCAGGGGCATAGAAGGGATACTCAGCTCTTCGTATCTTTTGACCCCAATAAGTTGGGGTTCGCTGTGTCCAAGCGTACCTTGTCCATCTGGGTGGCTGACTGTATCACCTGGGCTTACAAGGCGGCTGACCTTCCTTTGCAGGGTAGGGTCACGGCCCATCGTGTCAAGGCGATGGCTGCCTCAGTGGCTCATCTCCGCTCTGTGCCCTTGGTAGACATCTGCAGGGCTGCAACTTGGTCTTCAAGCCAGACTTTTGCAGCCCATTACTGCCTGGAGAGGGAGTCCCGTAGGGACAGTGCTTTTGGCCAAGCAGTACTCCGGAATCTCTTTGAGGTTTAGGCAACTCCTGCCCTCTGTTGGGCTACCGGTGGAGGTTGTGTCCTTGAAAAGCCTTTTCTTTGCTGCTGAGACTAGAGGGAGTTCTCTTGTTCAGCCTGGGTTCCTCGGTAGCCCAGAGCTTGGGAGTCACCCATATGTGAGGACTGACTTCCTGCTTGGTCTTGGAGAAAGAGTAGTTACTCACCTGTAACAGGTGTTCTCCAGGAGCAGCAGGAATCAGTCCTCGCAACCCTCCCTCCTCTCCTTGGAGTTGCAGTTGTACATAGTTTATTTTTCATTTTTGTGTGCTGTTCTTAGCTATGTCATTTGACTGAGGTAAGATGGCACCTTTAGGCGGGAAGGGAACTGCGCATGCATGCCTGCATTCCCAAAGGCTTTCATAGAAAGCTGGGGAAATACTCCGCTGGGGCTTCATCGGCGCTGATGACACCCATATGTGAGGACTGATTCCTGTTGCTCCTGGAGAACACCTGTTACAGGTGAGTAACTACTCTTTCTGCTAACTGGCTAAACATTTTTGAATATGCCCCCTATAGTGATTGATTACATTTTTCCCCAATATTTTCATCAATTTTTGTAATCCCTTTCAATTCTGATGTAGAAGAATGAGAAACATAATTGAGAGGGCACAGGGCCATTTTTGAAAAGAAGTGATTTCTATTGACCCAGTGGAACATGTCAGTTCAGTTCCTCTCACTTGTTCACTACTGTAAGCACTATTTAGATGTAAGCTTTTATTATGAAGGAGACAGCTTTTCTGTTCTTAATTCTAAGCTTGTTTTTGTCTTTGTAGCAGCTGGCATGCTGATACCATGCCAACTTTAGTCTTACTTCATGGATTTAAATGGATATTTGGAACAAAAAATGCCTTAAAGATGTCCTTAGAAAATGAAAAGAAAAAAAAATCACAGTGCAGTTGCTATACTGTGTCTTTAAAAATATGTGTCTTGGATCAGGTCATCACATATGGCTAACTAATCTGATGACTATAATATTTTAAATTTCTATTATTTAAAGATTTTTATTCTTTCCAACCCAGCAGAAGTTGGAAAGAGTTATATGAAAGGGGTTGAGAAATCACTGTCCATCTGTCTGTCAGACTGTGTCAAGGAGCAGAATAACTTAGAAAATTTAATGGAATGGGATGAAAATTGGCATGTGGGAAGAACCAGTAGAGAGGTGAGCAACCTTTCTTTCCAATAGGAATCCAGTGCCTGCTTAATAAAGCAGGTTGTTATAAAAACAAAAAAATAGTGAGTTGTCCCTTGCTCTGTGGGGTTGTAGGGCAGCTTCTGTGAAGGCTTTCCCTGGTCTCTGGTGGGGGGATTTTCCAGCCGGCATCCCTTGGGCTCCCCTTTTTCAGCAGTTTAGGATTTTTAAAAAAATTGTGGGGTATTTTTTGTATTAGTCTTTTTTTTTAATTGTACTGTGAGCTGCCTGCGATGCTGAGAGCCCAGCGAAGTACAGCATGTGGCAGCCATTGCATTAGATATATGGCAGACTCCTACTGCCCTAAGTGCGATGGGAATACATTGGTCAGTGTTTTGTTTTTTGGGTTTTTTTTCGTTGAAACAGGACACTCCACTGTGGGAATTGGGGGTGGTCACTGAAATTATCCAGACCTTGCGCTTCACCCAATTTTCCCACCAGCAAGAATGGCAATCATCTGGATGGTTGCATGGTTACCTCTGGTGAGAGAGAAAATGTAGTTGTGTCTGGACTATTCCTGGATCGGGACAGGCAGGAGCGGACATCCCCTTTGGAACGCTAGTGTTTTTTTCAGCAGGCTTTGAGTAGCAATTGCTTCAGCCAAGCCTGTTTTCTAGACTCCCCTGTAGGTGGTTTGAGGACCTTAGGGTCAATACCTGTGGGTGCTAGGCAGACAGGACACTCCAGGATTGTCCCTCTTCCCAGACAGGAGCTTCAGGAAACCGGATCTGCCAATCCTAAGTGGGCAAAGAGAGATAAAGGAACCACACTCTCTTCTGCTGAATTTTTTTTTTCTGATGAGCGGGGGAAAATGCCTCCCCTGAGAAGGCAAGAACCTAGTGGTGTTCCACCTGTTTCCTCGGGAGGACCTTCCATTCTTGATTGAAGAATTCATGGCAGTACAATGCATTTCAGAGCCCTCCTCTGGAGGTTGTGTCTGTTATGGACCCTATTCTGGAGGGACTGAGGTGGCTATCTGTTTTCTTTCTGGTCTCGGAGACTCTGAGAAATCTGGTGGTCTCAGAATGGCAAGCTCTAGAGGTGCTGAAAGGCACCAAAATTTTGGCTAGGCTGTATACGCTGCTCCAGGAGGACTTAGAGCAATTCTTTAATGTCCCCAAGGTTGATGCCAGAGGACTACTATCCCAGTGGAGGGCAAATCAAGGCTTAAGGAGACCCTTAATAGCAATGTGGAGGCTCTCTTGAAGAATGCCTTTTCAGCATCAGCCCTTGGGATCCAGGTGGCGATTTGTGCAGGCATTGCAGCCAAAGTGCTCCTCAGTTGGATCCAGCAGTTTCCGGACTGTCCAGAGGTTGCATAGCTTGAATCCAGTGCCTTCATTTTGTTAGACACCCTTTTTGATCTGATGAGAATCTCTGAGGTCAATGACAGCTACAGTTGTGCAACCGGTTGACAGATACTGCATCCATATTGCGCCTTAGCAGGCTTCCTTTCAAGGGCAGATTATTCTTTGGGGAAGACCTGGAAAAGCTGGTCAAAGACCTGGGGATGCCTTCATTCACAGAGGTTCCCAGGGAGCAGGCCTAAGCAGTGGTGGCACAAGGGTTTCTGCTGCCCTAGGCAGACTCTCCATGCTGCCGGACCCCCAAAAGTCTACCTCTCCGTCCAGCCTGTCATGCAGCTTCCCCCTTTGTGCTGAAGCAGCAGTGACTGAACTGCCATTTCAGTGCTGCATCGGGCCTTAAAGTGCTCATGTGCATGCACAATCATGGCCTACCACTCTTTCCCCCTCCCCTGATGAAGCTTTCTTGGAGGATGGACAGGAGTGGCAGGCCGTAACTGCGTGAGCGTGTTCAGGCTTTTTAAAGCCCATCATGGCACTAAAGTGGAAGTTCAACTCCCGCTTCTGGGGAGTTGGGATAGTGATGCTGCCCATGACGATCTGCCTCCCTAGACAACCACCTAGGTTTGCCTAGTGGATAAGCAGACCCTGGGCTTAAGGGGTCCAGAGGGCCTGCTGGTAAAAGAGCCACCCTTTCGTACTCTAGGCATGAATCATACAGTATGTCTTCTGGCCTTTTCTGTGGAAGAACTTCAGGATACTTACCTTTGTGCACTGGACATCAGAAGGGTTCTTCTAAGCTATTCAAAGGTGTCAAACTATTTTTAGATTTTGAATCCCATCGTTATCCTTTTCAGTGATCCATGGAAGGGACAGGTATCTGTGAGGCCCTCCATTGCTCAATGGCTTAAGGAGACCATTAGCTTAGCTTACCTGCTGAGTGATAAATGAGAACCTAAAGATCTCTGAGCTCATTTTACGAGAGCTCCGCCATCATCTTAGTCAGAATCTGGAGCAGTGACTCTGGAAGACCATTGCAAGAAGGTCCATCAGTGCTAGTAACTTGCAGGAAACAATGTGGACGCATGGCAGCTGTTAGAAGAGTAGGTACGTTCATGTCTCCTAGAGCTAACAAATTGGACCTTCTTAGACAATCTCAATGACCACTGCACCTTAGAGTGGGTCGGGAGAGTCAGGTTTATCTGCACTCCTGCATTTCTGTGGCCCTTGTTGCTCCTCCTGGTTTTTTTCCTGCTGGTGGACTCTGCAGCCATTTCATATGGTGGACTCGCTCTGGAGGTGGAGCTTGGCAGTGAGGCCTTAGCCATATGTCTGTTGGTCCTCTCGGACACCAAGGCTTTTTTTTTTTTTTAGCCGACTGGCACTGCACCTCCTGAAACAGCTCATAGGTTGTATTTAGTTCTGGATAGCTGCTTCTCAGTCCCCTCATTGGGGCCTAAGGCCTAGATTGCCTTTCTGGGAACCCAGGACCTGTAAGCATTTCTGTCATGGGTAGCTAGGAGGGTCACAATTCCCACTTTGCCCTTGTGTCTTCTGTTCATTCAGGAGCCTAACCTTATCCCTTGCAGTGAAAATCTTGTCACTGGAAGGTAAGTCTGGGGAGAATGGACTGGTAATACCCTCAGGGTTAGGTTGAGATCTCCACGATCTGTCTTTTAACTGATAGGCTCTGTTTATGCCCTTTGCAGGATGCTATGGCGACCCTTCAAGTTGCAAAGTCAGCTGTCAAGTAAGTTTAGCAAGCCATTCTGACTTACACATGGTGGATAGTCTGTGGTCCTGCATTCTCCCTTATTCCTGACTCTAAACAGCAATGCATGAGATTATAGGGAGGGGACCCCTGAATTTGGGATCTCGAGATCCTTTCTCTGCACTTTTCTTGGCCCCTAAGGCAGGCCTTGACAAATTTTCTTGGAATCAAGGAACCGGCTTAAAAATTTAGGAGCTGGCTGCCGACATCTTAGTCACAATACTTTCTCCTCCTCCTAAAAAAAAATGATATATTGCAGCTCCTTTTCTGTTTTTCCATTTTCTATGGGAAAAGAAAGCTTAAGTCAGGCCCTTAATATGCCAGTAGACAGTGCCAGTAGAAAGCAGCAACCCTTCTCCTCCAGTGAGAAGGTTGTCAGCAGCATATTGGTTACCCTTTATAGATGCAACTGAGGAAACTTCCTTTTTTGCTTCACAAACCACCATGGATTGGCAATACATGAAAGAAAAAAATTCTTCACAGCCCCCACCCATCCATCATCCAGCATATTTCTCAAAGCCTCCCCACAGCATTTGTTTCTTTTTCTCATAGCCTCTCCACAGCCTTTACCTAGTGTCTCTCTCTCTCTCTCATAGCCCCCTCTCAAGGCTTCACCCAGTCTCTTTCCTTCTCATGACCCCCCTCCCAGGTTTCCCACAATTTTTTTCTCATGCCGCCCCCACAAGGCCTCAGTATCTCTTTCTCATAACGCCCTCCCAAGGTTTCACCCAGTCTCCTCCCTCTCATGATCCTCCCACAGGTTTCCCATAGTTTCCCTCTCATGATTCGTCCCCAACCCAGACTTCCTCCAATCTTTCTCTTGTTCTTCTCTCCAGGCTTCATCTAGTGTGTCTCTCTTTCCCATCCCCTCTCCCCCCCCATCCCCTCTCCCCAACCATTCCCTTCCTCTCACCCATTGTGGCTGTATGCAGCTCCTGGATAACAGTGCACTTCACACTTCCCCCCACTGTGATGGACTCTGTGCACAGTTGAGTCCTGCTGTAGAGGAAGTTCAGGTGATCTCGTGGTTTCCATGCTTGCAAGATTCCCTAAAATACATTCACTGCAGGGCTGAACAGTGCACAGAACCAATCATAGTGAAGGAAGAGTACAGTGTGCTGTTTTTCAGCAGCTGTCCATGGCTGCAGCTCCTTTCCTGTTGGTGGGGGATGGGGGACTCCGTTGGCCACAGTTCTCTGGCTGCTTCAGCTGTCATCTTTGCAGCAGCCATCTGCGGGGCTGTGATCTTTGCCGTTGCTGTCATCTTTGCCCGGCAGGAGATGGCGTCCCCGTTGGCTGCAGCTTTCTGTGGCAGGAAATACCGGGTGCCAGAGTGCAATTTTTAGGTGCTGTGGCAACCTGGCACTTGGGATTTGTCAAGCTCTGCTCTAAGGCGAGGGGGTCAGCCTTTGGGCCCCCTGGAAGTCCTTTTCTTGGTTGGATTGAACACATGACCAACCTGGGGCGAGAGGTGCTGGGCGTGAGGAGTCTTGGGTTAGGGAGGTTGAGGTCCTTAAGAAGAGCTTGACAGTTTCCACCTTAGGCTCTTAGGCAGTGTTGTGAATGTCTGGAGGCTGGCTCTCTGATGATTATCCTCTGCCTAGCCATGTGGTCTAGCCCCCATGATTATGGCCCTTGTTCTCAAGGCTGCAGGTATTTACCTGAAATGCCTCTCTGGGTAGGGTCAATGGTCAGTAAGCTCAATCTCCTTCAGGATATTAGGAGACTTGCAGCAGACTGCTTAGATGGCTGCTGCTGGCTATGATTAGTTCAAAATTTCTTCCCAGTCCATGGCAGCGGTAGCATGGGCCTGTTTGACTGTCTTCAAATACTGACTTCAAGCTGGTGGTGGAGAAGTTTCCCTTAGGGGTAGCTTTCTCTTTGGAAGAAAAGCTTGCCCACAGAGACTGTCAAAAAGTAGAGATGCCAAGACTGTGTAGGAGCCTGGAGAATTTCCTTGGAGTACTGGGAGTCCCTCAGGTCCTCAGTTACAGTGGGGTAGTCCCTTTGGAGTTTTGGCATATTCATGTCACCTCCATGACTCTACTGGGAGCTGTCAATCCCTGAGGGACAATCAGTTAAGGTGTAACTCAGGCTATTTTCTGTGGAGCTTCTTTGGTTATGGGTCTTGCCTTTGGCCCAATGGCAGCTCTCCATACCTTTCCAAGTGTTAGCGATACTTGTCTGTATGCAGGGAGCCCAGGTTGCCCTTGTCTGGATGTTTTGCTGCTCTGGTCAATCTGCTTGGCCAAGGTCAGAGACAACATAGGTATGGTGAGATTTGATTGGCAAGGCTGGGGTCAATCCCTATCCCTAGAACAACCTCATTCTCTTCTAGATTTGTGTACCTGGGGGAATGGTTCTACACTCTCCTGAGCGGAGAGGTTACTCAAGCTTCAGCTGACTCAGAGCATGGGATTCTCAGTCAGCTCCATGGGTCTGGGGTCCTCATGTTTATTTTATTTATTTATTTACATTCTCTTATATACCGTGCTATTCTGCATCAGTGCGGTTTACATTGAATAAACTGAAATTACATTGAACAGGGCATTATAACTTGGAGATAACTATTTTACAGGGAACATGGGCTATGGAGGGTTAAGTAGCTTGCCCAAGACCACAAGGAGCACCTGTGGGACTAGAAACCTCAGTCCTTCCGGCCCAAGGTTGCTGTCCTCTAGTGGGATTTGAACCCCCGACCTTCCGGCCAGATGTTAATGACATCGGCATCGACCTTGGAGTTGGTTCATTGAACGAAGGTGCATATGCACTTGCTACAGTGACACCTGCTGACCACTTGACCTCTATGTTCCCCATCTTAAGCTGGGCTCTTCCTCTCTCCCAGGAGATCAGTGAGCAGTTGAGATTGTGCTTTTTCCATCTTATGGCTTGATGCTATTGGAAACTCCAGGTGGAATGCTTGTCATCCTAGAAACCAACCCGAAGTGCTAGAGGTGAGATGTCCAAGCCATTTGGCACAGAGACCCTTGTCCTTCAGGAAGCCGCCTAGGTGCTTCTCCATTTGGAATTCAGAGTGATGAGCTTGACCCTAGAGAGGTTCAGATATCTGCTAGTGAACAATGTGGGCTATGTGTTCTCAGATACTGCTTAGACAGTGAGGTGTCCACTGATGAAGAAGATCTTGCAGTGCCGAGGTGAAAACTACCCCCCCATGGAGATAAGATAACTCTTTTTGCAAGATACCTTCCCTTTATTTACAGAGTGACTGGTTCTGGACAGCCTCTGGGGTAAAGGTGGGGTGGGGGGGGGGTGTTGGAGAGAGACATTTGGGTTAATCCATGGATCTGTGTGGTTGGAAAGAAGAGCATTTGATATCCATGTTGGCTGTGCACATTGCAAACTGTGGCAGCGCACAGGCCAACATCTGTATCAGACTTCCTTGAACCATGGTAAAGTCAGAGCTCAGCTCTTCTGTGTGCAACCTTGTAGTGTGAGGTTGAAGCCTTCCGGTGCTTCACTTGATGACTACTCACAGCAGTTACAACATGAGGGGCTATTTCAGCTGTGTGAAGATCCTGTGGGATGGCAGTCTATGCCCTACTCCAAGAATGACCTCGGGAAGGGTTGCTGTATGTCTCTCTCCTTGGCCCTTGTTGAGACATCTTTTGTACAGGGTCTTCTGGTCCTAAAGTTCCAAGAGTTGCTCTTGTAGATCGTGGTTCATGGATTCTTGATCCAGGCAATGTGGCCTCTTATGACCGAAAGAGATAGGCCAACAAAAAAAAAAAGAAAACTACAGTGAGGGCTCCTGGTAATGTTGGTTCCCAGTCTCTTCTTGCTTATGTCCTAGCCCTTGCAGACTTCTGCTCATCCACTGTGGTCCGAGGAAAGAACTGTCTTTTTTTTTTTTAAATTTAATCTTTATCATTTTACAATAAATCCAAGCAAAATACGCCTGCATAGAAATTAGGGTACAAACGGAAAAACATTGTATATTTACAATAGACATATGTGGAAAATAACCAGACACAATACAAGTCTGTCCCTACCCCAGCCCACCACAAGGGGAAAAACCAAAGTTAATAGACATTGTGAAGAAAATATAAAAAGTGTCTAACAGTCAAGCCAAACTTTTTGCAGTAGATTAATCTAGACCGCCTCAACGGAGTGGTGAGAATTCAAAAAAGCCAGCAACTGTGAGGGCTCAAAAAAAATATATGAAGCAGACTGCAATTTAACCATACATTTACAAGGGAATTTCAAGAAGAATTGAGCACCCATAAGCACAACTCCAGGACAGAGCAACAAAAATTCCTTCCTTCTCCTCTGAGTCTCTCTAGACAGATCTGGAAACACATGTACAGATAACCCTTGAAAAAACAAAGTACGCTTGCGAAAAAACATTCGCAAAAACCAATCCCGATCAGAGGAGAGAGCAAAGGTTGCAATTAAAGTAGATGGAGAAACAGAATCGCACAAAGAGGTATCTAAGATAACTGAGACATCCAAAGAATCAGCTTGGTCAATCCCGGAAATCACCCCACCACCAATACCCTTTTTACCAGGAGGAAGATAATACACCTTAAGCATCAGGAAATGGGACTCATTTGGAACACCCAAAACCTCTATGAAATACTTTTTAAACATATCTTTAGCACTAATTAAAGTAGACCTAGGAAAATTAATCAAATGAAGATTTTGATATCTAGATAAATTTTCCAACTTCTCAATCCTTGTTCTTAATGCCAATGCATCCTTCTGAAAAGATAATATACCGTCATCATAGGAAACCGTTTTTTGTTGCATCTCAGTCACTGAAGAGTGCAGAGCAGACATTTCCAATGTATGCTGTTGCAATAAGGTAGTATGAGACTGAGATTGGGCTGCCAACGTTGAAACCTGTGGAGCCAGCAGTTCCCCAAGCTTCACAATAGCTTACCAAATCGTCTCCAATGTGAATACAGCTGGACACTCAAAGGAAAAGGTTACCAGGTTTTCAGGCACTCCAGTACTGACCTCAGAAGACTGCCTCTCCATTACAGGACTCCCAGATACCCAAGGGATCAATTCAGACCCCTCAGACCGCCTCCGTGATGGTAAGACCGCCAAGTAGTGAGGGAGAGGTAAGGAAACCTCTTCACTACCCAGCAGCGCAGTCAGCCCTCCGTTCTCACGAGACTCCACCGCATGGGAGGGCTGCGAGATCGATGACTGCACCAGACTCTGCTCAAGGGACGGCTCTTTCGGCGGACGCCACTGCACTGGAGGAGAGATGTCTGGCCCCGAACCTCCCGTTGAGCTGCCCAGCTCTGGCGGGACGCTAATGAGGCACTGTTCCACCGGCTCACCAAACTGCTGCTGCGTCGTGGAAACAAAAGCGTCAAGTGGGCCAAGCACACACGAAGGCAATGGGGAAGAAGCAGCTGGGGTAAGAGAGGGTTTCTTAACCCCTTTAGCCTTCCGTTTACCCATTAGGAAAACACGACGCTGCTCACAACACTCGTTAAATTGCCATCTTGGATTTCCCCCTGTCCCTGGAAAGAACTGTCTTAATGTACATTCTGACTGGTAAGAGTGCCAGAGTCGGCAGAGTGGGTCAGAGCTATGGATGCTGGCCTCCTAGGCAGAGTTTGTTCTTTTACTTCCAGAGAACTTCTATAAGGTGGCATCCTGGTCTTCATTAAATGCTTTTGTGAAGCCCTGTATGAGTGCATATGGGCGCATTCAACAGGCTGGTCTGCTATGTGTAGTCTTCTCCCACCCTGCGTCCCTACTGCTTGGGTACATCCCACTTGTGTGGGTTGTTCTAGTAAGATGATAAGGAAGGATACATTTTACATATCTTATACTTTACCATCTCCAGGAACAAGCAGGAATGTAGTCATCACATATGGGTATCGTCGGGAACGCTCCCCAGCGTCCAATTAGAAAGCTTTTGGGAGCATCCCACAGCACCTGCGTGCTGCCTTCCCGCCTTTCCCAATTGCCTCTCTCCAGTTTTTTCCTTACCATGGAGAAACCTGCCTCAGGTTTCAAAAAGTGCACCAAGTGTGGCGGTACCATTTCTGTCACCGACACCCATGAATGGTGTCTAAAATGTTTAGGTCCTGACCACTCCATCACGGATTATATGTCCTGCGCCATGATGTCTAAAAGAGGTCGGCAGAACCGAGCTGCTAAGCTCAGTAGCCTGTTTCCCTCTGATGCAGCTTCGGTGGCATCGATGTCTTCCAGGTCTGCTTCTTCCTCCCGTGGATCTCAGGTAACTAAACATAAATCCAGCCGGTCGTCAAAGGGTAGATCTCCTTCTAAGCATCGAGATGCCTCTGGCGTTGCCCTCAAGGATTCTGCACTGGCAAAATTATCCCGGTGGGAGGCTTTGGCTTCCAAAGCATTATCGGGGTTCCAGGATGTTCTCGAGGCCTCGACCTCAGCAGAACTACTGGTGCCATGCTCTGGGGTACCGGCGGTCTCCTCCGGTACCGACATCCAGGCATTGGCAGCTTCGATAGACCAGAGAGTTCTGGCTATGGAACGCAGTCTGGTGGCTTTCTTTGCGGCATCGACGCCCTCGGAACTGCGACAGACAGTTCCACTGGTACCGGCACCGGCCTCAGTATCTGTACCGGTACCAATAGAATTGACATCGGCATCGGTGTCTGCTTTGCCGGTACCCAGTCATCCGATGACCTCCGGTACTGATACCCTGGTACCAGTTACTCCCGGTACCGACTTTGGTCAGTACGGGTATCGGGCTCTTCAAGAGCATTGGGACAGACGATACTTCGAGTCCTCAGAAGAATCTGAGGATTCTGACAGTTCTGTCGATGCAGCAATGCTTCTCCCAGAGGAGCCCTCCTCCCCTAAACGCAGGATGTCTCCTACAGAGGATATTTCCTTCCAAGATTTTATCAGGGAGGAGGCTCGGGGCCTGTCCATTACTGTGGCCCCTGAAACAGAGCCAAGGGCCAAAGAGTTGGAAATTCTACAGTATCCCAAAACTCCTAAGGAGGCAGCTACCTTGCCCATTCATGAGATTTTATATGATCTCATGTTAAGGATGTGGGAGACACCTCTTACCACCTCTCCTCATTCTCGTAGACTGGATACTATGTATAGAGTCACTCCTTGTCCTGGGTTCCATAAGACTCAGCTTCCTCACCACTCTATTGTAGTGGAGTCAGCTATGAGAAGGATCAAGAGTGCAAAAAGGCATGCCTCTAATCCTCCAGGACGTGAATGCAGAACCCTGGATGCTTTTGGAAGTCGGGTCTTCCAAGCTTCCATGCTTTCTGCCAGGATCAGTTCCTATAGTCTCTACATGGGAATGTTCCTGAAGGATGTCACAGATGGTTTAGAGGCTTTAAGTCCTTTACTTCCTGAGGATAAAAGACAGGATTTTCTCACTTTGGTCAAACATGCCCAAGATGTTTCTAAATTTTCCAACCGTGCAGCCTTTGACTGCTTTGAGTGCATAAGCAGAACCTCGACTATTGCCGTAGGTGCACGTAGAATTGTTTGGCTCCAGGCAATCTGATCTAGAGCTCTGGGTACAAGACAAATTGGGAAATATCCCTTGTACTGGTGAGAACCTTTTTGGTAAAGATTAGCAAGAAAAGGCCAATGAAATGGATGCTGAAAATTCCACCTTGGATAGATTATCCGAGTCCACTGCTGATCCTGCTAGAAAGAAATTGTTCAAGAAACCATTCTTTTCTAAAAAGAAAATATTTTATCCTGCTTATGTTCAGCAGGGACGTTCTGCAGGTCAGCTTGCCAGGAAAGGTCAGCAACCACCCAAACAGAAGAAAGCAAAGGCTGCTAGGCCTCATCCGGCCCAGCAGGCTCAGCCTCCACAGGGCCTTTGACTCTCATCTAGAGAACTTAGCCTTCCTGATTCTCGGGGGACCAGAACCTTCCACCATTCCAGGAAGGTTATGTCATTTTGCCCCCAGATGGGGTCAAATAACAGCACCATCATAAAGGAGGGGTACAAGCTTCATTTTTCAAGCATGCCCCCTCACACAATAGTAAAGCAGTTCAATTCTCCGACCTCTATCATCAACCTGTTAGGTCAGGAGGTCGCTATCCTTCTTGCCAAAGGGGCAATAGAAGTACCCTTTCATCAGCAGGGTACAGGGTTCTATTCCCCTTATTTCCTTATCCCAAAGAAAACAGGGGGTTACAGACTTATCTTAGACCTCAGAGAATTGAACAAATTCCTTGTCAAGGAGAAATTCAAAATGATTTCTCTCGGATCTCTGCTGCCATACCTTCAGAGTCAGGATTGGCTTTGTTCTCTAGATCTCAAGGATGCGTACACCCATGTTCTCATCCATCCAACACACAGAAGGTTCCTTTGGTTCCTTTTTCAGGGAAAGCACTACCCATACAGGGTGCTTCCTTTTGGCCTGGCCTCAGCACCAAGAGTGTTCACGAAATGCATGGCTGTTGTAGCAGCATTTCTCCGCACTCTAGGGATATTCGTCTTCCCCTACTTAGACGACTGGCTCATTTGAGCCCCAACAGAGTCAGAGGCCAGGACTTCTCTATCCTGCACAATGCGTATCCTTCAGTATTTAGGGCTGGTGATAAACATCCCAAAATCCAGTCTAACTCCCACTCAGTCTTTAGAGTTCATAGGAGCTTTGCTGGATACCACAAAGACAAGGGTCTATCTCCCCCAGGCCTGTTGCCTTTGTCTGGTGCAGTTAGCTTCTCAAGCAGTGCTAAAGCCTCATCTAACTGCTCGAGAAATGTTACAACTACTAGGCCACATGCCATCTACTGTGCATGTGGTTCCCTATGCTCGCCTCCATATGAGGGCAGCTCAGTGGACTTTATCCACCCAATGGACCCAGGCATCAGGATGCCTGTCAGACAAAATAGCAAACACAAGTCGCCTTATTTTGTCCCTCCAATGGTGGAAGTCCACTCAAAACCTGTTGCTGGGGTCCCCTTTTCAACAACCCTTAACCCAAGCAACTCTAACATCAGATGCTTCTCCAATGGGTTGGGGAGCTCATCTGCAAGACCTCTCCACCCAGGGCACCTGGTCTCCACAGGAGAGTTATCTACATATCAATCTCTTGGAGCTCAGAGCAATCTTCCTTGCTCTACGAGTGTTCCACACCCTGCTCAGCTACAAGATGGTCCTTATTCATACAGACAATCAAATAGCCATGTTCTATGTGAACAAGCAGGGGGGAACAGGCTCTCTGTCGCTTTGCAACGAAGCTTTGCGACTATGGGCCTTTGCCAGAGAGCATCAGATTCATCTTCTGGCAGTGTATCTGCCAGGCATCCAAAACTCTTGGGCAGACAGACTCAGTCGAGTTCTGCTTCCACATGAGTGGTCTCTGCATGCAGACCAGGTGGCCAGGATATTTCAACTTTGGGGAACCCCGGACATAGACCTCTTTGCAAGTCCGTGGAATGCCAAACTTCCCCGGTTCTGTTCCAGAATTCCGGCTCAGGGGGCTCAGGCCAGGGATGCTTTCCTCCTTTACTGGGGTCAAGACTTCCTGTATGCCTTTCCACCCATTCCCCTAATTCCCAAAACCCTGTTCAAGCTTCAGAGAGACAGAGGCCATATGCTTCTCATAGCTCCACATTGGCCACGGCAAGTGTGGTACCCTCTGCTTCTACATCTCTCTCAAGCTCCCTCCCGGGAGTTAGGGTCTGCTCCAGATCTCCTATCTCAGGAGGACGGAATGTTATGGCATCCCAATCCCCAGTCTCTGCATCTCAGGGCTTGGTTGCTGAAGGCCTAGATCTCCATGATCTTAATATCCCTCAGCAAGTAAAAGATATTCTTTTTGCTTTCAGGAAACCTTCCACAAGACGCTCTTATGCTTTCAAGTGGAAAAGGTTTACCATATGGTGTTCGCAAAAGGGACTTAACCCCCTTGCGATACCTCTGGAATCATTGCTGGATTATCTCCTTCATTTATCCAATGCAGGTCTTAAGACTAATTCAGTAAGAGTCCATTTGAGTGCTATTGCAGCTTCCTTTAAGCCTCTACATGGACAGCCTATTTCCTCTCATCCTCTTATAGCAAGATTTATTAGAGGCCTTCTTTTAACTAAGCCTCCCATTAGGCCACCACCGGTGACATGGGACTTAAACCTGGTTCTTGGGCAGCTCATGAAGCCACCTTTCGAACCTTTAGCTACTACCTACTTGAAATTCTTTTCTTGGAAGGTTATCTTTCTCATTGCAATCACGTCAGCACGCCACATTAGTGAGTTGCAAGCGCTAGTAGCTGATCCACCTTATACAAGGTTCCATCATGACAAGGTAGTCCTTAGGACTCATCCACACTTTACGCCAAAGGTGGTCTCGCCTTTTCATCTGAACCAAGCGGTCTACCTACCTGTGTTTTTTTCCAAGGCCTCATGCATCAAATGCAGAGAGGAATCTTCATACCTTGGACTGTAAAAGAGCTTTAGCCTTTTACTTACAAAGAACACAGCAACATAGAAAGTCCTCTCAACTCTTTGTTGCTTTTGATCTTTCCCATTTAGGACTTCCAGTTTCCAAGAGAACACTGTCCAACTGGATTGCTCAGTGTATTTCCTTCGCCTATCAGAATAAGAATCTTTCTGTGGAGGGCCATGTCACATCTCACAATGTGAGAGCCATGGCAGCCTCAATGGCTCATCAGCACTCTGTGTCTATCGACGACATCTGTCGAGCAGCCACTTGGGCCTCGGTTCATACCTTCACAGCCCATTACTGCTTGGACAAGGACTCTCGCCGGGATGCCTTGTTTGGTCAGGCTGTTCTCCAACACCTGTTCCATACCTAATCAACTCCTACCCGCCATCCCTGGTAGGATGCCAGAGATCCATGGGGGGAAGTGGAGCCCTGTTCATGGACACACAACTTCTGGGGTCTCTCCCTGGCACCTAAAGCTAGGGAGTCCCCAAATGTGATGACTACATTCTTGCTTGTTCCTGGAGATAGCATAGTTACTCACCTGTAACAGGTGATCCCCGGGAACAACAGGAATTTAGTCCTCACAACCCAACCACCTCCCCTAGGAGTTGTATCTCTCTATCTCTTTCCTTTCCCTCTCTCTCTCTCTTTGTCTCAGCTTTAAAACTCAACTGGAGAGAGGCAGTTGGGAAAGACGGGAAGGCAGCACGCAGGCGCTGTGGGATGCTCCCAAAAGCTTTCTAATTGGATGCTGGGGAGCATTCCCGCGCAGGCTCCATCAGTACTGACGTTACCCATATATGAGGACTAAATTCCTGCTGTTCCCGGATATCACCTGTTACTGGTGAGTAACTATGCTGTCCTTGAACCCTGCCAGATTAGTCTAGGCCCGGGCCTATCCTAGAAGACACTTTTCTGCAGGTTTAGAAGTCCAGATACTATTAAAGGCTCAGCCCTATGGTCTGACACCAGTTTCATTATGAGAGCCAAATGCTTGCTCACTGCATGTGTGGCAAAGTTGAGAGAAGTTAATAACATTTTCTGAGGGTTTGTTTTTTTTTAAGGTTTTGAGTTTTGTTCACTGCTTGGGAAATTTCATACTGGCTTCTCTCATCTACTGCACCAGAGGATATCCTGAGTGACAAAGACACTGAGAGCTGTTCGTCTTCCTCCACCTGCTGGCTTTACCTAACAGCATTCAGGGAAAGGAAATTATCACGTATTGAAAATGTCTCCATTTGTGACAGACTGTGTTTAAAGGACTACTGCAACAATGTTTTGTGGCTATTTTTACAATTGAGATTTGAAGATATGTTGTCCTTGTATCCTTTTTCACTGGTGCCTAAAACAATATTAGTGGAGTTTTTTATGACTTGGGATATTTATCCTGAAGTGCATTTTGCACTAGATTTAGTGGATGAGATCTCCTTCGTAGTTATTTAATAGTAAAAATGCAATTTGTGCCTTCAAATCAATGCTGACTCCTGGCGACCCAGCAGCTCCTGGGTTTTTTTGACAGTGTGACTGGAAGTCAGGGCCGGTCCAAAGGTTTCTGCCACCTTAGGCAAAAGCCCAGTGGACGAGTGCTGCCCACAGAGATCTGCTGCCCTATGCGACTGTCCAGTGAACGAGTTGACCCTGCCGGATGTAGATTGCTAGGCCTTTCTTCCAAGGCAATAAAGGGTTAAATGACTTGCCCAAGGCCACAAGGAGTGCTAGTGGGAATTGAAGCCTGATCTGTTGGTTACCACGCCAGTGCTCTAACCACTAGGCAACTTACTCCACTCCAGTATTTAATAGTAGTGGTTAAATAAAACATTAATGATGAAATTTAATTTTAGAAACAGATTCTATGGTGGTGTAGTTATCAGAAAGCAATTCAATCAGTGCTAGCTGATTTCCTGAATTTTATTTATAGGATTTATGCACATACAGGCCATATATTAGATGTGAGTTATTTCTCTTGCCATGTGTACATAAAGTCTCTAGTTTGATTATCATGTCTGTACTTTGCTCTGAACTTTGTGTGAGAACCATAGAAAGCAGGTCATATTATACAATAAAATCAACGCTATGGAGTTTCATAATGCATTGGTACCCACCATGGAAGCTTCTCAAGACAGATTTCAATAATTCCACTGATTCTTATAGTCACTTAGGGAGGAAGCCATCTTTTGGGTGATATACTACACCCTGGTTCACAACCTAAAAAGGACATTTAAGGAAAGCAGAATGGAAATGGCACTCCAGCAGACTAGACGTTGAAAAAAAACAAATATACCAAGCTATTGGCTTCTTTTCAAACTGCAGTCTTTCAAGCTGAAAAAGTCTGTGGGCCCAGTATTCAGGGCCCGTGGTTAGCACTGTTAAAGTGGCTAGCTGCCGGTGCTGAACTTAAAACCCAGATATTAAGTGCTGGGCCATATCCGTGCTCTGGCATTGAATATATGGGCTTCCTGGACTGCTGCGAAGCGAATCAGGCAGCGGCGATATTCAACCACTGCCCAGTTAGGTTCCGTGGCAGAAGTTAGGCATGTAGTGGCAGCGCCTGTGGATATTCAGCGGCACACACCATGTTAGTGTCGCTTAATATCCTGCAGAGCAGCATTTACAGTTTGCAAGTCTGCAAACCATGTAAATGTCTTTGAATATCCCACCCGATATTTCCGTTGCAGACAACCTTGAATTGGTCCTGAGAATTTTTCTTTAATATCCAGGATTTGATGACTAATGTAATGAATAAAACCTCATTGTTTTCTCAGAGCCCTCAGGTTTTGGGTTATATTTTGCAAAGAATTTGATCATTTAGTACATTCATATGGTCCTCTAGCACAGGGCTTGGCAAATCTCAGGCGCGGTTGCTGTGGCGACCAGAAAGTTGCAACTGCGATTTTCTTGCCACCCATTTAAAAAACCCATGTTCGTGAATGCAAAGGGCCCCTTCTGCCTGCAATAGATCTAAACCCGCAGGCAAACAGACGGAAGCTACAATTGTGACTTGGGTGCAGCAGGCTACCCATGGGGATCCCCGTCCTCTGTGGGCAGAAGACAAGAGAATCATGATTGTGACAAAGGCCCCTTCTGTGTGCCTGCTGAACATCCCAGATTTCTTGCAGGCAGAACAGGAGGGGAAGGCTGCAATTATGGCCAGGAAGATAGCAGACTGCTTGTGGGGATCCTATCCCCTGCAGGCAGTGGAGAAGTAGGCTGCCCACGAAGATCCCAGATGGGATTAGACAGGAGTGGGGGAGGGAAAGATTGAGGTATCAAAACTTTAGTGGGACAGTATCTTAAAAAGGAAAAGAAGATCGGAGGAAAGGAGGTTAAGGGGTGGGAGTGCTAAGGAAGAGGGATAAGGGGAGAGTTTGGAAGGGGAAAAGAGTGAAGAAAGAAGAGGGTAAGGTGTTGGATGTCAACATATGGGGACAAAAGGGCACAATGTGTATATGCCAAAAGGTGCATCTTCCCACCCCCACGCTACAAATACACACAGGCACCTCACCTCCTCACAGTAGGCGCACCCACCCACTCACCTCATCTCTGCACAATAGGTGCACCCCACCTCTGCACAACAAGCACACATACAGGCACCCCACCTCTGCACCACACACACAGAGGCTCCCCAGCTCTGCAGTGTACATGTACATGCACTGCAGCCCTACACTCCACCCACAGAGGCACCCATCGCCGCATCCCGTGCACAGACAGTTAAGCCACCATTGTACCTTACACACACAAATACTTTTGCTATCTACATATCTCTGTCTAAAGATGGCTCATACAACCTCTGCTACCATAACAAGATATTCTTTATCATCTTTCTTCAAACTCTTTCATCTTCCCCAGATGTGTTGGTTTGCAAATGGAGAAACGTCAGTGGAGAATGGAGACAATGAGGGGAGGGGGAGCACGAGGAAATCACTGGCTCCTAAGATCTTGAACTGGCTTCTAAATCCAAACAAAATTTGGCATGGCCTGCTCTAGCATATGAATCAATTTATTCCCTGGCAAAGGAATTTGAGCCCATATTGAACTCATTGTTTAAAAAAGACCCAAACCCAATATGTGACTTAGATATCTGCTGGGTAATTTTATATAGTTGTACCTAGTTAACATATGTTTTTCTCTGTGTGTATCATGCTTGTTTTATAAAGTTAACTATGCACATAGTTAACTTTATAAAATAGGGGGTGTAAGTGGTGGAATATGTGGCCAACCTAGGTGCTGTCAGTTACACCAATCCTAGGACTGCTATAAATGCCTGCACCTAGATTTTTAAGAAATGCACTTAAGTTATGGTGTATTAAAACCCTATGCAAGTTTGAGTCCTACAGTCTGTCTCGTATTATGGTTTTTTGGCTACTCAAGCCTGTTTTGTTTTGTTTTGCTTTGTTTTTACTGAATACTTCACTGCTTCTTGCCACTGCCATGTGGTCTTCGCTCTTTTAGATCTCCTTAGGCAGGTTTTTCAGTCGTTTCTGTTTTTCTTTTTTTTTTTCCTTTGTTGCTGCATAGGCTGCATTTAGGCCTAAGGCACCTCAACTGGGAGATTTTCACCATCAAGTTTTTAATTTTCATGTGGCTATTTTTTCAGAAGCCAAGTCCCAGAAATTTGCAAGCAGGTTTTCCTGATTCAACAGGACCATGTCCAACAGGCATCATGGTGGATAACATATTGAAACCCTCTGTGCAGTGCGCAGCACTGGCAAGAAGGCAAATAAAAGGAAAGGAATGGAGAATAAAACAAAGAATATTATAATGCCTCTGTATTGTTCCATGGTGCGACTGCACCTTGAACATTCTGTGCGGTTCTGGTCGCTGTATCTTAAAAAGGATGTAGTGGAATAAGAAAGGGTACAGAGAAGAACCACCAAAATGGTAAAGGGAATGGACGGATACCCCTATGAGGAAAGGCTTAAAAGGTTAGAGTTCTACAACATGGAAAAGAGATGGCTGAGGGGGAGATATGATAGAGGTCTATAAATTAATGAATGGCATGGAATGGGTAAACGTAGATCGATTGTTTACACCATCAAAAAATAGAAAGACTAAGGGACATGCAATGAAGTTACAGTATAACCCGCTTAAGACTAATAAGAGAAAATATTTTTTCACTCAACGCGTATTCAAACTCTGGAATCCGTTACTGGAGAATATAGCAGTTAGTGTAGGTTTGGAGAAGTTCCTGGAGGAAAGGTCCATAAACCATTATTAAAGAGGATCTGGGAAATCCACTACTTGCCCCAATACAAGCATTGTGGAACCTGTGTGTCTTTTTGGGAATCTGCTATGTACTTGTGACCTGGATTGGCCACTTTTGGAAGCGGGATACTGGGCTTGATGGATCTTGGTCTGACTCAGTATGGCATATCTTATGTTCTTATGTTAACATGAACACTGATAATTTATACCTGCAGTGTGTAGGCCCCAAACATAAACCCTCTCAGTGTTTTTTTTGTTCAGAAATGACAGAGGCCTCAAGGGTTGAGAGGAGCAGCGCAAAAGGGTTTTTGATGTAGGTAAGTCCAGTCTACAGACATCGACATTTGCAGTTCTAGTCTTAGGAGCTGCACTGAAAGTTGGAAGTGCATTGACACTGAGGGATCTTTGAGCATTGATAGGGTAGCCATAGATCAGACATCCATGGTTCTCTCCTGAAGAAGGATTTATCCTCTGTTTTCAAGGACTCAGGATACAGCATTCCAAATGGAGTTTGAGGTGGATTGGTATCACAGTTCATTGGAGCACAGTGTCAAGGTATCAGAAGAACCAGTATCTTGGAAGTGGCCCCAATGTGAGCAACTTTTTTCTGATCACTTATTCTTGTTCTTCATTAGTCCATGAAAGGAGCATGCACCTACAAAGTCCTGCATTGCTCACTGGATCAGGGAAGTCATCAGCTCAGCTTATTTGTTGAGACAGAAATGAGTCCGAGTGCACGCCACTATTCTTGGACAGAGTCCAACTTGATTATTCCTTCATACTTTTGTCAAGCACAAAAATTAGAATTGAGTGCAAAAGATTATGCTTTTGGGAGGGCAGTCCTTAAGGGGGCATTATCTTCTTCCCGCCCAAGGTCCTAACTACTCAGGTACATCCCACTTATCTGCATTGGTCTAGCAGGATGAAAAGGAAGGAGAAATGTAAATGATTCTTGCTGGACAGTCCAGGACCCACCCAGATGATATTGTGCTAGTAGACCGGGAGTTCTCCTGTTCCTAATTGTTTCAGATTACTTTTTTTGGCAGAGAATTGGTTTGCACTTGGAAAATGGGATAGAGGCTTGCTAATTGTTTTTCCAAATTAGCCTGAGCTTTTTTTTTAGGCTATTAAACATCTGCTTGGGAAATCTCATAATGTTCCAATGCTGCACCACCAGTTATTTCAGGTGATGTCACTGAAAGTTGTTGTCTGCTTCCATCTGCCGACTGGAGTGCATAACCAACTTGTCTGGAGTTCTCTATCAGGAATCAAGGAAAGGAAATTTAGCAGGTATGTAAATTTCTCCATCTGCTGGTCACCATGGAATGCAAAACTGACATGCTTTGGTGTCCATCAGATCAGAGCTGCTACAAAAACTGCAGACTGACGAAAAAAGCTTGTACTGTTGAAATTTCAGCATTCATTGCCATTTATTTCATTTAAGGGATAATTTTCAAGCAAGTTATACAAACCACTGTTTTCTTCCACTTGAATTACTGTAACCTGGTCTACCTAGGGTTTTCTGGTAGACTAAATATCTCATATGCAGGTTTTAGAGAGTAACTGCTGCTAGGATGATTTGGGGCAGATCTAGATGAGAGAGAGCAAACACTTTTTTGATTCATAGTATATGACATAGTATATGTTGGCAGATAAAGACCAGTATGGTCCATCTAGTCTGCCCAGCAAGGCAACAAGAGTAGGTGCACTTGCCACTCCGTGCAGGTCACCTCTCCCCATGCCTTTGTTTAGGGGTTACCCACCACTCCGTGTAGGTCACCTCTATTTGTTCAGATATAAGAGATAGTTATGCTTATTTTGATTTTATCCTGTTGCTATAAAGGGATTCATTGTGTCTGTCCCATGCCATTTTGAATTCTGTCACGGTTTGCCCCCACCACTTCCATCAGGAGAGCATTCCAAGCATCCACCACCCTTTCAGTGAAAAAGTATTTCCTGACATTGCCTTTCAGTTTACCCCCTTGCAGCTTCACGTTATGCCCTCTTGTTTTACACCTTCCCCATCTTTGGAAGAGGTT
Source organism: Ichthyophis bannanicus (assembly GCA_033557465.1). Taxonomy (NCBI): domain Eukaryota; kingdom Metazoa; phylum Chordata; class Amphibia; order Gymnophiona; family Ichthyophiidae; genus Ichthyophis; species Ichthyophis bannanicus. The sequence continues at coordinate 248,770,704 of CM066031.1, forward strand.
TGTTTGTCCATTAATACTCTTTAAGTATTTAAAGGTCTGAATCATATCTCCCCTGTCCCCTGCTCTCCTCCAAAGTGTACATATTTAGGTCATCAAGTCTCTTCTTATAAGTCTTCTGACACAGGCTCCAAATCATTTTTGTCGCCTTCCTCTGAATCGCTTCCAGTCTTTTTATATCCTTTGCGAGATACGGTCTCCAAAATGGAACACAGTATTCCAAGTGAGGCCTCACCAGTGACTTGTACAGTGGCATTAGTACCTCTTCCTTTCTGCTGGTAATTCCTCTCTGTATGCAACCCAGCATCCTTCTGGCTTTTGCTACCACTTTGTCGCACTGTTTCACCACCTTGAGATCATCAGAAAGAATCACACCAAGGTCTTTCTCTTGGTCCGTGCACATCGATCTCTCGCCCCTATCGCATACAATTCCCTTGAATTTCTGCTTCCCAAGTGCATTACGCTGCACTTCTTCACATTAAGTCTTAACTGCCAAGCATTAGACCACTCTTCCGGCTTTTGTAGATCTTTCCTCATGTTCCCCACTCCCTGAGGAGAATCCACTCTGTTGCAAATTAAACTCTCCCAAAACAAAGGTTTTGTAAATTTAAACACAGCAAAAAAAACAAAAACAAACCTGGGGTTTTAATTTTTTTGCATGTTTTTGGCATTTTTGACCCGTTTAGCAAAGCCACTTCTATGAAAAACATAAAATGTACTCTATAGTACATCAGCCTCCTTGTCTCCTGTTATTTTCTTTTTCAATTTTTGTCAAAAGTTAGAAGTGATTTTGCTGTAGCAAAGTGTAATCAACAAATAAATCCAGGAGTCAATTGACAGGGTCCAAGTCAGTTTATTGTGCACAAGGCCCAGTCAGTCAAAGCTTCAAAATGAACTGAGCAAAGTTTTTACAGAGACATACTCATTTATACCTCTTTTCCAGTTTGATACATGAGAACTTTCTATTGGTTCCAACTTGATACATGCAAACTTCCCATTGGCTTCAACACCCCCTGCCCCTGTCCAATCAGAGATCCCTCCGGGGCCTAGCAACCAGCCCTCTCCCTTAGGACTGTTCTAACAATGGTGCAGTTTCTAAGTTTGATACTTCTCTACTGCAAGGTTATCCTTAGCTCCAGGAATGCATGTATTGAAACATTTCTTACGTTTGCACACAAGAGAATAATGAAAGACTTATGAATTCATGTAAAACTTCTTATTAAGCAGTTTAAAAAGTTTTCTCATTTTCACAGATTTTTTGGTTTCTACAATGGGGGTTGGAATCCAGGCCTAACTTACATATTAGCAGACTGTTCTAGGCCATAGCCTGCCACTTTCCCCCCTTTGATTATTCTCAAGGGAAGGGTGAGAATTAAATCACTCATTCCTTATCGTCACTCCAGTCCAGTCCCTTTACTTCTGGGTTGCGCAACCCTTCCAGCAGCTTGGAGGCTGAGCCCAACCTTTTTGGGGATGGAGCGGTATAAATACCACTGGGACCACCCCCTAACTCCAGTATTCTCAGCCTCCAAGCAGCTGGAGGGTTCCGTAAGCCTAGGGCTTACTGGAGTCCTACCTTCTCCTAATTTAATTTGTTTAATTTGTATAATTATTTTATTTAATTATTTACCTTCTTTATTTTAGTGAAGGAAGTTGTTTTTACATTGTGTTTTCCTCTATTTCTTGCCTGTACCTTTAATTCCTGCAAGCTCTCCTTCTTCCCCCCCCCCCCCTCCTCCTTCCCTTTCTGGCCGGGCCGGAGACCGAAGGGGATACCGGAGCTACCTGCTGCAGGGAGAAGAAAGCTCTCCTTCCTGCTCTGCTGGGCTTTAATTGCAGCATCCTCGAAGAGCTCCCCTGCCTCGCGTCGAAGCCCCGGAGGCGGCTGAGCGCTGGAGGCAGCGACGCGAGGGGGACATTGACGCCCTCCCCCCCTTCCGGAGCAGCGGGGTGCGGTGGCGATTCCCGGAGCCGGCGATCAAAGCCTTTAAAATTCGGAGGGCTCACTAGCGGCGGCGTCCCCAGCGGTTAGCGACGCGGAGCACGCTCCCTTCCTTGTGCCAGTAGCGGCCTGGACCCAAGGCAGCGGGCAGAAGCGCGATCCTCCGTTCCGGACTCCACGTGGCCACGGCCTACCATGTGTTGAGCCAACGGAGAGGAATCGCGGCTTCTCAGAATAAACACAACAAACAGCAAGTATTAGCCTTGTCGGCAGTAATTTAAAGTACCTCATTGTGAGTTTGCTTTTGTTTCAACTGCTAGGCCATCCCTTTGCCCCCGAAATTGCTGGCCTTATTTGGGGGAGGGGACAGCACTGGGGCTAACTATCACTGCATCCTACAGCAATTTTACACACTTGAGTGGGGGCTTTTTGGCTTATCTTTGGGTTTGGTTTTGGTTTTGGTTTTCTCTACTACAGCTTATTGCTTAGGCCTGCCGCTTAAGCACCGCTCCACTGAGCCTCCTGGAGAGCATGGCTACCAAGTCAAAGTGCCCATCCTGTGGCACACGAAGGGGCACCTCCTCAGAGACGGGAATCTGCAGGGCGTGTGCGGCAGTTTCTACCTCCGTAGAGCAGGAAATCAGTTTGTCCATGCCCCAAGTACCCCTGATGCCTGGGGACCCCCTGGGGGCGGAGGGGGGGGGGGTCCAGTTACCTCCGGCTACTAGCGCAGAGGTTCTCGCACCCCCTCTATCTCGTTCCACGGTCGATGGGGGGGTCGGAGATCTCTTCTCCCCAGACTTCGTCCTATTGCTTCACCAAGCCTACTGCATGCGCAAGCAGGGGCTCGGGCCAGGTGATACAGAAGCCAGCAGAAGCCAGGTTAGCCAGACCTAGGAGGGCAAGCGGTCAGGATTCAGGGATCCCCGCCAAGCGCACCAGGCTAATAAGTGAAGAGATTCCCCCTCCCCTTTCTCAAGACACTCCAGAGGAGGAGGGCTCTGAAAGGGATTTAGAGGAGGAAGTGGAGGAGCTGGAAGAAGGGGAGATCCCGGAGGAGGACCATGCTCGCATTGTCAGAGTGTTTCGCCGAGAAGAGCTCCCTTCTTTAATCAATGAGTCCCTAAAAGCCCTCAACGTTGCCTCAGACTCCCCAACAGAGGACGAAGCATTAGAGGATCCCTTAATTCAGGCCATCAGAAGGTCACAGAAAGTTTTCCCGGTCCACAGGGTGGTACGTCAGATGATACAGGAGGAATGGGATCAACCTGAATCAGGCCTGAGAGGGGTACGAACCATGGCTCGCCTCTACCCTCTCCCTGAGTCAGATAAAGAACTGCTGAAGTCCCCCAGGGTGGATGCGGCGGTTTCAGCAGTCACCAAGAAGACCACTATCCCAGTTGAGGGCGCCACGGCCCTAAGAAATGCTCAAGACAGGAAGTTGGATACGCTCCTGAATCAAGCTTTTGACATAAGCGCTCTTGCCTTGCAGGCCTCCGTATCAGGAGCTTGGGTGGCTCGGGCCTGCTTAAGGTGGGCACAACAGATCCAGACAACAGAGGGATCAACGGCCGAAACACAGGCCAACTCGGCTAAGGTGGAATCCGGAGCAGCCTATTTGGCGGATAGTCAGTATGACCTCATCAGAAGCTTAGCCAAGAACATGGCCTCGGTGGTGGCGGCTAGGCGGTATCTTTGGCTACGGAATTGGGCAGCGGATGCTTCCTCTAAGACGCGCCTGAGCCGACTGCCTTTTAAGGGGAAGCTGTTGTTTGGCGAAGATTTAGAGAAGCTAGTAAAGGACCTGGGGAGTCAAAGGGAGGCAGGCTCCCGGAAGACAGACAAAAACAGGGGCGCTCCCTACCCCCATTACGTACCCAGCCTAGGGACCCACGGAGGTTTAGTCCAGCCAGGTCAGCCCCCTTTCCCAAGAGCCGTTTTCCCTCAAGGGGACAAGGTTTCAGGGGGTTCCGAGGAGCTGGCCGAGGTTTCGGAACAGCCTCTTCCTCCTCGGGTTCCAGAAAACAATGAGATGCCGGGGGCCCAGGAGGGAAGGCTCCCGATAGGCGGCCACCTGAGGCTCTTTCTTCCCGCCTGGTCCCGAGTCACATCCGATCAATGGGTCCTAGAGGTGATCAGAGAGGGCTATGCTCTCGAATTTGCAGAACAAATACCCTCGGCCTTTGTCCGCTCTCCCTGCGGCTCTTCTCCAAAGAGGGCAGCGGTAGAGGCAACTCTCGCACGCCTATTAGCGCTCGGGGCCGTGATCCCCGTTCCACCAAACCAGCGAGGCTCAGGTCGGTACTCGATCTATTTCGTGGTACCAAAGAAGGAAGGCTCCTTTCGACCGATCCTGGATCTAAAACAGGTCAATCGCTGCCTCAGGGTACCACACTTCCGGATGGAGACTCTACGTTCTGTCATAGCAGCAGTAAGGGGAGGGGAGTTCCTAACGTCCCTCGATTTGACAGAAGCCTACCTGCATATCCCGGTCAGGAAGTCCCATCAACAGTTCCTGAGATTCGCGGTACCAGGAGGCCACTTTCAATTCCAGGCCCTACCTTTCGGCCTAGCTACGGCTCCCAGGACATTCACCAAGGTAATGGTGGTGGTAGCGGCTTTCCTGCGGAAGGAGGGAATATTAGTTCACCCTTACTTGGACGATTGGCTGATCCGGGCAAAATCCGAAGAGGAAAGTCTCTCGTCAACGGCCAGAGTGATCCAGGTTTTAGAGGACTTGGGGTGGGTCATCAATCGAGCAAAGAGCAGGCTGATTCCCTCCCAGGAACTCGAGTACCTCGGGGCAAGATTCGACACCAACAGTGGCAGAGTATTCTTGTCACGAACAAGATCAAGGGAGCTAAGGCTTCTAGTCTCACAGTTTCTAGCCAGAAGAATCCTCTCGGCGTGGCATTATCTTCAACTTCTGTGAACAATGGCGGCGGCAATAGAGGTAGTACCATGGGCCAGGGCTCACATGCGCCCATTGCAGCGGTCACTGTTGCGTCGGTGGTCTCCCCAGCATCACCCTCTCTCTCTGCAGTTACCGTGCGCTCCGCGGACCAAACAGGCACTCCACTGGTGGAGAAGCCCAAGGAACCTGGATCGCGGGATGCCTCTCGAACTCCCTCAGTGGGTACTGTTGACGACGGATGCCAGCCTATCAGGCTGGGGAGCACACTGCCGAGACCAGTTCGTCCAGGGTCGCTGGACACAGTTGGAATCGCAATGGCCCATCAACAGACTGGAATTGCGGGCCGTCACCCTGGCGCTCAAGGCGCTCGAGGCCTTAGTACAAGGAAGAGCAATTTGCGTCCTCTCCAACAATGTCACCGCGGTGGCCTACATCAATCACCAGGGAGGCACCAGCAGCCCCGTTCTCGAGAAGGAGGCGGACGCCCTCTTCCAATGGGCGGAGGTCCATCTACAGACACTATCAGCGCAGCACGTGGCGGGCACAGACAATGTCACAGCCGATTTCCTCAGCAGGTGCAAGATAGACCACGGAGAGTGGGAACTGGAACAGGAGACCTTCAACCAAATAGTAGCTCGATGGACCTCATGGCACGGTTCTCGTCAGCCAAGGTGGACAGATTCTTCAGTCGGCGGAGGGAAAGAATGTCCGAGGGCTTGGATGCCCTGTCCCAAAAGTGGCCTTCGGAGGGTCTTCTCTATGTCTTCCCTCCTTGGGCTCTGATCGGAAAGGTGCTCCAGCGGGTAGAGTCACACCAGGGATTGGTAATCCTCATAGCCCCGGACTGGCCTCGCCGACCCTGGTATGCGGATCTGGTGAGGATGATCGCCGACCATCCTTGGCGTCTCCCTTGCAAAAGGGATTTACTAAGACAAGGTCCGGTACGGATGCCACACGTGGATCGGTTCTCGCTTACGGCTTGGCTATTGAAAGGGCACGGCTCCTGAAACGAGGTTACTCAGGAGCAGTAGTCTCGACTCTGTTGCAGGCCAAGAAGCGCTCGACCTGTCTATCCTACGTGAGAGTCTGGCGCATCTTCGAATCCTGGTGCGCGGAGCACCAAAGGAAACCACTCTCGGCCTCTGTTCCGGAGGTCCTGGAATTCCTGCAGGCAGGGTTTGACAAGGGTCTGGCTCACAGTTCCTTAAGGGTCCAGCTTGCGGCCACCGCTTGCTACAGGGGCAAGGTCCGTGGCAAACCCCTAGGGGCCCACGCGGACGTCGCAAGGTTCTTAAGGGCAGTTAGACGGCTACGACCACAACGGAGGTCAATCATCCCCCCTTGGGACCTTAACCTGGTATTAAATGCCTTGGTCGGGAATCCCTTTGAGCCATTAAAGAAGGCCTCCCTAAAGGATTTAACCCTAAAGACTGTTTTCCTGATCGCCATCTGTTCGGCCAGGAGAATCTCGGAACTACAGGCGCTGTCCTCTCAGCCCCCCTTTCTGTCCTTTCTCAAGGACAAAGTAGTTCTGCGCACTGTTCCCTCCTTCTTACCCAAAGTTATCTCTCCCTTCCATGTGAACCAGACAGTTACTCTCCCGGCCTTCGCCACGGAAGGGCTGGAAGCTAGAGATGACAAGCTTCGACTCCTAGACATTCGCAGGACCCTGAAGCGATACCTCTCTCGCACAGCGCCCTTCAGAAAGTCCGACCGACTATTCATTCAGTTCGGGGGCCCGCACAAAGGGGAGGTGGCAGCCAAGGCCTCCATCTCTAGGTGGATCAGGGAGGCAATTGCTTCCGCCTATATCCTGAAGGGGAAACAAGTTCCCGTGGGCCTGCGGGCACATTCGACTAGGGCTCAGGCTACCTCTTGGGGAGTTCAGCCTAGTTTCCCCGCTGGATATATGTAGGGCGGCGACTTGGTCCTCTCTCCATACCTTCGCCAAGCACTACAGGTTGGACGTCCAGAGTGCAGCAGACGCTCGGTTTGGCCTGGCGGTTCTTCGTTCCGGTATGCCGGTCCCCACCCAGGGTTGAACTGCTCTGGTACATCCCAGAAGTAAAGGGACTGGACTGGAGTGATGATAAGGAAATAGTAATTAGACCTTACCTGCTAATTAGTGTTCCTGAAGGAACGACAGTCCAGTCCCTGATCCCTCCCGGTTCCGGCTGAAGTTAAGATTATGGTTATGCAAAAGCATCGGAACGAACGCAGACCAGGTGCGGCTAGCTCGGGCAACCCTCCTCCGCCCGTGGCCATTCCTCACATCCTTTCCTATGCCATTTCCAAAAAAAAAAAAAAAGTTTGAATTAAGTTTGTAGTCAATATTACTTGAGATGTTTTGGTTATGTAGATTGTTTACGAAAGTTTGTTATATCTGCTTTTTTATTCGAATACTGGAGTTAGGGGGTGGTCCCAGTGGTATTTATACCGCTCCATCCCCAAAAAGGTTGGGCTCAGCCTCCAAGCTGCTGGAAGGGTTGCGCAACCCAGAAGTAAAGGGACTGGACTGTCGTTCCTTCAGGAACACTAATTAGCAGGTAAGGTCTAATTACTATTTAATTAAATCACACATTATACTGGTGTAACAGCATCACCTTGGGGTATAGGATAGTATTGCCACATAGCTAACACCTTTGCAGCTGCCTTCCGCTTTACAGTACTATCAATCACTAAGGTTACCATGCGTAAGCAAAGGGGTAGGAGACATGGGAGCAGCAAGCACATAGCTAGTATGAATAACACAATAAATGCCAAGGTCTTTAGACCACCTAACCATGAAAATATTGAACCAAACCACCCCTCCAGCTTCAAACTATGCCAGGTCTGAACAGGCATAAATGTTTGCTTTCTCATCTGAATAGCTATATCCTCTACAACATGCCCATTATCAATTTGCAAACAACAATTGCTTAAATTTAATTTCCCACATATCCCACCTTCAGCTGCTAGCAAATAATCTAGAGCTAAACGATTCTGATAAATAGCTGTGCGCATTTGTGTACTTTGCTTAGCCAAAAGGGTTAGTGCTTTACTAGTTTCATTGGTTATTATTTCAGCAACAGCTTGTAAGCGTATTATATGATTTATCATATAAACAGGGGTACGATATCCCCATGTCCCGTCTTGCTCCCAAGTAGCAGGTCCATAGTATGAGATAATTCTCTCAGGTGACCATTCTTCGGATGTCGCATCCCATTTGTCCCACTGGCCTATGCTCGGGTTCAGCCACCCCCTGATGAAACCTTTTTAGGTGAAACGCAAATCAACTGCATACGAGAGCGTTGGGGATCATGGCACTGGCTTAGCACTACTATATGAGCACGGTTACAACTGCAAAGCTAAGTGTTATCATACCACTCTTTCGATGTCTTTATGTTGGAATTCTCAATAATTATCAATAATTCTTTGCACGTGAAAGAGTTGGTTGATGTCCACCTCAGAACAACTGTTTTTATGGGTCATTGATGCTAACAGGGCTATGCCGTGCCAAGATAAATCTGGCCGGTTCTGTTTTGCCCGGGAAGACTGAGACCTCCTTGTTGCTTTTGCGAGTGGTTGATTTGGCTTTACTACTGCTGAATCTTTTGAGACCATATACTAGCTTCTTGTTGATACTTTTTACTTTATTGTTTCAACTACAGAGTTGATTTCTTTTTTTGACAGCTTATAATTCCTGGCAAGCACCACCTGGACTGTACTGGATTTGCGGAACCCGAGCATATGCCAGGCTTCCTCACCACTGGGGAGGCGCATGTGTATTGGGAACCATACAACCTTCCTTTTCCTCTTGCCTACATCCCATGGAGAACAGCTGGGCTATCCAGTGTACAGAAATCGACAGAAGCGAGAGGCCTTGAAAATAGGCCAGTGGGACAAATGGGATGCGACATCCGAAGAATGGTCACCTGAGAGAATTATCTCATACTATGGACCTGCTACTTGGGAGCAAGACGGGACATGGGGATATCGTACCCCTGTTTATATGATAAATCGTATAATACGCTTACAAGCTGTTGTTGAAATAATAACCAATGAAACTAGTAAAGCACTAACCCTTTTGGCTAAGCAAAGTACACAAATGCGCACAGCTATTTATCAGAATCGTTTAGCTCTAGATTATTTGCTAGCAGCTGAAGGTGGGATATGTGGGAAATTAAATTTAAGCAATTGTTGTTTGCAAATTGATAATGGGCATGTTGTAGAGGATATAGCTATTCAGATGAGAAAGCAAACATTTATGCCTGTTCAGACCTGGCATAGTTTGAAGCTGGAGGGGTGGTTTGGTTCAATATTTTCATGGTTAGGTGGTCTAAAGACCTTGGCATTTATTGTGTTATTCATACTAGCTATGTGCTTGCTGCTCCCATGTCTCCTACCCCTTTGCTTACGCATGGTAACCTCAGTGATTGATAGTACTGTAAAGCGGAAGGCAGCTGCAAAGGTGTTAGCTATGTGGCAATACTATCCTATACCCCAAGGTGATGCTGTTATACCAGTATAATGTGTGATTTAATTAATGAGTGATTTAATTCTCACCCTTCCCTTGAGAATAATCAAAGGGGGGAATGTGGCAGGCTATGGCCTAGAATAGTCTGCTAATATGAAAGGCCTGTAAGTTAGGCCTGGATTCCAACCCCCATTGTAGCTAGAAAAGAACCAAAAAATCTGTGAAAATGAGAAAACTGTTTAAACTGCTTAATAAGAAGTTTTACATGAATTCATAAGTCTTTCATTATTCTCTTGTGTGCAAACGTAAGAAATGTTTCAATACATGCATTCCTGGAGCTAGGGATAACCTTGCAGTAGAGAAGTATCAAACTTAGAAACTGCACCATTGTTAGAACAGTCCTAAGGGAGAGGGCTGGTTGCTAGGCCCCGGAGGGATCTCTGATTGGACAGGGGCAGGGGGTGTTGAAGCCAATGGGAAGTTTGCATGTATCAAGTTGGAACCAATAGAAAGTTCTCATGTATCAAACTGGAAAAGAGGTATAAATGAGTATGTCTATGTAAAAACTTTGCTCAGTTCATTTTGAAGCTTTGACTGACTGGGCCTTGTGCACAATAAACTGACTTGGACCCTGTCAATTGACTCCTGGATTTATTTGTTGATTACACTTTGCTGCAGCAAAATCACTTCTAACTTTTGACAAAAATTGAAAAAGAAAATGACAGGAGACAAGGAGGCTGATGTACTATAGAGTACATTTTATGTTTTTCATAGAAGTGGCTTTGCTAAACGGGTCAAAAATTTCTTTTTTTGACAATTTTAGCTCTGTGATAGGTTGACCTTTTTCTATTTGTGTTGTACAAAGGAATTATAAGCTGCCAAATTAGTCCAAATACTGGCAAGTTTGGGAAAACGAACTAGAGGATTGAAGGGCTCTGTGGTGTTGACTCTGGACCACCAAGACGTCTTCTTAGTAGTGCTGTTGTAGAACTTTTGATTGAGACAGACCAGCTGCCCCACCTCCATGTTAAACAGTGGTCCATAGCGAGCAAAACATAAGTTGCCCACAATTGGGTGGGCCAGTACCCATTCACTAGTAGTATTATGTATGTCAGTCTGATTGTAAGGAACAGAATAGTTCAGTTCTTGCGCCTCCCAAGGCCATTGGTCTCCCATCTTATTTCCTCCACAGAATAAACAATCTGAGACGTGGAGACTAGATGCTACTGCTCACGCAAGCTCAAGGAACAAGTTCTGGGAAGCAGGAGAAATCTCAAACTCTGCTTTCATGGCCTCATAAAAGGAGTGATGTATTCGATAAGGTGAAGATATATGAGCCTTGGTATTCAACTGTATGTGTATGATGGTTCCAGGATCTACGCCTCCCCCTGCTATACGCAATCCAAATCTGTATCCTTGCTTCCATTGCCTGGGGTTAATTATGAGAAGTTGCAGGGGATTACAGGCACCTTTCTGGCATTTCTTGGGCTCAGGTAATCTGATCCTTGTCAGACTGCCTTTGCGACTATCACCATCTCGTCCCATAGGTGCATTCTTCCAAGTAGCAAAATATACACAGTCCCACTTTGGACAGAAATAGGCGTCCTTAGATGCAGTGCTGTAGACGGTGGTTGGAGAGTTCTTTCCATTACACCGTCCCCATCCGTAGGCTCCTTCCAGACACATATATTTATCATCATGATAGTAGGCTCGCTCCCATGACCCACATTTGTAGTAAGCATTTCTGTTTATTGCATCACAGGCATCAAAGTTCAAGACAACATGTTTGGTGGGGTCCGCAAGGGGGCTTGTGGCATTTATGATGGCTCCATCCTCATCATTCCAGCTTATCTCAAGCGTATAATATGAATGGTTTTGTCGGGGATTATAACAAGTCTTACTCTTCCCCTTCATAAAGATATTTAATTCTGTGCCATTATAAATACACCGGCTGACTGTACCAGTGCAAGTATAGTAGGAATGGTAAAGTAAAGTCTGAGTGACCTTTTGTCCTGTTCGGGTGGTAGTTATGCAGGCTGCACAAGGAGGTAAAGCAAAAGTCTTTTCCAGAAGTCCCAGGACCACCACTCCCACAAGGCAATAGTGGAAGAACATTGTAATTACAGTCTTTGGAGGTCAACTGGAAAGTTGGGTATGATGAACTTGTATAGTCTTCTTCTTGCTGCGATGGTCACCCTTGCATGACAGGAATAGAACTGTAGATTCTGAAGATTCTTTTACAACGCCGGTTGTCTCCGCAATGTAAGTCGCAATGGAGTCTCAGGATCCTTCACTGAAGTCCATTGGCCAGGGTCAGGAGCAGCTGCCGGCTCACTCGACTGTGGTGGAACCAGGGTTTGAATTCCGCAACTTTCACTGCAGTGGGGGTTGACAGGATGACGACATAAGGTCCCTTCCAATGCGGCGCCAGTGGAGTCTTTCTCCACTCTTTAATCCACACGGACGCTCCTGGCTTGAAGAGATGCAGAGGCTCTGTCAGGTTGATGGGCAATCGATCTTGCACCCAGGTATGGAGATTCAGCAAAACAGAACCTAAAGCTAATAGTTCTTGTCTAGTTATTTCAGATCCTATTTGTCTCATATCTCCCTTTATCCCCTGTACAATGGGTGGAGGTCGCCCATACAAAATCTCAAAAGGGGAAACTCCTAGGGACTTGGTGGGGGCCGAACGTATCCTAAGAAGGGCTATAGGGAGAACCTGAAGCCATTTTAGGTGTGTTTCTTGACAAAGCTTGGAAAACTGAGATTTCAGGATTCTATTCATACGTTCTACTTTCCCTGAACTCTGGGGTCTGTAAGCAGTGTGCAACTTCCATTGTATTTGCAGAGCTCGAGCTAACTGTTGGGTCACTTGGGATACAAATGAGGGTCCATTATCTGACCCTATAGTCAATGGTATTCCAAATCGAGGAATAGTCTCATGGAGCAGCACCCTAGTAACTTCTCGAGCTTTCTCAGTTCGGGTGGGATAGGCTTCTACCCACCCAGAAAATGTGCAGACTAAAACTAACAAGTAGTGGGAGAGAGCTGAGAGGCGGCGCAGAGGTCCGGTGAGGCAGGCACCTGCTCCGGCGGTCCCGACGTCACCGGGGGCCTTGTCAAATACCGGAGCAGAGGAGAGTTGCCTTGGGAGAGAGCTGAGAGGCGGCGCAGAGGTCTGGTGAGGCAGGCACCTGCTCCGGCGGTCGCGACGTCACCGGGGGCCTTGTTAAATACCGGAGCAGAGGAGAGTTGCCTTGGGAGAGAGCTGAGAGGCGGCGCAGAGGTCCGGTGAGGCAGGCACCTGCTCCGGCGGTCCCGACGTCACCGGGGGCCTTGTCAAATACTGGAGCAGAGGAGAGTTGCCTTGGGAGAGAGCTGAGAGGCGGCGCAGAGGTCCGGTGAGGCAGGCACCTGCTCCGGCGGTCCCGACGTCACCGGGGCCTTGTCAAATACCGGAGCAGAGGAGAGTTGCCTTGGGAGAGAGCTGAGAGGCGGCGCAGAGGTCCGGTGAGGCAGGCACCTGCTCCGGCGGTCCCGACATCACCGGGGGCCTTGTCAAATACCGGAGCAGAGGAGAGTTGCCTTGGGAGAGAGCTGAGAGGCGGCGCAGAGGTCCGGTGAGGCAGGCACCTGCTCCGGCGGTCCCGACGTCACCGGGGGCCTTGTTAAATACCGGAGCAGAGGAGAGTTGACTTGGGAGAGAGCTGAGAGGCGGCGCAGAGGTCCGGTGAGGCAGGCACCTGCTCCGGCTGTCCCGACGTCACCGGGGGGCCTGTTTAAAGGTTCTCTGGGGAGGCGCAGCCGGAGGCGCTAGTCGGGGCAGCGATAGAAGGGGCTAGATACAAGGGGCATTTCACGCCCCTTGGGAGCCCCTTGGAGCAATGAGGGAGCAAAGAGCCTGGGTTGTCATCGTTTGGCTGTGAGGATTGTGATGGGAAAACGTAAGAAGAAGATCGAGCCGGCTGTGGCAGACAAGCCTGCGGTGGGCCCCATGGACAAGCATGTTCAGGTACTTCCTGGTGTGGATGCTACGCTTGACCCTGACTTCCTTGTGCTCCGGCCCTCTCCGGTGTCCTTGAGCTCTCCAGACCGGACACCACCTTTTCCCCCAGTCTATGTATCTCCTCCTTTATCCATTTCAGAGGGTATGCAATTTCAGCAGAGTACCCCGGTGATAGCAGGGGAAAAGTTGAAGCCTGTGGTATGGGTACCCGTTCCAAAGGAAGCCAGTTTGGTGCCTGATGAGCAGGTAACTCTGGCTGACATTTGGAAAGTGGTTACCCGTATTGAAAGTTCTTTATTACCTATTGTTGTGCAACTTTGCAGTTTCTCTTCGGAGATTATTGCTAAAGTTTCTGAAATGGATAGTAAGGTGGAGAATGTTTCTAAACAGATTATTAATTGTGAAAATCAGTGTCAGGCTCTTAAAGAAGTGAATGCTTCCCATATAAAAGATAGTTTAGTTCTGCACCACAAAATGGAACAGTATGATAATTTACTACGTGAAAAAAATGTTAGGATGTTGAATTTTCCCTATTGTCGGTTGCTGTCAGCAGAAATACGTTTGCGAAAGTATTTTAGAGAGGTTCTGGGGCTGGCCTCGGCTGACTCCATTGGCCTTTCTAAATTTTATTACTTGACTGGTAGAGCTCTGTCTCGGGGTTCTCCTGGGGGGTTTGACGAGGTTCAAGGTGGAGCTGACCTTGATCTCACCAAATTCCTGGAGGACTCACAAGATAATATTTCTTCTAGAGCCACCTTGGTGGTTTCCTTTTTGTCTGATCAAGACAGAGCTCTTGTATTTCGTAGTTATTTTAAGAATATGTCTGTTCTGTTTTGTGGAGCGAAAGTACAAATATTTCTGGATGTCTGTAGGGCGACTCAAACTAGGAGACAGGGTTTTTTGATCCTTAAACCTAGAGTGATTGCCCTATCGGCCACCTTTTTTCTTCGATACCCCTGCAAGTGCTTGATAACCTTTCAGGGTTCTAGGTTTGTTTTCCTTGACCCTACTCAACTTGAATTGTTTCTTTCTGATAAAGAGGGGCTTGGCACGAAGAGATTGGGATAGGTGGTATTGTTAGTAGCTGCCTAGGAATTCAGGAGTTTAGTTTCCTGGTTATTTCTTATGATTGTTATTATGTTTAACTCTCCCCATATTGTGGGCTAGGCTCGGATGTATTGTTACTTTATATATTTTTTTTCTTTTTTCTATTTCCTTTGAATGCATCATCTGTAAGTTTCTTTATGCTTGCTTTGTAAGTTATAAAAAATTTCAATAAAAAAACAAAACAAACAAAAAAAAAAACTAACAAGTAGTGATACCTGTTTGCACGGGGCATTTCAGCAAAGTCCACCTGCATATTACTCATCGGGGCCACCCCTACTGATTGGACTCTCAGGGGTGGAATGGGGCCTTGCTTAGCATTGTTCTTGGCACATGTCAAACATTGCTGTGCCACTGAGGCAGTCAGGGGTCCTAGTAATGAGATATAAAAATGGGGCCTCAGGGCTCTTTCCATGGCTGTTTTTCCATAATGTGTGGACTGATGAAAAGCATGAACAAAGGCCGGCCCTAATGCTTCAGGGATAACTGTGGGACCAGGAGGTGAACTACCTTCTAGAGAGGGCAGCACTATCCAACCTGTCTCTGTCAGGACTCCTCCCTCCTTTTCACAGAAATAGTCTAACTCTCTCGCAGTGTATCGGGGTGCCCAGGAACTGAGGGGCACAGAGAATAGAGCTGCTTCATCGGGGTATCTTGGGTCCTAACTTGTCCTGTTGTGGCTGCTTTTCGGGCTGTAGCATCAGCAAACCTGTTTCCTCGGATAACTTCTCCTGCTCCTGCCTGATGACCTCGGCAGTGCATGACTGCCACTTGTTTGGGGGCCCATACAGCATCTAATAACATCAGTATCTCGGGCCCATACCTAATGGACTTGCCCCCTGAGGTGATCAACCCTCGTTCTTTATACAAGGCTCCATGTGCGTGCAAAGTTGTGAAAGCATATTTGGAATCTGTGTACACATTTAAACGGAGTCCCTCTCCTAATGTCAATGCTCTAGTGAGGGCTATAAGTTCAGCTTTCTGAGCTGAAGTTCCTGGAGCCAGGGCTGAGGACTCAACTACCAGATCAAGGGTCACCACTGCATATCCAGCACAACGATGTCCATTGATGACCAGACTGCTTCCATCTACAAAGAAAGTCCGTTCAGGGTCCTCTAGAGGGACATCGGTTAAATCAGGGCGACTTGAAAATACAGTGTCCATGGTTTCTAAACAGTCATGATCAGGGGGCCCAGGACCAATTGGGAACAACGTAGCAGGATTCAGAGCTTGACTGACCTTTAACTGTATCTGGGGGTTCTCACACAGCATGCTCTGATATTTCAACATTCGTGAATTGGTTAGCCAGAAGTTTCCTTTGTGTTCCATGAGAGTCAGGACAGAGTGTGATACAGTAACTTGAAGATTTTGTCCCAGGGTGAGCTTATCTGCTT
The DNA here is from genome assembly GCA_033557465.1 of Ichthyophis bannanicus. Lineage (NCBI taxonomy): Eukaryota > Metazoa > Chordata > Amphibia > Gymnophiona > Ichthyophiidae > Ichthyophis > Ichthyophis bannanicus. Next base: position 248,786,517 of record CM066031.1, read on the forward strand.
CGCCCACCAGGAGGCTGTTGCTGCAACAGCTCTCAAACAAGGGGGTCAGCCTTTTGCAACTACATCCAATTGTTTTGACAGGTAGGCTACTGGCCGTTGCCAGGATCCAAGAGATTGAGTCAGTACCCCCAACGCATTTCCTTGTGACTCATGGACGAAAAGATGGAAAGGTTTCTGGACATTTGGAAGACCTAAAGCTGGTGATGACATCAGAGCACTTTTTAGACATTGGAATGCTGCATCCTGTTCAGGTCCCCACTCTAGTGGAGACTTTTCCATTCCTTTGGTGACCTGGTACAATGGTTTCGCTATCAGTGCAAAATTTGGGATCCATATACGACAGTATCCCGTGGCCCCCAGGAAGGCTTTTACTTGCCTCCTAGTGGTTGGAGTAGGGATACTGCATACAGCTTCTTTGCGTTCTGGTCCCAAGCGTCGGATTCCGCTGGATAACTGGAATCCTAGATACTTGACTTCAGTTTGGCATAATTGTGCTTTGGCTCTTGAGACTTTGTATCCAGCCTCTTTTAGAAGGTACAAGAGTTCACTAGTAGCTTGTAGACATTCACTTTCTGAGTTGGTGGCTATGAGCAAGTCGTCCACATACTGGAGGAGAACCCTTTGTCCTGGGTTCACTGGATAACTTGAAAGATCCTGATTCAGGGCAGCACTGAATAAAGTAGGTGAATTCTTGAATCCTTGGGGTAATCTAGTCCAGGTGAGTTGGCCCCGCCTTCCTGTTATGGGGTCTTGCCATTCAAAAGCAAATAAAAGTTGACTGGTGGAGGCTAGGCACACACAGAAAAGGGCTTCTTTCAGGTCCAGGACGGTGAAATGAGTAGCCTCAGCGGGGATCAGTCCCAAGAGAGTGTAGGGATTTGGCACTACAGGGTGTATAGTTTCAACTGCGTCATTTACTCGCCTCAGATCTTGTACTGGGCGGTAATCCCCTGTCCCAGGTTTCTTAACTGGGAGAAGAAGGGGGGTGTTCCAAGGTGACTGGCACTCCTTAAGAAGTCCATACTTCAGCAATTTCATTAAATGGCAGTGGATACCTTCAATGGCTGGTCGGGGAAGAGGATACTGCTTCACATGCACTGGTTCCGCTCCTGGCTTGAGGGTGACAATAACTGGAGCTATGTTCTTTGCTAGGCCAGGTGGATTTTCTTCTGCCCACACTTCAGGTGGGGCTATAAGGGTGGTAGGTATACAGGAACTGGTTGACTTGATTGGAGGTGCACTATAGAACCGCCACTCTTCTTCTCGGGGAACAGTTAGCACCATCAATCCAGCAGGCTTTGGTTTCACAGTCATTTTCATTTCTCCCCCTTCAGCAAAGGATATCTGTGCCTGGAGCTTAGCAAGCATGTCTCGGCCCAGAAGTGGAATAGGGCACTCAGGCATATACAGGAACTGGTGCATTATTTTCTGTCCCCCTAGTTCACACATGCGGTTCTGCAGGAATGACTTCGTGGCTTTGTTTCCAGTGGCCCCAACAATGGTGACAGATCGAGAGGAAAGAGGAGCCACTGGCTTAGCCACTACTGAATGTTCTGCTCCTGTATCTACCATGAAGTCCATATATTGGTCCCCTATCTTTAAACTGACCATAGGCTCCTGGGGACCCAGGGTAAACTTGGAGCCCGGTCTGGCCTAGTCTTCATCCATGTCACCCATGTCATAGCCCGTTGCTACTGCCACTCCTTCAATGGCTTCCTCTCTTTCTTGCTGGAACTGTGCTCGGTTCATTCCTCCCCTCTTTCGGAATTGACCTCCTGCTCTCCAGGGACTCCCTCCTCCCCTCACGGGGGCGGAGTCCAGATGCGGGCATTCACTTTTCCAATGTCCTTCTTCTTTGTAGTAGGCACACTGATTTGCACCTAGTTGAGGCCTGCCACTTCCGCAGCCTCTTCCACGTTCTCTGGTCCTTTGATTAGGAAATCCTCCTCCACGTCGTTCAACTAAAGCGGCAGCAAGAAGATCTGCCTTCTTCTTCATCTTTCGTTCACTTTCTCTGTCACGTTCATTTTCACGATTCACAAATACTTTCTGAGCGACTTCCATTAACTGTGCTGTATTCATGCCCGCAAATCCATCCAGTTTCTGCAATTTTTGTTTTATGTCTCTCTGGGACTGACTAACAAAGGCCGCATTTACCATGCGTAAATTCTCCTGAGCGGCGGGATCATATGGGGTATATAGTCTATAAGCTTCAGACAACCGCTCATAAAATGCCGCTGGGCTCTCATCTGGACCCTGGAGGACTTCCGATACCTTCCCGATATTCATGGCCCTCTGGCCTCCCTTCCTCAGGCCCTGCAGTAAGGCCTGGCGGAATCTCGTTAGGGCCGCCGCCCCCCCCCTTTCATCATTTGGGTCCCACCCGGGATCTTCATTTGGATAAGCCACGGCGGCAGCTTGTGGGAGATTTATTCCTCCTCCTTCTACAGGGTTCTCTTCTAACCAACAGAGAGCTGCTTGCCCAATTCGCCCTCGCTCCTCTGTAGTAAAGAGGGTGGACAGGAGTTGGTGACAATCGGCCCAGGTAGGCTGGTGGGTTTGCATAATGCTGGACATTAATTCTGTTAATTCCTGGGGCTTTGCTGTATAGGATGCATAATGCGTTTTCCAGTTTAATAAATCAGTAGTGGAAAAAGGTACATAGACTAAACTGGTTGGTCCTGGTGCCATCTGGCCCTGGTCATTTAAAACAGGTACTCCAGGCACTTGGCGTAATGGCATTAGGTGCCCTGCTTTCTCCCTCTTCTTCGGGGTTACACTTCTTAAATCATAAGGCTCCCGGGCACAAACTTCTTTAGCGGGTGACCCTGAACTGGCAGGAGAGCCTCCGCTCTCAGCTTCATCGGAGGACTCGGGCCCCCCCGACATGCTTGGGCCTGACTCGGGACTATCACTCGGGGGAGGGAGCTTCTTGGGCTGCTGCCGCGGCACTTGCTGGGGTTCTTCATCTGGCTCCGCTTCAAGCAGCGGTGCTGGGGGAACTAACCTATGTGGGTACTGCGGTAACCTGCCCAGGATATCTGGGGACTCTGGGGAAGAATACACAGGTGGCTTCTCCTCCTCAGCTTTCTGGGTTCCCCTAGTGGTGGCTACAAATATTCTACAATGTTCCTCATAACATCGCTTTATCCATGAGGGCTGCCTTTCACAAGCATCTAACCAGGAATCTATATAGGGGAACTGGTCAGGATGCGCTTTTTGTACAAGCTGATGAATGCGGAAAACTATTTCTACATCAAAGGTGCCCCCACGGGGCCATGAAGTAGCTAACACAGGCCACTCTCTTTCACATAGCATTTTCAATCTAGACGGAGACATTTTTACACCATAGTCTCCTGAAAATCCTTTACGGAAATTCTTGATCATACATTCCAACGGAGTTTGCGTGGACTCCGCCCCTCCCATAATCTAAACGTAACTACGTACACGTAATGACGTACAAGACGACAAACAGTAAGGATAGGTAGTATGGCTGTAGGTAAGGGGTCCGTACAGCCCACAAAACACTGAGGGGGGACAAACACCACTCACTTCCTCATTTTTGTGACCTGGGCGCGGTCGCCTGGCCAGGAACTGCGCTACTCAGGAGTCCACTTTGGCTCGGTCTATATTTCAAGACCTCTCAACCACACAAGCAATCATATTTTCACAAAAATCATTTTTCAAGTGCCCAGGTTTTCTGACTAACTGACTATTCCAAACAAGAAGGGTCGATGGCTTCGGCTTCCGCTTTCTCTTACGCGGAGCTTACTAGGACCCCCCTTATGGGAGGTGATCAAGCTCCCTTGTCTCGCGCATACTTATGCGAGATTTCTCCAGTTAGTCTATACCAAATCAGTCTCGCGCATGCAAGACTTTCTTCCCAGGCTGTACTTACTGACTGTTAAATCACAAAATTATCTACTCACCGGATCCGGTCCCCGATACCACACCAGTTCTTGGATTGGATCCTGGACTCCCCCCGGGTCGGAGGTGTTGGCCAGCTGGACCCAGTGGCCCGCCGAGGCAGGCGGAACCCTCTCCGGCACAAAAGGGCCGGCGGCGCCTGAGGTTTCCCCCGCGGTTGGACAGACACGGTTCTAACCGGGCCAAACCTCGAGGCGAATTGCGTAGATTATTTACTTGAATACCATTCACTACTCACACTTCCCGGCCAATGCACCATGAATATGCTGCAGCAAAGTGTAATCAACGAATAAATCCAGGAGTCAATTGACAGGGTCCAAGCCAGTTTATTGTGCACAAGGCCCAGTCAGTCAAAGCTTAAAAGGAACTGAGCAAAGTTTTTACTGAGACATACTCATTTATACCTCTTTTCCAGTTTGATACATGAGAACTTTCTATTGGTTCCAACTCGATACATGCAAACTTCCCATTGGCTCCAACACCCCCTGCCCCTGTCCAATCAGAGATTCCTCCGGGGCCTAGCAACCAGCCCCCTCCCTTAGGACTGTTCTAACAATGGTGCAGTTTCTAAGTTTGATACTTCTCTACTGCAAGGTTATCCCTAGCTCCAGGAATGCATGTATTGAAACATTTCTTACGTTTGCACACAAGAGAATAATGAAAGACTTATGAATTCATGTAAAACTTCTTATTAAGCAGTTTAAACAGTTTTCTCATTTTCACAGATTTTTTGGTTCTTTTCTAGCTACAATGGGGGTTGGAATCCAGGCCTAACTTACAGGCCTTTCATATTAGCAGACCATTCTAGGCCATAGCCTGCCACAATTTTATTTATAATGTCAATCAGTTCAGTCATGATGTTGACAATGATATCATAATCCAAGTGATGTAATAATTCTGTTCTCAGTTGTTTATCTGTATGTCATAAAATCCCATGTATTCCTATTTGATCATCCTTTACAGTGTTGCTTTTTGTGGATGTCTAGCAGTCTTTAGGATGAAAAGAATTTTTCTTTTAAGTAAAATGCATTTTTTTACTCATTATGATTTATGTTTAATGATAAGTATATATTTTCTGATATTCAGGAAGTTTAGTTTGGTACTTTGTGATAAATGTATTTTCTGAATCAAGTTGGGAATAAAGCCTAGTGATACATGATCTTTGTATTGTTTTTCACTTAAGAATTATTCTTTCTGAGAGAAGGGATTAAGCAGTATCATGAAAACACTAACAAGCCAGTTTTGTGTGTGGATAACATAGCTGCTTTTTAGATAGCGAAATAACAAATGTTTTTTACAGGAGTGCAATTTTATTTTTGCAGTTTCCCAATGTAATATAAGCTTGAAAAAGCAAAGGAATCGAAGCGTCTTCAGTTCCCTATTCTGCTGCTTTCGCAACTACAATGTTGAACCACCATCCTCTAACAACAACAGTGGTCCTCTTCCTCCCCTGGTGGAAGAGAATGGGGGCATTCAGAAGGTCAGTACCAACCAGAGGTTATTAACACTGTGATGAATTCTTTTTGCTTTTCGGTTTGATCTTACATGCAAAAAAAGTGACATCTTTACTTTTGTGTTTTGCCATGAATAGGATATTGTGACCAGGTATCCAGATATCCTGATAGGCTTTAATATTACAGACCTTCCTAAACCTTTTGTGGAAAGCATCCTTTCCTGCTCTTGGTCTCCTTTTACGTTTTAAAGGATGAGGTCAATAGGTTCCTCTAGACACATTTGTCTTTTTCCCCTGTTTAAGACTATTTTTAGCCTTCTTTCCAAAGGAAGAACAATAGGTTTATGAGATTGTCATATCTATGTTCTTCTCCCCCACGTCCAAACAAATTTCCCCTTTGGAGTCCAGTTCACCCAAATTTTTTGTGCATGTCAGGGGGTCCAAAGGAATTTTTTTTCATCCAGTATGCACACTAATCTGAAAAGGAACTAAATGCATGAAACCACCAGTCTTCCTTGTGTCTGGGGGAGGGGCAGCTTTCTGCTGAAATTCTACAAATATTTGCCTCATTTAACACAATAAACTAACTGATTTGTGGTATATGGTAAACATATCTGCTGCTGAGAAAACACTTAAATCAAAATCATTAGAGAAATAAAAGTGAAACCTTTCCCGTTTCTTAGGGTGTTTCCCTTACTCATCTTTTAAAGTGAAAAGGGGATTGTGACAAGGAAGCAAAGTATTTTCCTCTTCATCCATGCCAGACCAATCTGATTTGTCCTGCCAGCAAGCAGCGACAGATCGGATCTGCTCATATATGCTGGTGCAGCCAGTAAGCCAGTTGATATTACTGTATTTCCATCAGGTGGGAGACATGGCTGGTGCAGCAAGGCTAAAGAGGTTCTGGCAGGGCAGACTGACTCTGGTGCTGCTTCTGCAGTTCCAGAAGCCTAGGACCTAAGCACGTTTTCTCTGGAATTCAATTAGTGTCGAGGCCCTCAATGCCAGGCAATTACCCTTAGGCCATAGGATATCCTGCCTGGGGGTTTGTTCATATAATTTGTTGGCAGTTCCAAGTTTCTAGCCTCCACTCCCTAGGGTCATGGATTTGATTCCCAATGAATGAGTACAAACAATTGACAGGCATGTAATATTTCTATGAAGCGTTTTGCGGTGGTTGTGGTTTTACCCTTTTTCTGGTGCTCCAAGTCAGCATGAGAAGATTGAGAGAGGTTTTTACCTTTCTGTGCCTCAGGATCTTCATTCCAAATTTTTGCTTCCTTATCCTAGTCCAGACTGATGGTAATGCCACCCTAACAGTAGGTGGGTCAGAGATCCGAACTTTCCAGTGAATTGCTGATATAAGGCATGGTACAGACCAGAACTTGACACTATTTCTCTGCCTCCAGCAGATGGTGCAGGTGGACTGGTGCAGTAGCATTCTTTTCTCTGGGCCTGAATCCCTAGTGTACAGTCTATAGCCTCTTACCCTTTGGTTGAGTCCTTGGCCAGAGAAGACTCTCAGGGATTGGTCTGTGGCCCTTTCCCCCGATTGAGAAAGAGGAGTTCCTTATCGTCACTCCAGTCCAGTCCCTTACTTCTGGGTTGCGTAACCCTTCCAGCAGCTTGGAGGCTGAGCCCATCCTTTTTGGGGATGGAGCGGTATAAATACCACTGGCACCACCCACCGAAACCAGTATTCTCAGCCTTCAAGCAGCTGGAGGGTTCCGTAAGTCAGGAGCTTACTGGAATCTTCCTTTTTAGTTTACCTTGCATTTGTTTCATTTGATTTATTTCCTACATTAATTTCCTTTATTTCTCTTTGCTTCTTATTGGGGTATCCTCTGGAGTGCCTCGTTTAGGCTTCTGCACCTTTAAGTTCCCCCCCCCCTCTCTCTCCGAGGAGGAGGTTTGCTCCGGGGACAGCAACGCGAGGAGGTTTGCTCCGGGGACAGCAACGCGCTTACCGAGCCCAGTGGATCTGCCGACAACAGAGAGAAGGTCCACGAACTCTCCTCGCCCTGCTGGGTCGGTCAGCTCCTGCGGACTTGCGCACAAGCCTGCCCGACCTCGCGCCGAAGCCCTACGGTGGCTGAGCGCTTGAGGCGGCAGTGCTCTATTCTCCTGCTCCTCCGGCTTGGCTCGGCAGCCTAGGAGCGCCCGGGAGTTTGAATTTCACCCGATCCCGGCACTAATCAGGATCTGCGGCGAAGGAAACTGTCCGGCTGAAACGCCGACCGGTGAGTGCTCCACGTGGCTGAGGCCTTCCACATGTGAGCCGCTGGAGTGCGGCAGCCTGCCATGGGACATCGCGCCGCTAAAGGATCATCAAACGCAAGTACTGGGGGACTCTGGTTTCTAGTAAGCCTTAGTCCTTAGGTCATTTGGGAATTTATTTTGGATTTATTTTGAGTTTATTTATGCCCTTTGTTTTGTTTTGATTTACTGCAACTCTTAGTCCAGTAGCAGTCTGGGGGAGGGGAAGGAGCATTTGTTCTTCCTGCCTGCAACACCGGCAAATTGTTATTCATTTAATCTGCTGTAGAGTTGCCCTTCTGAGTTGGCAAACAGTATTTTAAGCTCGATTGCAAAGTGGACATGACTGGCAAAACGCGGTGCCCGTCTTGTGGCACGCGTAGGGGTACTGCCTCCGATTCAGGGATCTGCAGGGGTTGTGCTGCAGAAGCCGCTTCTGTGGAGCAGGGTATTCAATTGGCCATGTCCCAAGCCGTTCAAGGGTCAGGGGACCCTCTGGTAGGGGATAGGGAACCCCTTTCCCCTCCGCCCCCTAACTCAGACTTACCGGTCGCTCCTCCCTCCCTTCCCTCTACCGCAGTTGGGGAGGGGAATGTCAGCGACCTTTTCTCTCCTGATTTCGTTCTTTTACTGCACAAGGCCTATTGTATCTGCAAGAAGGACCTTGGGACAGCTGAGCCGAACGCAGCGAAGGAATGCCTGGGGCCCAGACCAGTTGGGGCTAGTTCCCAGGTTTCCGAGATCCCAGTCAAGTGCGCAAGGCTGGTGAGTGAGGAGCCTCTCTCGTCCTTCTCACATGACACCCCGGAAGAGGAGGTCTCGGACAAAGATCTAGGGGAAGATGAGGAGGAACTAGAAGAAGGGGAGATCCCGGAGGAGGACCAATCCCACATAGTACGGGTTTTCCGGCGGGAGGAGCTCCTGGCGCTGATCAGCGAATCCCTCAAAGTGCTCAATGTGGCCTCGGACGCCCCAACAGAGAAAAAAGCGTTGGAGGATCCCTTGATCCAAGCAGTGAGGAGGTCCCAAAAGGTCTTTCCTGTTCACAGGGTAGTGCGTCGGATGATCCAAGAGGTGTGGGACCAACCAGAATCAAGTTTGAGAGGAGTGCACTCTATGACGAGACTTTACCCTTTACTGGAACCAGACAAAGAACTGCTGAAGTCGCCCAGGGTAGATGCGGCGGTATCGGCGGTGACAAAGAAGACGACTATCCCGGTCGAGGGTAGCGCGGCCTTGAGGGATTCTCAGGATAGAAAATTGGACACACTACTGAAGCAAGCCTTTGATATCAGTGCGCTCGCCTTGCAGGCCTCGGTTTCGGGAGCTTGGGTGGCTCGGGCCTGCTTGAGGTGGTCCCAGCAACTTCAGCTGGCAGAGAATTTCTCGGGAGATGCCCAATCTATTCCGGCTAGGTTGGAGTCCGGGGCGGCCTACCTAGCGGATAGCCAATATGACCTCATCAGAAGCTTAGCTAAGAACATGGCTTCGCTGGTAGCAGCTAGGCGATACCTATGGCTACGGAATTGGGCAGCCGATGCCTCTTCAAAATCGCGCCTAAGCCGTCTTCCCTTCAAGGGGAAATTGTTGTTTGGGGAAGACTTGGATAAGCTGGTTAAAGATCTTGGTGAGTCGAAAGGCGGCAGGCTTCCGGAGGACAGACCAAAGCAAGGTCGCTCCTTAGCTCCGGTATGGAGCCTGCCTAGGGACCCCCGGAGGTTTCGTCCAGCCAGATCGAGCTCCTTTCTTAGGGGCCGTTTCCCTTTGAGGGGACAAAGCTTCTGAGGATTTCGGGGGGCAGGGAGAGGTTTTGGGGCCGCCTCCTCTGGACCTAGAAAACCACAATGGGAAAGCGGGGGTCCAGGCGGGGGGGGGGGCCTGCTGGTGGGGGGGGGGGCATTTAAAGCAGTTCCTTTCTGCCTGGTCCCGGGTCACGTCCGATCAATGGGTCCTAGAGGTGATCCGAGAGGGTTATGCCCTCGAATTTGCGAAACAAATACGCCCAGCCTTTGTTCAGTCTCCCTGCGGATCTTCGGTAAAGAGAGCGGCGATAGAGGTCACTCTCTCAAGGCTCATAGCGCTCGGAGCAGTGGCCCCTGTCCCGCCAGACCAATACGGCTCCGGTCGATACTCGATTTATTTTGTGGTACCAAAGAAGGAAGGGGCGTTTCGCCCGATCCTGGATTTAAAGCAAGTCAATTGCTGCCTCAAAGTGCCTCACTTCCGGATGGAAACCCTGAAGTCCGTCTTAGTGTCCGTAAGGAGCGGAGAGTTCCTGACTTCATTGGATTTGACGGAAGCCTATCTACATATCCCGGTTCGAAGGTCCCATCAACAGTTCCTGAGATTCGCGGTACCGAGAGGTCACTTTCAGTTCCAGGCGCTGCCCTTCGGGCTAGCTACAGCCCCTCAGACCTTCACCAAGATCATGGTAGTGGTCGCTGCAGCCCTGAGAAAGGAGGGAATCATGGTTCATCCCTATCTAGACGATTGGCTGATCCGGGCGAAGTCAGAAGAGGAGAGTCGCTCAACCACTACCAGAGTGGTGGAAGTCCTGGAGGAGCTAGGCTGGGTCATCAATCGGGCAAAGAGCAGGTTGGTTCCCTCTCAAGAGCTTGAGTATTTCGGAGCGAGGTTCGATACCAGAAGAGGAAGGGTCTTTCTGTCCAAGAACAGGGCAAGGGACCTAAGGATCCTGGTGTCACAATTCCTGAGCAGGCGACTCCCTACGGCATGGCATTACCTTCAATTGCTGGGAACCATGGCAGCAACAATAGAGGTAGTTCCGTGGGCCAGAGCCCACATGCGACCCTTACAAAGGGCACTGTTATGTCGGGGGTCTCGTCAGCATCATCCTTTGTCTATGCGGCTGCCCTGCACTCCCTGGACCAGGAAAGCTCTCCAGTGGTGGCGTCACTCAGGGAACCTGGATTGTGGGATGCCTCTCGAACCCCCGCAGTGATTACTGCTGATGACGGACGCCTTGGTTCGACAAAGGGCAGTTCGCGTCTTCTCAGACAATGTCACCGCGGTGGCTTACATCAATCGCCAGGGAGGTACAAGCAGTCCATCCCTGGAAAAGGAAGCGGCCAGCCTATTCCAGTGGGCCGAAGCACGGTTGGAGGCTCTGTCAGCGCAGCATGTGGCTGGAACGGACAACGCTATGGCCGATTACCTCAGCAGGTTCAAGATCGACCACGGAGAGTGGGAGCTGGACCAGGAGGTTTTCTATCAGATTGTAGCTCTTTGGGGTCCTCCAGTCATGGATCTCATGGCACGGTATGGATCAGCCAAGGCAAGCAGATTCTTCAGTCGAAGGAAGGAAAGGATGTCCGAAGGCTTAGATGCTCTAGCCCAGAAATGGCCCCCGGAGGGGCTCCTGTATGTATTCCCCCCATGGGCTCTCATCGGAAGAGTTCTACAATGAGTGGAATCCCACCGAGGATTGGTGATCCTCATAGCGCCGGATTGGCCTCGCCGCCCCTGGTATGCGGACCTCGTAAGGTTATCGATCAACCGACCTTGGCAGCTCCCCTGCAGAAAGGGTCTGTTGAGAGAGGGGCTGGTACTGATGCCTCACGTGGATCGATTCTCGCTTACGGCCTGGCTATTGAAAGGGTGCGGCTCCACAAGCGAGGATATTCGGATGCAGTAATCTCTACTTTGTTGAACGCTCGGAAGCGCTCGACCTGCCTTTCCTATATTCGGGTCTGGCACATCTTCGAGGCTTGGTGTGCGGAGCACCGGAAGAAACCCCTGTCGGCCTCTGTTCCAGAGGTCCTGGAATTCTTACAAGCAGGTTTCGAGAAGGGCCTAGCTCCCAGCTCCTTACGAGTCCAGTTAGTGGCTATCTCGTGTTATAGAGGTAGGGTTCGAGGGAAGCCCTTAGGAGAACACGCGGATGTGTCCAGATACCTAAGAGCGGTTAGGCGTCTGCGACCGCAGCAAAGATCGGTGATACCCCCTTGGGATCCCAATCTGGTGTTAAATGCCCTGACCAGGGAGCCTTTCAAGCTGGCCAAGAGAGCCTCCCTAAAGGATCTTACTCTGAAGACTGTCTTTCTGGTTGCCATTTGCTCGGCCAGACGCGTCTCAGAACTTCAAGCTCTGTCCTCTCACCCCCCCTTTATTTCGTTCTTCAGGGAAAAGGTGGTCTTGCGGACAGTTCCCTCCTTCTTACCCAAGGTCATCTCTCCTTTTCATGTGAACCAGACGGTTTCGTTGCCGTCCTTCCCGGCAGAAGAGCTAGAGGGGAATGGCAAGAAGCTAAGTCTTCTGGACGTCCGCAGAGCCTTGAAGCTCTATCTATCCCGCACGGCACCCTTTCGGAAGTCCGAACGTCTATTCATTCAGTTTGGAGGACCACATAAAGGGGAGGCGGCGGCCAAGGCCTCTATCTCCAGGTGGATCAGGGAAGCTATCGCTTCCGCCTATATCCTGAAGGGAAAGCAGGTTCCAGGTGGTCTGCGCGCACATTCAACGCGGGCACAGGCTGCTTCCTGGGTAGAGTATAGCTTAGTTCCGCCGCTGGACATTTGTAGAGCGGCGACGTGGGCTTCACTACATACCTTTACCAAACACTACAGGCTGCATGTTCAGGGATCAGCTGATTCTTGGTTTGGAGAGGCGGTACTTTGGTCCAGGATAGCGAAACCCTCCCAGGCCTGAACTGCTCTGTTGCATCCCAGAAGTAAGGGACTGGACTGGAGTGATGATAAGGAAGAAGTAATTAGGTCTTACCTGCTAATTATTGTTCCTGAAGTAACGACAGTCCAGTCCCTGTTCTCTCCCAGATACGCTTATGGGTGTAATGTTCCAGGGGGTTGGTAAAGTACGGCGGACCGAAGTCAGGGTCGAGCCAAAGCAGAAGGACCATTGGACCAGGTCCTGAGAACCAGGGGAAGGGGAGTTCGGACAAGCCCAGGTAAACCTCCTCCCCTCCCCCCCCTTCTATTTCTTTACTACCGCTTGCAGTATTTCTCTGCCTCCAGCAGATGGTGCAGGTGGACTGGTGCAGTAGCATTCTTTTCTCTGGGCCTGAATCCCTAGTGTACAGTCTATAGCCTCTTACCCTTTGGTTGAGTCCTTGGCCAGAGAAGACTCTCAGGGATTGGTTTGTGGCCCTTTCCCCCGATTGAGAAAGAGGAGTTTCCCTCCTCTGCCTCAAGCCCTGACCTGTGGATCTTAACTTGTGAGACCATAGCTGGCAATAGTCCCCAGGTCCCCTTACAGTGGGGGCGGGAGGCTTCCTGCTTGGTGAGAACTCCCTTAGTGCAAGCCTCTGCTAACCTTTATGCTTTGTTCAGGCATTTTGCTATGCCTGTTTAGAATATAACTTGTTTATTTCTTTATTTATATATTGTCAGTGTTTGTCTTACCTTCTGTCTGTCTTTTACCCAGCTCCTACTCTCTGCAACTGCAGTGCTCTCTCTCCCTTCTCAACACTCAACTTTATTACCAGCCCACCTATCTTTGGCTTAACACTCTTTCATAGCCTTCTTCTGCTCACTTTCTCTCCTGCCTCTCTATCTCTTCTGATTTGCATTATCTCTTCCTCTCCCTCTTCTATGGTTCCACATTACTTTGGGTTCTTGATGTTAACTCTCCCAAATCTTTTCCCCTCATTCCAACATTTCCATACCCCGACTCCTCATTACCCACTTCTTTCTGTCCCCACCTCCCCTACCATTTTGTCTTCCTTTTTATTTATTTATTTGGTTTCATACCGCACTATTCAAGATTTGCCCTTCAGATACATCATTTCTTCTCTCATTCAACCATCTCCACTCTCACTGAGACAACCTCACCCTTGCCTCCATCATGCCGCCTTCTCTCTTCCCCGAACTCTCCTGCTCCTTCTCCTTCTCTCATCTGGAGATATCAATCCCAACCCTGGCTCACCTAGACTTTTTTCACACTCCCAAAGCAGTTCGCTACGTAACCTCTCAAACCTTGTTCACATCACTCTCCTTTCTCCTCTCCCTTTTTCAAGAACTTTATGGAATGCATGATCTCCAGGAACAAGCAGGAATGCAGTCTTCACATATGGGTGACACCGATGGAGCCTGCACGGGCTCCCCAGCATCCAATAGGAAAGCCTTTGGGAGCAGTCCACTGCGCCTGCATCTCTGCCTTCCCATCTTCCCAACTCCTCTCCTCTCAGTTCTTTTTCAGTGGAGCCATTAGGTCACTCTGTTTCTTTCACTGCTGAAAAATGCTTAATTCTCTTAAAGTGGTGCTTCTGCCTTCCCATCAACGCCAGTACCGGCGTACCTGCTACCGGTCCAGTTTCTATTTTTATTTTCTTATTTTTTATTTGTCATCACAGTTTTTACCGCCAGCTTAGGCCTACCAGCCGACAAGGCCTTCACTTTGGTTAGAAGTTCATCAGTAAGGCATGGATAAACCCCATAGTGGTTTAAAAAAAAAGGTTCAAAATGCTCAGCCGCAATTTCCATCACAGACACATATCAATGGTGTCTAAAGTGTTTGGGTCCTGAGCACCAACCCGCTATCTGCTCCCTCTGTAAGAAAATGACAAAGGGGCCTGTAAAATAGAGCCAGACAATATGGAACTTTCGGATTCAGTTTTGGTGGCTTCCTAGTCATCGAAGGCCTACACTTTCTCACAGGTATCCCTGAAGCCTAAACACAAGGGTAAGTGCAAATCATCGATATCGACATCCAAGTCGGATACCGATGTTGCAGGGAAGTCCCACAAATATCGAGACTCCCTTGGGGAGCCTCAGATGCTGACTGGTCAGCCAAGCAGCTCCAGCAGGTGGAAACATCCTCCAAAGCACAGGTGGGATTCTGGGACACTCCTAAAGCATTAACCACCGGAGAGCTACCGGTGTCATTCTCTGGGATGGTGGCCCAAAGCCCCATTGCTGAATCTACCCAGGCATCGGCACTTTCCTTAGATAAGCACAAGCTGACAGTCAAAAGAAGTTTAGCAGCATTCCTGACAGCCTCAATACCAATTTCATCGAGAGTTCTGGGAGTGCAACTTTTGGCTCCCAGCCTCCAGCCGTAGACTCATCCATTAGTACCTGTACCGGAATCAATGCCACCGGGACCCTCTGTATTGATATTGATGCCTTCGCTGGCACTGATTGATGCCGGTACCATTCAGCAAACTCAAGCTGACAAACTGCTGGATACTGATGTATCCAAGTATCGAGGTCAGCATCGACATCGAGCCTCATCCAAGGACCGTCGATACTTCGAATTTCTCCTGGACTCTGATTCCACTTCATCTGAGTCCAAGCACAAATTGCTCAATTCCCAGGACCTGCCTGATGTCCTGTGTGACCCATCTCTGCCTCAAGAATGGCACCGATCTCTTCCAGAGGACATATCCTTCCAGGGCTTCATCCGGGATATGGCAACGTGTCTTTCCATCACTGTATCATCTGAGAAGGAACCAAGGGTGGAGGAATTGGAAATTCTCCAATACCCTCAGACGCTGAAAGAAGCAGCTTACCCTACCAGTGCATCGCATCTTTCAAGATGTGATGCTCCGTATGTGGGAGGCCCCATTCATGGTGTCACTGACCAGTAAAAGACTCAATACAATGTATTGGGTACCGAAGTCTCCAGTTTCCAGAGGCTTCAACTCTACATCATTCAATGGTAGAATCAGCGATGCACCGAATAAAGAATTCCAAGAACCACTCATCTGTTCCACCAGGGAGAGAGCCGAGGACACTTGATGCTTTTGCTCGATGCTGCTTTGAGGCATGCATGCTGGCATCCAGGATTAACTCCTACATGCTGTATATGGGCATGTTCCTCAAAGACATCAACAGGGATCTGGATGCCTTTACTCCATTGATTCCAGATAACAAGCAGAGTGCTTATCAGGCATTTCTCCAACATAACCAAAATACATCCAAATTTCCCACAAGAGCAGCTTTTGATGCTTTTGAATCGACAAGTAAGGCATCATCGGTCTGCATTGGAGCTTGCAGGATGGCTTTGCTACAAGCCTCAGACCTAGAACAATGGGTATGGGATAAGTTAGCCAACATTCGCTGTATGGGGGAGAACCTATTCGGTAAGGGCTGGAGATAAAAAGCAGAAAAACATCTCTCCAGAGGAAATAATTTCCCAAAAAACCTTTCTACCCCAAGAAGGGGAAGTATTATCCTGCTTATACACTTTCTACACCCTACCATTCTCAGCAGCCTGAGCAAAGGCAACAGGCTTCTCGCCTGCAGAAGCCTAAGGCTGCAAAACCTCAGCCTCCAGCACAGTCTCAACCTGCACCTGGCTTTTAACTCTTTTTTCATTCAGAGAATTGCCAATCTGCCTCTGGTGGAACCTCAGCCCACCCATATAACAGGCAGACTGCCATTTTTTCCACAGCTGGCACCTCATCACAACAGAGCAGTGGACACTACAAATTGTCAAAAGAGGGACCAACTCCACTTCAAAACCTACTTCCCCATCAGATTCAGGGAGAAATACCACCCTCAACCACTCCAAAGTGCTCTACTAAGCACAAAAGTGTCCACCTTGTTGGTACAGGGTGCATAGAAAGAGTTCCACCTTCAGAACAACGTCTGGACTTTTATTCCCCTTACTTTTTCATTCCAAAGAAAACAGGGGGAGTCAGGCCTGTTTTAGACCTCAGGGACCTAAATAAAGTCATAGTCTGAAAAAAATTCAAAATGATTTCTCTTAGAACCCTTCTACCGTACCTCCAGCGACACGATTGACTCTGGACTTGAAGAAGGCATATACACACATACTGATCTACCCATCTCACAGACAGTATCTGTGCTTCACATGTCAGACAGACCACTAATGAATATCGTATTCTACCCTTCAGCCTCACCTCTGCCCCAAGGGTCTTTTCAAAATATATGGCAGTGGTCGCTACCTATCTACGCACCTTGGGGGATATTCATCTTCCCTTACTTGGACAATTGGCTGATAAGGGGAGATTCCCTTCAAGAAGTAACAAACGCCCTTCACTGTACCATAACAGTGCTCCAACATCTGGGCTTCATCATAGACTTTCAAAAGTCTCACTTCACTCAAACTCAAAGCCTGGAGTTCATTGGAGTTCTACACCATAAAGGCCAAGGCCCTCCTTCCTCAGGATTGTTGTTCCTGCCTCTTCGAGTTAGCCAAAAGCATGCAACAACATACCCAAGTAACAGCTTGAGAAATGCTATGCCTCTTGGGTCACATGGCCTCCACTGTCCATGTTGTCCCTATACTCACTTCCACATTTGTCCAGCATAGTGGACACTCCCTTCCCAGTGGATGCAGGCAATGGGGCATCTCAGACTAGATCTCCATCACCCCGCACCTGATCAACTCACTGCAGTGATGGTGTCTCCCCCAAAACCTACTCATTGGGTCACCTTTTTGGATGCTTTCACCTCAATACACACTGACAACAGATGAATCCAAACTGGGTTGGTGTTCCCATTTGAATGACCTGACCACTCAAGGGTTGTGGACACCACAGGATTCTGCTCAGCAGATCAATTTTCTAAAGGTACGAGTTCTTGTCAGTTCACTGCGGGTTTTTCAACACCACCTTGCCGTCCAGTCTGTCCTCGTCAGAACGGACAACCAGGTTGCAATGTTCTATGTGTACAAGCAGGGGGATATGATCTCGTCCTCTCTGCAACGAAGCAACCTGTCTCTGACATTGGCCTTTTCACACAGCATCCACCTCAGAGCGGTATATCTCCCGGCGAGCTCAACGTGCTTGCGGACAAGCTAAGCCGTATCCTCCATCTGCATGAATGGATGCTGCATTGGGAGATGGCTACCCAGATCTTCCAGACATGGGGAATTCCACTCATGGATCTCTGCTACTCCACAGAACATGCAGCTTCTGCTCTTCTGCTTCAAGACCCCATCAATACACTGACAGGCCCCGGACGCTTTCCTTCTCCATTAGGAATTGGTATACTCTACACATTCCCACCTATACCACTGATACCCAAAATGCTTTTCAAGCTTCAGGCCAACAAGGGCTCCACGATAATCATAGCCCACTTTTGGTTTCATCTGCTTCTATATCTAGCACAGGCTCAAGCTTTTCAACATGGGATGTGCACCCGACCTTCTCTCACAAGACAACTGGTCACTTCTCCATCCCAATCTGCACTCCCTATGCCTAATGGTTTGGCTCCTGAAAGGGTAGTACTTGCTGACCTCGACTTTCCAGAGGAGGTTAAGGATATCCTTGCTTCCCACAAAGACTCGACCAGGCACTCTTATACCTTCAAATGGCAAATGTTTGCATACTGGTGCTCCTCAAAGCATATTAATCCTTATGCATGCCCAGTGGAGCCACCACTTCAGTATCTCTTCCACTTATCCCTCTCAGGGTAAAAAACTAACTCAGAGTGCATTTTTGTGCCATAGCGGTATGTCACGAGACTCTTGGTGGACAATTTGTTTCCTCGCATCCTTTAGTGACACGCTTCATGAGGGGTTTTCTCCTCTCAAAACCTCCCCATTAAGCCACCCCCGGTGGCTGTGATCTAAACGTGGTTTTGGCTCAACTTCTCAAGCCACCCTGCAAACCTTTAGCCACCACTTCACTAAAGTTCCTCTCGTGGAAGGTAATCTTCCTTATTGCTCTCACCGGCTTACTGAGTCAGTGAACTGCAAGCCTGGTAGTGGATCTCCCTATACTCGTTTCCACCATGACAAGGTAGTACTCCATATGCATCCACACTTCCTTCCAAAGGTGGTTTCTCCATTCCATCTCAACCATTCTGTTATCCTGCCGATTTTCTTTCCCAGACCACACGCGTCTCGGGCTGAAGCAGCGCTCCACACTCTGGATTGCAAGCGAGCGCTGGCTTATTTGAACAGAACCAAAGATTACAGGAGGTCTTCTAAAATATTAATTTCCTTAGGTCCTAGTCACTTCAGTTTACCAGTGACCAAGTGTATCCTATCCACCTGGATAGCAGACTGCATCTCTTTTGTCTATACTCAGGCAGGACTCTCCTTGGAGGGTCATGTTACTGCTCATAACGTACGGGTGATAGCAACTTTGGTAGCCAATCTTCATTCAGTAAGCATTGAGGAGATCTGTTGGGCAGTCACCTGGTCCTTCGTGGCTCATTATTGCCTCGACAGACACTCCCACCAGGATACTGTCTTTGGCCAGGCTGATCTCCAGCATTTCTTTGGGACTTAAACTCAACTCCTACCCCTCTGTCCCAGACTTCTCAGGATAGCAGACTACTTCTACAGAGCCATCCCTCATGAAACCAAGTCCGATGACCCTTGAACTTTTCATTCTGTTTGACTCCTGTTGTTTTTTTCTACTGGGGGATCACTCCACAATCCCCCATACCAGCCTAGTTCCTGGAAGCTAGTGAGTCCCCTTATGTGAAGACTGCATTCCTGCTTCTTTTTAGAGATAGCATAGTTACTCACCTGTAACAGGTGATCTCTGAGAATAGTAGGAATTTGTTTTCACAACCCACCCTTCTTCCTTAGGAGTTGTAGGGTATATATTATATTTTCCTCTATTTCTGAGCTACAAACTCGACTGAGAAGAGGAGTTGGGAAGGCAGAGGCACAGGCACAATAGACTACTCCCAAAAGCTTTCCTATTGGATGCTGGGGAATGTTCCTGCATGGACTCCATCAGTGCTGATGTAGCCCATATGTGAAGACCAATTCCTGCTGTTCCCGGAGATCACCTGTTACAGGTGAGTAACTACGCTTCCTTTTTAAAAATAAACTTGCCTTCATTCATGACCACTTTATCTCTAATACTCTATCTTCTGGCTTTTACTGAACCTTGGCTTTTCCCTGAATACTCTGCTTCAGTCACTGCCCTCTGTCATGGAGGCTACCTATTTTTCCATAGACCGTGGGCCATTGGCCGTGCTGATGGTATTGGCTTTCTACTCTCACTGCCAATTTCATCCCCTCCTTCTGCTTCAGTCTCATTCCCTTGCTCCCTTTAAAGTCCACATCATCCACCTATTTAATCCACTGTATCTGTCATTTATCGACCCCCTGTGGTCCACATCTACCTTTCTCACAGACTTTGACTCCTGGCTCTCCTCCTTTATGAATGCATCTTCCCCTTCCTTTATTCTTGGGGATTTTAACATTCATGTTGATGACCCTTCTGACCTTTGTGCCTTAAAGCGCCTTTCCCTAGCATCCTCATTCAACCTCGAGCTGTACTCTACTGCTCCTGCTCACATGCATGGCCACTGCCTTGACCTCGTCTTCTCCTTCAGCGGTTCACCCTCAAACCTCTCCATTTCAGTCCTTCCTTTATTCAACCATCACCTGCTGATCTTCACCCTTAACCACCTCCCTTCTCAGTCTCACTCGATCTCCACTAACATGTTTAGGAGTCTTCTCACTATTGATCCTTCAGTGCTCTCCACTACTATCTTATCCCCTTTTTCCTCCACAATGTCATCTGAGTCCATTGATGAGGCAGTATCTTCCTATAACACTGTATTCTCTTCTGCTCTGGATGCACTTGCTCCTCCCATTCCATGCCCTGTGAGGCATATACTGTACGTCAACTCTGACTGTCCTTGACAACCCAACAGCTCAAAATGAAAATCTGCCAGGGAATTCAGGGCCAGGTTAAGGTCCCACTGTGGTACAAATAGGTGAATGAGAGGCCAAAGATGCCAAACACTCCATACACAAAATAAAAAAAGTCTGAATGTGCCATTTACTAGACCACTAAAGCAAACAAGGCTGCCACCTGCCTTTGAGACAGCTGAGATCAAGCCCTGGTCAAGATACACCTACAAAAAGGCCAGAATGGAAGGAACATTCACCTGCAATACTAACAGTCCTTGGCCATCACAACAGGACTCAAAGAAGCACCAGGCTTGAAAATAGACCAGCAAAGAATGCAATTTCTAGGCTTTCCGTAGGATGGCAGTGACCTTATAACTCAACTAACCTTCTCATGGGCTAGGCCATAAACCAGAAGGGATTCAGGCCATGATGAAAATAACCCAAACCACAAAGCAACTGCAGCAGAAACACTGCCAACAGCTGAATGGCCAATCCGAGGCCATCAAGATGACCGGAAAGAGGTACTGGCTATCTTTAAGACTCAGCTAAAGAGCAACACAAGGGCGAAAAATGTACAGTGGGCCTTTGGGTAGCCACGGTTGCAAATACTGCATTTATTCCTGCATGCCAAATGTCCTCCCGCAGTTGTTCAACTGAGGAGCCTTCACGTGTTGCCTGGTAGCCATCAGGTTGAAAACTGGCTGACCTTGGTGTTCCACTACAAGCTGGAAGGCAGTAGAACTCAACTCCCACTCCCTCATTTCCAACATCTTCCTGCTGAGGAAGTCTGCCTGCACATTTTCCACCCTTGCTGTGTGTGCTGCAGAAATCGCCAGATCTCGCCACCTGTACAGCTAACTGATCAAAGGTCATACTCCTGCTGTTTTCTTGCTTTCGATATAAACCACTCTTGTGGTACTGTCAGACATCAACCACGGCCAACAAGGGGTGATAAAAACAACTTTATTGGAGGGATTTCTCTTGTCGTTGCTGAATACCCTGAATCACTTTTCTGAGGTCTTGGATTTTAAGGGTCACTTTGACAAATCTGAAATGTTGCAGATTGGTAAGAGTTACTTTGTCAGCTAGAGTGTGTCCATTTCAAATGGTTATTGAGAGTTTTAAATATTTTTAGGGGTGTGGATTCCTGCACAGTTTGAAGGATCTTTTTCATCTTAATTATCTCCTATTTGTAAGGGAAATTGAAGAGGAGTAGCATTGATGAGACGGGTTAATGTTGTTGGTTGAGTAAGATTGCAGCGATTAAGATAGTTATTGCTCCTAAGTTGGCTTTTCTGTTTACTCCCTATAAGTATACTAGTGACCTTTCTGTGTAGATTAGAGCAAAGGTTTAGCATATTTATATGGGGTGATAAGCACACTCTTTTGTGTTGGGACCGGTTAACTTTGGCTTGGATGATGGTGGTCTTGCGTGCCCAAATTTGACCTTGTATTACAAGGCTACAGTGTTAAGGACAATTTGATGATGTGCTATCATTGGGTGAAAATGGAATAAAGCTGGTTGGTACTCAAGTGCATTTTTGAGGTGCTTGGTGGGCCTGTAGCCTAGTGTGGCATTGGGCAAGTCACTTTACCTTCCACTGCCTTGAAAGAAAGGTCTGGCAAACTACTTCCAGTCACACCTTGCCAAGAAAACCTAGGGGCTGATGGGTCGCCAGGAGTCAGCATTGACTGAAAGGCATACATTGCATTTTAGTGGATCTGGAAGGTGTTCAGAGATTTCAGGGTTGGGATGTAAATCTGTATTAAGTCCACTCTTTCAAATTTGGACTGATCTGTTGTGGACAAGAGGAACGTTTAGTTATGCTGGAGTCTTGCCATATCAGTCCAGGGATCTCATCCTAGCACAGCAGAGACAATGTATGGACTCAATCTGCTGTTTGAATGCATGAGACAATAATTCATACATATCGAAAAATATGTATTGATATAATTGAGGGAGAGAGAAATTCAGATAATGTGATGCAGTCCATGATCTGTTATATTAATGGTGACTTTATTTAGTTGTAGAAAAGGGAAGCTGTAGCAATAACATACTGATTGGGCTTCCTGGCTGCATCAACATATAGAGGGAAGATGAGCAGATTTGCTCTCTCTGCCTGCTGGCAGGAGGGTAAATCCCACTGGTCTGGCATGGCCCAGTTACCAGGTAAAGTATAACTATACTTTAATGACCATAGCATCATTTCATTCAACTTCAGTTTTCAGCATTTAGCTGATTTCTAAATGATTTTCCCCATTTGGTATATATGCAGAAAGATCTTTTTAATAAATTTAGGTCCACTGTGATTTAGTTTATATTTGAAGTGCTTTCCTCAAACTATTTTAGATATGCAGTCTTTTCTGGTTAATTTTTATTTAAAACATCACCAAGTGTGCTCTTTGCAGTGAGTAAGGAAAGAAGGAATTAGTATAGACAGCCTTCTAAGGCACTATTTAAAAAAGCGCAAGGAAAAGAGTTTATGGCATGTGGAGTTAAAAGATGAGAAATTCTGAAAATATGAGGAAATATTTTTCACTGTGAAGGTAATGGATGCCTATTATTGCCTGCTAGCCAAGGTAGTAGCAACCAAAATGGTGACAGAATTTAAGCAAGTTTGGAAACAGAAGGTGATGGTAAAAGCAAAGGGAATTAGGTGATTAGAGATCAAGTAGGGTCTGCAGCTGTATGATGAACAGGGGAACGTAAGTAGACTGATGGGCCATTAAGTTCCTATCTGCCAGCAACTCATTTGTTACAAGTTAATTTTACCATGGCTTAAATTTATCATTTCTCCATTAACAAGCAGAATGAATCAGCCTATAAGTGGGGTGATGTCATCTGCTGGTGCTCTTTCAGAGCTTGGAAAACGGCTGAAGGATTTTCTAAGCATTTCCAGGACTTCCCATGCAGCTGCTACCTCACATGTCCCCTCAATCTAATTTAGTCTTGCTGTCACCTGGATGTGGTTGTGCTTTTTTTGTATATTGCTGCTGAAGTAACCTTTTTTTTCTCCCTCCCCCTGTGAGTTTTTCTTGGATGCCCTCCTATCAATAAAATAAATTTTATTTCCTTATCTTGCCAAGCTAGTCTATATCCGTGGGCTTATGCCAGCAGAAAGAAAGAGAAAACCACAACTTTTCCAGTAACATCATGGCTATAGTTAATGGTGCGGTTGAGCCACTTGCCAGCATTCTCTGTTGACAGCAGATAGTGAGTGGCATGTGCTGAACTTGTGCAACAGGATTGTGAGGCGAGATTCGCAGGATGATAGCTAGGGCTGTTCTCTACTGGTAGAGCAGAGAAGGAGATGGGGTACAGCAGAGAGGACTGAATGACTTAGCCCCCAGCTTGGCCTTGTTCCACAGGGCCAAGTTGGCTACTACCCATGTCTGCAGGAAGTGGACTAATTAGCTCCATCCTTCTCCCCCCCCCCCTCCTCTTTTCCCTTCCTATCTTGAAAGGAATATTGGGAGAACTAGTCTGGAGGTAATAAAGTTTTTCAGTTGTCCCTCCAGTCCAGCCCAGACGTGTGGATATGCTTATCCACCAGCAGAGATGAGAACCACAAGCTCAAACCTCTCTTAAGCAGTCTGTACTCTTCTACAGAGACAGTATTTTGCAGTCTCCAGCAGGTAGATGAGCATAGACTGTGCTAGCTGTTTGTTTTTAGGTGCTGGGCTGCAGTTCAGGGGTGCAGAACCCTGTGGTGACAGATCCCTCCCCTAGTCTCTCCTCAGAGTGTGTAGGAGCTGGCTGTTCCCCCTTCTCCTCCTCCCCAACTCCTGGAAGAGGGCCAGGGGTTGAGTTCCTGGTTCTCCTGCATTGAGTTTGATTAAGATATAAAAAAAAAGACCAGCAGGCAGCACTGGGGAGAGGCAGTGACAGCACAGTGGGGCCACCGGATTGGTGAGTCTTAGTGGGGAGGGGCCTTCCCGCATGGCACTCACATGGCCGAGCAAGAGAGGAGCTGATGTGCACCATGCAGCAGCCACTAGAACCTGCTCTCCATGGTCAGGCTTTGCCATGTTTGTGTTAAGGAAGGCATGACTGCCAAGGAGAGCTTGGCTGGCGGTGCAGCAATGTCAGAGTCAGCCGAGTGGGGGGGGCTTTCTGGCCCTGATTGCCCTGCAAGGGAGGCCAGAGCACCTGCGGTTTGGGCAGAAACGGCTGACATTTTGTCTGCTGCCTCCTCTGCTGCTTTCGAGAGCAGGGAAACACTCTTATTGCAGCCTGTGTCCCCAGATCCCCCTAGGACTCTTGGGGAGGCACTGTTCAGTGAGGGTAAGTCCCCTTTCTCCATGAACAAGCAAGAAGTAAGTCCTCATGTATGGGTGATGTCCCCGACTGAGTCCTGTGCAGGGTCTCTTCCACCTCATCTTCCCCCTCCTCAATCCCAAATCCTTCCCTCACCTTCAGTCACCTTCTTCCTTTTCTGAAATCACTGAAGAGGAATCTGCAAATCTCTTCCAATCTGGCTACATACTTTTCTGAGCCCATTCCCACCCATCTACTGTGCTCTACTGTATACCCATGTGTATCTGCTGAGATCTACTTGTAAACTTTGGATTTTGCTATCTCCAGGAACAAGCAGGAATGCAGCCTTCACATGTGGGTGAATGTCACCGACAGAACCTGCGTGGGAACGCTCCCGAGCATCCAATATGAAAGCCTTTGGGAGCACTCCACTGCGCCTGCATGCCGGCCTTCCCATCTCCTCTCTTCAGTTCTTCATTTCCGCTGAGTGAGCAGGATGTATCATCCGTTCACTGCTGAAAAACGTCTCTTTTTGTGGAACATCTTGCTTCTGCCTTCCCGTCGATGCTGGTTCCATTGAATACGAAGCTGGTCCAGATAATTCTTTCTTTTTTTTATTCTACAAATTTTCTATTGCTTTTCTCTTCATTTTCAATGTGGTTTTCACCGCTAAACTAGGCCTCTAAGCCTCCATAAGCTTATCTTCAATCTCGAGGACAACTTTTTTGAGGCATGGAAAAGCCAATGTGGTTTTAAAAAATGTACCAAGTGTGCCAGTATCATATCAGTCACTGATAGACATGACTGGTGTTTAAAATGTTTGGGCCATGAACATCAACCCAATTCTTGTCCTTTGTGCCAAGCCAGACAGTACGGATCGTTGTTCACCTTGGACTCTATTTCAGTGGCTTCTTCTTTATCGAGGGCATTGACTTCCTCTCATGGGCCTCAGGTTTCCAAAGTCCAAACAAAAGTAAG
The DNA here is from genome assembly GCA_033557465.1 of Ichthyophis bannanicus. Taxonomy (NCBI): domain Eukaryota; kingdom Metazoa; phylum Chordata; class Amphibia; order Gymnophiona; family Ichthyophiidae; genus Ichthyophis; species Ichthyophis bannanicus. The sequence continues at coordinate 248,811,938 of CM066031.1, forward strand.
TCAAAGTCTCTGGCCGCTTGCAAGTCCTCTGCGTCAAAGACCAATACCGAGACCAGAGAGAAGTCCCAGCATAAGCATCGCGACTCCCGATGCAGACTGATCAGCCAAAGAGCCTCGGAGGGAGGATCTGTCCTCCAAAGAAACAAAAGGGCCTCCAGGACGCTCCTGACACATTGGCCTCTGGAGAGCTACTAGTTCCATGTTCTGGGATGATAACTCAGAGCCCCGTAGGCGATTCCACCCAGACATCAGTTATCTCCCTAGACCAGTGCATGCTGGCTCTCAAGAGGAGTTTGGCGGCACTCCTGGCAGCCTCGGTACCGATCATATTGAGAGCTCCAGGATGCAGACTTTGGCACCTAGCCTATAGCCACGTGCATTGGCCCCGATGCCAGCCCTCAAACCAGATCGTTGGAACCCCGGAGGTTGATACCTTCGTTGGAACAAATTGATACCCTTAGTATCCAACAGATTGAAACTGCCATAGCTCTTAGTTCTGATACCTTCAAGTATCGGTATTGGCATTAACCTTCAATATCCATGAAGCATCGAGGTCGAACCCAAGATCGCCGATACTTTGACTTCTTACTAGACCGATTCCAGTTCTTCAGAATCTGACAGGGGATCACTCGATTCCCAAGAACTTCCAGACATCCCTTCAGGCACTTCGCTGCCTCAGGAACAGCGTCAGTCCCCACCAGAAGATTTGTCCTTTCAGGACTACATATGTGACATGACAGTAGGGCTTGCCAACATAGTAGCCTTGGAAAAGGAACTGAGGGCAGAGGAATTGGAGATACTCCAATACCCTTCTATCCCCATGGAGGTGGCTACATTACCGGTGCATCGGATCCTGCTCCGCATGTGGGAGGCCCCACTCACAGTTCCTCCTGTCAGCAAGAGGCTTGATACCATGTACCGAGTACCAGAGTGTCCAGGCTTCCAAAAACCTCTTTTCCCCCACCACTCAATGGTGGTGGAATCGGCGATGCACAGAATAAAGACCTCTAAGAACCATTCATCCATGCCTCAATGGTGGTGGAATCGGCGATGCACAGAATAAAGACCTCTAAGAACCATTCATCCATACCTCTAAGAACCATTCATCCATTCATATGCAGAAACTCGAGGACACCCAATGCCTTTGGTCATCAGTGCTTCCAAGCATACATGTTGGCCTCCAGAATTAACTCTTACATGCTGTACATGGGCATGTTTCTGAAGGATGTCAACAGGGATCTGGAAACTTGCACCCCCCCCCCCCCCGTCCTTTCCTGAGGATAAGAGGAGTGCATTCCAGATACTCATCAAACAAGGCCAAAACACCTCTTTATCTTTATTGTCATTTGATATACTGCCCTAGGCAGCAAGGCATCAGAGCAGTTTACAAAAATCTAAATTAAAAATAAGGAAAAGAATGCCAATCATATATAGGACAGGACAGAAAATAAAGAATGGGGAGGAGAGGAGAAGAACTTAGACTAAGAAGGGAGTAAGCTAAGGGGGAGACTGCTCAGGGGAAGGGGAGGGAAGGTCATAACCCAACTGAAACAGGTGTGTTTTGAGCTGAGATTTCAGGACTAAATTTCTTTCCAGGGCCTTTTTTGATGCCTTCGAATCAGCAAGCAGAGCTTCAGCAGTCTGCATTGGGGCTCGCAGGATGGCCTGGTTATAGGCATCTGATCTCGAGCAATGGGTTCAGGATAAACTGGCTAATATCCCATGTACTACCAAATGGCAGATTAAATTTAATGTGGACAAGTGTAAAGTTATGCACTTAGGAAAGAACAACCCAAACTATGGTTACACGATGCAAGGTTCCACATTGAGAACCACCACCCAGGAAAAAGATGTAGGCGTCATCATGGATAACATGTTAAAACCCTTCGCCCAGTGTGCAGCGGCGGCCAAGAGAGCAAATAGAATGCTAGGTATCATAAGGAAAGGAATGGAAAATAAACAAAGGATATTATAATGCCTCTATATCGTTCCATGGTGCGACCTCACCTTGAATATTGTGTGCAATTCTGGTCGCCGTATCTTAAAAAGAATATAGCGTTATTAGAAAAGGTACAGAGAAGAACCACCAAAATGGTAAAGGGAATGGAAGAATACTCCTATGAAGAGAGGCTAAAAAGGTTAGGGCTCTTCAACCTGGAAAAGAGACGGCTGAGGGGAGATATGGTAGAGGTCTATAAATTAATGAATGGAGTGGAACGGGTAAATGTAGATCGATTGTTTGTCATCAGAATATAAAAAGACTAGGGGGCATGCAATGAAGCTACAGGGTAACCTATTTAAGACTAATAAGAGAAAATATTTTTTCACTCAACATGTAATCAAACTCTGGGATTTGTTACCGGAGGATGTAGTAGGAGCTGTTAGTGTAGATGGGTTTAAAAAAGGTTTGGACAAGTTGCTGGAGTAAAGGTCCATCAACCATTATTAAAAGGGACCTAGGATGTCACTGCTTGACCCAATACAAGCATTGAGGAACCTGTGTCTTTTGGGGAAACTGCTAGGTACTTATGACCTAGATTGGCCACTATTGGAAACAGGATATTGGGCTTGATGGACCTTGGTCTGACCCAGTATGGCGTATCTTATGTTCTTATGGCAAAGATTGGAGGGAAAAAGCAGGTGAGATTGAAACAGATGAGCTCACCCTAAAATGTCTTTCTAGGAAAACAGCTGACCCATCCAAGAGGAAGGCTCCTCCCAAGAAAATCTTTCTATTCTAAAAAGAAGAGATATTACACTCCTTCTGCTACCTATCAACCTCAGCATCCTCAGCAGAGGTAGCAGGGCCTTCGCCAACCTAAGAATCCAAAGACTCCTAAGCCTCAACCAGCTTCGCAGGCGCAACCTTCTTCCTAGTGAGCATTGCCAATCTGCCCCAGGAGGGCCCCCAACCCCTCCATATAGCAGGCAGACTTTCTCACTATGCCCACAGGTGGCACCTTAAAACATCAGAGCAGTAGACACTACAGATTGTCCAAAGGGTTTATCGGCTTCACTTCCAAGCCTTACTCCACACCAGCTTCACAGGGCATTATCCCACACAACCCCTTCAAAGCACTCTCTTAAGAGATGACCACTCTGTTGTCCCAGGGTGCCATAGAGAGAGTTCCTCATCCTCAAGAAGGGATGGGCCTCTACTCTCCATATTTTCTCTTTCCAAAGAAAACAGAAGGCTTCAGGCCCATCTTAGATCTGAGACCTAAAGAAGTTCATGGTCTGAGAAAAATTGAAGATTATTCCCTAGGAACTCTTTTACCATACCTCCAGAGACACGATTGGCTATGTTCTCTACTCCTAAAAGACACTTAAACACATTTACTGATCCATCCCTTGCACCGACCGTATCTGTACTTTATGTTTCAAGGAAACTATTATCAATACCGGGTTCTCTTCTTTGGTCTAGCCTCTGCCCCAAGGGTCTTTACCAAATGTATGGCAGTTATCTCTGCCTACCTGCTCACCTTGGAGGTATTCGTCTCTCCCTACATAGATGATTGGCTGATATAGGGAGACTCCCTTCAAGAGGTAAGATTCTCCCTTCATCGCACAGTCACGGTGCTCCAACACCTGGGTTTTGTCATAAACTTCCCAAAGTCTCACTTTGTTCCAACCCAACGATTGGAGTTAATTGGAATGCTCTTAGACACTCAACAGGCCCGAGCTTTCCTCCCACAGGATCGCTATGTCCGCCTCATTGAGCTGGCAAAAGAGGTACAACAGAAAAGCTAAGTAACAGCTTGAGAGATGCTATGATTATTAGGACACATGGCCTCCACGGGCCATGTCGTCCCCTACGCTCGATTACACATGTGACAAATGCAATGGATTCTCTTCTCAGTGTACACAAGCGAAGGGGTATCTCAGAGACAAGATCCACCACTCCTCAACTGATCAAGAACCTTCAGTGGTGGTGTTCCCCTCAAAACCTACTCGTTGGGTCACCTTTTCAGATACCTCCACCTCGATGCAACCTGACGGATGCTTCCAAGCTGGGTTGGGAAGCGCAGCTGAACAACCTCACTACACAGGGACTGTGGACACCAGAGGAATCAACAAGCTATAACTACAAATGTTCTTCAGGTTTTTCAACTCCAACCTTCGGGGCAACCTGTGCTAGTCAGGAGGGACATCCAAGTTGTCATGTTCTATGTGAACAAGCGGGGGAACAGGGTCCCGTCCCCTCTGCGAGGAAGCGATTCACCTGTGGTCCTTTGCCATCTCTCATCACATTCACCTCAGAGCAGTGTACTTCCTGGACGAACTCAATATATTAGCAGACAAGCTAAGCTGTATCCTTCATCCATGTGAATGAACCTTGCATCGAGACACGGCTGCTCGGATCTTCCGAACATGGGGAAGTCCGCTCATAGACCTTTTTGCTATTCTGCAAAACACACAGCTTCTACTCTTCTGCTCCAAGGTTCCGTTGCTGCAATGACAGGCTCTGGATGCCTTCCTTTTCCACTGGGACAGGGACTGCTCTATGCATTCCCTCCCATCCTCTTGATATCCAAGACTCTGTTCAAACCACAGATCGTCAGGGGCTCCATGATTCTTGTAGCCCCCTTCTGGCCCCATCAATTGTGGTTTCCTCGGCTTCTATGCCTTGTGCAGACTCAGCCACTCAACCTGTGATGTGCACCCGACTTCCTTTCTCAGGACCATGGGAAGCTTCTCTATCCCAATCTTCACTCCCTCGCCTGACAGCATGGCTGTTGAAGGGCTAGTGCTCGTGACCTCGACTTACCACAGGCAGTCAAGGATGTCCTCTTTTCATCTCGTAGGGATTCTACCAGATGATCTTATGCCTTCAAATGACGTACATTTGCCCTCTGGTGCTTCCCAAAGACATGAACCCCTTTTCTTGCCAGGTGGAGTCGCTTCTACAATACTTCTCCACTTATCTTTGACAGGTCTTAAAACTAACTCGGTGATAGTTCACCTTAGTGGCATTGTGGCCTCTCACAGACCAGTGGATGGACAGCCTATTTTCTCATACACCCCTTAGTAGCATGCTTCATGCGCGGTCTCCTGCTCTCCAAACAGCCATTAAGCTGCCTCCGTTGGCCTGGAATCTGAATGTGGTTCTGGCGCAACTTCTAAAGCCACCTTTTGAATCTCTAGCCATCATTTCACTGAAGTTTCTATCTTGGAAGGTCATCTTCCTTATTGCCCTCACTTCAGCTCACCGCTTCAGTGAGCTGCAAGCTCTAGTAGCGGATCCCCCCCTATACTCTGTTCCACCATGACAAGATGGTTCTCTGTACCCATCCACACTTGCTCCTGAAGGTGGTTTCCTCTTTCAATCTAAACCAGTCGGTAATCCTCCCAATTTTCTTCCCTAGACCACATGCAATCTCTGGTTGAAGCAGCGCTACACACATCTGACTGCAAGCGAGCACTGGCCTACTACTTGGATAGAACTAAAGATCACAGACGATCCCCTTTCAATTATTCATTTCCTTTGATCCTAGTGACCTGGGTCTATCAGTGATGAAATATACTCTTTCTAAATGGATAGCAGATTGCATTTCTTTTGCTTATTCACAAGCAGGACTCTCTTTGGAAGGTCATGCCAACCCTTATAATGTGCGGGCTGTGGCAACCTCCATGGCCAATCTCCGCTCCGTAGCTGAACAGCTACCTGATTCTCCATTTATGTTTTTGCTACTACTGTCTGGACAAAGACTCCTGTCAGGATGCTGCCTTTGGCCAAGCTGTACTCCAGCACATCTTTGGCACTTAAACTCAACTCCTATCCTCCGTCCCGAACTTTTAGGGTGGTACTGTGACTGCATCTGCATTTCTTGCCCAAGGTGGTCTTCTCTTTCCCACTTAATCAGTCTTATCCACCCTTTTCCCCTGGCCTCATGCCAACCGAGCGGAGGCTGTGTTGCACATGTTGGACTGTAAACGTGCCCTAGTGTTCTGTTTGGAATGGACGAGAGCGCACTGGCATTCCACCCAGCTCTTCATTTGTTTTGATCCCAGCAAGCTGGGTGCTGCATGCTATTCATTTGAGTGGCAGACTGCATTTCCTTTGCGTACACTCGGGCAGCTCTGAGCCTTGAGGGTCTTGTGGCTCACAGTTTCTGAGCCATGTCTGCTTCATTGGCCAACTTGCACTCAGTCTCTATGGAGGAGATCTGCAAGGCTGCTATGTGGTCCTCTGTCCACACCTTCACAGCCCACTACTGTCTGGATGGGGATTCCCGGAGTGGCAGTTACTTCTGCCAAGTTGTACGCCCACATTTGTTTGGGACTTACATTCAACTCCTTTCCCTCAGCTCTTCGGTCCATCCAGACTACCGAAAAAGTCTTTCCGATGTGGATGCTGAATCAGTCAAGTCCCCAAGAGGGACTACACATGCTGTTTCTTCGGTTCTCCAGTTTTGTTGCCCCTGTTGGGCTGTTTTTCATGGTCGGTAGCCTGTAGCTTTGGGAGTCCCATAAGTGAAGGTTTCTTGCTTGTTCATGGAGAAAATGTAGTTATTCACCTGTAGCAAGTGTTCTCCATGAACAGCAGGAATAAGTCCTCACAACCCTAACACTTCCCATGCTGTTGTTTATGGCTACTGCTATGTTGTTATACTGGAGAAGATGGTGCCATGGCAGGCGGGAAGGCAAGTGCACATGCGCAATGGAAGCTGGGGAGCATTCCTGCGTGGTGCTCTGTTGGGGGCATTACCCCTACATGAGGACTTATTCCTGTTGTTCACAGAAAACACCCGTTACAGGTGAGTAACTGTGCTTTCTTCCCAGACTTTGTGCTATTACTGCACCAGGTGTTCCAGATGCATCAGGGGCATGGGTCTCCCGAATTGGGGTCCCCCTCCTTGCCAGGGGGGCTGGAGGTCCCGGGAGGAAGCACCTGCACCGGGAAAGATCCCCGAGTGTGAGGATGGGGCTTTGTTGGGGTTGTTAGCATCCCTTGGGGCCCTGGAGAATCCATCTCACTTTGTGGAGGATCCAGACCCTGAGGAGTTGAAGGGGGAACTCTCGCCTGGGGAAGACTCCTCGGCTATCAGAATTTTTCATAGGGATGAGCTCCTCTCCTTAATTGTCAAAACGTTAGCGGCCTTGCAGATTGCAGACAATCCGCTACCAGACCCCTCAGAGCAGAAGGAGGATCTGCTCCTTGAGGGTATTCAGAAGCTGCTTTGTTCCTTTCCCATCCACTGGATAGTAAAAAGAGTGGTTAATGAGGAGTGGAAGGTCCTCATTGCAGGCTTGCGGGTTGTTAGGAGTATGGTGAGACTTTACCCTATCCCTCTGAATAAGAGAGAGCACTTGCACCTTCCCCGGGTGGATGCGCTGGTGAACTGCGGCCACCAGGAAGACTGCTATCCCAGTGAAAGGGTATGCAGCGAAGGATCCGCAGGATAGACAGATGGAGGTGCTGCTCAAGCAGGCCTTTGAGATTTTTGCCTTGGCTTTGCAGAGGGCCATTTGTGGATCCTATGTGGCATGCGCTTACTCGTATTGATCGCTGAAGATCCCTGATGCGGGGCTGGCTGAGGCAGCTGCCCAAGAGGAAGCAGCCCAGTTGGAGTCTGGCATCACCTTCCTAGCTGGCTGATCTCCATTATGATTTGCTCTGGGCTTCTTCCAAGTCCATGGTGACTGGTGGTGGCTCAGCATTTCCTGTGACTGCAGAATTTGTCTACAAATTTAGCCTCCAAGACTAGGTTGAGTAAGCTTCCCTTCTCAGGGAGACTGTTGTTTGGGGAGGACTTGGAGAAATTGGTGAAGGACTTGGGGAAATTAAGGTGCCTCTGCTTCCATAGGACAAGCTCAAGGTTGCGGGCCGTGGGTCCTCTTTTGGGGCTGGGGGTGTGAGGTGGGACGTTTCACCCAACCAGAGGGGTGAACCCCCAGAGATCCTGGTTTCTTCCAAAAGACCCTTCTGTCATGGGAGGCAATCAGGGTTGCAGAGGTGGGACGTCTGAAGCCCCGGAGCTGCGAAGTCCTCCCAATGAAGATTTGAGGGCCCTAGCAGAGGTGCAATCGATAGGCAGTTGCCTAAGTCAATTTTACCCCTTCTGGACACAGCTTATGAAGGACACCTGAGTATTGAAGTAATCCGTAAGGGTTATGCTCCTGAGTTTGAGAGCCTCATGAATGTATTCATGGTGTCTCTTTGTCGGGCTCCTGCCAGGGTGACACTTGAATGTCCTCTGCAGCTTGAGGCCATCGAACCCATGCCCTCAGCAGAATAGGGTGTGGGTTGTTACTCGATTTACTTTGTGGTGCCCAAAAAGGAAGGCTCTTGGCGGCGCATCCTGGATTTGAAAGGAGTAAACGGGGCTCTCCGGGTGCTGCACTTTCACATGGAAATGCTATAGTCTGTCATTGTGACTGTTTGACAAGGGGAATTCCTAACATCCTAAGATCTGTCCAAGGCCTATATGCTCATTCCCATTCACCCATCAGCATTATATCAGCATGGAACAAATGATACTGCCAGGTATACCTCGGAATGTATCAAAAGTGACTTCATGGCTCTGGGACAGAGGGTGAAGCAGTTAGGTGCACAGGTGGTGTTCTCTTCATTCCTCCCTGTTGAGGGTAAAGGCCATGGCAGAGAGGCTCGCATCCTGGAGATGAATGCATGGCTGCGTGGATGGTGTCATCGAGAGCGTTTTGGTTTCCTAGACCATGGGATGCTGTTCCAAGGGTTGCAGAACAGAGATGGCATCCATCTGTCCAAGAAATGTCAATGCGTCTTCGATAGTAGACTGGCTAATCTACTGAAGAGGGCTTTAAACTAGATTCATTGGGGATGGGTGAAGAAAGCCCCCAGGTAGGTGATACGTTAAATACCTTTATGGAAATGGGTAACAGGGGTAACATATGGAGAGCAGTGTGTATAAATGCCTGTAGCATGGGAAATAAGATCCCTGATGTTGAAGCTTTGGTGGGAGTGGCTGACTTGGATTTAGTGGCAGTTACAGAAACATGGTTCACAGAAAACCATGATTGGGATGTAACTATACCTGGCTATACTTTATTCAGAAAGGACAGGGTAGGAAGAAGGGGAGGCGGAGTGGCACTATATGTAAAAACTACTATTAAAGCTTTGGAATTACAGAACTTAAAAGGGAGAGAGGAGGCATTGTGGGTTAAACTAGAAAGAGGGAAAGAGAAATCTATTTGCATCGGTGTGATACACAGACCTCCCTCACAAGAGGAAGAGGTAGACAGAGAGTTAATTGAAGACATACGCAGCATTGCTAGGAAAGGGGAAGTGCTACTGATAGGAGATTTCAATATGCCAGATGTTGATTGGCACATTCCTGCTGCAGTATCATCTAGACGTAAGGAGATCCTGGATTTTCTGCAGGGAGAACTATTCAGACAATTGGTAACAGACCCCACACGTGAAGGGGCCATACTGGACTTGGTGCTTACCAATGGTGAAAGTGTTTCTGATGTTGTAGTGGGAGATCATTTTGCATCCAGTGATCACCAGATGGTGTGGTTCAGTATTAGGACTAGGGGTGTTAGAATCCATTCAAAGGTGAGGATCTTAGACTTTAGGAAGACTAACTTTGCGAAGATGGGACAATACCTCACGGAGTCGTTAGTGGGATGGGAATAGCTGGGGGATGTAGAAAAACAGTGGGCAAAAATGAAAGGGGATATTTTAAGGGCAACCAACCTTTTTGTTAAAATGGTAAATAAAGGTAAAAGGAAAAGTAGACCGCTATGGTTTTCGAAAGAAGTAGCTGAAAAAGTGAAGAAAAAGAGGGAGGCCTTCATGAAATACAAGAGATCACAGAGAGAGGAAGACAGACATCTGTATTTGGGAGAAACGTAGAGAAGCTAGCAAAGTAGTCAAGAAGGCAAAGATTCAAAAGGAGGAGGAAATAGTCAATGCAATAAAATTGGGGGATAAGACATTTTTCAGATATATTAGTGAGAAGAGGAAGGGCAAAAGTGGTATTTTCAGACTCAAGGGTGCAGGGGAGGAATATGTAGAAGCTGATAAAGATAAAGCGGAATTGCTTAACAAATATTTTTGTTCTGTGTTCATAGATGAAGAACCAGGAGCAGGACCTCAGAAAACACCCACAAATAAGAACAGAAGCGAGGGACATCTTGAACAATTTTCAGAAGACCGTGTTCATGAGAAACTAGCTCAACTTAAAGTAGACAAAGTGATGGGACCGGATGGGATACACCCTAGAATATTGAGGGAACTTGGAGACGTTCTAGCAGCTCCACTGACTGACCTTTTCAATGCCTCGTTGGAGTCGGGAGTGGTGCCAAAAGACTGGAGAGAGGCTCATGTGGTGCCTTTAGACAAAACCGGAAGTAAGGATGTGATTGAAAACTACAGGCTGGTTAGTTTAACTTCGGTGGTGAGTAAATTATTGGAAACTCTGCTGAAAGAGAAAATAGTGAGGTTTCTGGAGTCCAGCGGATTACAGGATCCGAGGCAGCATGGATTCAGCAGAGGCAAGTCTTGTCAGACAAATCTGATTGATTTCTTTGACTGGGTGACCAGGGAGTTGGACCGAGGGAGAGCCCTAGATGTGGTTTATTTAGATTTCAGTAAAGGCTTTGACACTGTTCCTCACAGGTGACTTATAAACAAACTTAGCACCCTAGGGATGGACCCTAAAGTTACTGCTTGTGTTAGAAATTGGTTGGGTGGGCGGCGACAAAGAGTACAAGTAAATGGAGCTCACTCTGAGGAGAAGGATGTTACCAGTGGTGTGCCCCAGGAATCTGTCCTTGGTCCGATTCTTTTTAACATCTTTGTTAGTGATATAGCAGAAGGGCTGTCGGGTAAGGTTTGCCTCTTTGCGGATGACACCAAAATCTGCAATAGAGTAGACGCCCAGGAAGGTATAGATAACATGAGGAGGGATCTAGCTAAGCTTGAAGAATAATCTAGAATTTGGCAGCTGGGATTTAATGTTAAAAAATGTAAGGTCATGCATTTGGGCTGCAGCAATCCAAGGGAGCAATATAGTATAGGGGGTGAAGTATTTTTGTCCACTAAAGAAGAGCGGAACCTAGGCGTGGTTGTGTCTGATGATCTTAAAGTAGCTGAACAGGTAGAAAAGGCGATGGCAAAAGCTAAAAGTATGCTTGGGTGCATACGGAGAGGAATGACTAGCAGAAAAAAGGAGGTGATAATGTCTCTGTATATGTCTTTGGTGTGACCTCATTTGGAGTATAGTGTGCAATTCTGGAGACCACACCTTCAAAAGGATGTGAACAGGATGGAGTCGGTGCAGAGGGTGGCTACTAAAATGATTAGTGGTCTTCATTATAAAGCATATGAGGACAGACTGAAGAATCTTAATATGTACACCTTAGAGGAAAGGCGGGATAGAGGTGATATGATTGAGATGTTTAAATACCTCCGTGGCATAAATGTTCAGGGAGAGAGCCTCTTTCAATTGAAAGCAAGTTCTGCTATGAGGGGACATGGGATGAGGGTGAAGGGAGATAGATTCAGGAGTGATATGCGGAAATATTTCTTTACGGAAAGAGGAGTGGATCCATGGAATAGTCTCCCAGTGGAGGTGGTAGAGATGAGGACAGTAACTGAATTCAAAAAAGCGTGGGACAAACACAGAAGATCTTAAAGGTAAAAAGGGGACTGCTGTAGTTGTTGATATGGAAGGACAGACTAGATAGGCCATGTGGTCTTTTTCTGTCATCATGTTTTTATGTTTCTCATATTTTCATTTTGTGGTGCCATAGGGGGACACTTCCACTTTCAGGCTCTCTCCTTCAGGCTTGCCACCACCCACCGAGTGTTCATAAAGATGGTAGTGGTAGTTGCACTGGCCCAGCAGAAGTAGGACATCCTGGTGCACCCATATTTGGATGATTGGTTGACCCGGGTGAAATCTTGGCAGGAGATTCCAGGAGGCGACAGCCTGTATGATCCAGCAGCTGCAGGAGTTCGGCTGAGTCATGAATTTTCCCAAAAGCAGTCTGTCTCTTTTGCAATCCTTGGAATACCTAGATGCCTACTTTGTATACACATTGAGGATGGTGTTTCTGCTGTAAGTTAGCGAAGTTTCAAAGTCAAGTACGGAAACTGCGAGTGGTTTCTTGCCGAAGTTTGGAACTATCTGCAGGTGCTCAGTTAGATGGTGACCTCCCTGGAATTAGTGCCTTGAGTGTGGCTCCACCTGCGACCCCTGAAGGCATTGCTTTTGGCACGTGGTTCCCGCCAGTGCAGTCTATGGAAGCAATCTGAACCTTCAAGGAGTTCAAGGCCAAACCCTTGCCAAGTCCATCCTGCAGGAAGGCCAATAAATCCAGGAAGGCAGTCCCTAGAGGGCGCACCTCTCTCTCTCCACACCAAGCCTCAAAGATGCACCAAACCTAATGCTAACTGGCTAGCGTCAGAGTGTTCCGTGGGCAGCAACCATAGTCAACCAGACAGCGGTGGTATTCATGTGCTGGCCAGTTAAGTTAACTGGCTGGAATAGGCCTAAAAAAAGCTGACCTAACTTTAGTCAGTTTAGCTATATGGTCAGCGACTGACTATTGCTGCTGACCGGATAGCCAATTATCCAAGCAACCCAGATATTCAAGGCTGGTGGCTGGATATTGCCCTAGCATTGAAGATTTGGCCTTAAATTAAAGCCTTTAGATCCAACACCTAGTAATCCCCTTTAAGCCGATGCCTCCAACTTCCTCCCCCCCCCCCCAATACAATCTAGCATACGTACAACCTCCCACCTCATCTCTATTGCACACTGTAAAATGAACCCACTCCCATCAAGGACTGTTAACGTCACATACCTTCTCCTAAGCTTATCATCCCCCCCCCCCCAATATTTATTTATTTATTTACAGTCTCTTTTATACCGCACTATTCAACATCAGCGCGGTTTACATGGAACATAAAACTTACACTTTCATTGGCTGATCTGTGTTTATAAGGAACAGGTATTAAAACTTGGATAACCTGGGTAACTATTTACATCTAGACTACAAGACAAATCGGATCTCGCTAGTGGTAGTCATGGGTGTCTTGTTTGGTAAGATTCTGTTGTACTGCAGGGCTAGATAGTGGAAGAGGCTATTGTAGTACAAGAGGAAGAGGTGGTGCTTCAGTGCCTTCCTAAACTGGGCTAGGTCAGGGATTGCCCATATGCTGGGTGGAAGGGTGTTCCAGCATCTGGGCGCACAGAATTTGAAAGCCCTGTTTGCTGTTGCCTGGGTGCATTGGGTTATTTCTTTCGGGACTATCAGTGTGTTGGCCGCTATTTAACTTCTGGACCTGTTGGGGGAGGGGTGGTCTGTATAAGCTCTTCTAGTGATGTGGAGGAGAGCCCATTGATGGCTTTGAAAGTCAGCAGTAAGGTTTTAAATGTGAGTCTGCCATGTATAGGGAGCCAGTGGAGATGTTTCAGGATGAGCGTCATGTGGTCTTTCCTGGATGCTCCATGTAGAACTCTTGCTGAAGAATTCATCGCGAGCTGTAGCGGGTTCAGAGTGGATTGAGGGAGTCCATGCAGTATTGAATTTGCATAGTCAAAGTGTGGTATGATCAACGCTTGATAGATTGTCCGGAAGTCGTCCGGTTCCAGCAGGAAGCGTAGGTGCCTGAGAGATCGGATCTTATGATATACCGCTCTCGCTGTGGTGTTTATGTGCACTTTCATGTCCAGGCGCTGGTCTAAGGTGACTCCGAGGTACGCCTTGCTTCTGGTGGAATGGTTCCGATGCTGAACCCCCTGATCGTATGTGTTGCCATCTGTCCGAGAGGTATGACTTGCACCAATCTAGTGCTGTATCACAGATCCCCTTCTCCTTGAGACGCCCCAGGAGGAGCTTGTGGCTTACTGAGTCAAATGCGGCTGCTATGTCCAGGAAAATGAGAACAAACCCTTGACGGATGTTATCAATTCTAGCAATTATGTTACTGAAAAGTGTGGTAAGGAGCGTTTCAACACTATGAGACTCTCTAAACCATGTTGGCAGGGGTCCAGTGTAGTGGAGGCTTCGATGTGTTCTTGAATTTGTCTTTGGACTTCTTTTTCAATTATTTTGGCCAGTAGTGGTATGCTCGATATCAGTCTGTACGAGTCTACCTTCTGGGGGTCGAGCTTGCTGTTTTTTAGCAGCGGTCTGATGGATGTGCGTTTGAGGGATTGGGGGAATATGCCTGTTGCGAAGGATCAGTCCATGAGCCTGGCTATAAAAGGGCTAAAGTCTGACCGTAGCTCTTTTATCCAGAAGGCAGGGCAGGGGTCAGTTTGTGCAGTGGTAGTGTTGATCGCAGCAATATTGTCTTCAATGTGCTTCATGGGTGGTGTGGAAAAGATGATCAGGGGTGTTTGATAGCTTGGCTCGAGTGCGACGGTGGGTGCTGGGGGCTTATTGATCTGGCAAAGCTTTGATTGTAAGTAATCCGCAAATTCTTGGGGGTGGATCTCACTCGGTTGTTCGGGGGCTGGTTCCTTTATTAGGTTCTTGACGAGAACGAACAAGTCATGCGGTTTGTTCAGTGATCGTTTGTGTGTCTGTATGGAATCGTTTCAAATTCTCTGTTACTGCTTCGCGGTGCCTTACCAGGTAAGAGTTATATGCCATTTGGTCATCTGCAGAGTGCGATCAGCGCCAGCGTCTTTCCAGCTTCCTTAGGAGGGTGAGTGAATATCTCGTCTCTAGACTTCATTGCTCTTTTTATGTAAATGTTTACAACTATTGTTAATGTTATAGCTATGTGTATAGTTAATAGTTCACTAAGTTTCATATAAAAGTTTATAATTTGAGTTATATGTTCACCGCTTTGACCGCAAGATAAAGCAGTTTAAAAATGCTGCTAAATACATAAATACAAATAAACATAGAAGAGGGAGAATTTTTATGTGATGATTAGTTGTTATTGGACTTTTTCATAAAGATGATTTGCCTTACCTGATTTCTGATAACTAAAGCTTTGTGTATAGAGTAGTGTTTTCTCAAACTGGTCCTGGGGTACTGTCTGTCCAGTCTGCTTTTTAAGATATCCACAAATAAATATGCATGAAACAGATTTGCATGCAGTGAAGGCAGTGCATGCTAATCTAGCTCATGCATATTGAAAGTGAGTATTCTTAAAACTAGACTGGCTAATAATATACCAGGGCTAACTTGAGAAACAGAGGAATCCCAGGTGCCGACCCATCTGTTGGAGGATCCATTTCTTAAAGGACTGTGGAAGCCTGAGAAAATGTTACTTTTATATCAGGCAATCAATGCTAGAGGTGTAGGGTTACAAAATTCACAATAATTGGGGTAAAAGGGAGAATCAACCTAGAGAGACCATTAGAACTGGAAGTGGATACACTGCTTCGACATACCTGAGGTGGCAAACTTCTCGTTTAAAGGGGCTGTATGTACTGGTAATGTCCCCAGAGCTGCATTGGCTGCAACAATTCCAAGAGGATTCACCCATTGAGGAAGGCAGCAGGATTGAGTCAGAAGTAGCCTTTGTAGCAGATACCTAATATGACTTGGAACCACTGCATGCCTTATATCTCTGTGGTTGCCAGTAAGAGCCTATGGCTGAGACATTTGCCAGCAGATTCTGCATTGAAGGCTTGTCTGTGTAAATTTCCCTTTGAAGACCAGTAGCTCTTTGGAGAGGAACGTCAGAAACTGGTAGGAGAAAAACTTCTGATGCTTCTGAGCCACAGAGGACAAAATGGTTTTAGAGTTTATCAGGTATTTATATGTGCCAGAATTTGTGGGTACATATAATAAAGGAAAGATTTTTATTTATTTATTTTATCCATCTATTCAATGCCAGATAAAGGGTAGAAGCAACCCTCCAGAGTTTTTTCAGCTCAATGCAATTACCTGGATGCCAGAGCTGGAAACGTACTCACTGTATTTTGTAGACCCTGAGAAGGAGGAAACATTCAAACCAGTAAGTGGACCTTGGAGACATCAACGTGACCCTGAAGAGTACACTATTTCTGTATGGAAATGTTATGGTCTGTTATCTTGGTGGCTCATCAGGGATAATTCCTAATATATTTATCAATCTAACATGTCAGAAGCTTATTTGCATATTCTGATGGGAGAAAAATTAAAGAGGTTCCTTAGATTTTCGGTCCTAGGATTGCATTATCAGTTGTTAGCACTGCCCTTTGGACTGGTCATGGCTTGGAGGACTTCACCAAGGTGATTGCAGTTGTAGCATTACTTTCTGTGCAAAGAAGGATTCTTAGACCATTCGTATCTGGACAAGACTAGTATGACCAAAGTTGGAGCAGGAAAGCAAAGCCTGGATGTCCAGAGTCATTCAGGTGTTTTAGCCATTAGGTTGGGTAATGAACAAAGCAAAGAGCAGGTTGATGCACCCCCAGAGGCTAGAATATTTGGAAGTGTTTGACATGACTCTAGGAAAGCCATTTCTTTCAGATAGCCATAGAGCCAGGCTGCAGACCCAAGTTAGAAACTTGAGGAGACTGCATCTGCAACAGCCTGGGACTATATCCAGGTTCTAGGTGGATGTATGGTATAGAAATGTAATGAAATAAATAGATTCAATGCCATCAATGTTGGAGGTGGTCACATGAGGCTACTGCAAGCCACTGTACTGTCCAAATGGAAACCATAGTGGTATTCTTGCAATTCTTGACTTTGAGTAGATCAGTGAAACAAAATCTCCAATGGACGCTGCACAGCAGGTATCTGCAGGTAGGTGGAGACATTGAAAATCCAGATTTGGTAATTCTGACCACAGATCTGACTCTAGTAAGATGGGGGAACGCTGTGTACAGTGGCTGGCACAGAGTGAATGGTCAGAAGCAGCGTGACAGCTGTCAATAAATATGCTCAAATTAGGGGCAGATAGGTATACATTAATTCATCTTCACTCCCTAATCAAAGGTCAAGCAGTCAAGGTGCTGTCCAACAATACAGCAGCAGTGGCATATATAGTCACATGAGGAGACACCGTGAGTCCATGCCAAGCCGAGGAAATTTCTCCAGGGCCATGTGCCCACGAGGGAAGGGTTAGGACAGCCATTATAGTTGGTGTTTCGATCATTAGGCATGTAAATAGCTGGGTGGCTGGTGGACGTGAGGATTGCCTGGTGTGAAGGTAGCAGACCTCATGTGCCACCTAGATAAGATCTTAGATAGTGCTGGGGAGGAGTCTGCTGTAATTGATACATGTAGGTACCAATGACATAGGAAAATGTGGTAGTGAGGTTCTGGAGGCTAAATTTAGGCTTTTAGGTAGGAAGTTGAAATCCAGAACTTACAGGGTAGCGTTCTCCGAAATGCTTCCCATTCCATGCGCAGGACTCAAAAGGTAGGCAGAGCTCCGGAGTCTCAATGCGTGGATGAGATGATGGCACAAGGATGAGGGTTTTAGATTTGTTAGGAACTGGGGAACATTCTGGGGAAAGGAGGGGATCTTCCGAAGGGATGGGCTTCACCTTAACCGGGATGGAACCAGGCTGCTGGCATTAACCTTTAAAAAGGAGATAGAGCAGCTTTTAAACTAGATAATAGGGGAGAGCCAGCACTCGCCCAAGAGCGCATGGTTTGGAACAATGTATCCTTGAAGGATACTACCAAAAGAATGAAGTTAGGACATACCAGCAGAGAGGTTCCAATAAAGACAAAAGTAATCCAAATGCACTTGAGTACGGAGCAGACAGAGCTTAAAGATTACAAATTACACCTGTCTACCGATAGCCAGATTAATATGAATAAAATACAGTCTCTAAAATGCTTGTATGCAATTGCTGGAAGTCTAAAAAATAAGATGGAAGAGTTAGAATATATAGCATTAAATGAGAGGTTAGATATGATTGGTATCTCAGACACATGGTGGAAAGTGGACAACCAGTGGGACACTGTGATACTTGGGTATAAACTATATCGCAATGATAGAACGGATCAAATTGATGGAGGGGTTGCGCTCTATGTTAGAGAGTGCATTGAGTCACTAAGGAATAAAGTTTTGCAGGAAACAAAATTTGCTGTAGAATCACTATGGATTGAAATTCCATGTAAAAAGGGGAAGGCAATGGCAGTGGGGGGGGTGTACTGTTGACCGCCTGGCCAGAATGAACAAATGGATGATGAAATGCTTAAAGAAATCAGGGAAGCTAACAAAAGTTACAGCACAGTAATAATAATGAGTGATTTCAATTACCCCAGTATTGACTGGGTCAGTGTCACGGCAGGACATGCTAGGGAGATAAAGCTTCTAGATGAAATAAATGACTGCTTCTTGGAGCAGCTGGTTCATGAACCAACCAGAGGGGAAGCCATTTTGGACCTAGTCCTTAGTGGAACACCAGATCTGGTGCAAGAGATAAGGGTGTTGGGGCCACTTGGCAATAGTGATCATAGCATGATTGCATTTGATTTAATTAATTAATTAAACTTTCGAAAGGGAGACTATGATAAAATGAGGAAAATAGTTTAAAAACAAAACCCTAAAATGAGCAGTTGCAAAGGTTAAAGACTTACAT
This sequence comes from Ichthyophis bannanicus, assembly GCA_033557465.1. Lineage (NCBI taxonomy): Eukaryota > Metazoa > Chordata > Amphibia > Gymnophiona > Ichthyophiidae > Ichthyophis > Ichthyophis bannanicus. The sequence continues at coordinate 248,830,423 of CM066031.1, forward strand.
CAAGCTTGGGTGGTGTTTAAAAATGCTATCTTGGAAGCCCAGACCAGCTGTATTCCACGCTTTAAGAAAAGTGGATGGAAGTCCAAAAAGCTGCTGGTTTAAAGATGAGGTCAGAGAGGCTGCTGTTGCCAAAAAAGCATCTTTCAGGAAATGGAAAAAAGAGCCGAATGATGAAAACTAGAAACAGCACAAGCCCTGACAAGTTAAATGCAAGACATTAATAAGGCAGATAAAGAGAGAATTTGGAAGAAGCTTGTTATGGAAGCAAAAACACGTAATAAAGGCTTTTTCAAGTACATTCGTAGCAAAAAACCCGTGGGAGAGAGTCAGTTGGACAATTAGATGATAGAGGGGTAAAAGGGGCACTAAGAGGGGCAAGGCCATAGCGGAGAGACTGAAAGAATTCTTTGCTTCGGTCTTTACTGAGGAAGATGTAGGGATGTTACCCATGACTGAAGTGGTATTTAAAGGTGATACTGCAGAAGAATTGAAAGAAATATTGATACACTGGGAAGATGTATTACAACTATTTGATAAACTGGAGAGTAGCAAATCACCTGGACTGCATGGTATGCATCCAAGGGTGTTGAAAGAACTGAAATATGAGATTGCAGACCTGCTATTAGTAATCTGTGAACTATCATTAAAATCATCTGTAATACCTGAAGATTGGAGGATAGCCAATGTAACGCTAATTTTTAAAAAGGAGTTCCAGGGGCGATCCAGGAAACTACAGACTCGTGAGCCTGACATCAGTACTGTGAAAAATGGTAGAAACCATCAAAAAGAACAAAATTGCTGAATATGTAGATAGTCATGGCTTAATGGGAGACAGCCAACATGGCTTTAGACAAGGAATATCTTGCTTTACTAATCTGTTATGTTTTTTTGAAGGTGTGAATAAACAGATAGACAAAGGTGAGTCAGTTGATATAGTATATCTGGACTTTCAGAAAGCCTTTGATAAGGTCCCTCATCAGAGACTTTTGGCAAAACTAAAAAGTCATGGGATGGGAGGCAGTGTACTGTTGTGTATCAGGAACTGGTTAAAAGATAGAAAACAGAGGGTAGGGCTAAATGGACAATTTTCCCAATGGAGAAAGGTGAATAGTGGAGTACCCCAGGTATCTGTGCTGGATCCGCTGCTTTTTTCATATACTGTACATAAATGACCTGGGAAAGGGAATAACAAGTGAGGTTATCAAATTTGCAGATGACACAAAACTATTTGAAGTTGTTAAAACCCAAGAGGATTGTGGAATCTCCAGGAACAAGCAGGAATAAGTCCTCACATATGGGTACGTTGGTACCGACGGAGCCCGCGCGGGAAAGCTCCCCAGCTTCCCAGAAGGAAAGTTTTTGGGGCCTCCCACTGCGCATGCGCGCTGCCTTCCCGCCTTCCTGACCAACTCTCCTCAGTTCTTCTTTTTCCGCGGAGCCATCAGGTCATGTTCCTGTCACCGCTGAAGAAGTTGTTATTTTAATTTATTTCTTTGGCCGCGTGTCTGCCTTCCCCGATTCCAGACCGGTACCGCCGGTCTTTTTTCTTTTATTTCTTAAAAAAAAAACAAAAAAACTTCTTTTTTCCTCACTTGGTGTATTTGTTCTGTGAGGCCTTTAGGCCTTCACAAATTCTCCCTCATGGAGAAACAAGCCTCTGGGTTCAAAAAATGCACCAAGTGCAGCGGTACTATTTCAGTCACAGACACCCATGAATGGTGTCTTAAATGTTTGGGGCCTGACCATTCCATTCCGGATTGCCCATCCTGTTCTTTGATGTCTAAACGTGGCTTACAAAACCGGGCAGCCAAGTTTCACATGCTGTTTTCTACAGATACTCCAGCATCGACATCTTCCAGGTCTTCCTCTCCTGATGGATCTCAGGTAACCAAACATTCCTCTGGCAGGTCCTCAAAGGGCAAATCTCCCTCTAATTATCGAGATACCCCTGGGCTTGACCCTGAGGACCCTGCCCCAGCCAAACAACCCCGGCGGGAAGCTCCGGCTTCCAAAGCTCCTCCTATGGGGTTACAGGTTGACATCGATGGCACGGCCTCGACCGATCACCTGTTAGACTGTTCTGGGGTACCGGCTCAATCATCCGGTACCGACATCCAGACAGTCGTGGCGTCCATGCATCATACAGTTCAATCCATGCAGCAGGCCATTTTGGCTTTCATTAAGGCTGCGACGCCCTCGGTACCGCACCCTGCGGTACCGACTCCGGTTCTGGTACCACAACCGATACCGGTACCCAGGCCATCTACATCGACCAGGATACCGATTCCGGTTCCCGGTTCTGGGGTTTTTCCCGATACCGATCTGGTTCCGGGTACCCCCGATGTCGATACCGGTCGATACGCTTATCGATCCCTGGAAGCAAACAGACGATACTTTGAGTATTCTGATGATTCAGATTCATCAGATGACTCTGCTGAAGTATCCCTTACTCTACCTGAGGAGCCCTCTTCTCCAAAGAGGAGAATGTCTCCTCCAGAGGATTTATCCTTTCAAGACTTCATCATTGAAGTAGCTAAAGGTCTTTCTATTTCTGTATCCTCTGAAAAAGAACCTAGAGCAAAAAAGTTAGACATTTTAGGATACTCTAAGGTTCCCAAAGAGGCAGTCACCTTGCCCATCCATGAAATTCTTCAAGAACACATGATGGACTTAGGGTGAGAGGAGTCCTCCCATATCTCCACATTCTCGTCGTCTGGACACCATGTATCGTGTCCCCCCTTCTCCTGGGTTTCAAAAAACTCAGCTCCCTCACCACTCCATCGTGGTGCAGTCAGCTATGAAAAGGATCAAGAGTACTAAAAGACACTCTTCTACTCCACCAGGAAGAGAATGTAGGACTCTGGATGCTTTTGGAAGAAAAATCTTCCAAGCAAGTATGCTTATTGGCAGAATCAACTCATACAGCCTCTATATGGGCATGTTTCTGAAGGAAATTGCATTAAAAATCCGCCATTTTCTCCCCTTTATCCCAGAGGATAGAAAGGAGGAGTTCCTTCTTTTGCTAAAGCATACCCAAGATATTTCAAAGTTCTCCAACAGAGCAGCCTTTGACTCCTTTGAGGGTGCTAGCAGAGCCTCAGGTATTGCCATAGCGGCTCGTAGAATTGCTTGGCTTCAGGCCTCTGACCTAGAACCCTGGGTCCAGGATGGGTTGGGAAATTTGCCCTGTACAGGGGAGAATTTGTTTGGTAAAGAGTGGCAAATCAAAGCCACTCAAATGGATGCAGAAAATGCTGCTTTAGATAGACTTTCTAAGTCTACCTCTACCCCTGTCAAGAAAAAATCTTTCAAAAAGCCTTTCTACAAGAAGGCCAGATTTGCCACAAATACTGGCCAACAATCTTCTGCGGCTCGCTTTACTCCTAAGCGTCAGCAGCCTAAACAGGCCAGGGCGAAACCTGCAGGGGCTGCTACAGCCCAACAGTCCCAACCCCCTCAGGGTTTTTGACTTAAAACTAGAGAACTTAACCTTTCTGGCTTTAAAACATCCAGAACCTCTCACCATTCCAGGAAGGTTAGCTCATTTTGCTCCCAGATGGGAGCAAATCACATCAGAACAATGGACCCTCTCTATCATCAGAGAGGGCTACAAACTACATTTCTCCAACCTTCCTCCCCATACAATGGTGAGAAGCTTCAATTCTCCCCCATCTCTCCTAGACCTGTTGGGTCAGGAGGTGACCACTCTTCTCGCCCAAAAGGCAATAGAAGAGGTTCCTCTTCCTCAACAGGGGGTCAGGTTTTTACTCCCCTTATTTTCTCATTCCCAAGAAAACAGGGGGGTACAGACCCATTCTGGATCTCAGAGAATTGAACAAATTTCTATGCAAGGAGAAATTCAAAATGCTTTCTCTAGGTACTCTCCTTCCATACCTACAGAGTCAGGATTGGCTTTGTTCTCTAGATCTCAAGGATGCGTACACACATATACTCATCCATCCATCCCACAGAAAATTCCTACGATTTCTGTTCCTGGGAAAACATTTCCAATACAGAGTACTTCCCTTCGGTCTAGCCTCTGCTCCAAGGGTATTTACCAAATGCATGGCAATAGTAGCTGCATTTCTACGCGCCCTGGGAATTTTTGTCTTCCCATACCTGGACGACTGGCTCCTTCGAGCTCCATCTCAGTCCAAGGCTCAGACTTCCCTGGATCGCACCAGGCGCATTCTACAGTATCTGGGACTTGTGATCAATCTGCCAAAGTCCCAACTCACCCCTACTCAATCCCTAGAATTCATAGGGGCCTGGTTGGATACCACCACTGCAAGGGCCTATCTGCCTCAGGCCCATTGCCAACGTCTGGTGCACTTAGCCTCTCAGATTCAGTCCAGAAGCCACTTGACTGCCAGAGAGATGCTACAACTATTAGGCCACATGGCCTCCACAGTGCATGTGGTGCCTTATGCTCGCCTACATATGAGAGCAGCTCAATGGACTTTGTCCACCCAGTGGACTCAAGCATCAGGAGCTCTCTCAGACCAAATAGCAAACTCCAAACGTCTCTTTTGGTCTCTCCAATGGTGGGTGTCCACTCAAAATCTGTTGTTGGGGGCCCCCTTTCAACCATTGTTGCCCCAAGCAACCCTCACAACGGATGCCTCCCAAACAGGTTGGCGAGCTCATCTCCAAGATCTCTCCACTCAGGGCACTTGGTCTCCACAGGAGACCACCCTTCATATCAACCACTTGGAACTTCGAGCAATCTTTCTAGCTCTCAAAGTTTTTCATACCCTCCTCAGCAACATGACAGTCCTTATTCACACGGACAATCAAGTAGCCATGTTTTACATAAACAAACAAGGAGGGACTGGCTCTCTGTCGCTTTGCAACGAAGCTCTAAGATTATGGGCCTTCGCCAGAGAGCATCAAATCCATCTCCTGGCAGTATATCTTCCAGGAATCCAAAACTCTTGGGCAGACAGACTCAGTCGAGTTCTGCTTCCACACGAATGGTCCCTGCACATGGATCAGGTACTCAGAATCTTCCAGAAATGGGGAACCCCGGACATAGACCTCTTTGCAAGTCCGTGGAATGCCAAACTTCCCCGGTTCTGTTCCAGGATTCCGTGTCAGGGAGTTCAGGCCAAGGATGCCTTCCTCCTTCATTGGGGTCAGGACTTCCTATATGCCTTTCCACCCATTCCTTTGATTCCCAAGAATCTGTTCAAACTTCAAAGGGATCAAGGGTCCATGATCCTCATAGCTCCACGCTGGCCACGCCAAGTGTGGTACCCTCTACTTCTGCATCTCTCCCAAGCCCCCTCCGTGGACTTGGGAGCGGCTCCAGACCTTCTGTCTCAGGAGGAGGGGACTTTGTGGCACCCAAACCCCAAGTCCCTTCACCTCAGAGCTTGGTTACTGAAAGCCTAGACCTTCAAGACTTCAATCTTTCGCAGCAAGTGAAAGATATCCTACACGCCTCTAGGAAACCTTCCACTAGGCGTTCTTACGCTTTTAAATGGAAAAGATTTTCCATTTGGTGTGCTCACAAGGGTCTTAACCCTCTAGCACTCCCATTGAATTCTCTTTTGGAATATCTCCTGCATCTCTCCAATGCAGGACTCAAAACGAATTCAGTAAGAGTCCATTTGAGTGCTATTGCGGCATCACTTAAGCCCATCAATGGACAACCTGTTTCCTCTCATCCTCTTATTGCAAGATTCATGAGAGGCCTAACCTTAACTAAACCTCCCATTCGACCTCCTCCAGTGGCATGGGACTTAAACTTGGTTCTTGGTCAGCTTATGAAGCCAGCTTTTGAACCCTTAGCCACTACCTCCTTGAAATTTCTTTCCTGGAAGGTTATTTTTCTTATTGCAGTCACCTCAGCTCGCCGTATCAGTGAACTGCAAGCCCTAGTGGCTAATCCACCTTATACAAGGTTCCATCATGACAAGGTGGTCCTTAGGACCAATCCCCACTTTATGCCTAAAGTGGTCTCCCCTTTTCATCTTAATCAAGAGGTATATTTACCTCTCTTTTTTCCAGCTCCTCATGCATCCAGTGCAGAGAGGAACCTTCATACTCTAGACTGTAAAAGAGCTCTTGCCTTTTACCTCCACAGGACACAGCAACATCGAAAGTCTTCTCAGCTTTTTGTTGCTTTTGATCCTTCTCATTTAGGACTTCCAGTCTCCAAAAGAACACTCTCCAATTGGATTGCTCAGTGTATCTCTTTTGCTTACCAGAGTAAGAACCTTTCTCTGGAAGGCCATGTCACCGCTCACAACGTGAGGGCCATGGCCACCTCTATGGCTCATCTAAACTCTGTGTCCATTGACCAGATCTGTCGAGCAGCCACCTGGGCCTCAGTTCATACCTTTACAGCCCATTACTGTTTGGACAAGGACTCCCGCCGGGATGCCTTGTTTGGTCAGGCTGTCCTCAGACACCTGTTCCATTCTTGAACAACTCCAGCCCACCTTCCCGGAATGGATGCCTGAGATCCATAGGAAGATGAGGAACCTTCAGGGTCTCATACCCTTCAGGGGATCTCCCGGGCATCTTAGCTAGGGAGTCCCCATATGTGAGGACTTATTCCTGCTTGTTCCTGGAGATAGCACAGTTACTTACCTGTAACAGGTGATCTCTGGGAACAGCAGGAATTAGTCCTCACAACCCACCCACCTCCCCTAGGAGTTGTATCTATCTCTCTCTTTCCTTTCCTCTCTCTATTGTCTCAGCTTTAAACTCGAACTGAGGAGAGTTGGTCAGGAAGGCGGGAAGGCAGCGCGCATGCGCAGTGGGAGGCCCCAAAAGCTTTCTTTCTGGGAAGCTGGGGAGCTTTCCCGCGCGGGCTCCGCCGGTACCAACGTACCCATATGTGAGGACTAATTCCTGCTGTTCCCAGAGATCACCTGTTACAGGTAAGTAACTGTGCTTAATTGCTGATCGTTTCAAGCTAAGTATTCTTGTGTACCTGACAATGTTTTAGATATAATAACCTATAAAACAGCAGATCATTGATGTGAACCGGCACACTATTGAAGTTTCGTTGAAACGAGAGTGTGATGCTCGAGTTTATCTGAGATCAGCTGGAGGATTCATTTCAAGATGTTATAACTCTTAAATAGGCTGAATAAACAATTGTTATAGTTTTGTTATAGGAAGTAATTCATTCTGATACAATTTGACCCACAGTGTGTTGTATAGTTACAAAAATATGGAGGGTCATTCTGTTTGGCAGGAAACATTGTTTCCCCCAGAATACATCACAACTTTATCAAAAGAAATGACTATTTCCATGACAAAATTCACAAGATCACCCTCAAATTCCCCCACAAACTCAGCTACTTCCCCTCTTTCTCCTCCTCCCCCTTTTCACTCCCAACTTTCCCCCTCTATCTCTGCTATCCTCTCTTCCTTTTCTGTGATCTCTGAAGAGGAAACTGTCCATCTGTTTTCTTCTTCCAAACTTACTACCTGCTCCTCTGATCCTGTCCCCACCGATCTCCTAAGCACCATCTCCTCCACTGTTGTCCCTTCCAACTCTCATATTCTCAACCTATTGCTCTCCACTGCAACTTGCCCTGCAGCCTTCAAGCATGCTGTAGTTACACCTCTCCTCAAGAAACCCTCACTTGATCCTACCTGTCCTTCTTATTATCAACCCATCTCCCTCCTCCCCTTCATTTCTAAACTACTTCAACGTGTGATTCACCGCCATTGACTTGACTTTCTCTCCTCTCAAGCCCTCCTGGATCCTTTACAATCTAGCTTTCGTCCTTTACACTCTACTGAAAACGGCTCCTGCCAAAGTCTCCAATGACTTGTTCCTGGTAAAATCCAAGGGCCTTTACTCTGTCCTCATTCTTCTTGACCTCTCTGCTGCTTTGACACTATTGACCACAACTTTCTCCTTAATACCCTGTCCTTGGTTTTAAGGGCTCTGTACTATGCCGGTTCTCCTCTTATTTCTCCCATCACACTTTCAGTGTTTGTTCTGGTGGATCCTCCCCTGCTGCTATCCTGCTCTCAGTTGGTGTACCCCAAGGAGCTGTCTTGGCTCTGCTCCTTTTCTTTCTCTATACCCAGTCTCTTTCTGCGCTCTTCTCTTCCCATGGCTTTCAGCACCATCTTTATGCTGATGACTCCCAGCTCTACCTCTCTACACCTGAAATCTCTCCGGCAATCCAGACCCATATCTGTCTGCCTTTCTGATATTGCTGCTTGGATGTCTCACTGCCACTTGAAATTTAACATGGCCAAAACTGAGCTTCTTATTTTTACCCCTAAAGCCTCCTCTCCTCTTCCTCCTCAGTCTCTGTGGATAACTCTCTATTCCTCCGTTTCCTCACTCATAACCTTGGTGTTGTCTTTGACTCCTCTCAGTCTTTCTCCACACACATCCATCTGATAGTTAAGTCCTGCTGTTTCTTTCTCATAAAATCAACAAAATCTGTCTATTCCTTTCTGAACACACTACTAAGACACTTTTCCACTACTTAATCATCTTCCACCTTGACTATTGTAACCTACTTCTTGCTGGTCTCCATTTGAATCATCTCTTTCCCCTCCAATCTGTTCAACACTCTGCTGCACTGCTAATCTTCCACCAGCCTCTTCTCAAGTCACTTCAGTGGCTCCCCTATCTGTTTCTGCATCCAGTTCAACCTTCTCCTGCTGACCTATAAGTGCATTCACTCTGCAGCTCCTCACTACCTTTCCTCTCTTATCTCTCCCTACACCCCACCTCGGGAACTCCGCTCTTCTGGCAAATTGCTTCTATCTGTTCCCTTCTCTTCTATTGCTAACTCCAGACTTCGCTTTTTTCACCTTGCTGCACCTTACGCTTGGAACAAACTACCTGAGTGTGTACATCAGGCACCTTCTCTGACCCACTTCAAATCCAGGCTGAAAACTCACCTCTTCACTACCGCTTTCAAGTCTTGACTCACCTGATCTCCTTGTGTTTCCCTTGTGTTGTCTGTCTTGACTAGATTGTAAGCTGTGATGAGCAGGGACTGTCTCTTACATGTCTATGTAGCGCTATACAAATGCTCAGTAGTAATAGTCACTGTTAGAAACAGGATACTGGGCTTGATGGTCCTTGGTTTGACCCAGTATGGCATTTCTTATGTTCTTATGTTATGTTCTTATGAGGCAGTATACTATTATAGATCAGGAACTGGTTAACAGATAGATAGAAAGCATAGAGTAGGGCTAAATGCCCAATTTTCTCAAAGGAAAAAGGTGAATAGTGGTATACCCCAGGGATCTGTGTTGGGCCTGCTGCTTTTTAACATATTCATAAATGACCTTGAAACTGGAATAAAGAGTAAGATGATCAAATTCGTAGATGAGACAAAATTATTCAAAGCTCTTAAAAAAACAAGAGGGTTGTGAGAAATTGCAAAAGGATGTTGATAAATTGGAAAACTGGATGTCTAAATGGCAGAAGAAAGTTATTGTGGAAAGTGCAAAGTTATGCACCTAGGAAAGAACAACCCAAACTACAGTTACATGATGCAAGGTTCCACATTAGGAACCACCACCCAGGAAAAGGATTTAGGCATCATTATGGGATAATATGTTGAAACCCTCTTCCCAGTGTGCAGGGCAGCCAAGAAAGCAAATGGAATGATAAGGAAAGGAATGGAGAATACATAAAACCAAGGATATTATAGTGCCTCTGTATCATTCCATGGTGAGACCGCACCTTGAATATTATGTGCAATTCTGATTGCCAAATCCTAAAAAGGATATAGCAGACTTAGAAAAGATATGGAGAAGAACCATGAAAATGGTAAAGGGATTGAAAGGGGTATGAGGAAAGGCTTAAAAGGTTAGGGCTCTTCAAATTGGAAAAAAGACTGTTGAGGGGAGATATGGTACAGGTCTATCAATGAATGAATAGAGTGAAACAGGTAAACGTAGATCAGTTGTTTACTCAATCAAAAAGTAGAAAAACTAGAGGACATGCAATGAATGTACACTGTAACCCATTTAAGTCTGATAAGAGAAAATATTTTTTCACCAAACACGTAATCAAACTCTGGAATTCTTTACTGGAGAATGTGGTAAAAGCTATTAGTGTAGCTGGGTTTAAAAAGGTATGAGCAAGTTCCTGAAGAAAAGGTCCGTAAGATGCAGTTCTTACCTGCTAATTGTCTTTCCTTGTGTCCCTCCAGTCCAGTCCAGATGTGTGGGTTTTGCATGCCTACCAGCAGATAGAGACTGAGAACCACTGGATTGAAACTCGATGTCATAGAATAAGAGGAAGTGTGCAGCCTTGCTTTCACCAATATTACTTTAACAAAGCAGATGCAAGTACTCAGCTATTAAATGCACCAATTCAGAAATATTAAAGCTTACCCAGCCAATACGAAGTCCACAGCAAATACTTCCTCAGCAACCTCTTCTGCTCTCAAGTCGGGAAGGAGAGGAAACCTAAAAGCAAAGCTGGCAGACTAACAATCCAATGTCATGTGCTATAACAGAGTTGAAAATAGCTCAGAGCTTATAAAGAATTCATAAGGAATACCAGGGATATTCCTGAACAAGACTGGGACTCCCACCCCCTGCACCCTGATATACAGAAGTCTAGGAACAAAGTCAACAATAATAGAGGGTGGGGCTGCACTGGAGGTACTCAAGGAAAGACAGTTAGTGAGTAAGATCTAATTGCACCTTCCTTATCATCCCTCCTGTCCAGTCCAGTCCAGACATGTAGGATGTACTTAGGGGACCTGATTGGGATTAATGGAGGTGATGTTCAGATGCCCATTTCCCAGATAAAGATAAACAGATTAACTTGCCAGCTTTCCTTTATGCCCAGTGCTCAGTGGCTCTATTTGTTTAAGTAGGACCGCTGAATATTCAGTCTCAAAATTAGCTCATCCATTTTAAGTTGGGCCTGCTGTTTGAGCAGTCTAACTAAACAGATTATTATCTGAATAGTGGCTGAATATCACTGATCTCCAGGAACAAGCAGGAATGTAGTCCTCACATATGGATATCGTCGGTACCGACAGAGCCTGCGCGGGAACACTCCCCAGCGTCCAATAGGAACGCTTTTGGGAGCATCCCTCAGCACATGCGCACTGCCTTCCCACCTTTCCAACTGTCCCTCTTCAGTTCTTTGTTTTCCGCGGAGCCGACAGGATCTATTCCCTGTCACTGCAGAAAATTCCGTCTTTAAATTTCTTTTCTTGTGGTCGCATTTGCCTACCGCACGACGCCTACCGGTACCGCCGGTTCTTTTCTTTTCATTTTAAAAAAAACCCTTAAACTTTAGACTGTTTCTTTTCAGAAACTTTTCTCTTTGGTGCTAGGCGCCATTTTGGGCACTAGGCCCCTTATTCCTAAAACATGGAAAAGCCAACTAGTGGTTTTAAAAAATGTACTAAGTGTGGCAGTACCATTTCCGTCACTGACACCCATGATTGATGTCTGAAATGTTTAGGACCTGAATATTCTCCAACTGAATGTCTCTCCTGTATGGGGATGACTAAAAGAGGAAGACAGAACCGGGCTGCAAAGCTCAGTACCCTCTTTTCTTCAGATGCCAGATCCATTGCATCAACATCATCAAGGGCCTCTTCTTCCTCCCATGGATCTCAGGTAACTAAACATAAAAGCCGGTCCTCAAAGGGTAGCTGTCCTGCTAAGCATCAAAAGGCCATTGGCGTTGCCCTTGAGGGAACCATACTGGCAAAACAGCCCCAGTGGGAGGCTTCGGCTTCCAAAGCATCGATGGAGCTTCAGGATGTTCTCGAGGCCTCAACCTCGCAAGAACTACCTGTGCCATGCTCAGGGGTTCCGGCCATCCGTACCGACACCCAACCATCGGCAGCGTCGATAGATCAGAGGTTCCTCGCTATCGAGCAGAGCATCACAGCTCTTCTTTCAGCTACGGTACCGGTGGTCCCACGGGCACCGGTACCGACATTGACACCGATGTCGGTACTGACACCGGTACAGACACTGGTACCGACACCGACGATACTGGTACCGATGGTACCAGCCTCAGTGGGAACTCTTCCCATGCCATCTCTGGCTGGAATTGTCAAAGCAGTACTGGGTCAACTCGGTACCGACTTCGATCGGTACCGGGATGGTGCTTTGCAGGAGCATCGGGGTCAGAAGTACTTAGATTCCTCTGATTCCGAAGACTCTCACAATTCTGCTGGCACTAGAGGGTTTCTCCTAGAAGATCCCTCTTCTCCCCAACGCAGAATGTCACCTCCAGAGGACATGTCATTTCAGGATTTCATCCGTGATATGGCCAAAGGTCTTTCAATCACAGTAGCTCCTGAGGAGGAACCCAGAGCAAAGGAATTGGAAATTCTCCAATATCCTAAAGCTCCTAAGGAGGCAGCCACTCTGCCTATCCATGAAAATCTGCATAGTTTGATGCTCCAGAATGTGGGAGACACCTCTGACTACTTCTCCTCATTCTAGGAGACTTGATACTATGTATCGAGTTCCGCCATCTCCTGGATTTCAGAAAACTCAGCTGCCACACCATTCAATGGTAGTGGAATCAGCCATGCGTAGGATGAAAAGTGCAAAGAGGCATGCATCCAATCCTCCAGGTCGTGAATGCAGGACTCTGGATGCTTTTGGGCCCAGAACTTTTCAAGCTTCCATGCTTTCAGCTAGGATCAGTTCATATATCCTATATATGGAAATGTTCCTCAAGGAAGTCACAGGAGACTTGGAACTTATGAGCCCATTTCTCCCAGATGACAAGAGACAAGATTTTCTTGCTCTAGTTAAGCATGCTCAAGATGTCTCCAAGTTTGTTAATCGTGCAGCCTTTGACTGCTTCGAATGCATCAGCAGAACCTCTGCTATTGCCATTGGCGCACAACGGATTGCCTGGCTACAGGCATCAGACTTGGGTACAGGACAAGTTAGGCAACATTCCTTGCATGGGGGAGAATCTCTTCGACAAGAACTGGCAGGAAAAAGGTAACGAGTTAGATGCTGACAATTCTACCTTAGATAGATTGTCAAAGTCTACAGCCACTCCAGCCAAAAGGAAGCCTTATTTTAAAAAAAACCCTCTTAGCAAAAAGAGGAAGTTTTATCCTCCCTATACCCAGCAGAGTCAAACTCCAGGTCAGGTTGCCCAAAAGGGACAAACTAGACAGCAAAAGAAGCCAAAAGGCCTGAGAGCCCAACCAGCTCTCCAGGTTCAGCCCCCTCAAGGGCTTTGACTCCTTCCTAGAGAGCTTTGCCTCCCTGCCTCTGAGGGGTCCCCAACCCCCAAATATTCCAGGCAGGTTATGCCACTTTGTCAACAGATGGCATCAGATAACAGCAGAAGATTGGACTTTGTCCATTGTAGGAGAGGGGTACAAGCTTCATTTCCACAACATGCCCCCTCTTACAATTCTAAAGCAATTCAATTCACAAACCTCTGCAGACAATCTGCTAGATCACGAGGTCTCCACACTTCTTGCCCAAGGGGCAATAGAAGAAATACCCATTCTTCAACGGGGTGCAGGGTTCTACTCCCCCTATTTTCTTATTCCAAAGAAAACAGGAGGACACAGACCCATTCTAGACCTCAGAGAATGGAACAAATATCTGTTTCGAGAGAAATTCAAAATGATTTCTCTAGGAACTCTTCTGCCATACCTTCAAAGCCAGGATTGGCTTTGCTCTCTAGACTTAAAGGATGCATACACTCACATTCTCATCCATCCAGATCACAGGAAATTCTTACGTTTCATTTTCAGGGGAAAACATTTCTAGTACAGGGTTTTTCCCTTTGGTCTGGCTTCAGCACCAAGGGTATTCACAAAATGTATGGCAGTAGTAGCTGCATTTCTACGAACCCTGGGGATTTTCATCTTCCCTTACTTAGACGACTGGCTCATTCGAGCCCCTACAGTTGCAGAGGCCAGCACTGCACTGTCCCGTACAATGCAAATCCTCCAATACTTGGGATTTGTAATAAACTTCGCAAAATCTCAACTAGTTCCTTCCCAATGCCTAGAATTCATAGGAGCCTGTCTAGATACCAGACAGGCAAGGGCTTTCCTTCCACAAGCCCGGTGTCTTCGTATAATGCAACTAGCTTCTCAAGAAACAGGCAAATCCTCCCTCACTGCTTGAGAGCTACTGCAGTTACTGGGACATATGGCATCCACAGTTCATGTAGTCTCCCATATGCTCACCTCCACATGTGAGCAGCTCAGTGGACCCTCTCTACACAGTGGACACAGGCCACGGGTCATTTGTCGGACAAAATAATAATCTCTCAACAACTAATTTTGTCCCTCCAATGGTGGCAATCGCTAGAAAATCTGACATTGGGGTCTCCTTTCCATCAACCCCTTTTTCAGGCCACCCTGACAACAGATGCATCACAGGTGGGTTGGGGAGCACACCTGAATCATCTCTCTACCCAGGGCACCTGGACTCCACAGGAGGTTGGTTTACACATAAACCTCCTGGAATTAAGAGCAATCTATTTAGCTCTTCGAGTCTTCCATGCCCAGCTCAGCTACAAGACAGTCCTAGTCCAGACAGACAATCAAGTAGCCATGTTCTATATGAACAAGCAGGGCAGAACAGGCTCTCTGTTGTTATGCAATGAAGCTTTACGACTATGGGCCCTCACCAGAGAGCATCAAATTCACCTTCTAGTGGTATATCTTCCAGGCATTCAAAACCTTTGGGCAGACAAACTCAGTCGAGTACTGCTGCCTCACGAGTGGTCCCTGCACCTAGACCAGGTGGCAAAGATATTTCATCTCTGGGGCACTCCAGACATAGATCTCTTTGCAAGTCCACTGAATGCCAAACTTCCCCGATTCTGTTCCAGGATTCTGGCTCACAACTGTCAGGCAAGGGATGCCTTCCTCCTTCACTGGGGTCAGGATTTCCTTTATGCCTTCCCACCCATTCCTCTCATCCCCAAAACACTCTTCAAGCTTCAGAGAGACAGGGGTCGCATGATTCTCATAGCACCACAATGGCCACGCCAAACGTGGTATTCCCTGCTTCTACATCTCTCTCAAGCAGCACCTCTGGAGTTAGGGCATGCTCCAGATCTCCTTTCCCAGGAGAACGGGACGCTATGGCACCCAAACCCTCAGTCCCTGCACCTCACGGCCTGGTTGCTGAAGGCTTAGACCTCCAAGATTTCAACCTGTTCCAACAGGTAAAAGATATCCTTCAGGCTTCTAGGAAACTTTCCACAAGAACATCTTATGCCTTCAAGTGGAAACGTTTTGCTATATGGTGCTCCAAGAAGGGATTAAACACCCTTGTCATATCCTTAGAATCGATACTAGACTATCTCCTTCACTTATCGGATTCTGGTCTAAAGACTAATTCGGTGAGAGTCCATCTTAGTGTAATTGCAGCTTCTTATAAGCCTCTGAATGGACAACCAATTTCCTTTCATCCACTCATATCAAGATTTATGAGAGGCCTTTTATTAACTAAACCTCCCATCAAGCCACTACTGGTGGCATGGGATCTAAATCTAGTCCTCGGACAGCTCATGAAGCTGCCTTTTGAACCTTTGCCCACTACAGCCCTTAGGTTTTTGACCTGGAAGGTCATCTTCCTAATTGTAATCACCTCTGCCCGTCGCATTAGTGAATTGCAAGCTTTAGTGGCTGATCCTCCTTATACTAGGTTCCATCATGATGAGGTTGATCTTCGGACTCACCCACACTTTATGCCAAAGGTGGTTTCACCTTTTCATTTAAATCGGTCAATTTATCTTACTGTATTTTTTCCGAGGCCTCACGCCTCTCATGCATACTTTGGATTGTAAAAGGGCTTTAGCCTTTTACATACAACGAACACAGCAACATAGAAAGTCCTTGCAACTTTTTATAGCTTTTGACCCTAGTCATTTGGGACTTCCAGTCTCCAAAAGAACTTTATCTAAATGGATTGCCCAATACATATCCTTTGCTGATGAGAGTTAGGGTCTTCCTCTTCAGGACCATGTCACAGCTCATAATGTGAGAGCCATGGCAGCTTCTATGGCTAATCTCCACTCTGTTTCTATCGATGACATTTGTCGAGCAGCCACCTGGGCTTCAGTACACACCTTCACAGCCCACTACGGCCTGGATAAAGCCTCCCATCATGCCTTCTTTGGCCAAGCTGTTCTTCAAAATCTCTTTCATACCTAAATCAACTCCTACCCACCAACCCTGGTAGGATGCCAGAGATCCATGGGAGGAAGGATTCTAGGCAATCTTCCCTCTAAGCTGTGCGCGTGTGCGCGCGCACACACCTCGCCGAGCGAGCGCACATACTTTACAACAGAGCACACAAAAATTACGGCTCTGATTCTGATAGAAAACACAGACATCTTAAAATTTAAAAGTTATGATTGTAATTACTAGAAATTTCCCGCTTCATTTAGTAATCATCTATTTTCATTTAATTTGATTAAAATCAATGTGGTGTACATACTGTATTCTGACGTGTAGTCAAATTTTAAAGTATATAACTCCGAGTGTCGTTATGTGGTGCACAAAAATTTAACCTTCCTTCAAAAGCTGCACAGCTGATATTTTATGCGCACACAGCCTACAGAAAATTAGAGGGAACATTGATTCTAGGGTGGCACCTTCCTGGGACTATCTCCCTGGCATCTTCAGCTAAGGAGTCCCCATATGCGAGGACTACATTCCTGCTTGTTCCTGGAGATAGCGTAGTTACTCACCTGTAACAGGTGATCTCCGGGAACAGCAGGAATTTAGTCCTCACAACCCACCCACCTCCCCTAGGAGTTGTCTCTCTGTCTCTTTGTCTCTTTCCTCTCTCCCTCTATCCTTTCACTCAACTACAAACTTAACTGAAGAGGGACAGTTGGAAAGGTGGGAAGGCAGCACGCATGTGCTGAGGGATGCTCCCAAAAGCGTTCCTATTGGATGCTGGGGAGCGTTCCTGCACAGGCTCCGTCGGTACCGATGATACCCATATATGAGGACTAAATTCCTGCTGTTCCCGGAGATCACCTATTACAGGTGAGTAATTACACTTTACTGAATAACATTTTGCGCTGCCCCTGGAATATCCCTTATCCCTTTTGTTCTTATACAGACCACTTTTGCGCAATGCATCAATCTTTTTTTAAAAGGTCTTCTGTGGTTAACATTCAATGCGAATCTCATAATTCCTTCTGAGTATCAATCCCAATGTGTGTTAGTTTTACTATGATGCTGCCAGTTTGGGACCTGCTGGGTACTTCTTAATAACCTAAGTTGGCCTTTGTCAGAACCAGGATGCTAGACTCAATGGACCATTTGTTTGTTCAGCATGGCACGACTTCTGTTATATTACATTTTATTATGTATTATTATTTATGGAGTCCAGGGTGGTGCCAGAGGATTGCAGAGAGGCACATGTGGTCCCCTTACACAAAGGCAAAAGTAAGGATGTAGTTGAAAACTACAGGCAGATTAGTTGAACCTCAGTGATGAGTAAATTATTGGAAACGCTGCTGAAAGAGAGAACAGTGAGGTTTCTGGAGTCCAACGGATTATCAGATCCGAGGCAGCATGGATTCATTAGGGGCAGGACCTGTCAGACAAATCTGATTGATTTCTTTGACTGGGTCACCATGGAGTTGGATCAAGGTAGAGCCCTAGATGCGGTGTATTTAGATTTCAGTAAAGCATTTGACACTGTTCCACCCAGGCAACTTATAAACAAATTGAGCACCCTAAGGATGCACCCTAAAGTTACTACTTGGGTTAGAAATTGGTTGAGTGGGAGGCAACAAAGGGTACAGGTAAATGTAGCTCACTCTGAGGAGAAGGAGGTTACCAGTGGAGTGCCGCAGGGATCTGTCCTTGGTCTGATTTTTTAAAATATCTTTGTTAGTGATATTGCGGAAAGGCTGTTGGTTAAGGTTTGCCTCTTTGCGGATGATACCAAAATCTGCAACAGAGCAGACATCTGGGAAGGTGTAGATAACATGAGGAGGGGTTTAGCTAAGCTTGAAGAATGTTCTAGAATTTGGCAGCTGAGATTCAATGCTAAGAAATGTAGGGTCATGCATTTGGGCTGCAACAATCCAAGGGAGCAGTACAGTACAGGGGATGACGTACTTGTGTGCACAAAAGAAGAACGGGACCTAAGTGTGATTGTGTCTGACGATCTCAAGATAGCTAAACGGGTAGAAAAGGGGACAATGAAAACTAGAAGGATGCTTGGGTGCATAGGGAGAGGAATGGCCAGCAGAAGAAAGGAGGTGATAGTGCCTCTGTATAAGTCTTTGGTGCAACCTCATTTGGAGTATTGTGTGCAGTTCTGGAGACCGCACCTTCAAAAGGATATAAAAAGGTTGGAGTCGGTGCAGAAGGTGGCTACTAAAATGGTTAGTGATCTTCATTATAAAGCATATGAGGACAGACTTAAGGACCTTAATATGTATACTTTAGAGGAAAGACGGGACACAGCTGATATGGTAGAGATGTTTAAATACCTCTGTGGCATAAATCACAAAAGGAGAGTCTCTTTCAATTGAAAGCAAGCTCTGCTACGAGGGGATATAGGATGAGGATGAAAGGGGATAGATTCAGGAGTAATATGTGGAAATATTTCTTTACAGAAAGAGTGGTAGATACGTGGAATAGTCTCCCAGTGGAGGTGGTAGAGATGAGGACGGTATCTAAATTCAAAAAAGCATGGGAAAACACAGAGGCTCTCTAAAGGAAAAAAGGGGACTATTGTAGTGGTTGATATGGAAGGGCAGAGTAGATAGTCCATGTGGTCTTTGTCTGACCTTATGTTTCTGTTTTGCCTTGTATTTATATGCTGCTGTTGATTGTTTTGAAATTGAAATGGAGTGTTATTTTTAGCTGTGTAACATACCCTATCCCTTTCCTAGTGAGAGTGGGGAATGGTTAGGGATTGTTTAAGTTATTTAGTATGTGTTATACTATGTTGTATGGATTTATTTTCTTATATCAGCTGCTTTGCGCCCCCTTGTGGGGCAATAAGGTACCTATATAAGCCTAAGAATTTAAAGAACACATTTTTTCCCTAAATGTTTTCCGGCACCAAGCATCTTGCTTAGTTTATAGAATACTTTTAAAATATAGCTAATAGGGATGAAAATAAAAGTTGTATACAGTGGATTCAGGTTAATAGGTGTCTCCAGGAACAAGCAGAAATGTAGTCTTCACGTATGGGTAACGTCAGTACCGACAGAGCCCTTGTGGGAACGCTCTCCAGCATCCAATAGGAAAGCTTTTAGGAGCATCCCACTGTACCTGCATAGCTGCCTTCCTGCCTTTCCAGCTCTCCCTCCTCAGTTCTTTGTTTTCCGCTGAGCCGACAAGAAGCAATTCCTGTTGCCACAGAAAATGTATTTTTTCCTTATTTTTTGTGGTTGTGTCGGCCTTCCTATGGACGCTAGTACCGACACCTGTCGGTATTTTCTTCTTCTATCTTTCTTTAAAAAAAAAAATCTGTGAGGGAAGGAATTCTTTTTTTCCTTCAAGCTCATCGACGCCATTTTAGGCTTAGGCCTCCCCTTTTGTCATAGACAAAATGGAAAAAAAATCCTGTGCTTTTAAAAAGTGTTCAAAATGTGGTAGTACCATTTCGGCTACAGACACCCATGACTGGTACCTAAAATGTTTATGTCCTGATCATCTACCGTCAGAGTGTCTTTTTTGCAGGAAGATGACAGAGGCCTACAAAACAGAGCTGCAGAACGAGGCACCCTCTTTGCCTCCTATGCAGCATCTTTAGCATCGACGTCATCAAGAGCTTCATCTTCCTCCAAGGGTCTCAGGTATCAAAACCTAGGTCTTCTTCGAAGACTGGTCGGCCCTCCAAGGCCCTTCTAAGCATCGTGATGCCTCTGGCATTGCCCTGGAGGGGGATACTCTGGCCAAACAACCCCGGCGGGAGGACCTTGTCTCCAAAGCCTTAGTGGGGTCCCAGGATGCTCCCGAGGCCTCGACTTCTGGAGAGCTCTTGAATCCATGCTCAGGGATCATGGCCTGCAATTCTGGTACCGATACCCAAGCATCGGCAAGTTCCATGGATCAACGTATCCTGGCTGTTGAGCATAGCTTAGCGGCCTTACTGGCAGTCTCCATACCGGTAAAGCCTTTACAGTCGATTCCTCAGGCACCGGTACCAGTTCCAGTACCAATACAACCTGCATCAACTTTTTTGCCGCTTGTCACGCTACCGCCCATGCCGGCCCTCAAATCCATTTCTGGTACCGAGGTTCCGGCACCACCACCATCAACTACTGATTTTTATTGGTATCAGGTGCAGGTACAGCACGAACACCTTGCCCGTCGGTACTTTGAGTCTTCAGACTCCGATTCCTCGGACAATGAATCGGCCGGTATCCGGGACCACTGTTCCCTCTAAGCTGTGTGCGTGTGCGCGCGCACACACCTCGCCGAGCGAGCGCACATACTTTACAACAGAGCGCACAAAAATTACGGCTCTGATTCTGATAGAAAACAACACAGATGTCTTAAAATTTAAAAGTTATGATTGTAATTACTAGAAATTTCCCGCTTCATTTAGTAATCGTCTATTTTCATTTAATTTGATTAAAATCAATGTGGTGTACATACTGTATTCTGATGTGTAGTCAATTTTTAAAGTATATAACTCAGTGTCATTATGTGGCGCACAAAAATTTAACCTTCCTTCAAAAGCTGCACACAGCTGATATTTTATGCGCACACAGCCTACAGAAAATTAGAGGGAACATTGTCCGGGACATGAGAACTCTCCCTGAAGACCCATCTCCATCCCCACAATGTCGCATGTCCCCTCCGGGGGACGTGTCTTTCTAAGATTTTATCCGCAATGTTGCTCAGAGTCTCTCCATAATGGTGACATTGGAGAAAGAGCCTAGAGCTGAAGGACTTGAAATTCTTCAATACCCTGCAGCCCCAAAGGAAGCTGCAACTCTCTCTATTCATTGCATTCTTCATGACCATATGCTTCCTATGTGGGAAACGTCCCTTACCATTTCCCTATATACCCGATGACTCGATACCAAAACAACAAAGGAAGGCTCAGACTCCTAGGTCACAGCCACCTCAATAGACCCAGCCTCCTCAGGGTCTTTGACTACTTTCTAGAGAACATAGCCGTGCTGCCTCTGGAGATTCCAAATCCTCCCCTCATCCCCGGCAGTCTTTGTCACTTTGCCCACAGGTGATATCTTATCACATCAGAGCAGTGGACAATGTCCGTAGTACAGGAGGGATACAAACTTCATTTACAAAGTCTGCCCCCCCAGTTCCACTCTCAGGATCCTCTTTCTGCTGTGTTGTTACAAGAGATCACCTCCCTCCTTCTTCAAGAAACAATAGAGGAGGTTCCACTATCCCAACAGGGAATGGGCTTTTATTCTCCCCACTTCCTCATTCCAAAGAAAACAGGGGGATGCAGGCCCATTCTGGACCTCCGAGAACTGAACAAGCACCTGGTACAGGAGAAATTCAAAATGATCTCCCTAGGTACCCTTCTTCCCTATCTCCAGAGTCAGGACTGGCTCTGTTCTCTGGAACTCAAGGAGGCATATACTCATTCTGTTTCATTCACAGCACAGAAAGTTCCTGCGCTTCATGTTTCAAGGGAGACATTATCAATACAGAGTCCTGCCTTTCGGCCTCATCTCTACCCCAAGAGTTTTCACAAAGTGCATGGCGGTAGTAGCTGCATTCTTAAGAACTATCGGGATATTTGTCTTCCCTTACTTAGACGACTGGCTCATTCGAGCAAACACCTCTTTAGAGGCCAGTCTTTCCCTCTCGCGCAGCATGTAGGTGCTGCAACACTTGGGATTTGTAATACATTTTCTAAAGTCCCAACTCATCCCCTCTCAAACTCTAGAGTTCATGTTGTTGTTGTTGTTGTTGTTAAGTGCCGTCGAGTCGGAGTCGACTCATGGCAACCCTCTGGATAGCTATCCTAAATTGTGTTCGGTCTTAAGTCAGGCGGCTCATTGTTGACAGACTGGTACCCGTAGCTGCTGTTATTGTATCGATCTATCTCATTGCTGGCCTTCCTCCTTTGCGTTGACCTTCTATCTTGCCAAGCATAATGTCTTTCTCTAATGATCTCTCTCTTCGCATGATGTGTCCATCTGAGCTTCTAAAGAAAGCTTAGGTTTGATCTCCTCTAGTACCGACTGGTTTGTTCTTCGGGCAGTCCATGGTATACACAGTATTCGCCGCCAGCACCATAATACAAAGGCATCAATTTTCTTCCTGTCTATCTTTTTCACTGTCCAGCTTTCACATCCATATGATGTTATTGAAAATACCATGGCTTGAACAAGTCGAATCTTTGTATGGAGAGAGACATCTCTGCTCTTGAGAATCTTATCTAGGTCTTTCATAGCCATTCTGCCAAGAGCAATGTGTCGTCTGATTTCTTGACTGCTTGTTGCTTCTTTATTGATAGTTGATCCAAGTAGGTTAAAGTTGTTCACAATTTCAATTTCTTCTCCTTAAACGATGAACCTGTTGATTATGCCAGTTGTCATGATCTTTGTCTTCTTTACATTAAGGTGCAGGCCCATTTTGAGACTATGTTCTTTGATTGTGAGAAGCAAATGTTTCAGATCATCTTCACTTTCAGCCAGTAATGTGGTATCATCAGCATAGCGAAGGTTGTTGATGAGTCTTCCACCAATCTTCACACCTCTGTTGTCTTCATACAATCCTGCTTCTCTGATGATTTGTTCTGCATATAAATTAAACAGGTAGGGGGAAAGTATGCAGCCTTGTCTTACACCTTTGCTTATTTTAAACCATTCTGTTTCTCCTTGTTCCGTTCGAACTGTTGCTTCTTGATCAATGTACAGATTGCGCAAGAGAACGATCAGGTGTTCTGGTATACCCATGCTTCTTAATGTGGCCCAGAGTTTCTCATGGTTTACACAGTCAAAAGCCTTGCTATAGTCGATAAAGCACAAATAGATATCCTTTTGGTATTCTTTAGTCTTTTCAAGGATCCATCTCACATCCGCAATGATGTCTCTTGTTCCTCGCCCTTTCCTGAACCCTGCTTGCACTTCAGGTAGTTCTTGTTCCAGGTATGGTTGTAGTCTCTTTTGAATAATCTTCAATAGAATCTTGCTGGCATGTGGGATCAGAGCGATTGTGCGATAATTTCCACAGTCAGTTGGATCACCTTTCTTTAGTATTGGTATAAACACAGATCTTTTCCAGTCAGTTGGCCATGATGTTGTCTTCCATATTTCTTGGCAGAGCCTTGTGAGTACAGTAACAGCTGCATAAGATTGCTGCAATACTTCTATGGGAATGCTATCAATGCCTGGTGCTTTGTTCTTTGATAAGGCTTTCAATGCTGCTTCAACTTCTTCTTTCATCACCAATGGTTCCCGATCATAAGGTACAGGTTGAAACGGCTGTTGGTCCACTTGATCTTTATCATATAAAAACTCTGTATATTCCTTCCACCTTTTCTTGATCTTCTCAGCATCATTCAACATAGAACCTTGAGCATCTTGTAACATTCCAGTTCGAGGCTGGAACTTTTTCTTTAACTCTCGTAGCTTTAGGGAAGCCAATCTTGTTCTTCCTCTAATAGTTTCTGCTTCTATTTCCTTGCAAGTGTCTTTGTAGTACTTTTCCTTGTCCTGTCTTGCTGCACGTTGGAAATCTCTGTTGAGTTCTGCGATTGTCTTTCTTTCTCCTCTGGCTTTAGCTTCTCTGCGTTTCTGGGCAATTTTCAGAGTTTCTTCTTCCGTCATCCATTTTGGCCGTTTTTGCTTTTTCACCTTTTGTAGAGACTTCTCGCTTTCTTCCAACACAACCTTCTTGATGTCATTCCATAACTCTTCCGGAGCTCTGTCATTTGTATCTAAAGCAGCAAATCGATTTTGCAGGCAGTCTTTAAATTCCAGTGGTATATTCTCAAGGTCATATTTTGCTGCATTCACGAGTGGTTTGCTCTTTTTCAACTTTAGCTTGAGTTTGCATACTAGTAGTTGATGATCTGTACCACAGTCAGCTCCAGGTTTTGTCTTTGTTGATGTTACAGAGCTTTTCCATCGTTGACTTCCACATATGTAGTCAATTTGATTTTTATATAATCCATTCGGTGAAGTCCATGTGTACAGTCGCCGCTTGTGTTGCTGGAAGAAGGTGTTTGAGATGAATAGATCGTTGGTCTTGCAGAATTCTATCAGTCTTTCTCCAGCTTCATTTCTGTTGCCAAGTCCATATTTTCCAACTACTTTGCCTTCTTCTTTGTTGCCATCTTTTGCATTCCAGTCACCCATGACTATCAGGATATCCTGTTTGCATGTTCTGTCAATTTCAGCTTGTACTTGTTCATAGAACTCTTCAATTTCATTCTCTTCTGCAGCTGTTGTTGGGGCATATACTTGAATTATAGTTGTGTTGATAGGCAATCCTCGTAGATGAATAGAGATTAAGCATTCGCTGACTGCATTGTATTTCGTTACAGTTCTTGCAAGTTTCTTCTTTATTATAAATGCAACACCATTTCTTCTTTGTCTTTCATTTCCAGCATAGTAGACCATGTGATCATCTGATGCAAAGTGCCCCATGCCAGTCCATTTCAGTTCACTGACACACAACAGATCAAGTTGTACACGTTCCATTTCATTCTTGACCACCTCCAACTTCCCTTGGTTCGTGCTTCGTACATTCCATGTTCCAATGTGTAAGACATCTTTACAGCTTCTGACTCTCATTTCATGCGCAGCTACATCAGCAGTCAGACTTCCCGAGGGCTTTGATCCAACCACATCATAAATGCTGGCTTTACTCTTAAAAGTCTTCAGCTCTTCCCCAGTAGCTAGTTGAGTGCCTTCTGACCTGGGAGTCTCATCTTCCAGCACCATAGCACAAAGTTCATAGGGGCTATTTAAGACACTCAGCAATCAAAGGCATTTCTGCCTCAACTCCGCTGTGCACGACTCAATCAGTTAGCATCTCAAGCAAGCCTCAAGAGGTTCCTCACTGCTCAATCTCTACTACAACTGCTGGGTCATATGGGATCAACAGTGCATGTTGTCTCATATGCTTGTCTACATATGCGAGTCTGCATATGCGCACAGGTCAATGGACACTGGTTTCCCAGTGGTCTCAGACATCAAGTCACCTGGGAGACAAGATAATGGTCTCTACCCACCTAATCTTGTCTCTCCAGTGGTAGCAATCCCCAGAAAACCTCCTGGTAGGGTCACCTTTTCAGATGCCAGCACATCAATGTGCCCTGACGACAGATTTGTCCAAATTGGGCTGGGGAGCTCATCTGGACTATCTCTCCACTCAGGGACTTTGGTCTCATCAGGAGTCACAGCTCCACATAAACCTGCTGGAGCTCAGAACCATTCACAATGCCCTCAAGGTCTTCCGAGGGTCATCTTCGATTCCACTCAGTTCTAGTCCAGACAGACAATCAAATAGCCGTGTTCTACTTGAACAAACGGGGCGGAACAGGCTCTTGAACCCTCTGCAGTGAGGCCCTGCATCTGTTGGCTTTTGCCATACAGCATCACATTCACCTACTTGTGGTGTATCTTCTAGGCAAACACAATGTCTTGGCGGACAAACTCAGTCGAGTCCTTCTCCCCCACGAATGGTCTCTCCTTGCAGACAGGGTCGCTCACATCTTTCAGATTTGGGGAACCCCAGAAATAGACCTGTCCACAAGTCTCAGAATGCCAAGCTTCCTTGCTTCTGCTCCAGGACTCCTGTATCAGACAACCAGCAGGTGGATGCTTTCACCTCTACTGGGGTCAAAGCTTCCCGTAAGCCTTCCCTCCCATTCCCCTCATTCCTAAGACAATTTTCAAACTCCAGAGAGACAGGGGCTCCATGATACTCATAGCCCTACGCCGGCCACAACAACCGTGGTATCCTCTCCTCCTACGTCTGTCTCGGGCTCAACCCATAGATCTGGGATCTGCTCCAGATCTTCTCTCTCAGAAAGAGGGGACATTGCTCCATCCCAATCCACAGTCCCTCCATCTTGCAGCATGGCTGCTGAAGGCATAGCCTTCCAGAACATTTAACCTCTCTCAGCAGGTTAAAGATATCCAGAAACCCTTCCACCAGGCATTCCTACGCCTTCAAATGGCATAGATTTTCTCTATGGTGTTCACAAAGGGCACTTAACCCCTTCTCAACTCCGGTGGATGCATTACTTGAGTATCTTCTCCACCTCTCTTCCTCTGGACTTAAAATCAACTTGGTAAGAGTACACCTAAGTGCAATTGCAGTCTCTCACATGCCCTTCAATGGTCAACCCATCTCTTCTCAGCTGTTTGTAGCACGCTTCATGAGGGGTCTTCTATTGACCAAACCTCCCATTAGACACTCTCCTGTAGTATGGGATCTCAATGTTGTTCTAGAACAGCTTCTCAAACCACCCTTCGAACCTTTAGCTACCACCTCTCTGAAGTTTCTTACATGGAAAGTCACCTTCCTTATTGCTCTCACTTCAGCGAGACGCATTAGTGAGCTCCAGGCCTTGGTGGCTGACACTCCTTATACACGATTCCACCATAAGGTAGTCCTTAGGACTCATCCTCACTTTATGCCAAAGGTGGTCTCACCCTTCCATTTAAACCAGTCAGTCTACCTTCTGGTCTTTTTCCCTAGTGTAGTTACTCACCTGTAACAGGTGATCTCCAGGAACAGCAGGAATTTAGTCTTCACAACCTGACCTTCTCCCCTAGGAGTTGTAAGTTTTCTCCTTTTTCTCCTCTTCTTCTCTCCTTTTATTTCGGCTACAAACTCAACTGAGGAGGGAGAGCTGGAAAGTCAGGAAGGTAGCTACGCAGTGGGAAGCTCCCAAACGCTTTCCTATTGGATGCTAGGGAGCGTTCCCGCGCGGGCTCCGTCGGTACCAGCATTACCCATATGTGAAAGACTAAATTCCTGCTGTTTCCGGAAATCACCTGTTACAGGTGAGTAACTACACTTTACCAGTTAATTGAGACTGCCATTTATTTGGGGCAAATCCTGGAGAACAAAAACAAATCAAATATAACCAGAATTTGTTTCACCTATTTGGGACACCATGCTGTTTAATTGGACTAGTAACTGCCATATTGTGTGCTTGTAAAGGTCAGTGCAAGGATTGATCTTTTACAAGCAGTGCAGTATTGCCAATAGTTGGCAAAGAGTAAGTACCAAGACTATTCAGAACTGCTTTGCTCACTGTAGTTTTAAACACTCAGATTTGGAGATGCCAGATAAGGCTGATGGTGAAAATGTTGTCATGTTGGAAATGCACCACATCGGAAATTGGGAAGCGTTTTCATGCATTGACAGTAATCTTCAATGTTATAATGAAAATGAAGATGTGAGGATGCAATTGTTGAGCAAATTTCATTTTCATTTATTATATTTATATTTTTCAATACACCATTAAGATCTATGCAGTTTACATAAAAACAGTCATAATACAGTAAAACACAAATTAACTTTAAAACAACCACAATTTCAAAATATTCCTTTGTGCTTCCTTACCATAACCATTTCACATGTAAACCCACACAGCTTTGTCTAAAAATCATCCCCCCTACTATTACTATCTCAGACTATATATTCATAAAGCTATATCCACTGTATCTTAAAACTGCTATATTTGTCAAGCTGAATACCCCTGAACAACAAGGATATATGTCTTTACTTACTCTGAAAAAATAATGGATTCTGCTCTAACTGAATAGACAATGGAAGAGCATTCCATAGCTTTGGGGCAACAGTCAAAAAGGCACTGTTGCTTGTACAGGTCAATCGTCCTTCAAATAGTGAAGAAATCTTCAATAATTCCTGATCTGTTGTGAATTACCAGAAGACCTGGAAATCGATGAGGTTTACTCAACCAAGCGTGAACAAGTGACTAACCAGGATGTGTGTTAAATATGTAAATGAATCATATTTGTTTTTAGGGTAAATATATGTTTCTGTGATTTGTTTCAGCTCATCTAAAGTCAGTATTTTTGTTACTCGATAAATGCAAAGCTTATATTTTGTCTTAGGTACCATATACCTTTTTATGTGAAACTGTATAGTTGGAGCAGCCGCTTAATTGGGACAAGGTATTCTAATCCCAATGTGTACCAATTAACAGGAAGTCGCTGTACATGCATTTTAGTAGTCAGTGGAATGCAAAAGGTTTTTTATGAAAATCAAACACAAGTAGAAGTTTTGATTGTATTTGTGGTTCATTGTTTGCATAGTTGATATTTGGAGTGGAGGAGTAGCCTAGTGGTTACAGCAGCAGCTTGGAGAAGCCAGGGTTCACTTCCCACTGCTTCTGTGGCCTTAGAGAAGCCGCTTAATTCTCCATTGCCTTAGGTTCAATTTCTGCTGATGCCCCTTGTAGCCTTGGGCAAATGCTTAATTCTCCATTGCCTCAGGTGCAAACTTAGATTATACCTACTATACCAGAATGTAATTGGCCTTGTACTACTAATGGAAAGGCATGAGCTAAAATAGGGACTGATATTCAGCACTGGCAGCTAACATTCTTACAGCGGCTAGCTCCCAGCGCTGAATATCAGGCCCTATTTAGCTCATGCCTTTCCATTAGTAGTATAAGGCCAATTACTTTAACAGCAGCTAGCTGCCAGCACTGAATCTTAAACCCACATATTCAATGCCGGAGCCATATCTGACCAAGGCATCGAATATCCAGGTCAGCCATAGAACCCAGAAGCTAACTGGGCAGCGATGATGATATTGAGCAGCTGCCCAGTCAGCTTCCGTGATGAAAGTAAGGCCGGCCTTTGCTGCACCTTACTTTCACCACGTAGCCATAACTGGGCAGCGGCTTAATATCACCGTTGCCCAGTTATGGCTGAGTGCTGCTCCCGGCACGCCCTGATGCTAACCTATCAGCATCAGGGCATAGAGTGGTGGCAGTATGCAGGTCTTTAAGTTAGTACACCTTTGCATTTTTGCATCGGCATGTTTTTGGATATCTTCCTTGTCTAATATTAGTATTGGCTGGGACTAGGAACATCTAGAGAAGAAAGGTGATAGAATAATTCATAGTACATCTACAGAGCCATAACTTGGTGACTTGGAGCGGAGGAGGAATGTGAAGAAGAGTGTTTTGAAATAGGACCTGTCTTTGAGAGGGCATAGAGTGAGCTGTGGAGTGGCAGAGCTCTTTACTGCCACCCCTCCAGAGATCTAGCTTTTCTATTTAACTATTGCAGCTGGCACATAACCTCTGCACTTTCAGGGGCAAGAGCATTCCATCTGTTTCCTTTTAAGATACAGGGGCATGCAGGCTGGCACAATGGCAGTGATATTCATGGCGCCAACCTTATGTACCACTGGCATAGCTTCTTGGCAGATCCTGTCTTTGCTGCTCTTCCTCCATACCAATCCACAGCACCTTGTCCCCATCTCCAGCTCTTCCCTCATCTCTTTTGGTTGATGCGGGGCCTGGCAGTGAAAGGAAATGCGACTATGGAGCCTTAAATCAGCAAATGTGTCATGCTCTCATGCCATTCAGTGGTCCTACTGGCCCTACCTATCTCGCAGACTTCCTTATTTTCAGGAAACTTTAGTAGGCTGTGTCTGTATGGTTGTTGCAGGGCCTGTGAGTGCTTGCCCCAGAACTGGCCATAGGCAGGTGTAAGGTAGTGGGCACCATAGGCAAACCTCCAAGTTCAACAGTCACAATCATCGGAACACCACCCTCGTACAACAACAATCCTGTGAAAATGCATACTTGGACATCATACTTTAAAACAGGGCCGGCCCGTCCATTGAGCGAGAATGTTTTTTGCACAGGGCCCTGCGTTTCAGGGGGCCCCGCGCAAAAAACATTCTTTTGAAAAGTAAAATTGGAAAAAAAAAAAACCACCTGTCTGCTGCCGCGGTCGGGGCCGCCGCGGCAGAATCGAGCGTGCTGCGGGGCCCCCCTGTGCACGGCAGAGCCTGCCCTCCCCTGTAGCAGCTCTCTCTTTGGAGCTGAAGTCAGACGCGCCGGCTTGCAGAGCGCGAGGGAGGAGTTTCTCCCTCGCTGCTCTGTTAAGCCCGCAGGGGCTGATGGGAAGTTCCCATCAGCCCCCGCGGGCTTAACAGAGCGGCAAGGGAGAAACTCTTCCCTCGCGCTCTGCTCTGCAAGCCGGCATGTCTGACTTCAGCTCCAAAGAGAGAGCTGCTACAGGGGAGGGCAGGCTCTGCCGTGCACAGGGGGCCCCGCGGCACGCTCGATTCTGCCGCGGCGGCCCCGACTGCGGCAGCAGACAGGTTTTCTTTTTTTTTAATTTTGGCTTGGCTGGGGGGGGGTTTGTTAGGACTGCTAATGGGCTGGGCTGGGCTGGGCTGGGGGGGGGTTGTTAGGACTGCTAATGGGCTGGGCTGGGCTGGGCTGGGGGGGGGGGTTGTTAGGACTGCCAATGGGCTGGGCTGGGCTGGGCTGGGGGGGGGGTTGTTAGGACTGCTAATGGGCTGGGCTGGGGGGGTTGTTAGGACTGCTAATGGGCTGGGCTGGGCTGGGCTGGGGGGGTTGTTAGGACTGCTAATGGGCTGGGCTGGGCTGGGCTGGGGGGGTTGTTAGGACTGCTAATGGGCTGGGCTGGGGGGGGTTGTTAGGACTGCTAATGGGCTGGGCTGGGGGTTGTTAGGACTGCTAATGGGCTGGGCTGGGCTGGGCTGGGTGGGGTTGTTAGGACTGCTAATGGCCTGGGCTGGGGGGGGTTTGATAGGACAGCTAATGGGGCTGGGCTGGGGGGGGGGTTTGTTAGGACTGCTGCTGGGCTGGGGGGTTGTTAGGACTGCTAATGGGCTGGGCTGGGGGTTGTTAGCACTGCTAATGGGCTGGGATGGGCTGGGGTGTGTTGTTATGACAGCTAATGGGCTGGGGGGGTGGGGGTGGGGTTAGGACTGAAAATGGGCTGGGGGGGTGGGGGTGGGGTTAGGACTGCTAATGGGCTGGGGGGGTGGGGGTGGGTTAGGACTGCTAATGGGCTGATGTGGTTAGGACTGGTAATGGGCTGTGGGCTGATGGGGGGGGGTTAGGACTGGCAATGGGCTGATGGGGTTAAGACTGGAAGTGGGCTGATGGGGGGGTTAGGGCTGGTAATGGGTTATAGGGGGGGCTTAAACTGAAAATGGGGTGATGGGGGGTTAGGACTGGAAGTGGGTTGATGGGGGGCTAGGACTGGTAATGGGTTGGGTGGTCGCTATGACTGGAAATGGGCTGAGTGGAAGGGGAGGCTTGAACTGCAAATAGCTGATGGGGAGGGAGCTTGGAATGGAAATGGGCTGTGAGGGAAGGGAGCTAGGACTGAAAATGGGCTGATGGAGCAGCTAGGATAGGACTGGAAATGGGCTGTTGGGGGGAGCTAAGATTGGAAATGGGCTGTGGTGGGGGTTTGAATTGAAATGGACTCATGGAGGGGCTAGAACTGAAAGTAGGCTCATGGGGGGGGGGCTTGGACTGGAATTGGACTGAGTGGAGGGGAGCTATGATTTGACATGGGCTGATGATGGGGCTAGGAAATGACTAGAAATGGGCTGATGGGGGGCTAGGATTGGAAATGAGCTGATGAAGGGACTCAGACTGAAAATGAATGGGGGAGCTAGGACTGGAAATGGGTTGATTGTGGGCTAGGACTGGAAATGGGCTGATGCAGGGACTAGAAGGGAATGGATGCTGGGTGAGACTGGAACTAGAAGGGAGCTGATGTTGGGGGAGGATTAGAATGGGATGGGGCTGGGAGAGTAAAATGGAGAGGGGACAAATATTTTGTGTGGGAGGGATGAAAAATCTACAATTGGCCTGGTATTGGGAGAATAAGTGGGGATTGAGGATGGAGGGGTAAAATTTGTGTGGATGAAATAGGAATGAGGAAAGAGCAAAAGGAGAAAGATTAGTATGTTAAAGCAGATGTAGAGAGAGAGAATGGAAAAAAAAACTAGAAGAGAGAAGAAAGAACAAATGGACAGCAGACGATGGACAGTTAGCAGAAAACATGAAGAAACCAGAAGAAAGTGGCTGGAACAATTGCAACTGAAAAAAAATGCACAAAAGGTAGAAATATCTCTTTATTTTGAATTTATTAACTGGAATATGAAACCTCTAGGAAATGTGCATCATTAACGTCTGTGCTTTGTTTGGTACAAGAGGAAATTAATTTATAGTTTTATTTCTACAGTGTTGTTGTACTTCCAAGTTTGGCTTTTGGGGTTCCCAGTTTAATTATTGCCTTCCTGTTTCTAAATTGTGATTCCTTGTTTGGTGATGGTCTATGTTCTGCATGTGTAACTGAGCTGAGGTATTCTGTTTATGTAATTCCTATTTGACATTGCCACTTGTTCTCTTTCCCCAGTATTCTCTGAAATGTATTGGTTTAATATTTGCAGTGTTGCCTTTTGATAGGTAGGGTATGGTGCTTTGTGAGTCCTGGTAATGCTGTCAGGATACGGTGGGTTTGCTATGGGTTCTAAATGGGCAGCGTTTGTAGTGGTTCCTAATGTGCCTGGCGGTTGGCACTGGATTATAGTAATGTAGAAATCTTTTAGTCTTTCTTTATCCATACACTCATTAAGAGACATGTTTACTAAAAGTTAGTGTATGGTAACATTATGCAAATATTTATGCAAATAAGGCCACTTATGCAAATGAGGCCCCGCACTGAGTCTCCGCACATGGCCCCGCACCCCCCTTGGGCCGCCCCTGCTTTAAAATATTAGCTTTGCTTTGTATGTGTGTGCCTGCTCTTTCCTGTAGGTAAAAGATTATGTTGCTGGCTCTTTGAGTTTTTGTGGCTGTTAGAGTCTATTGTTTTGTTTTGAATGTTACTGTTTTTTGTGGCCTCCTCACCCCCCCCCCCCCCAAGAAGTTGCTGCCCTAAGTGACCACCTAGTCTTGTCTAATGGTTGGGCTGGCCCTGACAGGCCCTTTCATTGGCTTCTCTTCCTCTTACAGAAGAAAATCAGTTGTTCTTGGCCACCAGACCCCTTTCCCTCCTGAGATGTTCTGTACAAGGGGGTCTGCTGGGATTGAATTTGCATCACCGATAGGGCTATCTCTCTGTTAAGGACTGCTTATTGAGAAGCAAACCTTTTTTTTTAAATAAATCATCATATTTTCACATAGCATCTTTGTATTTTCCATTTTAAATCACAATTGTTTACATTTTTTTCTGTTTTCTTTTCTCTCTCCCAACCAATTTATATTTTTAGCCACCAGCCAAGTACCTCCTGCCAGAAGTGATAGTATCGGACTATGGGAAGAAATGTGTGGTCATTGATTTAGATGAAACATTAGTGCATAGTTCTTTTAAGGTAATAATACATTTCTTTTGGTATACACTATCTCTGTGAAGTTTAGTGAGTGTCAAATACTAATGCATAAATATGCTATGCTTGTGGATTAGCAAATAAAAATGGACAATTTTATAAGACTGCTTCAGTCAATGAAAATTTTTCATAAAGGATACACCCCTCTAATGTTATTCAAGGGCTTTTTTTTTTCTTACCTGACCACATTCATACAGCTTACTGTAAGCTGTTTTACCAACATAAGCCACAAGTATACTTGGAGTTTGTGATTGTTTTTTACTATTATAAACTGAGTACTATTTTTCCTGTTAGACTTTTCATGAACCACGGCCATTGTTGCCTAACATTGTATGATTATACATTGTTCACTTGTTACAAAATTGTATAAAACTCTGTATGTCGTTAACAGTAAAGTCCAACAGTGCTAGTCCCTAGTGCACATACAGATGAACTAAGAACTCTTCTTTTTTATTATTTGTTGCTTGGTCATGTTTTCCTTAAAACTGATGTAATAGAAAGCTATCTAGATTCTATCGTTTTAAAATATCACATTTTCAGAGAGCAATTTTAGAACCAGCCACGTAAGTGGATATACAGTGGTGTGCAAAAGTCTGGAATCACTTGTAAATTTGACATTTTTTCAACTTCGTGACCTTATATCTTAATTTCTTTTTCCTCCCAGTGGCTTTTTCTGTGTATCTCATGATAAGTGATAGATTTGGCTATTAGGGCCAACTTTTAGTATTGTTTTGGCCCTTATTTTCTGAGTTTGTTCCCCATAGTTGTCCTGTTGATTTTCTTTGAAAATCGCGTAATGTACAATCTCCAGGAACAAGCAGGAATGTAGTCTTCACATATGGATATCGTCGGTACCGACGGAGCCTGCGCGGGAACGCTCCCTAGCGTCAAATTAGAAAGCTTTTGGGAGCATCCCACAGCGCCTGCGTGCTGCCTTCCTGCCTTTCCCAACTGCCTCTCTCCAGTTCTTCGTTTTCCGCGGAGCCAGCAGGTCGTCGTTCCTGTCACCGCAGAAAAGTTTTCCTATTCTCCTTCTTTTTTGTGGTCACGTCTGCCTTCTCGACGCTTTACCGGTACCACCGGTTCTTTCTTTCTTTTTTTTAAAAAAAAAAAATATTTCTTTTTTCCAAACCTTTCTTCTTCAAGTGCACTTGCCTTTTTGGGCATTAGACCCAAAAATTATCCTTACTATGGAAAAACCCGCTTCGGGTTTCAAGAAGTGCACCAAGTGTGGCGGTACCATCTCTGTCACCGACACCCATGAGTGGTGCCTTAAATGTTTAGGTCCTGACCACTCCATCTCGGAGTGTATGGCCTGTGCCATGATGTCCAAGAGGGGTCGACAAAACTGAGCTGCTATGCTCAGCACCCTTTTTCCCTCCGAAGCAGCCTCTGTGGCATCAATGTCTTCCAGGGCTTCGTCTTCCTCCCATGGATCTCAGGTAACTAAACATAAGTCTGGCCGGTCCTCAAAGGGTAGATCTCCTTCCAAGCATCGAGATGCCTCTGGCGTTGCCCTTGAGGGTTCTATACCGGAAAAATTGCCCTGGCGGGAGGCTTCGGCTTCCAAAGCATTATCGGGGCTCCAGGATGTTCTTGAGGCCTCAACCTCAGCAGAACTACTGGTGCCATGCTCTGGGGTTCCGGCCATTTTCTCCGGTACCGATACCCAAGCATCGGCAGCATTGATAGACCAGAGGTTCCTGGCTATTGAACGCAGTCTGGCGGCTCTCCTTGTGGCATCGACACCCTCGGAACCGCGTCAGACAATTCAACCGGTACCAGCACCGACTCCGGCACTGGTATCGGTACCGGTACCAACAGCATCAGCATCGACATCGGTGTCTGCATTGCCGGCACCCAGTCATGCTATGCCTTCTGGTACCGATACACCGGTACAGATTCCCCCCCGGCACCGACTTCGGTCGGTACGGGTATCGTGCTCTACAAGAGCATCCGGACAGAAGGTACTTTGAATCCTCGGTGGAGTCGGAGGATTCCGACAGCTCCATCGGTACCGGAATACTCCTCTCGGAGGAGCCTTCCTCTCCTAAACATAGGATGTCTCCTCCAGAAGATATCTCCTTTCAGGATTTTATCAGGGAGGTGGCTCAAGGTCTTTCCATTACTGTGGCTCCTGAAACAGAGCCCAGGGCAAAGGAGTTGGAGATTTTGCAATATCCCAAGGCTCTTAAGGAGGCAGCTACTTTGCCTATCCATGAGATCTTACATGATCTCATGTTAAGAATGTGGGAAACATCTCTTACCACCTCTCCTCAATCTTGTAGGATGGATAACATGTATCGAGTGCCTCCGTGTCCTGGATTCCAGAAGACTCAGCTTCCTCACCACTCTATTGTAGTGAAATCAGCTATGAGAAGGATCAGAAGTGCAAAGAAGCATGCCTCTAATCCTCCAGGACGTGAGTGTCGAACTTTGGATGCTTTTGGACGTTGTACTTTCCAGGCTTCCATGCTTTCTGCCAGGATCAATTCCTATATTTTATATATGGGAATGTTCCTTAAGGAAATCACAGGAGATTTAGAGGTTTTGAGCCCTCTGCTTCCTGAAGATAAGAGGCAGGATTTTCTCACACTGGTTAAACATGCCCAGGATGTTTCTAAGTTTGTCAATCGTGCAGTTTTTGACTGTTTTGAGTGTGTAAGCAGAACCTCTGCCATTGCCATAGGTGCACGTAGAATTGCCTGGCTCCAGGCATCCGATTTGGAGCTCTGGGTGCAGGACAAACTGGGCAATATCACTTGTACAGGTGAGAATCTATTCGGCAAAAATTGGCAAGAGAAAGCCAATGAGTTGGATGCTGACAACTCCACTTTGGATAGATTATCCAAAGCCACAGCTGATCCTGCAAGGAAGAAATCTTTCAAGAAGCCATTCTTCTCCAAGAAGAAGAGGTTTTATCCCTCTTATTCTCAGCAGGGACGTTCTTCAGGTCAACCTGCCCGAAAAAGTCAGCAACCACCTAAACAAAGGAAAGCAAAGACTGTTAAGCCTCCACCGTCTCAGCAATCTCAGCCTCCACAAGGCCTTTGACTTTCATCTAGAGAACCTAGCCTTCCTGGCCCTCAACGGACCAGAACCTTCCACCATTCCAGGAAGGTTGTCTCACTTTGCCCCCAGATGGGGGCAGATAACAGCAGAACATTGGACTCTCTCCATTATAAAAGAGGGGTACAAGCTTCACTTTTGCTGCATGCCCCCTCTCACAATGGTAAAACAGTTCAATTCTCAGATCTCTCTCATCAACCTGTTAGATCAAGAGGTCACTATGCTGCTTGCCCAAGGGGCAATAGAAGAGATACCCATTTCTCAATGGGATACAGGGTTTTCTCCCCCTATTTCCTTATCCCAAAGAAAACAGGGGGGACACAGACCTATTTTAGAACAAATTCCTGTTCAAGGAGACGTTCAAGATGATTTCTCTAGGAACTCTTCTGCCATACCTTCAGTGTCAGGATTGGCTTTGTTCTCTAGATCTCAAGGATGTGTACACCCATGTTCTCATCTATCCAACTCACCGAAGATTCCTTCGGTTTCTATTTCAGGGGAAGCACTACCAATACAGGGTGCTTCCTTTTGGCCTGGCCTCAGCACCAAGGGTGTTTACGAAATGCATGGCTGTGGTAGCAGCATATCTCCAGGAACAAGCAGGAATGAGTCTTCACATATGGGTACGTCGGTACCGACGGAGTCTGCGCGGAAACGCTTCCCAGCGTCCAATCAAGAGCTTATGGAAGCATCCTAGCACGCCTGCGTGCTGCCTTCCCACCTTTCCCAACTGCCTCTCCTCAGTTTTCGTTTTTCCGCGGAGCCGGCAGGACGTCCTCCTGTCACAGCAGAAAATTCTTGTTTTTATTTTTTAGTTTTCTTGTGGTCGCAGCTTTCTTCCCGACGCCACCGGTACCGCCGGTGTTTTTCTTTTCTTTTCTTGAAAAATTTTCCTTTTTCACGGGATATTTTTTCTTCATAGTGTCCCACGGTCTCTTAGGCCTTTTAGGCCTCTTCTTTTCCCTTCATAGAACCGCCAGGCACTTTCTCCAAGAAATGTTCACACTGTGGCGGTACAACTTTATTTTTAGACCCTCGAAGTCGGTGTCTAACCTGCTTGGGTCCTGACAACAGTTTGGTGAGAAGAGGTCTTCAACATCGAGGTTCCCTCGATACACAGTTGCCCTCCAACTTCGGGGCACCGTCCCCTTCTTCTTCCACGCAGGATCAGGTAACCCACAAACAGTCTGTTAAGACTAGCCAGTCCTCGAGTGGTAGGTCTCATGCATAGCATGAAGACGGCTCCGGCCTTGCCCTCGAGGGTCCACTGGCTTCAAAACCCTGGCGGGAGTCTTCGGTCTCCAAAGCACATAAGGGGTTTCAGGTTGTTCCTGGGGTTCACCCCTCACAGAACATACCTCTGCCGTGTCTGGTGGTGGCATCCGCTTCGAGCTGTACAGGTACCCCGGCATCGGCACTGGTGTTGGATGAAACACTCCTCACCAGGGATCGTCATCTGGCGTCCTCAGTGCCTTCGGGACCGGTGGATACACTCCAGACCGACTTTCCATTATCGGTACCAGCACCGATACTACCACCTCCGTCGGTACCCTCCAGACGTGCATCGATAGACTCGCTTCCTTCGATGCCGAGTCTGGAATCGATCTCCAGTCTGGAGGACTGGGTACCGACTCGCCTTGGTACCGGCTCTCGGCGGTACCGAAGGCTCGGTTCCGATGATTCGGATCCACCACTCTCGGTTCCTTCGAGGCCGATTGAGTTGCCACTGGTTGACCTTCCTTCACCGGTGTCAGACACGGTACCAAAATCGGTACTGATGACCTCATTACCTTTACAGTGGGTGCCTTCCATGCTTCTCTTATCAGGCTCTCTGCCCTCGATGCCAAGTTTGGAATTGATCTCTAGTCTAGAAGACTCGGTACTAATAGGTTTTGGTACCGACATCGATCGATACCGGTGCTTCGGTACCGAGGATACTGGCCGGAGGGTTTCGGTCACCTTGGTACCGATTGAACTGTCACCGATGACTACTCCGATGTCTTTATCGGGCTCGACTCCGACATCGGTACCGGTATTGACATCGGTACCGGTATCCACAGTAGCATCGTGGCCAACTCCTGCCATGCTTTTTTCAACAGGATTGCTCCATTCTATACCAAGCTTGGAGTCGATAACCTGGCATGGACAATGTGCTAAGGACGGTTGCTGCTCCTGATACCCAGTATCAGCAACCATCCCTTAAGCATTCCACACTGCACTGTGCAGGATCTTCTATTCCTATATATTTGGATACCTCTGTGGGTGCTCAGGCTAGTTCTTTAAATCTAACCTGTCCAAGAGAGATTCCTGTTGGGGATCCCTCTTTTCAGAGATTCCTCCTGGATATAGCAAGATCCCTTGCCATTCCTATCCCAGGACATGATCCTGCACAAGGCTCTCTTTCTACCAAAGCAAAGGGGAACATAATGCTTCCTTTGCATCATTCCTTGCAGGATCTCCTTCTAGGAATGTGGGAAACACCTTTTAGGGTACCCCCACCTCCCAGGGCAACTGATCTGTTATATCAGGTGCCCCCCTCTCCAGGGTTTCAAAAGACTCAACTTCCTCATCATTCCATAGTAGTGGAATCAGCAATGAGGCGGGTAAAGAGTAAGAAAAAGCACTCTTCCTATCTGCCAGGTCGTGAATCTAAAACACTAGATGACTTTGGACGTCAAACCTTCCAGACATCTATGCTTTCTGCAAGAATTCTCTCATATATTTTTTATATGAGTCTTTCTCTTGAGGAGGTCACAAAGCAATTGCTTCTTTTGTCTCCTTTCCTTTCAGATTCCAGGAGTACAGACTATTCCTCACTGCTTAAGCATATCCAGAATATCTCTTGGTTTCTTTCTCGTGCTTCCCTAGACTCTTTTGAGTCTGTTAGCAGAACTTCTGCTATAGCTATAGGGGCACGACGTAGAGCCTGGCTCCAAGCTTCAGACTTGGACAAATGGGCACAACAAAGGCTGGGACATACTCCTTGCACTGGAGAAAATCTTTTCAACAAGGAGTCTTTACGTCAGGTTACTCAGTTGTCCACTGATTTACCTATTCCTAAGGGTTGTTTTACCCCTTCCTCTGTCCCAGTAGGTAGGAAATGTCCTACCAAACTTTATTCCCACAGGAGAAGGTTTTATTCATCATTTGCCCATCATACAGATGTTCCCCAACAGGGGAAGCATCGTCCTGGTCTGAAGAATCCAACCTCTCACCAGCTGTCAGGAGGTTCATGCCTATAAGTCACAGGTTTCTCCTCTTTTTCCTTCCAGGGAAAGAGGTCTAACCACTATCAAATGATAGTTCCTGTGCCAGCATGTATTTTTCCTTTCTATAGACTTCCTACTTCGTAAGTCTTCTTCAGCTCCATTCTCTTCACCCTCTTACCAAGGTTTTTCCCCTGTAAGAGGGAATTACTTACTGGCACTTTCCAGTGCGGAGTTTACCTCCTCTGCTCAATCTTGCTTTGGGACAGCTCATCAGACATGTCCAGAGTGTCCTACTCCTGTTCTGTCTGTTCTTTCTGTTTTTGAACAGTAAGATTCTTTCTGCTGTCTTGCTAACAGCTGCCTATGCTGGAGCTTTAATGTTTGGACCACTGGTTCTTGTCCACAAACAACCAGATTGTCCTCAACTAACATTCTGTCTAGTCTTAGTAGTGGCTCCAAGTCAGTGCTTCATCTCTCTTGGAGATCATCTCACTACAAGCTTTGTAGATTGTCTTCTATTCTGCCATCTTCTTTTCCCTGAGTTTGGCAGCATAGTTGGCAGAGATACTGGCTCTCTAACAGCCAGTTCTATCTCCTCATTCTCCTGCATCATGCTCTCTGCAATCTACAGAGAAGCTTTCCACTATGGGCCCTTGCTAGAGAGCATGGGTTTTTTTTTCTCCAACAACTATCCTAGCTGGTTAGAAAAGGCTTTTCAGTCATGTCTCCCATGAATAGAAGGTTCTCCCTTCTTTTGCTATTTCCTTTTTTTGATATAAAGGACATAGGCCTTCTCTTACGTGAAAGCTCAAGGAGTTGCCAGTTCCCTGCTTTGGTCCATAGTATTCACAATCGGGGATATGCTCGCCCTCATGGTAAGAACGCATGATACCTTTGCCCTTAAGCAGGTCAACATGGTATTTCATCTCTAGGCGTCTTCTGTCTACTTACCATGCTAGAGTCCTGGAAGACTCGGGACTTGCTGGCTGCACTTTGACATTATCCTTTGTTTTTCACGTAACAGTCCTGGTTATTTTTCCACTAACTAGCATTCTGCAGATCATGACCAGGAGGAATAGATTCTCTATATGTCTTCTCAAATAGGTTCCACCTCCTTGTTATTAGATGAATCTTTCCTCTCCACATATCCTATGTGATCACTGTGCTGTAGGCATATCTCGGTCTGTTTAATTGCAGACACCCATATGTAGGCCTATATTTCCATATTTATTTTTTGTGTGTATTTTATGCCCTGCCATATCTCACTATAGATATATTCTTATATGTCTGTCTATCTATATCTATCTATATCTATATATCTATATCTATATATATATATCTATATCTATATATATATATATACCTATCTATTGAGATATTTTATTAGAGATGGATATGTATCCACATATTTATTTATCTCACTGTCTATCCTCATATAGCTATATGATTCTGACAGAGGGGCTTTACCCATACCTATGCTATCTAGCAGGTTTGGGGTTCTACACACACAACCACTCCTGTGGTAGTCAACAATTTTTATACCATAACCTAACGGTTTAGGTACCTCTGAAGCTCTCCATGCCCAATATCTCTCCTAGCTTACCCCAGTTAGGAGAGACATTGTGGATCTTCAGTTAATTACAGGCTTTAACGCCTCAGGCATTTGTCCTCTCTTTTTGGGATACAAGGAGTTCCCACACCTTTTCTCCCCACAAGGACTGTGCCTGTTTGTCCAAATCGATTAGCCTTCTCTTTTTGCTCCTAAGAGTGACTCACTCTGCCTCCAAAAGAGCTAAGGTTTTTCTCATAAAGCCTTCCACCGAAGGCCCACCGTTTTTTGGACTACCCCAGTTTCCCTACTGGGGTTACCTGTTACCTTTCAAGATTCTGACCTCCACTGGTTTTCCTACAGGATTATTACCTCCACTTACAGTGAGGTCCTCTTCAAGGTTCCTCTACTAGGTTTCCCAGTAGATTCATGAACCTCCATACTTCTCTGAAATAATGTCAGGGGAGGTCCATATTGCAATATCCTTTGCAATATTATTGATGACCATCATCATCCACACATGGACTCCATCTCTGCTGTCCTATGCTAGGTTAGCTGTGCCACAGCATCCTTCTTTCTTCAACTCTTACCCTCCATCCTCAGGATGCCTGGTGTTCTGGAAGATGGCATGTTCCAGCCTATGACATGCTGGGACTCCAGGCATCTCAGCTTGGGAGTCCCCATATGTGAAGACTCATTCCTGCTTGTTCCTGGAGATAGCACAGTTACTTACCTGTAACAGGTGATCTCTGGGAACAGCAGGAATAAGTCTTCACAACCCTCCCACCTCCCCAGGAGTTGTATCTCTATCTATCTTTCCTTTCCTCTCTCTCTCTCTATCTCCAGGAACAAGCAGGAATAAGTCATCACATATGGGTACGTCGGTACCGACGGAGCCCGCGCGGGAAAGCTCCCCAGCTTTTCAGATTAAAAGCTTTTGGGGCCTCCCACTGCACATGCGCGCTGCCTTCCCGCCTTCCTGACCAGCTCTCGTCAGTCCAGGTCTTCCTCTCCGGATGGATCTCAGGTAACCAAAACTCCAGTGGGCAAATCCTCTAAAAGCAAATCTCTTTCTAAAGATCGAGAGGCTCTCAATTCTGAGTTCGAGGATTCTGCCCAGGCCAAAAAACCCCGGCGGGAGGTTCCGGCCTCCAAAGCAATCATGGGGTCACAGGTTGACATCAATGGCGCGGCCTCGACAGATCACCTGTTGTGCTGCTCTGGGGTACCGGCCCATACCGGTACCGACATCCAGGCAGCAGTGGCGTCTATGGGCAATACTGTCCAAGTCATGCAGCAGGCCATTCTGGCTTTTATTAATGCTGCTACGCCCTCGGTACCGTGGCCAGCGGTACCGGGTCCGGTTCTGGTACTGGCTTCCATACCAGAACCGAGGCCATCGTCTTCCAAACGCAGATCGGTTCCGCATGCCGGATCCGGGCTTTTGCCCGGTACCGATCCCATACCCGGTACGCCCGATGTCGATACCGAACGGTATGCGTATCGTGCGTTGGAAGCACATAGAGGATACTCTGCTTCTTCAGAGGATTTTAACTCCTCTGATGATTCTGATGAGTTCTCCCTTGATCTTCCTGAGGAGCCTTCTTCTCCTAAAAGGAGAATGTCTCCACCAGAGGATTTGTCCTTTCAGGACTTCATCATAGAAATAGCTAAAGGTCTTTCTATTGCTTCATCCTCTGAAAAGGAACCCAGATCAAAGAAACTGGATATTTTAGGATACTCTAACCCTAACCTCCCATCCGACCTCCCCCGGTAGCATGGGATTTATTTATTTATTTATTTATTTATTTATTTATTTACAGTTCTTATATACCGCGCTCTTTGGTACCAGTGCGGTTTACAGTTAACAAATTTTGCATTGGGACAATCCTTTGCTTACATTATAACAGGGTTGGTAACTTGGAGATAACAGGGGAAACTATATACAAATTATATACAAACAGAGTATTATCAGTGTCTGAATTTACAGTTCAGGTGACATATTGGGATCATGACTTTGGGAATGCAGAAAGTTTGGTTCGTGTTCTGTTGAACCTAGTTCTAGGTCAGCTTATGAAGCCACCTTTTGAGCCTTTGGACTCTACCTCCTTCAAATTTCTTTCCTGGAAGGTTGTTTTCCTTATTGCTGTCACTTCGGCTCGCCGCATCAGTGAACTGCAGGCTTTAGTGGCTCATCCACCTTATACTAGGTTTCATCATGATAAGGTGGTCCTTAGGACGAATCCCCACTTTATGCCCAAAGTTGTCTTGCCTTTTCATCTTAATCAAGGGGTATATCTACCTGTCTTTTTCCCGGCTCCTCATGCATCCAGTGCAGAGAGGAACCTTCATACTCTGGATTGTAAAAGAGCTCTTGCCTTTTACCTCAACAGGACTCAACCACATCGAAAGTCTTCCCAACTTTTCGTGGCTTTTGATCCTTCTCATTTGGGACTTCCAGTCACCAAGCGTACACTTTCCAATTGGATCGCTCAGTGTATTTCTTTTGCTTACCAGAGTAAGAACATTTCTCTGGAGGGCCATGTCACAGCTCACAATGTGAGAGCCATGGCCACTTCTATGGCTCATCTTCACTCTGTGTCCATAGATCAGATCTGTCGAGCAGCCACTTGGGCCTCGGTTCATACCTTCACAGCCCATTACTGCTTGGACAAGGACTCCCGCCGGGATCCTTGTTTGGTCAGGCTGTCCTCAAACACCTGTTCCATACTTAAACAACTCCTGCCCACCTTCCCTGGATGGATGCCTGAGATCCATACGAAGATGGTTTACCCTTGGAGGGGGATCTCCCAGGCATCTTAGCTAGGGAGTCCCCATATGTGATGACTTATTCCTGCTTGTTCCTGGAGATTGCAGTTACTTACCTGTAACAGGTGATCTCTGGGAACAGCAGGAATTAGTCATCACAACCCACCCACCTCCCCTAGGAGTTGTATCTCTATCTATCTATCTTCCTGTCCTCTCTCTCTATTGTCTCAGCTTTAAACTCGAACTGACGAGAGCTGGTCAGGAAGGCGGGAAGGCCGCGCGCATGTGCAGTGGGAGGCCCCAAAAGCTTTTAATCTGAAAAGCTGGGGAGCTTTCCCGCGCGGGCTCCGTCGGTACCGACGTACCCATATGTGATGACTAATTCCTGCTGTTCCCAGAGATCACCTGTTACAGGT
Organism: Ichthyophis bannanicus; assembly: GCA_033557465.1. Taxonomy (NCBI): domain Eukaryota; kingdom Metazoa; phylum Chordata; class Amphibia; order Gymnophiona; family Ichthyophiidae; genus Ichthyophis; species Ichthyophis bannanicus. The sequence goes on from CM066031.1 coordinate 248,874,716, forward strand.
AAGTAACTGTGCTTTGTCTCAGCTTTAAAACTTAACTGAGGAGAGGCAGTTGGGAAAGGCGGGAAGGCAGCACGCAGGCGTGCTGGGATGCTTCCAAAAGCTCTTGATTGGACGCTGGGAAGCGTTCCCACGCAGACTCCGTTGGTACCGACGTACGCATATGTGAAGACTTATTCCTGCTGTTCCCAGAGATCACCTGTTACAGGTAAGTGACTGTGCTTTCTTTGCACGTCTTCCCCTACTTAGACGACTGGCTCATTCGAGCCCCATCAGTCAGAGGCCAGGATTTCTCTATCTTGCACAATGCGTATCCTTCAGTATTTGGGTCTGGTCATAAACATCCCAAAATCCAGCCTAACTCCCACTCAGTCTCTAGAGTTCATAGGAGCTTTACTGGATACCAGAAAAGCAAGGGCCTATCTTCCCCAGACCCGTTGCCTTCGCATGGTGCAGTTAGCTTCTCAAGCAGTGCTAAAGCCTCATCTCACTGCTCGAGAAATGTTACAACTACTACGCCACCGTGCATGTGGTTCCTTATGCTCGCCTCCACATGAGAGCAGCTCAGTGGACTTTATCCACTCAATGGACCCAGGCATCAGGGTGCCTGTCAGACAAAATAGCAAACACAAATAGCCTTATTTTGTCCCTCCAATGGTGGCAGTCCACTCAAAACCTGTTGGTGGGGGTCCCCATTTCAACAACCTTTACCCCAGGCAACTCTCACAACAGATGCTTCACCAAGGGGTTGGGGAGCTCATCTGCAAGACCTCTCCACCCAAGGCACTTGGACTCCACAGGAGACTCATCTACACATCAGTCTCTTAGAGCTCAGAGCAATCTTCCTTGCCCTTCGAGTTTTCCACACTCTGCTCAGCTACAAGACAGTCCTCATTCACACGGACAATCAAGTAGCCATGTTCTACGTGAACAAGCAGGGAGGAACAGGCTCTCTGTCGCTTTGCAACGAAGCTTTGCGACTATGGGCCCTTGCCAGAGAGCATCAGATTCATCTCCTGGCAGTGTATCTTCCAGGTATCCAAAACTCTTGGGCAGACAGACTCAGTCGAGTTCTGCTTCCACATGAGAATGGTCTCTACATGCAGACCAGGTGGCCAAGATTTTTCAAATTTGGGGAACCCCGGACATAGACCTCTTTGCAAGTCCATTGAATGCCAAACTTTCCCGGTTCTGTTCCAGAATTCCGGCTCAGGGCTCTCAGGCCAGGGACGCTTTCCTCCTTCATTGGGGTCAAGACTTCCTTTATGCCGTTCCACCCATTTCCCTAATTCCCAAAACCCTGTTCAAGCTTCAGAGAGACAGAGGCCGTATGATTCTCATAGCTCCACATTGGCCATGGCAAGTGTGGTACCCTCTGCTTCTACATCTCTCTCAAGCTCCCTCTCTGGAATTAGGGTCTGCTCCAGATCTCCTATCTCAAGAGGATGGAATGTTATGACATCCCAATCCCCAATCCCTGCATCTCAGGGCTTGGTTGCTGAAGGCCTAGATCTTCATGTTCTTAACCTTTCTCAGCAAGTAAAGGATATCCTTTATGCTTTCAGAAAACCTTCCACAAGACGCTCTTATGCTTTCAAGTGGAAAAGGTTTACCCTATGGTGCTCGCAGAAGGGTCTTAGCCCCCTTGCGATACCTCTGGAATCATTATTGGAGTATCTCCTTCATTTATCCAATGCAGGACTTAAGACTAACTCAGTAAGAGTCCATTTGAGTGCTATTGTAGCTTCTTTCAAGCCTTTAAATGGACAACCTGTTTCCTCCCATCCTCTTATAGCAAGGTTTATGAGAGGCCTTCTTCTAACTAAGCCTCCCATTAGGCCACCACCGGTGGCATGGGACTTAAACCTGGTTCTTGGCCAGCTCATGAAGCCAACTTTTGAACCATTAGCTACTACCTCTTTGAAATTCCTTTCCTGGAAAGTAATTTTTCTCATTGCAATCACATCAGCACGTCACATCAGTGAGTTGCAGGCACTAGTAGCTAATCCTCCTTATACAAGGTTTCATCATGACAAGGTAGTCCTTAGGACTCATCCACACTTTATGCCAAAGGTGGTCTCGCTTTTTCATCTAAACCAGGCGGTCTACCTGCCTGTGTTTTTTCCAAGGCCTCATGCATCAAATGCAGAAAGGAATCTTCATACTTTGGACTGTAAAAGAGCTTTAGCCTTTTACTTACAAAGAACACAGCAACATAGAAAGTCCTCTCAACTCTTTGTTGCTTTTGATCTTTCCCATTTAGGACTTCCAGTCTCCAAGAGAACACTGTCCAACTGGATTGCACAGTGTATTTCCTTTACCTATCAGAGTAAGAATCTTCTTCTGGAGAGCCATGGCAGCTTCAATGGCACATCTGCACTCTATGTCTATCGATGACATCTGTCGAGCAGCCACTTGGGCCTTGGTTCATACCTTTACAGCCCATTACTGCTTGGACAAAGACTCCCGCCGGGATGCCTTGTTTGGTCAGGCTGTTCCCCAACACCTGTTCCCCAACACCTGTTCCATACCTAATCAACTCCTACCCACCATCCCTGGTAGGATGCCGGAAATCCATGGGGGGAAGTGGAGACCTTTCACAGGGACACACAACTTCTGGGGTTCTCTCACTGTCATCTAAAGCTAGGGAATCCCCATATCTGAAGATTACATTCCTGCTTGTTCCTGGATATAGCATAGTTACTCACCTGTAACAGGTGATCTCCGGGAACAGCAGGAATTTAGTCTTCACAACCCACCCACCTCCCCTAGGAGTTGTATCTCTCTATCTATCTCTTTCTCTTTCCCTATCTCTCTCTCTTTGTCTCAGCTGTAAACTCAACTGGAGAGAGGCAGTTGGGAAAGGCGGGAAGGCAGCACACAGGCGCTGTGGGATGCTCCCAAAAGCTTTCTAATTGGACGCTGGGGAGCGTTCCCACACAGGCTCCATCGTTACCGACGATACCCATATGTGAAGACTAAATTCCTGCTGTTCCTGGAGATCACCTGTTACAGGTGAGTAACTATGCTTCGTTGGCCAACGATATATTATAGTAAGTATGCTTTAAAATATTATGGACGTACACCAGGTTTCCTTCAAAGTAGTGTATGTGATATTGAAAAAGGCCATTTTTATGTGTCAGTGATGGCTCAGTATTTGATGGGCCACCCTTTGTTCTTGATCACCTGACTGCACCTTGTCGGCATTGAATGAACCAGTCTGACAAGGTGATCGTTGGTGACAAAGCGGTTCCAAGCTGCAATGAGTGACTCAGTCAGCTCATGCTTTGATGTCGGGTGCCTCTTGGATTTTTCCAAGGCCACCTTGTGCCACAGGTTCTCGATTGGATTCAGATCTAGAGACTGGGCAGGCCAGTCCATTGACTTAATGTTGTTACGCTGCTTCCAGCTGATCACCTGTCTGGAGCGATGGCAGGATGCATTGTCATCTTGGAACAGGAACTGGCCAGGAAACAGCTGGCATGCTGATGGCACCATGCACTTTTGCAGTATGGTGATGTACTTGGCCCCATTGACCATTCCATTAACGATGTGAAGACGTCCAACGCCACTGGCTGCCATGCAGCCCCAGACCATGACCTTCAAAGGATGCTTCACAGTGAGGTTGAGATACTCAGGCTTGAATTCCTCTCCAGGAAATCTCCTCACATAGGTGTGGGCCTGGTTACCAAAAAGGCAGAAGGTGCTTTCATCACTGAATAGCACCTTTTCCCACATTTCAGATGACCAGGTTGAGTGCTTTCTCGCCCACATGATCCGGTTGCGCCTTGTCATGAGGTGCAGAGATCAGAGCCCGCGGAGACAGGAGATTTTGATCAGAATAAAGCTAACTTTGACAGCTCAGAAATAAACATGGAGGAGGGTTGGCATAGAAACTGTACACAAACCAATTCACGTAGTGCTAGGGAATGCCCAAACCAAAAGCTACCTCGTGGCTCATTAAGAGATAGGGGACAGCTGATAGGGGGTGGAGCCCAAACAAATACCAAATGCAACACATTTAAAAATCCCTTACCGGAGAGAAGGTGCAAGGCAGCAAACACGGAGAAGGCAGCAAACACGGAGAAGGCAGCAAACACAGAGAAGGCAGCAAATATGGAGAAGGCAGCAAACACAGAGAGAGCAGCAAGCACAGGAAGTCCCAGTCGTAGGAGAAGCTTTGAGAGAGAAAGCTTCAACGAGGAAGGAAGCTTTGAGAGACATGCTGACCAGAGGAGACTGGTAGGACGGTGCTGCGCTGTGAAGCCCAAGGGAGACTGCCTGGAAGAGCAGTACACGGCTGACCATTGCACCAGAGAGCTCTGCTGTCGTGGAAGCAGAGATAATTGCTCTGAAGCCCAGTTAAGGCAATTCCAGCCTTCCAGCTCAAGGTACCCAGCAAGAGAGGATTATTTTCCTGAGGCTAATTTGTTGCCCAAAAGAAAAGCTAAGCAAACACGAAGGGAGGAGTTTTTCCCCGTGCAAAGCTGTGTTCAAGGGAGAAAGCTTGGAAGAAACTTGTTGGAAGGTAGGAGTATTCTTCCTAATAGCAGGAAAGAAGAGTATAGCCAAATTCCCTGCACTTACCAGGAACTCTGTGACTCAGTTGAGAGAAACAGCAGCAATTACGATAAATACCCATACTCCTCTAAGCTGTTGGGGGAAGGAAATACCTTAGGCTATAGAGAGGAACCCGGCAGGCAAAGTAAAGGTTTCAGCCCACGGGAAACCAGTCAAGACATTGAACACATGCAGTGTGATTTTTATGAGGACCCGGACACTGAGGTATTTATGGATTGTACATATACTTTTTCTGACAGCATACAATCTTTGTGTTAAAGTGCTACAAGGGCTGTTTCACAGGAGAAAACAGACAAAAGGAGTTTTGGGAAAGAAACTGTTTTCTTTGCATTTTCATTTCTTTTTGGCTGAAGATAAGCATTGCCTGATTTCAAGTTAATTCTTTGTTTGTAGTTCCAGACGCATGGTCTTTGTGTTACCTTGTTTTCATGGTTTAAGAATCCAACCCTGGGAAGGGAAATAAATCCTATTTGACCTTATCACTCTGACTGCAACTACTTATTTCTACTGGCTGTGGAACTACATTACCCAGAAGGCTCTGCTAAGCCTCATTATAATATTCCACAGTTATCAAGGAACTTTACCTCGCTCACTTTTCTTCATGCCCATGGCCTCTGGGAGGGTGAGCGGGTGACATTTGGCGTAGTTTTGAGGATTTTGACCTTGAAATAAAGGACACAGTGAAGAAACTACAGCACCGGAGAACCCCTGTTGAAGCAAGTTGGCTGACAGACGGCTGGTGAAAGAAACAGTAACCTTTCCTGAATGCTGACCTCTACACGAAGCCTCAGGTAATGTCACCTAGGGCATAAGTGTGGGAGGATTTTGTGCAGGAAAAGGGGGCGCTGCAGAGAAAAAATAAAGAGAAAAAAGGAGCCGCACTTGGTGTTTTTCCTTTCTTTTTTCCACAGGTACTGACAAGAGGGATGGAGCCCAGAGACGTCATGCAGTGGATGCAGCTGCAGTGGGATAAGCAGTTTGAACTAGCGAAACATATCCAGGAGCAGAGTGCCTGCATGATGAGGGAGCAACAGAAACCTCTGTTAGACGCTATGGAGGCGCTGCTGAGAAAACCACAGGAGATGGTGACTGAGAACCCCACGGTCATACCAAGGCTAGGACTACATGCTAGTCATGTTTTTTCTTTAGGACAATTGAGCCCGCACGACAATGTCGATGACTTTATCGATGCTTTTGAACGCATTGGGGAAGCACTAAAATGGCCTAGTGAGCAATGGGCAACCCGCTTTGCAGTTTCACTTACCGGTGAAGCCCTTTCAGCTTACATGGCGATGCCTGAAACCCTTGCTGCCGATTATAATGAAATAAAGAAGGCAGTTAAGGATAGGTTAGGGCTTACTACCTCACACTATAGGAGGATGTTTAGGGACGCCCGCCTGAAGGCACAGGAGACCCCAAAAGCGTTACGTCAAAGATTAAAAAATTTGGCCTGGAAGTGGTTGACTCCAGAGAGGAGAACCCTGGAGAGTATACTGGACACAGTGGTCTTGGAGCAGTTTATCCAAGCTGTGCCCACTGAAATGAGAACATACCTCACTTTACAAAAACTGCCAATCTACAGATGAAGCAGCTAGTCTGGCAGACAGGTTCTTGGAGGCCCAGATAGCTGACCCCTCGGGGTATGGGGTAATGTAGGCTGCAGGCATGGCAAATTGTAAGGGGGGCAGGTATCCCAAAGGGAAAAGCTATAATGTGCAAAGTATGAATGCTAATGATACTGTCTTTGTATATAAAGGAAAATGTTATCTGTGCGGGAGAGCGGGACATTTCCAGAAAGACTTTATCAAGCGGACGTCCTCATGTCTGGAGTGGACGAGCCGACGCCAGATGGATTTCTACTACAGGTCCAGGTAGAGGGGGTAGAAGCGCTGGCACTGCTTGACTCGGGGGCTGACCAGAGCATGATTTCCCGCAGGCTCTGGGAAGCCATTGAGAAGCGCCGTTCGTCTCCCCCGAGTCAAGCAGAGGGTCAAGTACGCGTGCGATGCGTGCATGGCGCCTCGTCCCCTTATCCTTTACACATGGTCGCTGTAAAAGGGTTGGGAACCACACACTCATTACTAATTGCCATAGTACCAAGGTTACCCCACGAGATTGTTCTGGGGCGTGACTGGCCTCCTTTTTGTAAAGAAGTAGGAAGGGGCCTTGATAGATTAGGCTATAAGTGTATATCACCCCCAACAGAAGCAACGGGAACAGGGTTGGAGGCTTTAACAGCAAAGATCCCTGCGCCCCTGTTTGGAAAGGCAAAAAAGGCTGTTGGTCAAACCCCGACCCAAGTTAGGGAAGCACCTCAAGGGAAGGCGAAATTTGTGTTGCAATTTTGTAAAGCCACTCCGAAAGCAAAGAGCCCACAGAGAGCTTCCGCTGGGGTGGCCGGATACGGCCTTTTCAGCGCTGAGGAGGCCGTAGTGTTAAAAGGTGGGAAGGCCTTGATTGACACAGGGATACAAATAAAGTTACCTGAGGGATGTTATGGGCGAATAGCTCCAAGGTCAGGCCTAGCCATTAAAAACTTTGTAGACATCGGGGCAGGGGTGATAGACCCCGATTATCGTGGTCTTATAAAGGTCCTCATTTTTAACTTTGGGGAGAAGGATTTCAGAATCCAGGAGGGTGACTGCATTGCACAATTGGTGTGCGAACGGGTAGGGTTCCCCACAGTAGAAGAGGTTCCCGAATTAGCACCCACTCCGAGGGGAACGGGTGGGTTTGGTTCCACGGGCCAGAAAGAGATAAAAGGGATGACAGCCCTAGCGGAGGAAAGGCGAGAGGAAGATCTCGGGCCTCAGACCTCCGATTGGAGGGAAAGACCAGAACCGAGGTTGGGCGAAGGCCTATTCTTACGGCAGCAACAAGAGCTGACCCAGCTATTAGGAAGGTTTCGTGATGTCCTTACAACAAAGCCAGGCGAAACCCATCTAGTCGCCCATGAGGTGATCACGACACCAGGGCGAACAATTAGGCAACGGCCTTATCGTATGCCCGAAGCTAAAAAAGCGGAAGTGATCAAACAGGTGAAAGAGATGGTAGAAATGGGCATAATTGAGGAGTCCCGCAGCCCCTGGTCAAGCCCCATAGTTCTGGTCCCGAAGCCGGATGGAACACTGAGGTTTTGCATCGACTTCCGGCAAGTAAACGACATTTCACAATTTGATGCATATCCGATGCCGCGTATCGACGTTCTGTTAGACCGATTGGGTCAGGCCAGATACCTGACCATGCTGGATCTAACCAAGGGGTACTGGCAGATACCCCTTACACGCGAGTCAAAACCAAAGACGGCGTTCAGTACACCCATTGGGTTGTACCAATTTAGACGAATGCTGTTTGGGTTGCACGGGGCGGCAGCCACCTGCCAGCGTTTGGTAGACCAGGTGCTGAGGCCTCACCACGACTATGCCCTCGCATATATGGATGACATAGTCATCTACAGTACAACATGGACCCAACACCTCGCTAGGCACTACGCAGAGCGGGTTTAACCCTTAACCCGGCAAAGTGCGTATTTGCCACCGATGAGGCAAAATACTTGGGCCACATGGTGGGGAAGGGGGTAGTGAAACCCTTAGCTAATAAAGTGGAGAGCGTCAGGGATTTTCCCCGTCCCCTCACAAAGAAGCAGGTGTGCAGTTTCCTGGGGCTTATTGGCTATTACAGGAGGTTTATACCTCGGTTCGCGGAGGAAAGCATTCTGTTTACAGAGATGCTAAAAAAGAACGCTCCCAACAACGTAAGGTGGACCCCGGAAGCTGAAGTAGCATTCACCGCCCTTAAGGGAAAACTCTGCACAGCCCCGGTACTAAGGGGGATAGACTTCAGTCTACCGTTTGTGGTGCAGACGGACGCGTCGGAGAGTGTGTTAGGCGCAGTATTATCCCAAGAAATTGAAGGGGTGGAACATCCGGTCTCCTATCTTAGTAGGAAGCTCTCAAAGGCCGAAAAGAACTATTCCACAGTGGAAAAAGAATGTCTGGCCATAAAGTGGGCCATTGAGGCGTTTCGGTTCTACCTAACCAGTAGAAAGTTCCTCCTGATAACGGACCACGCCCCTTTGAAGTGGTTGAATCAGATGAGGAATTCCAACGCATGATTGACTAGGTGGCATCTTGCCCTACAGTCGTTCAATTTTACCATACAGCACAGGGCAGGCAAGCTGCATGGGAACGCGGATGCGCTCTCCCGGATTACGCACTGTCCGATGGAAAGTTCGGCAGCGCGTAATATTTTAAGGCGGGGGATCTGTCATGAGGTGCAGAGATCAGAGCCCGCGGAGACAGGAGATTTTGATCAGAATAAAGCTAACTTTGACAGCTCAGAAATAAACATGGAGGAGGGTTGGCATAGGAACTGTACACAAACCAATTCACGTAGTGCTAGGGAACGCCCAAACCAAAAGCTACCTCGTGGCTCATTAAGAGATAGGGGACAGCTGATAGGGGGCGGAGCCCAAACAAATACCAAATGCAACACATTTAAAAATCCCTTACCGGAGAGAAGGGGCAAGGCAGCAAATACGGAGAAGGCAGCAAATACGGAGAAGGCAGCAAACACAGAGAAGGCAGCAAACACGGAGAAGGCAGCAAACACAGAGAGAGCAGCAAGCACAGGAAGTCCCAGTCGTAGGAGAAGCTTTGAGAGAGAAAGCTTCAACGAGGAACGAAGCTTTGAGAGACATGCTGACCAGAGGAGACTGGTAGGACGGTGCTGCGCTGTGAAGCCCAAGGGAGACTGCCTGGAAGAGCAGTACACGGCTGACCATTGCACCAGAGAGCTCTGCTGTCGTGAAGCAGAGATAATTGCTCTGAAGCCCAGTTAAGGCAATTCCAGCCTTACAGCTCAAGGTACCCAGCAAGAGAGGATTATTTTCCTGAGGCTAATTTGTTGCCCAAAAGAAAAGCTAAGCAAACACGAAGGGAGGAGATTTTCCCCGTGCAAAGCTGTGTTCAAGGGAGAAAGCTTGGAAGAAACTTGTTGGAAGGTAGGAGTATTCTTCCTAATAGCAGGAAAGAAGAGTATAGCCAAATTCCCTGCACTTACCAGGAACTCTGTGACTCAGTTGAGAGAAACAGCAGCAATTACGGTAAATACCCATACTCCTCTAAGCTGTTGGGGGAAGGGAAAACCTTAGGCTATAGAGAGGAACCCGGCAGGCAAGGTAAAGGTTTCAGCCCACGGGAAACCAGTCAAGACATTGAACACATGCAGTGTGATTTTTATGAGGACCCGGACACTGAGGTATTTATGGATTGTACATATACTTTTTCTGACAGCATACAATATTTGTGTTAAAGTGCTACAAGGGCTGTTTCACAGGAGAAAAACAGACAAAAGGAGTTTTGGGAAAGAAACTGTTTTCTTTGCATTTTCATTTCTTTTTGGCTGAAGATAAGCATTGCCTGATTTCAAGTTAATTCTTTGTTTGTAGTTCCAGACGCATGGTCTTTGTGTTACCTTGTTTTCATGGTTTAAGAATCCAACCCTGGGAAGGAAAATAAATCCTATTTGATCTTATCACTCTGACTGCAACTACTTATTTCTACTGGCTGTGGAACTACATTACCCAGAAGGCTCTGCTAAGCCTCATTATAATATTCCACAGTTATCAAGGAACTTTACCTCACTCACTTTTCTTCATGCCCATGGCCTCTGGGAGGGTGAGCAGGCGACAGCCTTTGTATGTCAGTCATCAGTGGCTTATTCCGTGCTTTGCATCTCCCGAGACCAAACTGCAGGCACCAACGACGAACTGTTGATGAGCTGACACTGACCTCACTCTTGTCTGACCACTCTCGATGTGGCTGAGGAGAGGTCAACTTGCGATTAGTCAGTGAAATGCGTCGTAGTGAGTGGTCCTGGCGTGATGTTGATGCATCTGGATGACCTGAATGAGGTGTTCCACCACTGAGCCCATTTCTTTCGTCTTCTGTACAATCTTAACAACAGCGCTCTGATTGCAGCCAACTTTCCTGGCTATCTGACAGCTTGAAAATCCTTCCTCGCTCACAAAGGACACATGAACACGTTCCTCCAACATCAGGGTCCGCGTCATCTTCATGTTCGATCCAGAAAGCGTATGAAATTCAAACATTTCACGCGTTTTTATAGCTGCACTGTTTGCTAGATATCTGCATTGTGCTTGGTTAGTGAAACCAGCCTCCTGATTGGTCAGAAATAATGTGTGCATATCGGATAATCTCGATCCAGTTTTGACGCAGGATCCACAAAAATCGCAGTAGCTATCTCCCAGTGTCTGTAAAGTATTTAAATTGGAAGCAAGGAATGCAAAAAAGTCAACTTTAATAGCAAAAATTTAAAAAAAAGTTAGAAAGTACGAAAAACGCAAAACTCACAAGTGATTCCAGACTTTTGCACACCACTGTAACTGTGGTGCTTGAAAATTGCATCAATTTTAGAAGGGAAAATACACTAAAATTGCCGCTTCATATGCAACTAGTGGCAGCGCACACACATGTATATTTACACATTCTCTAAAGCAGGGATGAATACAGTATGCCTATGTATATCTGCTGGGATCTACTTGTAAATTTTGGGTTTGCTTTCCTGATGTGCACAGGCAAAAACAATTTTTAGTGTGTGCCAAATTGATTTAATGGGAACTGACAAATTAAAACACATGAAGGGCCCTTTTACTAAACATCCACAAAGAGTTTGCACTTAACATGTGTTGCCAACAGACATTAAGTGCAAAACCTCCATGTTAGCTGTCAAGGGCATGATCTGTATGTTTCCAGCAGCTAACGCACATTGGGGTACCCTAAAAAGCAGCACAGCAACATGGGGGCACCTAACACAATGTATACAGGTGCCATTAGATGAACCTATGCTACATGCCACAGTAACTGCACTAGCTACTGTGTTGGCCACACCCATGTTCTGCCTCTACTTGCCTACTGTCCACAGTAGTGTTTCCATATTGTCCTGCTAGACCAGTCCAGACAAGTGGGTTGTGTTCCCCTACTAGCAGATATGTGGAGATAAAGAACCAATGAAAAGCCCAGGTTTCAGTGACATCACTTCCATGCTTCTATTTGCCTTAGCCACCAGAGGTTCCGTTAGTATTTCTTTGTCTCCAGTAGATGGTGGATGGATTTTTTTCCTCTCTGGAGAAAATCTGGAGATTGAAATGAAAAGATTGAGTAATGCTCGTGAACAGACACTTTGAGGGTGACATGGGAGGCTCCACTAGAATGCAATCTTTTTGGTAGACATAAGAGAAGGAAAAGTTGGTTCATCTCCATGCTCTTACCCTGTTGAGCAACCAGAAAATTGGAATGATCTGGAAGAGTGCAGCAGCCTCACACAACCTGCATCCCCTCCCTACTCCTCTCTCCCCCCTGCTCTCTCACAAAGATTGCAGAAAGCACTCAGAGGGATCTGCCTGCCAGCCACCTTAAATGCAGTGCTGCAAAGCCAGTAAAACAGTTTCAGGGGAGTAGAGCTGAGCCCGGCATAGATTCTCATCTTGGAGCTCTCAGGGGATGAGTAGCAAAGCTTGACCTCATCATTGTCTGTGTTGAGGGATCCCGATTCTGTCTTCCTGAGACCTAATTCAGGGTGGACCGCTGGTGCCTGTCGGCATGGTGTGGGGGTTTCCTGCTGTTTGCACACGTTAGTAGCGTTTTTACTTATTGAGCACCTAGCGGTCACACAGTCCTAGCATGTGTTCTGCCCAAGTGGCTCCAGTGCATGCTCCTTCCCTAGCACCTGTAACACACATTGCAATAAAAACGCAGTTAGTGCATGCCTTTGGGCCACCACAACCTTAAAGCGCTGCTGTGATACTTGCCTTAACTATCTGCATTCTTCCAAGAAATGTCTTTTGAGTTCTGGCGAGCGAGGTGTGCCTCATTTCTGGATTCAAGACTCTGCTCTTCTTGCATGGCAGCTTCTCAGTCATCCCTGGAGTGCCTACTTCCCCTCTCCTAGTCAGGGGTTGCAGTTAATCTGGCTTTGCCTGCGTCAGGGCAGGAGGTGACGAATGGCACTTTGGATAAGGATATCTAGCTGGCCAGAGGATCCAGTGACACTGCTGTGAGCTGCTCATCGTCCTCTGTGGCAGCTGTGCCCCCTGGTCTTGGGGTGGGGGGGTCATTTCTGAGGGGAGAGCTGCTGGACCCAGGATTGTCCTCCCCAGAATTCTTTTCCTTTTTACAGCAGGCCTGGTCCTTCTGGCGAGAAAATTCAGACCCTGTGGCCTCTGGATCCCCCCTGGGTGCAGTCTCATGCAGGATATGCTGAGAGTGGAAGCTCTGTTCTATTACACTTGACTAAACATCCTCTGTGAGGGACGCCCACCTGGAGATGGACTCTGGCTCGGATTTAGGTGGCTCGGTATTGGGCTCTGACATGACAGATAAAGTACACTCTCCTTCAGAGGATTGTGAAGAGGCCTATTCCTGAAGGACGAGTTGGCGGCGTTGATGCCAGGGTCTCATCTGTCTTGAATTTGGCAGATGCTTCCAGCACGGAGCAGGAGCCAAAGGTACACCCGCTTCTTCAAGGGGTGCGGAAATCCACTACTGTCTTCCTGTTCCCAGATGTAATCAAAGATTTGATCCAGTCAGAGTGTGACTCTCCTGATGCCCCGCCTAAGTGGCTAAGGATGTCTAAAAAGCTCTATGGGAGCGTTGAGTGGTTTGGCATTCCCAAGGTGGGTGCGCAGGTCACGGACCACCATTCCTGTGGAAGGTGGATCAGTCTTAAAGGATTTTCTAGACCACATGGTGGATTTGTTGTTGTGGAGCCAGTTCACCATGGCGGCTACCATCCTGCAACTGGCGGTATATACCAGCCTGATGTCTTGAGATCTGCTCCAGTGGATTCAGTCTCTTCCGTTGGATGATACTACCCCTCTTTTGGAGTCAGCTATGGCTTCCCTTTCTGATGCCATGTATGATCTGGTATGTCTGGCAACAGTGTCATGGTGTTGGATTTGGCTCAGGCACTGGGCAGCAGACATATCTTCCATAGCCTGGTTGACCCATCTGGCTTTTAAGGGGAAGCTTCTGTTTGGGGCAGAATTGAAGAAGCTGGTAAAGAATCTGTGCAAGACAAAATCTTACCACCTTCCGGAGGACAAGTCCAAGGGGCCTGTGAAGCAGGCCGGTGCCCCTTTCTCATCAGCCTCTGCCTGTTCACTAAGGGCAAGCTGGCCGGATTCCCAGGGGACTTGTGTCTTTCTGCATTACTAACATGGAAAATCTTTCTTTCCCTCTGCTTCTGGGCTTTGAGCTCATTCTCGGTCCTTTTGTGGAGCACATGGGCTCAGGGACTCTGACTCCTACAGAGGAGAACCCTCTTGGACTGCACAATGAAGGTTTGGGGGCTCATTCCCAGCTTCCTCCAGTTGGAGGCAGGCTTTATCTTTTCTTTCGGGAATGGACCCGTGTTATCAAAGATTGCTGGGTGCTAGACACTATTCAGTTAGGTTTTGTCCTGGAATACAAAGGGCCGATTCTGTATGCCTTTGTCATCTCCCCATGTGGGTCTGCGAGCAAAGCGCTACTGTGTAGGCCACATTGGACAAGTTGCTGTGCCTAAAGGCAGTGGTGCCCATCCTGCTGGATGAGCGGGGCAAGGGCAGATCCTCCATCTATTTCATGGTGCCCAAAAAGGGTGGTTCCTTCTGGCCCATTCTGGACCTCAAGGAGGTCAACGAGCACTTGCATGTTCTGCACTTCCGGATAGAAACATTGCTCTCTATTAAGCAGTGTGCCGAGGGAAGTTCTTGGCTCTTCTGGATCTGGCCAAGATATAATTTCATATCCTGATCCGGGCAGATCAGCAGAAGTATCTGTGTTTTGCCATGCTTTTCTCTCACTTTCAGTGTGCTGCCCTTCCTTTCAGGCTCTCCACCGCCCGAGGATGTTCCCCAAGTTCATGGTGGTGGCATCTGCAGCCCTGTGGTGCCAGACGATCTGTGTCCATCCATGTCTGAATGACTGGCTCATTTTGGCTTGTTTCCGTCTTAGAAGCACCTCAGGTGGTGTCCTGAGTGGTGTCCTTTTTGGAAAGCCTCTGTTGAGTGATCGATTTTGGAAAGAGCCAGCTGTTGGCTTAACAGTCCCTAGAGTTTCTGAGGGCATGTTTCAATACTCAAGTGGACAAAGTTTTCCTGCCAGAAGAGAAAGTCAGAAGACTTTGGTGCTGTTTTGTGCATAGCAGGCTCCCAGAGTCTGGGATTATCTTCAGCTGCTCGAATTGATGGCGGTGACCATAAAAATGGTGCTATGGGTGCATGTTGACATATGACCACTCCGGCAGTCTTTGCTGGCTCAGTGGTCTCCGAGTTCTCAGGAGTTTGAGCACAGGCTTCCAGTCCTGTTGATGGTGAGGGCCGCGGCCCTGTCATCTGACAAAGGGTGCACCACTGGACAATTTCTCCTGGATCCTCCTGACAATATTTCTGGCTGGGGAGCCCATTGCCAAGACCATATGGCCCAAGGCCATTTGAACCTCAGGGAAGTGGTGAGGTCTTTCAACTCCCTTGAGGCGAGGGCCATCAGGTTGGCTCTTCTGTGTTTCCGGCCCCTGGTCGAGGGCTGAGTGGTTCGAGTGTTTTGACATAAACCACCACCGTGGCATTGTCTGAATAGGCAAAGTGGCATGAGGAGTGCTGGAGTAGCTCTGAAGATGGCTCTACTACTTGCCTGGGCGGAGAAGATCCTCCTAGCCTTGTCTGCTCAGCACATTGCCAGGATGGACAGTGTGGAAGCGAACTTCCTCAGCCAGCACTCTCTGGAACCTGGAGAAAAGGAATTGAGTCAGGAGGCATTTCAGTTGATTCTGTGCCACTGGGGTCACCCAGAAATGGGTCTGATGGTGGCCCGCGCCAGTGCCAATGTTTGCCAGTTCTTCAATCACTGCACAGAGCCAGGGTCCAAGGGCATTGACACCCTGACCCAACCTTGGCCCAGTCAGCACCTGCTGATGGGGGTGTGTGCTTCGGCGTTCAGAATGCCATCTGGGCAGGATTGTTCTGGTGACACTGGATTGGCCGAGGAGAGTGTGGTTCTGTGACTTCATGCGGCTTTTGCAGGCACCTTCTCTTCATTTACCTCCATCTCGGCATCTATTATTGCAAGTACGATCATCCTGGAGGCCCCAGTTTCCTTCTCGCTTACTGCTTGGCTCTTGAAAGGAGATGACTAGCGTGTAAGGGCTACTCTTCCTGTGGTGATCTCTACTCTGCTTGGAGCCCAGAGGAGGGTCTACCAAACTGTTATACATGTGGGTCTGGTGCCTCTTTGAGCAGTGGTGCGGCGCTTGGCAGTTGGCTCCTGAAGTGGCTAAGGTGCCATCTCTATTGGCCTTTCTACAGGATGGCCTGGAGAAAGGCCTTTCCTTTAGCTCCCTGAAAGTTCAGGTGGCAGCTTTGTCCTGTTTCCGAGGTCCGGTGGCTGGTAGGTTTCTAGCCTTGACTCGGACGTCTCATGCTTTCTCCAATTACTGCTTGCTAAAGCTCACACTAACTGATTAGCGATGTTAAGTAGATGGGCTCCTAAGTCAATTTAGTGTACACTGAATTTTTTAAGGTGCACTAATGAACTTAGTGCACACTAAGGAAGGCAAATCCCAACCCCCTAAGCATTTTTACTTACTTCTGAGTTAACATTACTCTCTTAGGCACATTCTCCTGTTTTTAAGTTTTTAAATTCAATTTAAGATTTAAAGTAGCAGCTTTCTAATTGAATTGCATGGATCAGTAATAACAAATGGAGGGGAACTATAGGAACAACTGTGGATGCTTAGCCTGTAAACGAAGTTGACGAATGTGCAGATCGAAGCACTCTGTCTGTGCTAATCATAATTTGATTCATAAGGGATGTTGAAAATTATTTTAATGTAGACTTTCTTCAAACTTTACAGCAAAAAGTGACTGATAGAGGTGTGTAAAAATGATACTGAGAATCCATTTGCATTGTGCCATGAATCTGACTTCACCCAGAGCTACTGTAAAGGAATTTGAATACGTAGAGTTCTGGTGGTGTTGAGCCACCTGCAGGCTACAGTGGTAATGCTGAGCACAGATTACACCATTTGAATTCCAAGAACTTTATGCATGAACTGAAAAGAAGTAGTGCAGCTGATTTATCACATTAGCAAATCAAGCCTAGGTTGTCGTGCACTGTGCCCAAGATAAAACTAACTGTAAACATACAGAAATCTTAAAAACTTAAATGAGTTTGTAAAGGCACAATTCCTTTAAAGTGATAGAAGAATGCCTCACTAATCGATATGGTTTTGTATACTTTTCAGATTAAAAACCTGGCTGCTGGTTCAGTCTATATTTAGGAGCAGACTTTTTTTTCTTAGTAGAATAATATTGAGAGATGCCATCCACAGGACCAGAAAACAGTATAAATTATAAAAGTATCTTGCTGGTTTATTTGATTAGAGACACTGGATTAACTGTTGTGTGAGCTGCTACTAATAATACTACTACTGATCATTTGTATAGTGCTACAAGGTGTACACAGCGCTGTGCAAAGACACATAAGAGACCACCCATGCTCATCAGAGTTTACAGTCTAGTCAAGAAAGACAACACAACAGCTGGGAACTAGGATAAGTTTAGGGGAATGGTAGGGAAACATATAGCTGATCAGGATCCAAAAGCAGCCTCGAAGAGGTGAGTTTTTAGCGTGGATTTGAAAAGGGCCAGAGATGAAGCTTGACGTACCGACTCAGTTTATTCTAGGCATAAGGAGCAGCAAAATGGAAAAATCAAAGTCTGAAGTTGGCAGTGGAAAAGAAGGGCACTGAAAGAAGCGATCTGCCTGAAGAGCAGAGTTCCCAAGGAAGGGTGTAGGGAGAGATAAGAGGAAAGGTAGTGAGGAACAGCAGAATGAATGCAGTTATAGGTCAGTAGGAAAAGTTTGAACTGGATATGGAAACGGATAGGAAACCAATGAAGTGACTTGAAAAGAGGGGGATATATGAGCATAGTGAGACTGGTGGAGATGAATTTTGAACAAATTGAAGGGGAGAGAGATGATTGAGGGAGATCAACAAAAAAGGAGGTTGCAGTAGTCTAGACGGATGGTGAATAAAGAGTGAATAAGTGTCTTAGTGTGTTCAGAAAGGAAGGAGTGAATTTTGCTGATGATATAAACAAAAATGACAGGTTTTAACTATCAGATGGATGTGTCTGGAAAAGGAGAGGGAGAAGTCAAAGATGACTGCAAGGTTGCAAGCTAAGGAAACAAGGAGGAGTAGAGCATTATCCATAGAGATTAAGAAAGGAGGAAGGGGGAAGTGGATTTAGGGGTTTAGCCATGTTCAGTTTCAAATGGCAATGAGACATCCAGGCAGCAATGTCAGATAGCAGGCGGAGATATGGGCTTGGATTCCTGGAAAGATTTCAGATGCAGAGAGGTAGATCTCAGAGTCATCAGCATAAAGATGAACCAAGATGTCTAATAGCATAATGGTTAGAGTAGTAACTTAAGAGCAGAAGGGTCAGGTTCAAATCCCAATGTGGACCTTCATGATCTAAGGGTAGTTCCTTAATTCTCTATTTTCTCTATATTCTCTGGATGTTTGAGTCTTGCGGGACTACCAAAAGAGATTGCTACTGCTGGAAAAGATCTGCACTTGTAACTATTTATCTTCTGGGAAATGCTCTGAATCTTGAGGAAAAAGGAATTCTTTGGGTTAAAGCCGATAAATCTGTGTATTTTAGAATTAGGTGTTTTTGTTGAGTCAGATCTTAGTACCACCAGAGAGCTTTTTATTTAAATCAAATCAGTGTAGCTTAGCATAGGGAGTAAATATTCTTTGAGTAGAAAGAAAGAAAGAGAGAAATTATTTCTAGATACCTTTACAAAGAGGTATCCCAGTTAGGAGGCAAAAGACCTGTGAAGTTGTTTTAAATAGCTGTTAAAGCCAAGTGACAGATAAAGGGGCAATTTGAACGGCTCCTTCTATTTAACCAAGGGCTGTATGAATCACTCAGGAAATTAAGATATTACTTTAGAAGCACAGATCAGGGAACAGTATAGCAAGCCGGCTTATATTAAGTGTTCTTTCCTTCTCAACCACCCCCGACTCTACCCACCCCCAGCATAACCTTAGCTTTATAGGCTCTTAAATCTATTAAAGGAAAAGAGGTGGTCAATTTACTTTTAGGTCAGCTGATTATCCTCATCAGGAATAGATTAATTAATTTCAGGTCCTTAATTAATCTTGAGATTACAAAATACATTTAAGGGACTTTGTTCTAGTTGTGTTAGTACAAGTATCCCCAGCAAACTTAAGTAAACAACTTAAATAACTAAACAAAACCTAAAAACTAAGATGCAGGCAGCAATCCAATAGCGAGATGGGAGCTATCCAGTCTTTTGCATTGAGTGTCACATGTATGATTTTCTCCCAGTTGGTGAGGTGCCTTATGTGTGTGTGCACTAGGTACAAGGAACTTGTTGCTCTCAGGGAACACGTTTGTTCTCTAGAGGTAGAGTAGCAGACGTGAAGGACATAAGGAAGACAGAGAGGTATATAGATGAGACCTACAGGGACGTAGTACTGAAGTCCTACCTCCAGTCTGGCAGCCTCTCTGTTGCCATGGAGGAGAGAGGTCACATGACAGGAGAGCATCACCTTGATGTGGCAGGAAGTGATCCTGTAGCTAGGAACTGTCGTCCAGGTTATGTAAAACCCTCTCGCACTGAGGAGATTTCTCCAGGGACATGTGCCCATGAGTGAAGGGTTATAGTTGGTGATTCAGTCATTAGGCATAGCTGGGTGTCTGGTGGATGTGAGGATTGCCTGGTAACATGCCTGATTGGTTAGAAAGTGTAGTTAATCACCTGTAACAGGTGATCTCCAGGGACAGCAAGAATCGGTCTTCACATAAGGGTGACGTCGGCATCAATGGAGCCCGGTGCAGGAACACTCCCCAGTATCCAATAGGAATGTTTTTGGGAACGTTGCTTCATGCATGCCTTCCTGCCTTCCCTTCTAGTCTCCTCAGTCATCTTTTTTTTCCACGGAGCCGTTGGGACCTTGTCTCTGTTTTGCCACGTCAAGAGATTTCTAAGTTTTTACAGGTACTGTTGAGTACTTTAGTTTTGTGCCTTTCTGTCCACCTCGACTCCCCATCGATTCTGGTTCCCTTTTTATTGTTTTTTCTTTAATTAATTATAAATGTTTTAACTAATTTTACTTCGACTGTTTTTTGGGCCTATCGCCCACCCGGATACTATTGCCCACTTTGATCTTACTGCCATCCTTTTTCCAACAATGGAAAAGTCCCAGAGTGGTTTTAAGAAATGCACAATGTTCCAGTACCATATCTCTGACCGATGAGCATGACTGGTGCCTTAAGTGTTTAGACCCAGACCATGATGTAGAGTCTTGTTCCCCCTGTCGCCAGGAACAGGAACAAGCAAGAAGTCAGTCTTCACATATGGGACTCCCTAGCCCATGACAACTGAGCGAGAGGAAAAGGGTACCGGCACAGCCGAAAGTTGTAGCAGAGATTCGACAGACTCAGCCCATTCGTACACTCCTTGCAAGGTAGTCAGATGGACAATGGGCAAGTTTCCTAGATTTGTAAAAGGTTACGGAGAACAGATTGTCGATATTGAGCATCACTTCTGGAGTCCTTGTCCAGGCAAAAGGGAGCTGCAAAGGTATGCAGCGAAGACCATGTGATTACTTGGCAGATTTCCACAGTGGAGACTGAACGGAGATTGGCCACAGTAGCAGCCATGGCTCGGACATTGTGGGCTGTGATGTGTTCTTGTAAAAGCAGGCCAGCCTGTGAATAAACAAATGATATGCAGTCTGCATTTCAGTTAAAGAGAGTCCTCTTGGTAACTGGTAAGCCTAAATGACTTGTCTAAATGGCTTTGATGAAAGGAGGGAAAAAGCTTAGAGGATGACCTTTTGTATGGTTGAGGTAGTAAGCTTGCAATCAGGAGTATGGAGCTGTGCCTCAGCCCTGGAGCTGTAAGGCCTAGGAAAACGTTTTGGCAGCGAGATTGACTGGTTGAGATGGAGGGAAGTGACAACCTTCGGTAAGAACTTGGGATGTGTCCGAAGGACAATTTTATCATGGTGGAATCTGGTATATGGAGCATAATCCACCAACGCCTGAAGCTCACTAACTCTGTGAGCTGAAATTAAAGCTACTAGAAAAAGGACTTTCCGTGTGAGGAATTTTAAAGGAGCCGAGGCCAAAGGCTCAAAGGAGCTCTGCATGAGCTGTGCAAGAACTACATTTAAGTCCCATGCCCTAGCAAGCGAGCATAGCAGCAGCTTGGACAAGAGCAGACCTCTCAAGAATCTTGATACCAGTGGGTGTGCTGAAACAGGGTGATTGTGTGAGGCTTGGTGAGAAGTGGCTATGGCGCATAAATGAATTCATACAGAGTTGGCTTTAAATGCTGATGAGGACAAGTGGAGCAGTTATTGGAGGAGATCTGGAATTGGACATGTGAATGGGTCTAAAGTTCTCTGTGTGCACCATAGTGAGAACCTGCGCCACTTGAAAGCATAAGATCGTTTAGTCGAATCTTCTCTGGAAGAGAGAAGAACGTGCAAAACATCTTCTTGAAGTCCTAAATGTGAGAGGACGACGTGTTCAGCAGCCAAGCTGTCAAGTGGAGAGGTTGAGACTGGGGTGAATGAGGGTGGCCTGCTTCTGGGAAAGGAGATCAGGTGCAGAGCCTAGGCAGATGAGAGGAGCCTGAGCTAGTTGAAGAAGAAGAGGAAACCATGCTTGCCTGGGCCAGTAAGGTGCAATGAGAATCATTGTCACCTGGTCGGCCCGGAGTTTGAACAGTGTCTTTGCAGTGAGGGTAAACAGGGGAAAGACATAGAGTAGACTCCCTCCCCAGTGTAGGAGAAAGTCATCCAAGGTCTTTCTGAGAGGAGACTAAATTCTCAAGTAAAACTGAGGTAGCTGAGCATTGCAAGGAGAAGCAAAGAGATCAAGTAGTTGTGTTCCCCATAGGTGGAACAAGTGGCGGTTTCAACTGCCACTCATGCACTTGTAGAATGTGACTTAGCCTGTCGGTTAACTGATTTTCCACTCCTGGTAGATATACTGCATAAAGGCGGATTCTCTGAGAGATTGCCCAGTTCCAGAGGCGTATTGCCTCTGTCCATAAAGGACGAGAGCCTGTACCTCCCTGTTTGTTATAGAACATGGCCACCTGATTGTCCATCTGAATGAGGACTCACTGGCCTGTTAGGTGGTGAGAGAACACGCAGATGGTGTTGAAGATTGCTCTGAGTTTTAGGAGATAGATGTAAAGGGATTTCTCCCGAGGAGACTACTGACCTTGGGTGGTGAGACCATTGAGGTTAGCCTCCCCCAACCTTGCTTTGATGCATCAGCTGTCAGGGTAGATTGTGGTGCAAACTTTTGAAAAGGTAACCATTCAACTACATTCTGTGAGTGGTCCACCATTGAAGAGATGTTCTCATCTGAAGAGAAATTGTGATAAGGTCAGACAGTCGACCTGTGGATTGTGTCTACTGCTGCGATGTTCCATTGTCCGACCTGCATGTTAAGTCAGGTATGTGGTACCACATGTACAGTGGAGGCCATGTGGCCTAGTAAGTGAAAGAAGGTCCTGGCCAGGATTGGTGTTGAAACTGAGAGGCCAGGGAAACTAATCAGACTCGTCTGTCATCTGCAAGGAAAGCTCGGGCTTGAGTGGTGTCCAGTCGAGCTCCAATGAACTCCAGGTTCTGGGTCGGAACCAAATATGACTTTGGATAATTTATTACAAACCCCAAGTCTTGTAGGATGTGGATGGTTTGTTGAAAGGCAATAGTGACTTTTTGGACAGTATCTGCCCTTCTCAGCCAGTTGTCTAAGTAAGGGAGCAGAAAGATAAGAACATAAGAACATAAGATATGCCATACTGGGTCAGACCAAGGTCCATCAAGCCCAGTATCCTGTTTCCAACAGTGGCCAATCTAGGTCATACGTACCTAGCAGTTTCCCCAAAAGACACAGGTTCCACAATACTTGTACTTGGGTCAAGCATTGATATCCTGGGTCCCTTCTTAATAATGGTTTATGGACCTTTCCTCCAGGAACTTGTCCAAACCTTTTTTAAACCCAGCTACACTAACAGCCTTTACTACATCCTCCGGTAACAAATTCCAGAGTTTGATTACACGTTGAGTGAAAAAATATTTTCTCTTATTAGTCTTAAATAGTTTACCCTGTAGCTTCATTGCATGTCCCCTAGTCTTTCTATATTCTGATAACGTAAACAATCGATCTACGTTTACCCGTTCCACTCCTTTCATTAATTTATAGACTTCTCTCATATCTCCCCTCAGCCGTCTCTTTTCTGGGTTAAAGAGCCCTAACCTTTTTAGCCTTTCTTCATAGGAGTATCCTTCCATCCCCTTTACCATTTTGGTGGCTCTTCTCTGAACCTTTTCTAATAACGCTATATCCTTTTTAAGATACGGCGACCAGAATTGCACATAATATTCAAGGTGCGGTCTCACCATGGAACGGTATAGAGGCATTATAACATCTTTTGTTTTATTTTGCATTCCTTTCCTTATGATACCTAGCTTTCTATTTGCTCTCTTGGCCGCCGCTGCACACTGGGCCGAGGGTTTTAACATGTTATCCACAATGACGCCTAAATCTTTTTCCTGGGTGGTGGTTCCTAATGTGGAACCTTGCATCATGTAACCATAGTTTGGGTTGTTCTTCCCTAGGTGCATAACTTTGCACTTGTCCTCATTAAATTTCATCTGCCATTTTGATGCCCAGTCTTTCAATTTATCAAGATCCTCCTGCAATTTTCCACAATCCTCTTGGGTTTTAACAACTTTAATTTTTGTGTCATCTGCAAATTTGATAACATCATTCGTTGTTCCACTTTCCAGCTCATTTATGAATATGTCAAAAAGCAGCGGACCCAGCACAGATCCCTGGGATACACCACTATTCACCTTTCTCCATTGGGAAAATTGGCCATTTAGCCCAACCCTCTGCTTTCTATCTTTTAACCAGTTCCTGATCCACAGTAGTACACTGCCTCCTATCCCATGACTCTTTAGTTTTGCCAAAAGTCTCTGATGAGGGACCTTGTCAAAGGCTTTCTGAAAGTCCAGATACACTATATCAACCGACTCGCCTTTGTCCACCTGTTTATTCACACTTTCAAAAAAACATAACAGATTAGTAAGACAAGATCTTCCTTGTCTAAAGCCATGTTGGCTGTCTCCCATTAGGCCATGACTATCTACATGCTGAATAATTTTATTCTTTATGATGGTTTCTACCATTTTTCCTGGTACTGACCTGAGGCTCACCGTTCTGTAGTTTCCCGGATCACCCCTGGAACCCTTTTTAAAAATTGGTGTTACATTGGCGATCCTCCAATCTTCAGGTATTAGAGATGATTTTAATGATAGTTCACAGATTACTAATAGCAGGTCTGCAATCTCATATTTCAGTTCTTTCAACACCTTTGGATGTATATCATCCGGCCCAGGTGATTTGCTACTCTTCAGTTTATCTAATAGTTGTAATACATCTTCCCGATGTATCGATAATTCCTTCAATTCTTTCACACCTTTAAATACCACTTCAGTCATGGGTAACATCCCTACATCTTCCTCAGTAAAGACCGAAGCAAAGAATTCATTCAGTCTCTCCGCTATTGCCTTGTTGCCTCTTAGTGCCCCTTTAACCCCTCTATCATCTAATGGACCAACTGACTCTCTCTCAGGTTTTTTGCTACGAATGTACTTGAAAAAATTTTTATTTCACATTTTTGCTTCCGCAGCAAGCTTCTCAAATTCTCCCTTTGTCTGCTTTATCAATGCCTTGCATTTGATCTGCCAGTGCTTGTGCTGTTTCCAGTTTTCTTCATTTGCTCTTTTTTCCATTTCCTGAAAGATGCTTTTTTGGCAACAACAGCCTCTCTGACGTCACCTTTAAACCATGCTGGCAGTTTTTTGGACTTCCTTCCACTTTTCTTAAAGCGTGGTATACAGCTGGTCTGGGCTTCCAAGATAGTATTTTTCAACAACACCCAAGTTTGATGTACGTCTTTAACCTTTGCAACTGCTCCTTTTAGTTTTTTCTTAACTATTTTTCTCATTTTATCATAGTCTCCCTTTCGAAAGTTAAAAGATAGTACTGTGGATTTCCTTACTATCCCTCCTCCACTAATTAAATCAAAGGCGATCATGCTATGATCACTATTGCCCAGTGTCTGGAGGTAGGCTGCCACAACAGCCAGATACTTTGTGAAGACTCGTGGAGCTGCAATACCTGGGTGTTAGGGCTACTTGGCAATAGTGATCATAACAGGATTGCTTTTGATTTAATAAATGGAGGGAGGATGCCAAGGAAATCCACAGTACTAACTTTTAACTTTCAAAAGGGAGGCTATGATAAAATGAGGAAAATTGTTAAGAAAAAACTAAAAGGAGCAGCTGCAAAAGTAAAAGATTTACATCAAGCATGGATGTTGTTTAAAAATACTATCTTGGCAGCACAGACCAGATGTATTCCACACTTTAATAAAAGTGGAACCAGAAAACTGGCAGCATAGTTTAAAGGTAAGGTCGGAGAGGCTGTTGAAGCCTAAAAAACATCTTTCAGGAAATGGAAAAAGGAGCCATCTGGGCTTCCGGAGGGTAGTTCTACAGTGGAATAGGAGATTTCTTTTGATTTGTGATCTATCTTTCCCCCAGTGTTGAGGACTTGTGGACTGAATTTGTAATGTTTTGACTTTTTTTTAATTGTTGTTTATTCAGATTTTTTAATATTTATGTTCTTAGCCCTTTTCTGTACAAGATAGAAATTTTTTGTATTATATTTTGAAATTGCAGAAATAATTTTAAAAAAAGCAGCAGGAAGGTCAAGAAGTATGAGGACTTAATAAAGGCCCTTGGATTTTGCCAGGAACAGGTCACTGGAGACTTTGGCAAGAGCCATTTCAGTAGAATGTAAAGGACAAAAGCCAGAATGCTGTGGATCCAGAAGCACTTAAAAGGCAAGAAAATCAAGGCAATGGCAATGAATACCACATTCAAGTAGTTTAGAAATGAAGGTGAGAAGGGAGATGGGTTGATAATTAGACAGGTAGGGCCTAGTGAAGATTTCTTGAGAGGTGTGACCACAGCATGCTTGAAGGCTGCAGGAACAGTAGCAGTGGAGAGTGATAGGTTGAGAATATGAGAGATGGAAGGGATGACAGTAGGAGGAGATGAAACTTAGGAGATGGGTGGGAATAGGATCAGAGGAGCAAAAAGAAGTGGTTTCCTTGTCAGAGATCTTAGAAAAGGAAGAAAGAGTGGCAGGCTGAGGGGAAGAGTGGATGAAACAGATCTTGTGAGGGAATAGGAATATAATCTTGTAGAAATAGTCGGCTAAGGTTTGGGCAGAAAGGGAAGGAGAGGTCGGAGTTTAGGTTTATCTGCCAACAACAAATCATAAATAAGTACTTGCTTGTTGTGCACTGACCGTTCATTCAATAATATAAATGACAAGCACTGCTGTCAACATTCCTTATAAATCATGGGGGTAATTTTTAACTGGCACCAAATTAGTAATAGAATGTCTCCTTGAAAGAGCAGGACATAATGAGGTGTTTCAAAGTGTTTGAAACTGTAAACTGAGTTTTATATTTACTATTAGTTATGGTAACACCGTTACTGTTACCATCTTTACCTTGTAAATAAGTTTTACTGATGTTATAATGTAAAGTTCCTGCTGTGTTCATTGTTCATTGTAAACCGTCACTGATCTCTGGAAGTGACACTATATTAAATCTAATAAATAAATAAATAAAACAGAATAATGACCCCTCTTCATTAAACTGGGAGCAAGGTCCAAGACACATTCCCAGTACCCACAGACAACATACTTAAAAGCAAATAGCAAACATTCACCACCAAACAACCTGCCACAACATTACAAAGCTACATTTCAGAGGTAAATATCATGTTGTTCATTGCTTTCAATGTCAACACCATTATTCTAAATTGGGCTTTCTCCTTGAGAAGAAGCCAATGAAACTTAGCCAAAGAAGGTCAGGCTCCATGCTACAGCGTTTAGATTATGTGCAATCCATATAACATTTTAGGTGATAATGCTACCTATGAGTTGAAATATCTCAGAACACTCACCATCACTTACATTACCCATCCTAAGGCCCTGTCCTCTAAATAAGGTCTAAGTTGTTTCACTAGGCATACCACAGCTTTGGAGAAATGGACTTGTCCTATACCATCTTGTACGAGAAAAAACGCCCAAAGATCTGAGTAAATCTTTTATTGGAATATCTGAGTTATCTATTATAGGTTTAAGCCTTTGGTCTCACTCAAGAGTGTCAAAACCATAAGCATTTTGTTTGTGAGAATTCAAGAACAGACCATTCGATATAGATAATGTTAAGGTGCATAATTGTGTGATCTAGATTTTGACCTCAAAAAATGAGCATAGGTGAATAAAAGGATGCTAGATGCCTAAATAATCTGTCCCCAAAGTTGTAAAAAGATGGTGAATGACAGAGGAAAGACTAGAGAGCCCTAAAGCACAACACAAGAAGAATTTAACTCAAACCATTCACTATTAAAGCCTCCCCTAAACCTCTCTCCAGATAAGCCCAGATTGACACATACATATCAAGATTAAGAAACGTTTATCTTCTTGCTTCAAACTTTGCTGTGATGGTGGCGTGTTAGATTGATGTCCATAGAAAATTATTGAAATTTTATATCACACTTTAGTGAAGTGAACTATGGAGAGAAATTGTATTTGAAGAGTGTTTAAACAAAATTAGATAAAATAATGTTGTTTTGATTTATCTAAGTAGGCAGGCTTCAGTTATCTGGCAACTATCTAGCTTTTTGGATGTTAAGAAAAGGCATTTAAATATTAGATCAGAAAAAATACAAGTTGAAAAGTGCATGCTGCAAGCTTTGCAAAAAGGCGTTTTTCACTGATGGTGTGCACAATTGCAAGAGGATTAATGAACTTATAATATGACAAAATAGTGTGTTTTCTCTTACTCCCTTTGCAAACTCATATATGCCTGGGGGGGTGGCAAAGAGACATGATAAAGTGGAGACATGGAGTGGAGGAGTGGCCTAGTGGTTGGGGCAAGGTACTTCAGGCCAGAAGGTCGGGGGTTCAAATCCCACTAGAGGACAGCAACCTTGGGCCGGAAGGACTGGGGTTTCTAGTCCCACAGGTGCTCCTTGTGGTCTTGGGCAAGCCACTTAACCCTCCATAGCCCATGTTCCCTGTAAAATAGTTATCTCCAAGTTATAATGCCCTGTTCAATGTAATTTCAGTTTGTTCAATGTAAACCGCCTTGATATCATGAAAGGCGGTATATAAGAAATGTTAAATAAAATAAATAAATAAAATAAAAAATAAAATGTGTCTCCTTAAGGTAGAAGGGGCTGTAAGGCTGTATGAAGCATCTTTGACTAGTAACATCTATATGTTTGTGTTTCTCCTGAGATAGTGCGTTCGGTATATGTGGTGCGGGGGGGGGGGGAGCGGGTGGGAGGCAGGGGTATGTGTGTGTGGCAGGGATGGAGTGGGTGACCTGCTGCCTTCTGTCTAAAAATATAAGAGCATAAGATATGCCATATTGGGTCAGATCAAGGTCCATCAAGCCCAGTATCCTGTTTCCAGCAGTGGCCAATCTAGGTCATAAGTACCTAGCAGTCTCCCCAAAAGACACAGGTTCCTCAATGCTTGTATTGGGTCAAGCAATGATATCCTGGGTCACTTTTAATAATGGCTTATGGACCTTTCCTCCAGGAACTTGTCCAAACCTTTTCTAAACCCAGAGGGTTTCAACATATTATCCACGATAATGCTCATGTTCTTTTCCTGGGTGGTGATTCCTAATGTGGAATCTTGCATCGTGTAACTAGTTTGGGTGGTTCTTCCTTAAGAGCATAACTTTGCACTTGTCCACATGAAATTTCATCTGCCATTTGGATGCCCAGACTCCCAGTTTATCAAGGTCCTCTTGTAATTGTTCACAATCTTCTTATGTTTTAATTATGGGTGTTTGTTGCCAGACCTGTAGTCTGTGATACATGCTTAAGGTTTCCTCATACCTAGAAGGGAACGTCCTATTTCTTAATATGCTTGTTGAATGGGAGAAGTCTCTTAAAACTATTGAGTGTTTGGTGATCAAGTGTTTTGGCTGACATACTGATTCACATTAGGTGCATTATACGGAAGAGGATTTCTAAGAATCTCCTCGTCCTGGGGACAATCACAGGGACAATCAGTATTAGAAAATAAATCAATTATAGCTTCATCGCTTTCCTTAGTGTCCTCTTGTATGTTTGTTAATTGGGGATAAAGGGGAATTGAGACTTCTAGTCAGCCAACAGTGTATAGCTTTTCTGCCTTTTCTTCTAGATTCTTAATTTGGCCTTTTGATATTTCTTAGGCATCCTCAAGACTCCACACCACACCACAGATTCTTGATTCTTTTTGGTACCTTTTATATACTAATCAAAATAACTGTCCCATTGAGTCTGCAGAATTTTGCTGGCTTTTGACCCAACATCTCCACAGAGATGAACAATTTTGTCTAAATCGAAAATGCCCTCTAAAGGAATTGTTTACTAGGATTATCCCTGGTAAGTGTAAGTGCATTATGGCCCTGAAGGTTTTCTGGAAGACATCCTAATACAAAATGCAAACCTCAAAGCATCTGGTAAAGCAAAAGCTACACAAATTTGCACCCCCCCCCCCCCTAAAAAAACCACGTGGCACTGAAACTTAACACCAACGCTCATAAGTGGCGAAAAAAGACCTCAGTTAATACTGTCACCAAGCCAATGCAACAAGTTTCCCGTGCCTCAATAACAAAGCCTATAACCCAAAACCAATGCGATCTCGACCACAAAAGAATGCCAGCACCAGAAGAAAACAGCCTGTCTACTCATATGCTGTAGTGACAATACAAACTTGCACTCGCAGCAACTTCAACTTGAAAACCAAACCGACAAGAAATGCTGTGCATGCGCTTTAAACCGCGGTCAATGGGCGGGGATTCCTGACGGGACTGGTTGTGTTGTCCAATCACCTCAAACCTAAAATAACACTTAGTCCTATAATGTAAACCACTGCCACCTACACTACACTCCCATCAAACATATCTACCGGTATCCGCTTGAGTAAGATGGTCCTGATGTAACAAACATAAACCATAGCAATCTAACATACATGCTGTCTCTAAAAATTACTATAAATGGCTTGCCCAGATCCACCCATACCATCCACAATCTACCAGCAAGCCCTCCAATCAATGCTTTCATTTAAACTAGAGGGAGCAATCATATCCATCCTAAAATCCACGATTGCTCCCGTCGGATCAGTATCAAGTCCCTATCACCCCCTCTCTGTAAAGTTGGGACATAATCGATGACCATTTCAAATCTTCAAAAGTGTGAGACAAAGACTGACAGTGGTCCATGAGAGGAGCATGAGGAACTGCATGTTTCAACTTGCTGCGATGTTCCAACAGACGAATATGTAGCTGTCGAGACATCTTACCAATGTATGCCAAACCACATAGGCACACAAGCATATATACCACAAATTCAGACCGACAATCTGTCTTCCATCGTAACTTGTAATCACAATCACGGTGTACACCCTAAGAACCTCTGACAAAAAGGGTCACTCCAGGGCCACAACTGCACCTGTCTCTAAGACAGCATTCTGGAATGAACCCACTCCTCCTCCTCCTCCTACTACTTATCATTTATATAGTGCTACAAGGCATATGCAGCGCTATACAGAGACATGTAGAGAGACTGTCCCTGCTCATAAGCGCTTATAACCTAGCCAAGACAGACAACAAAACTGGGGATTAGGATGTATCTTGGGGAATGGTAAGGAAATACATAGGAGGTGAATAGGAGACTAGGGGGGGATCAAGATCCAAAAGCAGTCTCAAAGAAGTGAGTTTATAGCCTGGATTTGAACAGGGGAAAACAGGGAGCAAACCTACGTCTCTTGCTCCCTGTTTTCCCCTTCTGCAAGAGTGACGCTCCTCCTCCTTTCTGGATTTGAACAGGGCCACAGATGGAACCTGGCATACCGACTTAGGTAGTTTGTTCCAGCATAAGGAGCAGCAAGGTAGAAAGATCGAGATCTGACGTTAGCAATGGAAGAGAAGGGCACAAACAGAAGGGATCTGCCAGAAGAGCAGAGTTCCCAAGGAGGGGTAGGGAGAGTTAAGAGAGGAAAGTTGGCGAGGAGCAGTAGAATGAAGGCATTTCTAGGTCAGTAGTAGAAGTTTGAACTGGATGTGGAAACGGATAGGGAGCCAATGAAGTGACACGAGAAGAGGGGTGGCATGAGCATAACACCGATGGAAGATTAGCCATGCAGCTGAGTAGGGAGAGATCATTCAGAGGAAGACCAGTGAAGAGGAGATTGCAATAGTCTGAACAGGAGATGACTGGAGCATGAATAAGGGTCCTAGTAGTTCATTTAGAAAGGAGCGGACAATTTTTACTAATGTTAGAGAGAAAGAAAGAAGCTACAGGTTTTAGCTATTTTTTGGATGTATGTGGAGAAGGAGGAGGAGGAGTCAAAGATGACCCCCAAGGTTGCGAGCTGAGGAAACAGGAAGGGGTAGAGTGTGGTGGTGGTTTTTAAATTTTTATTTATGCAATTATCAAATTACAACTAAGCAGAAAATACTTATACAGAAATCAGCTTCAGACAAAATTCCAAGGAATTGGTACTAATAGACAGAAGAAAATTAAATATAAATCGTCAGATGCTATCCAAGTCCTAAAATAATAGGAGGAGACAAATAAATGAACAAAGGAAAAGAAAGGGAGGAATAGTGTTATCCACAGAAATAAAGAAAGGAAGAAGGGGGGAAGTGAGCTTAGGGGGAAAGATAAGGAGCTCAGTTTTAGTAATGTTCATTTTCAGATAAGAACATAAGATATGCCATACTGGGTCAGACCAAGGTCCATCAAGCCCAGTATCCTGTTTCCAACAGTGGCCAATCTAGGTCATACGTACCTAGCAGTTTCCCCAAAAGACAAAGGTTCCACAATGCTTGTACACTGGGTCAAGCATTGATATCCTGGGTCCCTTCTTAATAATGGTTTATGAACCTTTCCTCCAGGAACTTGTCCAAACCTTTTTTAAACCCAGCTACACTAACAGCCTTTACTACATCCTCCGGTAACAAATTCCAGAGTTTGACTACACGAGTGAAAAAATATTTTCTTTTATTAGTCTTAAGTAGTTTACCTTGTAGCTTCATTGCATGTCCCCTAGTCTTTCTATATTCTGATAACGTAAACAATCAATCTACGTTTACCCGTTCCACTCCATTCATTAATTTATAGACTTCTATCATATCTCCCCTCAGTCGTCTCTTTTCCATGGTGGTGGTGAGGCATCCAGATACTAATATCAGATAAGCAGGCAGAGATACGGGCCTGGATTCCCAGAGAGATTTCCGGTGCAGAGAGGTAGATCTGAGAGTCATCAGCATAGAGATGGTACTGAAAGCCATGAGATGAGGTGAGTGCACCAAGGGACTGAGTGTAGAGAGAAAAGGAGATGTTCCAAGACAGAGCCCTGGGATACACAGACTGAAAGGGGGATAGCAGTAGAGGAAGTCCACCAGAACATGCACTAAAAGTCCAGTGGGGGAGAGAGGAAAAAACCAGGACAGAACAGAACCCCTAAATCCAAGTGAGGACAGGGTATCTAGGAGAAGGTGGTGATCAACAGGGTCAAAAGTAGCAGAAAGGTCAAGAAAGATGGGGATCGAGTAAAGGCCCTTGGATTTGGAATGTAGAGGGCAAAAGCTAGACTGCAGCAGATCCAGAAAGTATTGAGGGGAGAGAAAGTCAAGGCAGCAGCATTGAATCACTTGTTCAAGTAGTTTAGAAATAAAGGAGAGGAGAGAGATGGGGCCCAAGCAACAGTATGTGGGCTTTATTAGCATGCTTATAGAAATGTCATCTTGTACATTGAATCAGGCTTACAATCCCCTCTGTCTCCAGACTCTCAAACTCTCCCCTCACCTTACAAAGCTGCTGATGTACCCTATCCCAGAGGTTCCCAACTCCAGTCCTGGAGGGCCAAACATCATTCAGGTTTTCAGGCTGTCCCTAATAAATATGCATGAGATGCATTTGCATGCACTGCCCCCATTGTATTCAAATGTATCTCATGCATATTCATTAGGGACAGCCTGAAAACCTGAATGGTGTTTGGCCCTCCAGGACTGGAGTTGGGAACCTCTGCCCTATCCACCCTCCCCTGTCTATGCAAGATTTCCAGTCTGGAAAGCTCCACCCTCAGTTCCTCCAACTTTGTCTTTTTCCTTCTCCGGAACCAAACTGTAAGGGATATTACCTATCCCCACGTTACTACCTTAGTGGCCTCCCACACACTAAATGCATACATCTGGGGGGGTATCATTAAATAACAAATAGTCCTCGCAAGCGTCCTTTACTTTAGCTACAAACTCTGAGTTACCTAATAACTCCCATTGCATTGCCCAGTTTCTGGGGGGTGGTTCTAAATCATCCTCTGCCAACTGCAACATTAGCATAGCATGATCTGACAGATGTGTAACTTCAATCTTACTAGCACAAAGTACTCATAACACCTGCGGGATAAACCAAACATCAATCCTAGAAAAAGAATCATGAGGCACAGATTGAAAAGTGTAGTCGTGTTCCCCCTTGTGAAAGGTCCGACTATCGAAAAGCCCCATGGAGTTTAAGCCCTGTCGCAAAATTTGTGTCACTTTCCCACCACCCCCCTGCCCTCCCGACCCATCAATCCCCTCTAGAACACAATTAAAATCCCCATCCAACAAAACATAACCCTTAGCATGGCTCTTCACAAACGCAAACAGGGCATGCATAGCTGCGATCACCTGATCTAGAGGCAGATAGACTTTAACACTAGAATAGATTTGACCTCCCAGCTTCCCAGTCAGAATCAAAAACCTACCATCCTTTTCCAATATCTGATTGTGAATCTGGAAGTTACAGTCCCGTGCAATTAAGTTCACCATACCCCACCTTTGAGAGAAGTGAGCTGCAAATGCATGCGGGAACCACTTGGCATGCATCTGTAAGGGCAGACTAGATAAGCCATATGGCCTTTTTCTGCCATCATGTTTCTTTCTTCAGATGTCCAACCTGAATCAGATGCATCTCTTGCAGGCAAGTCATGTCAGCTTTATTCCTGCATAACTGCACCAGGACTCTTTCTCTTAATGGGGTTGTGCAAACCCCTGATATTGCATGTTGCTAACTTGACCATTCACACAGGAAGCTTATCCACTCTACATTCATACCTTCACTCCCTCCCCAAACCAAATCACTGCTCCTCTCCTTACCTACCTGCCCTCCCTCACTACCACACCTTATCACACCAGTAAATCCACCAGTGCCTCAAACAAGCATACCTGGTCAAGATTCAGCCCTCCATCCTCTCAGCAAATCAAAAACATTATATCAAACCTTAATAGCACAATCTCCCCTCTTGACCCCTGTCCTTTCTCCTGGATCAGAATCTCAAGGGACAACCTCATCCCAACCATCCTTCCCATGGTTCAGGCCTCACTGGGCTATATGCTGAAGTCTCTCAAGCAAGCCTCCATTAGACCGTTAATAAAAAAATCGTCCCTTTCTCTCTTCCCCCGCCTTGAAACCACTGTTGCTCTCACTTCCCCAATCGCACTACTAAATTGCTTCTAACCAAGCACTTCATCAGACATACATCATGCATTATCTTACACCTCACCTTCTAAACTACAACTCAAGCTTGCACACCAACCACACCATACATCATCCCTATTATACAGCACCCATTCAACGCCACTCTTCAAACGCTCGTTCCCAAACCGCAGAGCAGAAATACATACAACTTAATTAAAATTCAACCATCTTCCTGGCTTATGTCCATAGCCTCTGAGCCACCTACCAACCAACCACTCAAGTGTGCTCTCATCAACATGCACTCTGTCCGTAACAAAATTCCTATCATTACAGACTACATTAAGGAAAATCACATTGACTTATTCTGCATAACAGAATCATGGCAGAAGGAATCCGATACCGTCATAGTAAACCAACTCACCATCCCTTCATACCAGATTTTCAACCACCCTAGGACTACCAAGAGGGGGGGAGGTGTCCTTTTAATTGCTAAAGAGGACCTACAGTTCAATATGATTAACGCAAGCTCTACAAATGATCTGGACATCATCACCATCTCCAACACCCACCTATCTATATGCCCATGCAGATCGCCAACATCTAGCTTCAGTGACCTCTCACCACTTACTGAAGAGGCAAGTTCTCAGCACCACACCAATAAATGGATTGCCTTAATGGATGATCTCAACCTACCCACTGCATCCAACAAACGCTCCATTCCTTTTAGCCAAGCAATGGAAGCACTCCAACTTCAGCAAATCATTTCGGAACCAACACACTCCCACACTCCAGGGGTGGAACTCTAGACCTGATCTTTACCCCAACCAGTTGGCATTATCAACAACTTTCATTGATGACTCATAGCGCTCCGGTACCTTGGTCAGATCACAACCTACTCGCCACCTTCTTACCAAACCTGACCACCACAACCACCTATAAAGCCCCCTCAACTCACTCAAGGAGGTTTCGGATATTTGAAAGAGACTTCTTCAACAACATTCTGCCCATGGCCACAGATGATCCAAACAACCTCGATTCCTTAATACTCAAATGGAATGACCACATCTCCTCCTATGCCAATAAACCTGCTAGCCCACACAGTAAGAGAACCCATCACATTTCCTGGTTCACACCTGACCTCAAAACCCTAAAGAACAAGCTCAAGCAACTAGAGCATAAATGGAGATGTCACAAGGATCCATCCATCTACTCAGCATACACAGCTACCCAGTCCGAATACTGCAAACTCACTCTTCTGAAAAAGAGAATACCACACCAAATTAGGTCCTCACTCATTTGGCCCAGGGAACTTTTCAGCATAGCCTTAAAACTACTCAAAAACACAATTTCTAGCAAGCCTGACGCCACACTGTCCCCTGATGACATGACGCAGTTTTTACAATCTAATCAATAGTCACTAACATACCTTATCAGACCAGTAAATCCACCAGTGCCTCAAACAAGCATACCTGGTCAAGATTCAGCCCTCCATCCGCTCAGCAAATCAAAAACATTATATCAAACCTTAATAGCACAATCTCCCCTCTTGACCCCTGTCCTTTCTCCTGGATCAGAATCTCAAGGGACAACCTCATCCCAACCATCCTTCCCATGGTTCAGGCCTCACTATGTCTGGGCTATATGCTGAAATCTCTCAAGCAAGCCTCCATTAGACCGTTAATAAAAAATCCGACAGCTAACTCCTCTTCTCCATCCTCATACAGACCAATTTCAAGCATCTCATCCTTAGCTAAAATCATTGAAAAAGCTGTGCAACTACAAATGCAAGACTATATAGACTCCTACGCCCCCCTTGATCACCAGCAACATGGCTTCAACCCCTTCCACAGTACGGAGACCCTACTAACTCTCTTCTGGACACCTTATTCAAGTGTACCGAAAAAAACTTTCAAGGATTCATTCTCATTTTTCTGGACATCTCTGCCACCTTTGACTCTTTTATACATGAGCAACTCATTGCATGTCTGCAC
Organism: Ichthyophis bannanicus; assembly: GCA_033557465.1. Taxonomy (NCBI): domain Eukaryota; kingdom Metazoa; phylum Chordata; class Amphibia; order Gymnophiona; family Ichthyophiidae; genus Ichthyophis; species Ichthyophis bannanicus. Next base: position 248,911,027 of record CM066031.1, read on the forward strand.
TCAATTGGCCTAAGAGATACAACACTACAATGGTTCCACTCCTCCCTGGCAGACAAGTCAAAATAGGATTGGAAACCTTTTGCTATTTCAGCTTACACCAAGGCCTTTCCCAGGGCTCTGCCCTTTTCTCCTTAATGTTCAACGTCTTCATCAACCACTATGCAACATTATTCAGAGTTGCAATACTCTCTACCACCTATACACCGATGACATTCTAATCTATGCTCCTTTTTCCATTAATGACCAAGACTTCTCCACAATTGGACAGTGCCTAGAAGCGGTCATCAAATGGCTAAAAGCCACTGCAATTTGTACATCAATCCTAACAAGTGAGAAGTCCTTCAGACAACCAAGAACCCTACATTCTCCCCAACCATCCACAATGAACTTGGCCAACTTAACACTACAAGTAAAGGATCAAGTAAAATACCTGGGCATTATATTAGACCAAAATCTTAATTTCCAAGCCCACATCAAACAAGCCACTAAGTCTGCATACCTCAGAATGAAAGCAGTGCAGATCCTTTGGCCACTGTTGGACCAGTCCGACTTCAGAAACGTCTGTCAGGCCATCATCACTCCAGTACTTGACTATGCAAACATCATCTACCAGAGATTCCCAAAAGCCACTCTGCTCCCTCTACAGTTTGCACAAAATACAGCTGCCAGAATAATCACAGGCTCTCCTCGACGAGCTCACATCACTTGTGTACTAAAGCAGCTCCATTGGCTTCCTATCTACTTGAGAGTGAAGTATAAAGTCTCCCTCATCACATTTGAGATCCTTCATAATCTCTCAGTGGAATCCATCAGCCTCTCATATGCACACCTCTTGACAACAGATCAAGAAGAAAAGCAGGCACAGTCTCCTATTACTACCGGCCTCATTCTCCCACTCTAACCTTGCCACCTCTAGCAGAGCATTTTCCTTCTACGCACCCATGACTTCAAACTCCCTCCCCCCCCCCCAGAAATTCGTTCCTTGACAGACATTGGGGAGTTTCAACATAAACTGAAGACCTTCCTCTTCTTAGAGCACTTTGGATCATGCACCTAATGACTTACTTATCTTACCTCCAACCAACCAGATCTCACTTTATCTCCCATATCTCCTGCCTGTATAAATGCTCACCCATACCTCCACTGTTACATATCGGCAGTTACGCACCCAAACACACTTCTTTTATGGGTTGCTCATTAATTTTGCTGTATATACTTTCTTTGAACTCTGCTCAATGTAGTTACCATTGGTTAATCATTAAATTTGCTATCTACGTTCCTTGTAAAGTTACGTTGTTAAACTTAATCCATGTAAACTACTGTAACTGGTAGATACATCAGTATAAAAGAGCTAATAAATAAATGTCTTCTCTATGACCATGGCATGACCAGTCTCCCTCCTTCACTGCCCCTGCACAAGAAATCAAAAAACAGTATCACCCATCTCCCCTCCACTCACAGGACATCTACATCCCACTGCTCCCCAACAATTCAGGGAAGGGGGGTTCCAACTTTAAAGTCATTAAGAACTTAAACACAGCAAATATTAAGGAAACCTGTGACTTTAAGCTAGACAAGGAGAGGAGGAAGAAAAGAAAAAAAAAAGAGAAATAGTGTCTATGTCTTTAGCAGACTCGTCTCCTTACAGATTGTACAACTTCCTATGGCTCTCCGGGATCTTTCTGCACTCCAGAACCATGCTTAAGAGAGTCTACCATTTCAAGACAATCCTCCAACTCAGTGATTCTGTGATGTACATTCTCATGTTCAAAAATGAGTGAACAGAAAAGCCCAGCAGTATCGAATCTGCTTGTCCTGCAGGAGTTTTCAATGGCATTCTCTGTTGTTCTTGTAACAAAAGAACTTAGGATAAAAATATTATTGTACTTCTATCCCAAGTTATTCTCTTAACTATAGTTATGTAAATATGAAGTTACTTATAACCTTCCTTTCCATGTAAAAGTTTAATGTAAACCGCTTCAACTTGTAGAGATAGCGGTATAAAATAGTTGCTAAATAAATAAATAAATAAAATTACTTAAAGCTTCGCCTCCTCTCCAAGGTGTGCTGCGATAGATCCTGAACTACTTGTACTTCATGACCATTAAAGGAGACCATTTCTTTTTACCCTTCAAGCCCTGCAACAGTGTGACCTTGTCCTCATAATAATGGAAATGGACCACTACTGGCTGTGGAGACGCTCTGGAATTCGTTTGAATGCCCACACTCCTGTGGGCAAAATAAAATCTTGCATCAGTTGTAAAGTATGCCTTCAGCTTCAGGAAGCCCAGGCACGCAAATATTGCATCCCCTCTGTATATCCTCTAAGTCACCATGTCTTTCTTTGAGATCTTTAGTAAGCAGCTCCAACTTGTTGATTTTAGGCTGGAACACGAAGGTAGCATCAATCTGCTCAGTAACATTCATCTCAGCCTGCGTCACTCTGTCATCTAGTTCTTTCAATTCAGCTTTAATGTCCCACATAGCCTTTGAAAAATGAGCACTAAAAAGTTTCAGTTCCGGTCAAATTTCTCCCAAATCAGCTTTAGTGACTGCTGCAGAGTACAGACCATCTCCACCAGTGGAACTGGAATCCATGATATTTTTCTTTTCAGACATCCTATCTGCTGAAGGGGCCTCCACAGTTCATGAAAACTTAGCTAGAACTGCAACACAGCTAGCTTTATCCATCCATCATGCAGATCTGTCATCACCTGTGTTAATTTCTAAGGGTCCCAGAAATTGTACATGTACCAGAAGCATGATCCTCAAGACTGGAGACAGTTCCGTGCCCAAAAGCCCCAGGAACTCTTCCTGTTCAAGTTTGAAGCCCAGCCTCAATAGACATCTAGGGTACTTGCTAAAGAAAGCAGCATCCCCAAACAACATAGTGCCACATAATCTCAATTCAACACACTTATGTCTTCAGGGCATCACTTTAATGCAGTCCAAAACATGGATAGCAGAGGAAGAATAGCTTTTATTGAACACTTTTAGCCAATGGCCCGACACAGGCCGTGTTTCGTTATGCCTTCATCAGGGGCTTACTTGGCTAAGCTACAAACACATAAAAACAATATAATAAATAAATAATAAAATACACAAATATAAAATAATGATTAAAAAACAAGCACCTTAAGATGACTACCTCCTCCCCCCCCCCCCCCCCAATAACTAAGCTATTTGAAAAACTTTATGTATCACCACATTCTGGACAGAACAATTAGAATTCTGACCTTGTATCACTACCTCAATGCACTAGCCTCTTTGGAACCCAAACCCCTTTTCAGCTCAATACAACATGGCTACTCAGATGTTGATGTCTTACCATCATGACATAACAAATCAGTTTGAATTCAAACTCCTTACTCCCAGTCTCTCCCCCAACACAGCAACAAAACTGCTAAGAATCTCCAAAAACCTACCTAATGCCCCACCCCCCAGATTTATGTAATCCCTCATAGGGCTCTGAAGAAGTTGAGAGGTCTGGGTGGCCTTGCTTCAGACAGCTCAAGAATGGATTGAGAACCTCAGGGAAGTGGGTGGTTGAGATGGGATGGGACGGGACAGGGCTGAAGATAGATATTACTCACCTTTCCTAACCCCAGCATAAGTCGGCGTTAGACCCAAGGTGGATCTATATTTTAACCTTCCTGACAATGTACACATTTTAACATGCCATGCAGGAAGAATAAGTTCTTCTATTGTAAACCATGCTGATTATGAATAGTGTGGTATAAAACCAAATAAATAAGAGTATGCAAATGCTTGCTGCGGTAACCGTGCGCATGCAGATAAGCCACCGCAGCATTAAACTGGGAGAGAAAGTCAAACACATGTGCACAAGAAGTCTGTGCTAGTTTGGCTTGCTCTCTGGACACCATGTGGCTAATTTGTATATGAGCCCTGATAGTATTTTGATGGCATCGGGAAAAGCCCCCGATGCCCCGACAGAAAGTAATCACCTAGTGGTCTAGTGGCCCCTGTACTTTCACCCCCATCCCCAAGTAAAAGAAAAGAAAAGTGAAATCCTGGTGGTCTAGCGGCCCTTGAACCCCCCCCAACCCAAAGTGAAAGAAAAGAACAGGTAGACAATGCCTTATATAGCAGTCTAACCCCACCCGGTGCATCCCAGGGTGCACCAAGCGGGGCCAGGTGCACCATTTTACAAGATGGCGGACTAGAGCGAGAGTGCATAGGCAGTGCTCCCGCCTGTTTTAAGGTATGGTGGGGGTTAGATTTAGGGGCTGCTAGACCACCAGGTAATTTTACTTTTATTTTATTTTACTTTGGGTTTGTGTGATGAGGGGTTCAAGGGCTGCTAGACCACCAGGATTTACTTTTATTTTACTTGGGGATGGGATAGGGGGATTCAGGGGCTGCTAGACCACCAGGTGCTTACTTTCTGTTGGGACACCGACCCCCGACAGTACTTTGATGGCATTAGGGGCTTTTCTCGATGCCACGATCGTCCTCGATGCCATCAAAATACTGTCAGGGGGGCTGCTGGGCCACCAGGGATTTCTTTTTGTAGGGCACGGCCCCCAACAGTATTTTGATGGCATCGGAGAAAGCACCCATGCTTTCAAAATACTATTGGGGGCACACATTAGAGGTTAATGTCTATTCACACCCTGCAGTAACGTTTTGGCGCTATGGCTGGTTGTGAAATCCTCTGCGCCAGGCCAATTGATTAAAATATATTTAAATAATATATAAGCGTATCTATACACTCAGTTATAAGCTAGTTTCTTTGTTATGACCGTTGATAAGGCTTTATTGACAGGTTCTGATGAAATTACACTGTCAGTATGTAATATGACAGGCATAAAAAAGTGTTTTTTCATAGGTAATATACTAGGTCAAAAAGTATCGAGACTTGTACATTAACACAAGAAGTATAACACTGACACTTATTGCACTCAGTCTCCTTCAAAGTAGTCCCCTTTCGATAAAACACACTTCTTCCAGCGTTCCTGCCCCTGCTGGAAACAATTGTGAAATGCCTCTTTTGTTATGCTGTGAAGCTGCTGTGTCGAATTTTGCTTAATGGTCTCAGTCATCAAATCTTCTTCCTTTCAGTGGTAATGTCAGTTTTGGAAACAAGTAAAAGTCACAGGATGTGAGATCAGGTGAGTACGGAGGCTGACGTACTTGTTGGATTTGGTGTTTGGCTGAGAACTGCTGGACAAGATGTGATGCATGAGCTGACGCTTTATCGTGATGAAGCAACCATTCATCATTCCTGTTTAACTCTGGCCTCTTACGACGAACTGCATCTCTCAAATGAGTCAGAACTTGGACATAGTACTCCTTATTGATGGTTTGGCCTTCTGGAGCATACTAATGATGAACAATACCTTGATAATCAAAGAAAACTGTGAGCATGACCTTGGCATTGCTTCTCACCTGACAGGCTTTCTTGGGTCTCGGAGAGTTTGAAGTCTTCCATTGTGAGGATTGAGCCTTAGTTTCCAGGTCATCTTCATAAATCCATGATTCATCTTTTTGGTGAAATCTGAGTCATTTTCAATGCCTTCCAATAACTCCCTGGCTGCAGACAGTCTACCTTCTTTTTGGTCAAGGGACAGGAGTTTTGGCACAAATTTTGCAGAGACATGTCTCATCGCCAAATCAACTGTAAGAATGGACTGTACCAACCCAAAACTGATGTCCATGCCCTCAGCAAGCTCCCTGATAGTCAATCGACAATTTGAGTGTATTGCGGCATGCACTGCTTCAGCTTTGTCTTCATTCCTACTCGTGGGTGGCCTTCCAGAACATTCGTCACTGTCAACACTTTGGCAGCCCTCTTCGAAACGTTTGTACCAGTCATAAATTTGAACACGACACATGCATTCATCGCCATATACTTGCTGTAACTTGTCATGTCTCTTTGCACAAATCTCCAAGTTTCTGGCAGAATTTAATGCAAATTCACCGTTCAATTTTTTCATTCATCATAAATCTAATGAACTGCTTTTAACGACACCAAACATCACGTGATTAAAAAAAGGTACAGGTGTGCTGCAGCCATGTTACACTCTGCATATGCAGAGCACCTAATTAGTTCACTGCATGCTTAATAATATTGTGGTGCGATGTATTGTTATATAGACTACATGATGAGTCTTGATACTTTTTGATCACACCTCATAAAGGCTCTGTTTCATTTCTATGTGTTTTAGTTTGTAGTAGCAATATATTTGAGTTACAAAGTCTTTAAGCTGATTGGAAGCACTTAATAATAGTAATATAGCAACACTTTGTACTCACTACAACACAATTATTGCATAGAACACCATTATCAACTGAAATTTTTATGTTTTTAGAAATCATGTTATTTCTATTTTTTCTAGCCCATTAGTAATGCAGACTTCATAGTTCCTGTTGAAATCGATGGAACTGTACATCAGGTAAGCAGTTATTGAACTTGTGCTGCTAACACGTGCAGTGTTACATTAATAGAGGCCTCAGTAAAACCATTTCATTGAATAACATTTGTTTACCTTTTATTAAAGGAGTAATACTAACATTTTTAGTTAGCATTGTTTTCCCAACTTGCATTATTAGTGTTTAAAGCTTTTTAAAATCTTCTACTTAGCCACACTGCCTATATATCTGATATATATATATTGGCCTTGATCAAGTCACTTAACCCTCCATTGCCTCAGAAAAATCCAAGTTATCAATGTCCCTGTTTAATGTACATTACAAAGTTTAAGTTTCAATGTAAACCGCTTTGATTGAAATGATAAAGCGGTATATGAAATCTGTTAAATAAATAAATGATTCAGATCATTATAAGTTTAGGGGAAAGAATTTTAACAGGCTACATGGCTATTATGTATAACGTTTATTCCAAACTAAAAAAAAAAACAAAAACAAATTTATTATTGGCTAATAAACACATGAAAAACTGGGTTCATAAAAGAATATAGTGGTCAATAAACAATCAAGTTGATTTTTATCAGAATTCAGCTGGTTCTCATTTTCAATTCAGGTTAAGGGATCAAGTTTCAAAGAGCCAGCCACTGGGCAGCTGAATTTTCAGCAGAACTTAACCAGCAAAGTTTTCCATTGAAATTTGATCATCTAGATATAGGATGGTTGGAGCTAGCTGGTTAATGGTGAAAATCCGTGCTAGCTGACTAGATCATAACCACAACCTGGAAATATCTGGGAAGCAGCCCAATGAAAGGGGGCAGGAGGAAGTTTTAATCAGATCAGCTGTTAGTAGGTTAAATCTTTTCAAAATCGCCACTATGTTCTCTGTGCCCTGTTTAGTGATCTCTTCTTCTCTATATCAACATGAATGCATTCCTGTTATATTATAACAATGGTCATAATGGGTCAGACTAAAGTATCCTGTTCCCAGCAGTAGTCAATTCATGTCACAAGTACCTGGCAGGATCCAAAAGGTAGCTAGATTCCATGCTGCTTATCCCCAGAGACAAGCTATGGCTTTCCCAAAGTCTACCTATATTTTCATTAATCATTATTATTTGGATTTGCATAGTACTTTTTATTTAAACAGTATCACAGCATGCTTTACAATTTAGTACTCCACACATACGCAGACACCCCCCTTCTGAGCGTGATGGCTTGCCAGTGTATATCTAGTGCCTGTATTACATAGAAGTTTTCCAAGAGTGATGTGAGAATAAATTGCCATTTCTTATGGCTGGAGAAATGTTGGTGTAGGGAAGATAATGGGATTTGCTCAAAATGAGAGTAACAAAGGCACAGGGTATTTGAGCTGACATCTTAGAAATTCTCCTGATTTTACATTTCTGTGCTTTGATCACTAGATCATACTTCCTTCCTTAAATGTATCCACTGGTTCAGATAATTTCATCTGCATTGTTTGTCCTACCTGTTAGACCTCATTCTGCGTTCCTGACGTTGTGAGTGTTTAAACATTTTTTTCTTCTTTTTAGTTTGTGTAATAGAGGTAGTACAGTTTTTGATTGTTCATGACCAATTTAATGTGCCCCTCCTCCTCCCAAAAATATGTTTCTTTTAAATTAAGTGAAGCCTATGTACTTATTGTGACTCTTCTTTATAAAGAGGTCATTCTAAGCACTTTTATTTAAAAGGTGGTGGAAAAGTGTTAATTATTGTGTAGAGTATAACTTAAGTCAATATATTCAAGATCAAATGTTCTGTCATGCAGTTTCTTCTATTTTGGAATGGCTAAGTGTTGTTTAATGTATATGAAAATTGTTTACAAATCCATCTGTCCAACCAGGTTGTTGACAACGGCATGAAAGATTTCTGGTGGAGGGTGGCCTGATTTCGACTTGAATTTATCCCTGATTAGTGAGCCAACTGAGGGAAGTTGTAGCATAGTGATTGCAATCCCTGTAAAAATAAATGAAGGAAAGGGGGTTACAGGCATCGAACTCTGGTGACCTCTTTGAGTTAGAGGAGGAGAGAACATGGTCCTTGGCTGAGTTTTCTGTTGCTTTGGGCTTTAGCTATGAATACATAGAGCAGTGGGTCCTAAATTGTGGATCAAGATCCAGATGGGATCACATCATTAATAGATGGGGGGTCACAGAAACAGAGCTGTTTCCAATCCCTCTTGACCTCCACTGTGACTGATGCCCAGTAATGGTAGTCAGCATGGGAACTATGAATCAACGAACATTCGCAGGCCCTGCCCCTTGCTCCTCTGTGGGCTTCCTTGACAGACTGAAAACTCATGAAGACTCAAGGGTTCTGTGAGCAGAAACTTGCACACAGTGTCTTGTGCTGATTGCTGCTACTATTGCCATCAATGTTGCTGGCTTCATGCTTTAGGTAATATGGGGCAGGAGGAAGTGGATGAGAGAAAGAAGAGGGAGATAGGAGTCTTCTAATTTATTTCCCTCCTCATCTGAGGGTCACATGAATTTTTTTAAAGTATTAAAATAGAGTCATATTGCTTAAATGTTTGGGAAGCACTTCTATTGGTTTATTGTCCTCATTGGGAAAGGTTAAAGATGTACTATACTTCAAAGAGGTTAATCTGCATTCAGTTCAGTATGAGTAGTCGTTGAGATTATTTTCATACTTGGAAATGAAATAAAAGCAAAACACTGGCGTTTCAAAGAAGAAAAAAGACTTGTTGGATTCTCCTCAAAGAACTGACTGTGACCTTGTTCAAGTAATCCAGGATAGGCTGTGCACATTCCGGTTGGCCTATTCTTGATTACTTGCATTAGGTGGCAGCCATTACAGACCAACTCAGGAATGTTTGGAAGACTGAAATATCCAACTACGTTTTCTTACATAAGAAGCAGATAGTGTTTTTTCATCAGAGCTATGCCTTTAAAACAACAGATCTTTTGAGCATTGCATACCTCCATAGCTCTATATATTTAGGCTGAAAGAAAATCACAGATTGAAGTGTGACCTTTTCATTGCTTCTTGGCGATCTCTACATGGTGGTCCAGAGAAAGGTGAAATAAAACATTGACAGAGGACAGATAAAGTGAATTTATAAGGCAGGGTTCATATCCAATAAAATGTATCTGTGCTTATGTAAATCATGTTTGGAGGGATGTGGGTGTTTGTAAACTTAAATATACATTAATTTGTTTCTAATACATGCAAATAAATACAATTATCATAATATTTTATTACATTAAACTCCTATGCTCTGCTGATCCTTTTACTATTCTGTTGCAAGCCCTTGCCAGATCTCACTGCTGTATCTTTCACAGCCAAGGCCTTTTCCCTCTTAACTTGCAGATCAGTCTCTCTTACCTTGTATCCTCTGGCCGCCTCCTGAAATGATTTTCTTATAATGTGGTCAATCAGTGCGCGTATCGTTCTTCTGTCATATTGACTGTCTTTGAGTGTCTCAATTAGCTTCCCATCATTTCTACATAAAATTCATTTTCAAAATCTTTTCCTCCTCTTCCCATGACTCAGATTTCTTTTCACGTGGTTTTCAAATATTTTCTTTTACTTGTCCAGAGCAAGCTTTAACTCTTGTCTTATCTGTCCATAGCATGAGTCTGTCTCTAAATGTTTCTTCCTAGTACATTTATTTCTGGTACTTATCGTTTTCCACTTCCTTGGTCCTTCAGCCACACACTGTGATCATTCTTTTTTACACACTGAAGAAAAAGCCTTTTGAATTAGACAACTATATTTGACCAATGATCACTGGTTTACAACAAAAAAATTTTTTTTCTTCATCAGAAGTGAAATCATGTTTTCCCAAAGCAGTTGTTCACGCTGATTCTAAATCAGTATTTAGTTTTTCTTTAGCACATAGGGTTTTAGAGATATCATACATAGTTTTTTTCTGTAAAATGTTACGTATTGTAAACATTGAAAAAGTTAGATGTCACACGTGCTAATAACTATATTTGGCATGTTTGCATGTAAGAAATGCACTAAAAGTGTTTTACAGAAGACTTTCTGCTGAGAAGTTTGTTGGGATTCTAATGATACAACATCCAGCAGTAATCTGCCATCATGCTCTCATTCCAAAATCCTTGGTAACATTTTTCCATGGCCTGATTGTCTTGGTGAAACCTCTCATCTTGTTCATCACTTGCTTCACCCAAGTTTGGTGGAAAAAAAGTGAAGATGTGAGTGCATGAAGTGCATTTTCAATGACATGTGGCATCCAAGTTTACGATGTGTGTCAAGTAACCTCTGTACTCTATCAACATAATCTGGTGATTTGTGATTACCCAGAACGTTTTCACAAATCCACTTAAAGACTTGCCACGCTTCAAGTTTCAAAGCACCCAGGCATTTTTCAAATTCTTCATCCTCTATCACCTATCTTATTTGAGGCCCCACAAAAATGCCTTCTTTCAGTTTTGCAGCAGTGATCTTTGGAAATTTAGAAGCAAGATGCTGAAATCGTTTTGAATTTGTATGCACCGTTCTTTTCACTAAATTTTTCATTAAACCCAGTTTTATATGCAAAGGAGGAAGCAAAATGTTTGCTGGATCGACTAATGGAACATGACTAACACTGCTGCTTCCTAGATTATAGGCAGTTCAAAGGGCAGTCATGAACAGCATAATGATCTTTGACAGCGCGACTGTCCCAGAGGCAGAGAAAAGAACAGTTTCTCTAGGAACAAGTAGGAAGTCAGTCCTCACATATGGCTGACATTGGCGCCGGCAGAGCCCTCATGGAAGCATTTCCCTAGCTTTCAAAGAAAGCCTTTGGGAGATGCACCACGCATGCATGGTCCCCTTCTCGCCCAAAGTATCATCTTGCCTCAGTCTCCTTTTTTCCGTGGAGCCCTTCTGTCCAGTTTCTCCTGGAAAAAGTGCCTTCCTTAGCAGAACTCCAGTCCAGTCCCTTTACTTTCGGGTTGGCCAACCCTTCCAGCAGCTTGGAGGCTGAGCCCATCATCGTTTTGATGATGGTGTGGTATAAATACCACTGGCACCACCCCTAGGCACCAGTATTCTCAGCCTCCAAGCAGCTGGAGGGTTCCCGTAAGCCAGGAGCTTGCTGGAGTTTAGTTTGCTTATTTATACCTTTTTTCTTTCTTTCTTTCTTTCTTTAGTTTGCACTTATATACCGCTACTTCCAGCGATCAGTAGCGGTTTGATTACAAATTTGGGAGATGTCAAATCAGGACAGAAAAATTGGGATAATATCTACATAGATTTGGGGTCTGGCACACCATGCAGGATTAGGCACTTCCAGGTTAGGTTTACGTATTTACATATTTACAGTTCTACAATAATTACATTTATACAGATCAGCTTCATGATTCCACTTTGGTTCACATCTGGTTATAATGATATTTGAACAGATATGTTTTTAGTTTCTTTCTGAAGGCATTTATGTCTTTTATAGCTCGCAGTTCATGTGGTAGATGATTCCAAATTATTGGGGCAGAGAATGAGAATGCTTTATTGCTAGTACTGGCTTTTACTGATCTGATGTTATTAGGAACTTGTAGTGTGTCAGAGTTGATCTCCTGTCTCTGTTGGTTGGCTGCTTGCTGACCAGGGTTGAGAGGAATGATGGCGCTAGGTCATGTATGATCTTGAATGTGGTTACCAAAGTTTTATATTGTATCCTGGCAGCAATGTTCCCTCTAATTTTCTGTAGACTGTGTGCGCATAAAATATCAGCTGTGCAAATTTTGAAGGAAGTTTAAATTTTTGTGCGACACATAACGACACTCGGAGTTATATACTTTAAAATTTGACTACACGTCAGAATACAGTATGTACACCACATTGATTTTAATCAAATTAAATGAAAATAGATGATTACTAAATGAAGCGGAACATTTCTAGTAATTACAATCACAACTTTAAAATTTTAAGACATCTGTGTTTTCTATCCGAATCAGAACCGTAATTTTTGTGCGCTCTGTTGTAAAGTATGTGCGCTCGCTCAGCGAGGTGTGTGTGCGCGCACACGCGCACAGCTTAGAGGGAACAGTGCCTGGCAGCAACGGGTAGCCAATGTAGCTCGATCAATACAGGTGTGATGTGTTGAGCAATGCTTGTTCGTGTGATGACCCTTGCCGCCACATTTTGGGCCAAGTGCAAGATATTTAGCGTTTTCTTTGGCAGACCCTGTAGTATGGCGTTACAGTAGTCTAAGTGTGGCATAATGAGTGCTTGTGCCACCGTCCGAAAATCACAGGGTTCGATTAAGTTCCTCAGTGGTTGTAGGACTCTGAGTTTGTGGAAGATGGCCTTGTTGGTTTTTCGCAGGTGTTTTTCCATTTTCAGTTTGCTGTCGAGTGTGACTCCCAGGTATTTGATCTCATTTTTTGTGTTGTACGTGTTGTTACAGAGGGTGACTGTCGGAGGAGGTTCAAAGTTCGGTTTACATGATATATACATCACTTGGTTGATTGCCATGTTGTTTTGCTGGAGCCATGCTAACATCTCGTACAGGCAGGTTTCCAGCTGGGTATACTTCGGGTCAGTTGTGTCCAATTGAGTGTATAGCATAATATCATCTGCATAGATATGGTAGTTGATATTATGTTTTTTGAAAATGTCACAGAGGGGCTGCATGTAGATGTTGAAAAGTAGCGCCGAGAGGGCCGATCCCTGGGGTATGCCTTGAGTTTGAGTGAACACTTCTGCTTTTTCTCCGTTGAATTGGACCTGTGGCCTTCTGTTCGTTATATAGGAGGAGAACCATTTAAGGGTGCTTCCAGAAATTCCTATTGATTCCAGCTTTTTTAGTAGGATACCATGATGGACAGTATCAAAGGCGGCGGAGATGTCAATGAAGATGAGTAAGAACGTTTTCTTCCTGTCTTCCAAGCCTTTGTGGAGGTTGTTGAGCAGTGCTATTAAAAGCGTTTCTACCCCATGGTTTCGTCTGAACCCGTATTGTTGCATGTCTAGTATGTTGTGGTCGTCTAGGTGCTCTTGAAGTTGTATGAGGACTGCTTTTTCAATGATTTTTGCTAGGAAGGATATGCTGGAGATGGGGCAGTAAGATGTTGGGTCTGTTTTGTTGAGTTTATTGTTCTTTAGTACTGGTTGTATTATAGATTTCTTGAGCTGGTCAGGCATAATTCCTTGATGCAGTGATAGGTTTACAATATGTGAGACTTGGTGGACTATATCTTTTCTCGCTGCCTTGACCCAAGCAGTGCGGCAAGGGTCCAGCGGGGAGGTGGTGGTATTGATGCTAGTTATTATGTTTGTTTGTTGCTCATCGATCCTGTGGAAGTTTCTCCATGTCAGTTCTTGATCCACAGTAGTTTTCCGGTGCGCCTCTACCCTACAGGGGTCGGGCAAGGTTGCGGTCAGCTTGCTCGCGTAATGGTTGCTCGCGTAATGGTTTACTTTTCTTTACTTTCGTTAATTTCTTTTACTTTAGTTGGGGAGTTTGTCTTACTCCCGAGCATTTAAATCCGCGGTTGTCTGAAGATTTTCAATCTTTCTCTCTTCCCCCTCCTCCCCCTCCCCTCCGGTCCTCTTCCCGGGTCCCTTTGCAAGGAGGGGGTTTACCTTGGCAGCGGGGAGATTTGTGGGGTTCTCCTCCCGCGTGTGCGGTCTTCCGGCTCCTTCACGGCCTTCCCCCCGTTCTCAACTGTCTCGTGCTGAAGCCCCAATGGTGGGCTGAGCGCTAGAGACAGCTCCGCTCCGCTTACTTAAGCTCCCCAGCCTCGCGCTTTCAGTTTCTGTTCCGGTGGAGCGCTAGAGGCAGCATCGAGGGAGCGGACTATCTTCCTCAACGTCGGGGAATACGGGGCCTGGCGGCGAGGACACTTCCGCCAGCCGCAGACCCTGACTCCACGTGGCTGCGGCCTACCACGTGGAGCCTATCAGGAGACTCCGGATCCAGCGTGAGGAGCGGCATGCAGAGGAGCAGGGCAACAAAATCGCAAGTATACAGAGGGTGTTTGCCTTATTAGGGATCTGGTCAATTTGTAGTTTTAAAGTATATATTTTTATCCTTTTGGTCATACAGAGTGCCGTTTTCAGCCTTGGGGGAAGGTCCCCCCCCCCCCTTCCCTTCTGGTTGGAAGTTTTCTCTTCCTTTGCACTGCTGTTATTTATTTTTCATTCATTCTCATTTATTTTAATTTTGATTTAAGTCAATTTCTAGGGCTTTTTTAGACTTGCCTTGGAATTTCCTCTAGGTGGGCTCAAAAAAAAAAAAAAAAGAGGAGGGAGGATGATGGGCAAATTACGGTGCCCGTCCTGCGGCACACGTAGAATTGCTGATTCGGAAGCCGGGATCTGCAGGTGTTGTGCGGCAGAAGCAGCGTCTGTGGAGCAGGAAATCCAGTTGACCATGGACCAGACTTCTCAGGGGTCTCAAGGTCTCCGGGAAGGGGGAGGGGATTCTTCCTCCACTCCTCCTCCTTCTACCTCAGATTTACCAGCCCCCCCCCCCCAGTCCCTTCCCCCTGCTTCCAACGGGGCGGAGGGAGGCTGGGAACACTTTTTTCTCCAGAATTTGTCCTGCTATTACACAAAGCCTATTGCATGCGTCAGCAAGGACTCATGGAGCCTTCAGTGGGGAAGGAAGGTGGCCGGGCCGGCCCAGGGAAGACAAGCTCCCATGACCCCGGAACTCCTCCCAAGCGCTCAAGACTAATGAGCGAGGAACCCCTCACGTCTCTATCTCCGATCACTCCGGAAGAGGAGGGATCAGACAGAGAAGTGGAGGAGGAAGAGGAAGAACTTGAGGAGGGAGAGATCCCAGAGGAAGAGCAATCCCGAATAGTTAGAGTATTTCGACGAGAGGAGCTTCCAGCTTTAATAAATGAATCACTGAAGGTGCTCAACATGACCTCGGACATTCCTGCACAGGAAGAAACGTTAGAGGATCCTTTGATCCAAGCCGTTAGGAAATCTCAGAAAGTATTTCCGATCCACAGGGTGGTATGCCAGATGATCCAGGAAGAGTGGAACCAACCTGAGTCGAGTTTAAGGGGAGTCCGGGCCATGGCCCGTTTGTACCCTTTACCGGAGCCTGACAAGGATCTGCTGAAGTCCCCAAGGGTAGACACGGCGGTGTCAGCGATGACAAAGAAAACGACCATTCCGGTCGAGGGCAGCGCAGCTCTTAGAGATAGTCAGGATAGAAAGTTGGACACACTGCTAAAGCAAGCCTTTGATGTTAGTGCCCTCACCCTGCAGGCCTCCGTTTCAGGAGCGTGGGTAGCAAGAGCCTGTTTGAGGTGGGCTCAACAGCTTCAGCTAGCTGACGGTGCCGCTGCCGACGCGCAGGCTAGTGTTGCTCGGTTAGAGTCTGGTTCCGCCTTTCTAGCAGATAGCCAGTACGACCTTATTAGGAGTCTAGCAAAGAACATGGCCTCGGTGGTAGCAGCCAGGAGATATTTGTGGCTATGCAACTGGGCAGCGGACCCCTCCTCGAAAGCTCGCCTGAGTCGCCTCCCTTTCAAGGGGAAGCTGCTATTTGGTGAAGCCCTGGACAAGTTGGTTAAAGACCTGGGTGAGTCTAAGGGAGGTCGGCTCCCGGAAGATAGGCCTAAACAAGGCCGCTCGATGGTTCCGGCTCGCAGTCAGCCTAGGGATTTTCGTAGGTTCCGGTCGTCCAGACCGAACTTTTTTCCTAAGGGTCGCCCCCTCCTAGAGGGCAAGGCTTCCGAGGGTTTCGAGGGGCTGGAAGAGGTTTTGGCGTCCCCTCCTCCTACTCAGGCCCTAGGAAACCGCAATGAAACATCGGGGGCCCAGGAGAAAGGCCTGCTGGTGGGGGGTCGGTTAAGGCAGTTCCTTCCCGCCTGGGCCCGAGTCACATCGGATCGATGGGTTCTGGAAGTGATCCGAGAGGGGTACGCTCTCGAGTTCACAAATCAAGTCTCCCCAGCCTTTATTCAGTCTCCCTGCGGCTCTCCAGAAAATAGGGCAGCAATAGAGGACACTCTTTCAAGGCTGATCGCACTGGGAGCGGTGGTGCCCGTTCCGAGAGACCAATACGGTTTCGGTAGATACTCGATCTATTTTGTGGTACCAAAGAAAGAAGGATCCTTTCGTCCAATCTTAGACCTAAAGCAAGTCGATCGCTACCTCTCGGTCCCTCATTTTCGAATGGAAACCCTGAGATCAGTCATTGCAGCAGTAAGGCAAGGGGAGTTCCTGACATCCTTAGATTTGACGGAAGCATACTTACATATTCCGGTCCGAAGATCTCATCAGCAGTTCCTGAGATTTGCAGTACCGAGGGGTCATTTTCAGTTCCAGGCCCTTCCCTTTGGCCTAGCAACAGCCCCCAGGACGTTCACCAAGGTAATGGTAGTGGTGGCCGCAGCTCTTCGCAAGGAGGGAATTTTGGTACATCCCTACCTGGACGATTGGCTGATTCGGGCAAAATCGGAAAGAGAGTCGTACAGCTACAGCCAGAGTGGTGGAATTCCTGGAGGAGTTGGGTTTGGTCATCAATCGAGCAAAGAGCAGATTAATTCCCTCGCAGGAGATCGATTACCTCAGAGCAAGATTCGACACCAGGAGAGGAAGAGTTTTCCTGTCAAAACAGAGATTACGAGACCTGAGAAACCTGGTCTCTCTCTTCATATCAAGACGGATCCCCACCGCCTGGCATTACCTACAGCTGTTGGGCACCATGGCGGCGGCGATAGAGGTAGTACCGTGGGCCAAGGCTCATATGCGACCCCTCCAACGCGCCTTGTTATGGCGTTGGTCCCCTCAGCATCATCCCTTATCCATGCAACTGCCCTGTCCTCTTCGGGTCAGGAGGGCTCTTCTCTGGTGGAAGTGCCCAAGGAACCTAGGCTGCGGGATGCCTCTCGAGCCACCCCAATGGATACAGCTGACGATGGATGCAAGTCTAGCAGGCTGGGGGGTGCATTGCGAGGGCCAGTTCGCACAGGGAAGCTGGACCCCGAGAGAATCACGGTGGTCCATCAACAGACTAGAGCTGAGGGCAGTGGCATTGGCACTCAGAACTCTTGAGCTCTTGGTTCGACAAAGGGCAGTCCGCGTCCTTTTGGACAACTTCACCATGGTGGCCTACATCAACCGCCAAGGGGGAACAAGCAGCCCCTCGCTGGAAAAGGAGGCGGACAGCCTTTTGCAGTGGGCCGAAGCTCATCTCTTGGACCTGTCATGCGCAGCACATGGCCGGGACAGAGAATGTGACAGCCGATTACCTCAGCAGGTACAAGATAGACCACGGAGAGTGGGAGCTGGCGCAGGAAGTGTTCAACCAAGTGGTAGCCCTGTGGGGGGGCGCCGATCATGGACCTTATGGCGCGCTACGAAACATCCAAAGAAAGCCGGTTTTTCAGTCGAAGGAAGGAAAGAATGTCAGAAGGCTTAGATGCCCTGGTCCAGAAGTGGCCTTCGGAAGGTCTCCTGTATGTGTTCCCGCCCTGGGCCTTCATAGGGAGGGTTCTAAGGCAAATAGAGGCCCACCAGGGTCTTGTAATTCTCATAGCTCCAGATTGGCCTCGTCGCCCGTGGTATGCAGACCTGGTGAGACTAACGGCTCATCGCCCTTGGAGGCTCCCCGACAGAAAAGATTTGCTACGGCAGGGTCCAGTTCACATGCCCCACGTGCACCGATTCTCGCTTACGGCCTGGCTATTGAGAGGGCGTGGCTCGTGAAGCGAGGCTATTCGAGTTCGGTAATTTCAACCCTGCTGAACGCACGAAAACGCTCGACCTGCCTCTCCTATATCAGAGTTTGGCGCATATTTGAGGCATGGTGCGCGGAACACCAGAAGAAACCCTTGGAAGCCTCGGTCCCGGAGGTGTTAGAATTTCTGCAAGCAGGCTTCGAGAAAGGTTTAGCTCACAGCTCGTTGCGAGTTCAGCTAGCAGCCATTTCTTGTTATAGGGGAAAGGTCCGGGGCAAGTCTCTAGGGGACCACGCTGATGTGGGTAGGTTCCTGAGGGCGGTCAAACGCTTACGGCCCCAGCAAAGATCAGTTATCCCCCCTTGGGACCTAAACCTGGTATTGGATTCCTTAACCAGGGAGCCCTTCGAACCAGCAAGGAGCTCCTCCCTAAAGGACTTGACCCTGAAGACAGTATTTTTGGTAGCTATCTGTTCGGCTAGACGTGTCTCGGAGCTTCAAGCTCTATCTTCTTGACCTCCCTTTCTTTCGTTTTTCAAGGATAAGGTAGTCTTGCGGACGGTCCCTTCATTCCTGCCCAAGGTCTCCTCTCCTTTTCATATGAACCAAACAGTTTCGCTCCCATCCTTCGCGGGAGAAGCGCAAGAAGGGGAGAGTGCCAAGCTGCGTCTCCTGGATTTACATAGAGTGTTGAGACGCTACCTTTCGCGCACAGCGTCGTTCCGCAAGTCCGAGCGGCTGTTCGTCCAATTTGGAGGGCTGCACAAGGGGGAAGCAGCGGCCAAAGCTTCCATTTCTAGGTGGATCAGGGAGACTATTGCCTCCGCCTACATCCTCAAAGAGAGGCAGGTCCCAGTAGGTCTTCGCGCACATTCAACCCGGGCGCAGTCGGCCTCCTGGGCAGAGCGTAGCTTGGTTCCGCCGCTGGATATTTGTAAAGCGGCTACCTGGTCCTCGCTACATACCTTTTCCAAGCACTACAGACTCGATGTCCATAGAAAAGCGGATACCAGGTTTGCGGATGCAGTGCTTCGGTCCGGGATGGTGAACCCCGCCCAGGGTTGAACTGCTCTGTTACATCCCGAAAGTAAAGGGACTGGACTGGAGTTCTGCTAAGGAAAGAGTAATTAGTCCTTACCTGCTAATTAGTGTTCCTGAAGGAACTCCAGTCCAGTCCCTGATCCCGCCCTGGTTCGGTTTCTAGTGCTCAGAATGGAATAACGGACCGAAGTCAGTGAGCGGAGCGGAGCGGAAGCAGGGAATCCCGTTCTGAGGAGCCCTAGCAGCGGGGCTACACGCTAGGGAGGTACGGTGGGGAGGGGATAAAAGGCTGGGTCGGCCTCAGGTAAGCCTTCTCCTTCCTTCCTCCCTCCTCTCCCTTACCACTGTTTTTTTCCCTTGAAAAAAAAAAAAAAAGAGTTTTTTGTTCCTTAGTTGTTTGGTTTTGTTGTTTTCGCGTGTTATATTTATGAGTTCTTAAGCGGGTACCTGTCAGGACTGCTTTTTCATCAGATTACTGGTGCCTAGGGGTGGTGCCAGTGGTATTTATACCACACCATCATCAAAACGATGATGGGCTCAGCCTCCAAGCTGCTGGAAGGGTTGCGCAACCTGAAAGTAAAGGGACTGGACTGGAGTTCCTTCAGGAACACTAATTAGCAGGTAAGGACTAATTACTCTTTTTTTTGTCTTGTTTTATCTGGTACGTATACCAGTTCCTTTCATGCCCCCAAGCCAGCTCGCTTCTGCATTGCTTCTCAGGATCATCTCTTTTTCTTTTTTGTTTTTCTCAAGGTGTTCCTCGATCGGAGTTTTACACCCTTTTTTGACCATAGGCCTCGGACCCATGCCCGGGTGGTCCAGGGCCCCCTTTTTCCTGATGGCCTCCAGCAGTTTCAAAAAATGTGATTGGTGCAGTGAGATGATGTCCTTCACTGATCCACATGACTGCTGTCTCTGCTGTCTTGGACCGAGCCATGACCACTCAGACTGCGAACTTTGTAAGGCGATGACCACAAAGGCCATCAAGAGCCGCCATTTGCAGCAGGAAAAGAGTTTTCGCAAATCCAACTCTGTGCCAGAGTCTCTGGTGACACCGTGCTCCTGGACCCCCCTCTGGTACCTTGGTGCCCTGCGATGCCAGGGCAGCCTCGGTGTCCCGTGACCATGGGTCCTCCAAGGGAATGATAGAGGGGTTAAAGGGGCACTAAGAGGCGACAAGGCGATAGCAGAGAGACTGAATGAATTCTTTGCTTCGGTCTTTAATGAGGAAGATGTAGGGATGTTACCCATGACTGAAGTGGTATTTAAAGGTGCGGAAGAATTGAAGGAAATATCGATACATCGGGAAGATGTATTACAACTATTAAATAAACTGAAGAGTAGCAAATCACCTGGGCCGGATGGTATACATCCAAAGGTGTTGAAAGAACTGAAATATGAGATTGCAGACCTGCTATTAGTAATCTGTGAACTATCATTAAAATCATCTCTAATACCTGAAGATAGGAGGATCGCCAATGTAACTCCAATTTTTAAAAGGATTCCAGGGGTGATCCGGGAAACTACAGACCGGTGAGCCTGACGTCTGTACTGGAAAAATGTTAGAAACCATCATAAAGAATAAAATTACTCAGCATGTAGTCATGGCCTAATGGGAGACAGCCACCATGGCTTTAGACAAGGAAGATCTTGTCTTACTAATCTGTTATGTTTTTTTGAAAGTGTGAATAAACAGATGGACAAAGGTGAGTCGGTTGATATAGTGTATCTGGACTTCCAGAAAGCCTTTGACAAGGTCCCCTCATCAGAGACTTTTAGCAAAACTAAAGAGTCATGGGATAGGAGGCAGTGTACTACTGTGGATCAGAAACTGGTTAAAAGATAGAAAGCAGAGGGTAGGGCTAAATGGCCAAGTTTCCCAATGGAGAAAGGTGAATAGTGGTGTACCCCAGGGATCTGTGTTGGGGTCCACTGCTTTTTGACATATTCATAAATGACCTGGAAAGTGGAATAACGAGTGAGGTTATCAAATTTGCAGATGACACAAAACTATTTAAAGTTGTTAAAACCCAAGAGGATTGTGGAAAATTGCAGGAGGATCTTGATAAATTGGAAGACTGGGCATCAAAATGGCAGATGAAATTTAATGTGGACATGTGCAAAGTTATGCATCTAGGGAAGAAGAACCCAAACTATGGTTACACGATGCAAGGTTCCACATTAGGAACCACCACGCAGGAAAAAGATTTAGGCGTCATTGTGGATATCATGTTAAAACCCTCGGCCCAGTGTGCAGCGGCGGCCAAGAGAGCAAATAGAATGCTAGGTATCATAAGGAAAGGAATGGAAAATAAAACAAAAGATATTATAATGTCTCTATATCGTTCCATGGTGAGACCGCACCTTGAATATTGTGTGCAGTTCTGGTCGCCGTATCTTAAAAAGGATATAGCGTTATTAGAAAAGGTTCAGAGAAGAGCCACCAAAATAGTAAAGGGGATGGAAGGATACTCCTATGAAGAAAGGCTGAAAAGGTTAGAGCTCTTTAACCTGGAAAAGAGACGGCTGAGGGGAGATATGATAGAAGTCTATAAATTAATGAACGGAGTGGAACAGGTAAACGTAGATCGATTGTTTGCGTTGTCAGAATATAGAAAGACTAGGGGGCATGCAATGAAGCTACAGGGTAAACTATTTAAGACTAATAAAAGAAAATATTTTCTCACTCAACGTGTAATCAAACTCTGGAATTTGTTACCGGAGGATGTAGTAAAGGCTGTTAGTGTAGCTGGGTTTAAAAAAGGTTGGACAAGTTCCTGGAGGAAAGGTTCATAAACCATTATTAAGAAGGAACCCAGGATATCAATGCCTGACCCAGTACAAGCATTGTGGAACCTGTGTCTTTTGGGGAAACTGCTAGGTACTTATGACCTAGATTGGCCACTGTTGGAAACAGGATACTGGGCTTGATGGACCTTGGTCTGACCCAGTATGGCATATCTTATGTTCTTAGGTGGAATGCAAGAAGACTGCTTCAGAGCACAAGTCTGAGAAATCGTGGAAATCCCATTCCAGACTCCGCAGCCACAGGTGTGAGTCCGAGGGGCCAGAGTGGGAGTGGCCTCACAAGCTGCCCTGGAAGGAGTCGTTGGCAGCAGTTGGAGTTCACTGGTTTCTCAGCAGGTCTCGATGGGGAACCTCTCCAGAGGTTCATGTCACTGGCCTTGGCAGTCAAGGAGTGCTCAAAGTTCTTATCTCGAGCAGCATTGGAGCTATGGGCATTGGAGCCCGACGTCAGGTCTGGCTGCAGTCATCTGACCTTGAACAATGGGTTCAGAACAAACTCATCGTTGTCTCCTGTATCAGAGAGAATCTCTTCAGGAAACCCATGCAGACAGTCACTGAAATAGAGACTGAATTCCTGACAAAGACCAGACTCTCTAAAAAGACCTCGGTGCATCTCACTAAGAAGAGCCCGGGAAAGAACCTCCTCTTCCCTAGGAAAAAGGGGGGATTTGGTAATGCCCCACAGTTCCAAGCCTTCTCTGCTTCACAGCAAGGCCAGCAACACAAGGGCCAAGGGCACAGCCATGCAAGCAGAAGACCCCCAAGACCCAGGCGCCGGCCCCAGCCCAGCCCAGCCTAGAGGGAGTTTTTGACTCCTTGGGCATGACCTCCCTTCCTCTTGGAGGTCCCTTACAAGCCCACAGGAGGGCGTCTGGCTCTGTTTGCTCATAGGTGGTCCTCCATCACCACCGATTCCTGGGTACAGCAAGTTATCAGGGAGAATTACTTCCTCCACCTGCAACAGACGCCACCCTCTTACTTTCCAGGAGAACCTGTCAGGCCTCTCCTTCACCAGGCTCTGCTCCTCACAGATCTCACCGGCCTCCTCAAGGACAAGGCAGTAGAATCAGTGCCAAAACCCCTTTGGGACGAAGGCTTCTACTCCAGATATTTCCTCGTTTCCAAATGAATGAGGGGGGGCCTTAGGCCCATCCTGGACCTGCAAGATCTGAACAGATTTATGATGAGGGAGAAGTTCAAGATCTTTCCGTTGGAATACTGCTGCCATACCTCAAGCAGGGAAGACTGACTATGCTCCTTAGACCTGAAGGATGCTTATACACACATCCTGATCCATTCCAGCCAATGAAAATATCTCCAGTTCTTGGTGAGAGGAGGTCAATACAAATACAGGGTGCTGCTCTTCGGGCTGGCTTCATCGCCAAGGGTCTTCACCAAGTGTCAAGTGGTGTTTGCAGCCCACCTTCGTCTCCAAGGGGCCTTCGTCTTTCCCTACCAGGACGACTGGCTCATAAGGGGAGGCACAATTGCAAAGGTGCACCACGCTACTGAGCACACTATTCACATCCTGCAGCTCCTGGGGTTTGTCATCAACTACCCCAAGTCCCACCTCTCCCTGGCTCAGCTAGACACCTTCCAGGCCAAAGCCTTCCTCCATCCAGAGAGGACAGAATGCCTCAGGGCGCTAACCGCACCTCCAGAGAGGACAGAATGCCTCATGGCGCTAACTGCAGAGGTGCAGCACTGCCCGATTGTTGCCTACCCGCCATCTCCTCCACCTCCTGGGCTACAATGCCTCTATGGTCCACATGACCCATACACCTGCCTGCAAATGAGGGTGGCTCTGTGATGCCTCCGTTCCCAGTGGACACAAGCCACGATCAGGCCCCGAGACAGGATAAGAGTGACCCGCCAATTGGCAGACTCCCTCAAATGGTGGCAGCTTCCCCACCACCTTCAGGCCGGGATGCCCTTCCAGGCACCCACCCTCCAGAGGGTCCTAACTATAGATGCCTTCCTGCTGGGTTGGGGAGCTCATTGCGAGGACCTCTGCACACAAGGCAGTTGGTCCCGGGTGGAATACCAATTGCAAATCAACCTTCTGGAGCTCTGGGCGATATTCCTGGCCCTCTGAGCTTTCTGCCACCGGCTGCAATGCCAGTCAGTGCTGGTCCAGACAGAGAACCAAGTTGTAATGTTCTACGTGAACAAGCAATGGGTCATGGGGTCATACTCCCTTTGCTAGGAGGCGATGGCCCTCTGCTCATATGCTACACATAACAGGATGCTCCTGTGGGCTATCTACCTACCGGACCAGCAAAATGCCCTGGCGGACACGTTGAGCACAGTCCTCCATCTGCACGAGCGGCGCCTGGCCTCCCTGCTTTTCCAGCTATAGGGTGTCCCCCTAGTGGACCTGTTTGCCAGCCCGGACAAGAGTTGTCTCGCTTCTGCTCATGCCAGTGCACCCGTCCCAGTGGCGGTGGATGCGTTCCTCATTCGGTGGATGGAAGGCGGCCGCCTCTATGCCTTCCCACCAACACAGCTGTTCGCCAAGACCCTCTTCAAGGTCCAGAGCAATAGAGCATCACTGATACTGATAGCCCCCAGGTGGCCCAGGCAACCTTCGTTCCCGCTACCTTTCCACCTGTCAGTGGCATTTCCAATTCACCTGGGCCACACTCTGGCACGTCTATCGCAGGAGGAGGGCTCTCTTCTGCACCCCAACCTGGGGTCCCTGTTGCTCATGGCCTGGCTGCTGAAAGGTTAGCTCGCACACCCTTTGACCTCTCATGAGACATGGAGGTGGTCCATCTTGCCCCCCCATAAGGCCTCCATGAGAAGGGCATATCCCTTTAAGTGACACTGCTTTTCAGTGAGGTGCACTGAGAGACCGGTATGAACCCGTTCTCCTGCTCAGGTGCAGATAGTTCTCCAGTACCACCTACACCTGTCCCAGATGGGACTGAAGTCCAACTCATTCAGGATGCACCTGAGTGCTATTGTGGTGCACCATCGCTCAGTTGCGGGAAAGCCACTCTCGGCTCAGCCCCTTGTTTCTCGTTTTCTGAGGGACCTCATGTTGTCTAAGCCCCCCATCCATCCACCAGTGGCAGAGTGAAATCTCAATGTTGTGCTCTCACAGCTCACTAAGCCGCTGTTTTAACCCTTGGCTATCTCTCCTGGAAGGTTGTCTTTCTCGTGGCACTCAAGTTGGCTCGCAGAGTCAGCAAGCTCCAGGCTCTGATTGCAGAACCCAACTACATGAGATTTTACAAGAACAGGGTGGTGCTCCTCACATAACCCAGGTTTCTCCCAAAGGTGGTGCCCCCCCTTCCACCTCAATCAGGAGGTGTTGCTCCCACCTTCTTTCTGAGGCCTTGTGCCAGCAAGGCAGAGACCGTTCTCCATACTCTGGATTGTAAGAGGGCCCTGTCCTTCTATCTGCAATGGACTCAGGACCACTGCAAAGTGCCTCAGGTCTTCATCTCCTATGACCCCAGTCAACCGGGGCTTCAGTAACTAAGCAAACTCTATCCACTTGGGTGGCAGATTGCATTGCCCTCATCTATGAGCAGGCTGTGATCCCATTAGAACCACTCTGTCAGTGTCATGATTACCTCTGTAGCAAATCTGCATCATGTACCTGTTACGGAAATCTGCTCTCCTGGTCTTTGCTCCATACCTTCACAGCTCACTACTGCCTGGAGAGGGAGTCTCTACGGGACAGTGCCTTTGGCCAGTCCATATTCCATAATCTCTTCAGAGTTTAGTCAATTCCTGCCATCCAACTCTTCTGTGTTCAGGCTACCGGAGTGCTGGTTTTCCGCTGGACACTTGGGTCTTGTGAGAGTCTCTCAGTTAAGACTTAACTGCTGCAGCTCATGGCTCACTTTTTCTGGCCACCATGAAATTTTGTACAGGTTCTCAATAGCCTGTAACTAGGGAGTCCCATATGTGAGGACTGACTTCCTGCTTGTTCCCGGAGAAAGCATAGTTACTCACCTGTAACAGGTGTTCTCTGGGAGGGCACAGAGGAAGCAGGATAACAAGTAAGTCATGGAAGGACGGATTTTATTCACAAAATCATGAGGTCAACCCGACACGTGTTTCGGCCAGGAGCCTTTTCGGGGGACAAAGACCACTAAAACAAACAATAAAATAATAAAAGTGATAGTACACATATTTAAAATATATTTGTAAAGATATAAAATTATTATAATGTATACTTACATAAAATATATATGATACCGAGGAAAACAACAAATTAATAACATGAACATATAAATAAATACATAAAAAGTTATCCATTGCAAAATTGACCACATCTTAAATGGTCAGAACAAAGGCGATATAACAAAACAGATTAAGGTCAAGAGTGTGTGAATAAAAGTGAAACTAAAACTGTTATTAAAACTATCATTGAAGATAAAAAGTGACTACTATCTATGTAGGAACTCACCAATATCAGAAATTATGATGAATCTCCAGTGGGGAAACTTGAAAATCAGATGGTCTTATACCTGTCGCTAGTCCTTCCCAAAACGGGGGTCCTCTATCAAAACCACATGGCAATGGATATAGTTGGTATTGAAGCGCTAAAAATGTGCAGTGATTAAAAATGTGTCCCAAGTAGGTATTACATAAATAAAATACAATCTGTATAAAAAGGTTCTTTCAAAATGTGGCAAAGTGTCAATCTATAAAAATGTAAAAAATATATTAAGTAATCACTAAATAGAAAATGAGGAGGTGTCATCTGCGTGTCTACAGGGTTATTCCAAAGGTACTACCACCCACAAAGAATTACTCAACCTGGTTATCTAATTTTGTACACAAAGTGCCTACTTCAGCAATGGCACATAATAATGTAGGTACAAAGGGTGGCCATACGAGTTGACAATATAAGGTGCTGTGATAAGCCGAACCATAAAATAGGACCACAATAAAAGAAAAAATGAATGTAGTTGTATACATATGCTGCTCAAAATAAGACAAACCCAACTGGTCTTATTGTATCCAAGTTGTATGGAAGCATGTGCGACCGTGGTGTTCCCATACTCAAAAAAAAAAGTAATCAGACAGTAAGTCTAACCCAAGACTCCTATACATCAGGGTAATCACCGTATAAAAAATACGTCAACCACAAATATAAAAATACAAATGTAAAATAAGACCTCTTCCTCTGTGCCTTTTGATCCTGCAGGAGGGGTGTTCCCTTTGGTTTGTGTAGTGTTTACGCCCTGGAAGGACGTTCTTAGCTACAGCAAAAATTAAATCCAGCAGATGCACCGGAGGAACCTTTCTTCGCTCAGAAAGCTGACAATGCTGACGAGGACAATCTGGGAGGAGTTGGTCCACCTCACCCAGAGGCATGTTAGGGAGGAGATATATGCTGCATCTGTCCTTGACTATTGCAGGGCCAAGGTGATACCTAGGGGCCTATGGATCTATAAATCTCTGGGTATGTATTTAGACGATAATACTTTCATCAAAAATTGGAATGCGATACTTAACAAATGCTTCTTGAATCTCATGATCTTCCTGATACATCAAAGAAGAAAACTGAACAACATAAGGAGGACATAAGAACTAAGCTATGGACATTACAAGAACATGACTCTAGATATGAGAAGCTTTTGGCTGACTACAATAAAAATGTGGATGATTATAAGAAGGAGATCAAGGATAATAAACTCTATAAGTTTAAACGTGTTGAAGATGATTTTAAGTTTGGATATGTTTATCCATGATGTAAGAAGGATTATTCTGATGATAGTTATAGAAGGTATAGGACCAATAACAAGAAAAAAAACGGTTGATTGAGAGGAACCCATAGAAAATGCTGTGGCACCAGTTAAGAAGCGCAGCAAAAGCCATTCTGAGGACCCCATTGATCCCTCAGCCCCCCTGTTTAATTCAGATAGACAAATATATAAATTGGACAGATTGTGGAAGGAGGGAGGTAAAGCGCCCTACCGCCCACCGCCCAAGAAAGTGGAACAGGAGTACAAAACAGATCGTCACAGGTTTCATTACAAAGAGAGAGGCAGAAGAGGTCTGACACCCAGAGGATCATCTACCAGAAACAGACAGTTATGTGTTGAATCTATCAGATGTGACTTTGACAACACAATTGGAGATATTAAATAAAGGTCTTTCCTATGTCCCATCGGTTCGATATGACCCATTCAGCACTCGAGTTGATCTCTATAAATTTTTAAGAAAACTTAAGATCAAAGATTATTTCAATAATCAAGTGGAATCTTATAATGACCAGTCTACCTGAGTCCTGCTTTTGGGGGTAATCCAGCCATTGATGTATTTGAGAAAACTGTTTTGAAACATATTGCTGACCTTGATGCTAGCCATTGTTGTACATATCACAAAACTACACAAGAACATAGGATGGCTTTAGGTTCCCTTAGAACTAATTACAAAATAGTGATCAAACCAGGAAATAAAGGAGGGGCTATAGTGGTGATGAACAGCCCAGATTAAATAGCTGAGATTAGAAGGCAATTTAACGATAATCACTTCTATATACCAGGCTAGATCACGATCTGACACCCTTACTTAAAACAAGGATTGATTCTTTGATTGCACTGGGCCGTGATGCAGGCTATTTAACTAACAAGGAAGCTGAATTTTTAACAGTTGCTTATCCAGTGGTACCCACTATTTATATTTTACCAAAGGTACCCAAATCTATGGTGAACCCACCAGGCTGACCTATAATACACACCGCCATCTTGAGTCGAGCAGCTCCCCCGATCGGGGTTGAGCGCCAGAGCGGGAGGACAGCATCTCCCCCGCTCTGAAGCCCCAGCCCAATAGGGGCTCACCAGACACCTCCACGAAGGAAATAAAAGCAGCGGTAGCCACAGGTGCGCCTGCGCCTGAGGGCCTTGCCAGAGGGCTCTTTGGCGGGGCGCTCTCTCCCGGTATGATAAGCAACACCAGCTCAAGGACCATCCAACGAAACCCCTGAACCAGAACGCAGAGCAGACGCCAGTAAAAACTCCAAAAAGGTACTGTCCCTGCATACTCTCCACTGCACCAGCCCACCACCAACCGCAATACGCCCCATAGTGCAAAAGCCAAGATACAACTGAGGGCCCAAACACCAAGAAACAAAGAATCAAACCAACAGAGCTCCGGACAGCAAAGGAGAAAGAAACACTGCAGCCTATCCAACGCACACACCCCAGTAGGCAAACATGTCCGTGATTCACCAATACTATCTTTTCTACCTAACACTGCTACTCCTTGCAACTCAACCGAGAGCCCCTACACAACCACTAACCAACGCATACCCATTGGCCCACCCACCATATATAGCTAGCTACATTGCAACACACCACAACCAATTCCCGAACCAGCAAACACCGCACAAAAAGCACAGAACTGGTCAGACACCACCATCAAAAAAGGCGCCCAGAGAGCAGTAAGTCCACATACAGTCAAACTTGGCCCAAGGACCGTCAAGCCTGGAATAATTTCTCTTTACCAACAGTGCAGTGCATAGAAGACATTGTGAGTGCCCTAAACACAACCATGTCCCCATCAGACCAATGCCCAGTGGAATGGATCAAAAAATCCAAGGAACAACTATCCAAGCACATCCAAAAAATCATAACGGAGTCCCTGCAGCAAGGACACATGCCACAGGCACTTAAACAAGCCATGATAAGACCGATCTTCAAGGGCGCAAGGCTGAGCCCTACGGACCCAAAATCATACCACCCCATTTCCAGCCTACCCTTCATATCAAAGGTTATTGAAAAGGGGGGACAAAGGCAACTGTTGCTCCAAGTTTATGCTCCTGTTACAATGTATGTTCCAAGTTTAAACTCCTGTTACAATGTAAGCACAGAACAGACTTCTGACTGTGCACCCTTGTTGTATGTAAACCGCACTGATAACAAATAGCGCGGTATATAAAAGTTATAAAATAAATAAAATAAATAAATAAATAAACTACAGGACTATGTTGACCTGCAAGCACCGTTAGACTCACAACAGCATGGCTTCAAACCACAACACGACGTAGGAACACTACTCGCATCCCTTTTTGACAATCTACTGAAGGGACTAGACAATATAAAAAAAATGTATTTTTGCTAGTATTCTTGGACATCTCAGCGGCATTCGACACAATCTCCCACACAATAATGTTAAACAGGCTACAGGAGATTGGGTTTTGCAACAATACAATAAAATGGTTCACATCCTATCTATGCAACAGAACGCAACAGGTTAAATGTGCCCAGGGAAAATCATCACAGTTCCCTATCAGCCAAGGAATACCACAAGGATCAGCACTCTCATCCATTCTATTCAACATCTACATCCAACCTATCTGCAGCATTATCAAACACCATATGTTACAATATCACATCTATGCCGACGACATTATAGTGTATGTCCCAATTGACACTCTAAGCCCACATATGGCTCCCATGACTCGCTGCCTCGAAGATATGAACAACTGACTCATCGAGAACAACCTGAGGGTAAACTTTGACAAAACGGAAGCAATGATCATAACCTGGAACCCCAAATTTAATCCACCTCCAGCCATCAGCATCCTCAACCGAACAATACCAATAAAGGACGAGGTGAAATACTTAGGTGTCATCACCCTTGACAGTAATTTAAATCTTCAATCACATATAAGCAAAACCGCTGCAAAGGCATACCAACAAATGAAGCTCATCCAGAGACTCAAACCGATTCTCAGCCAGGATCATTTCTGCACTGTATGCCAGGCAGTCATCACCCCAGTACTCGACTATGGAAACTCCTTATATCAAGGACTACCTAAGCAGGCTACTCATCCACTCCAGCTAGTACAGAACACTGCAGCCCAAATCATAACTGGTACAGCCAAGCCATGAGCACATTACACCTGTACTTCGGCAACTGTGGAGGAGTGGTCTAGTGGTTGGGGCAAGGTACTTCAGGCCGAAAGGTCGGGGGTTCAAATCCCACTAGAGGACAGCAACCTTGGGCCGGAAGGACTGGGGTTTCTAGTCCTACAGGTGCTCCTTGTGGTCTTGGGCAAGCCACTTAACCCTCCATAGCCCATGTTCCCTGTAAAATAGTTATTTCCAAGTTATAATGCCCTGTTTAATGTAATTTCAGTTTGTTCAATGTAAACCGCACTGATGCAGAATAGCGCGGTATATAAAAGAATGTAAATAAATAAAATAAATAAAACTGCACTGGCTGCCAATCTCTGCACGAGTATGATACAAAGCAACCGTAAATATATTCAAGATCATACATCTATGCACAGCAGATGTACTTCACAGTTTGATAACCGGGGACACAATCCACAGACCCAGAAGAACCAACAACAGCAATAGACTCTGCGTACCCACTGGATACCATAAAACAAAAAACAAGTGACCTTCAACAGAATCATATCCCTCTCGGCACCAGCCCTCTGGAATTCCCTACCGGATGGACTGCGGGCAATAAATGACCTCAAAGACTACTGTAAATCCCTTAAAACCTATCTATTCAAAGGTATATCGGGGACATCCAAGTCTGCTTCAACTTTTTCTTTGGAAATTGTTCACCCTGCGTCTGTGACTCTAGACAGCATTTGGGATGCGATATCTCAATTATCTACAGTTGTTGGACAACAGCTGACTCTTTCCTCTACAAAAATTTCTTCCCTTGAGGAGACTATTCAAACGGTTAGTAGTGATGTTTTGGAAACTAAAGCTAAGATAATGGTTTTGGATCAGAAGCTTGAACAGGTCTCTGATTTAACGTGTTCCTTGTTTAAAGACAATACGGCCCTCAGGGCGAAGATTGAGTCTTTGGAGAATGTGGCCCGTTCGTCAAATATTCGCTTACTGAATTTTCCCGTGATTGCCAGGGTCACTCCTTTGGATCTCTAAGAAGTAGCTTCAGTTTTAGTGGTACCCTCTGATTTGATGCTGCCGGTTACAAAAGTGTACTATCTCCCTTTGGGGGAAAACGAGAGTAAAACAACTTCTGGACCCTTAGAAACAGATTTTCTCAATGTCTCTGACTTGCTTAATACCCCCAAGGACGTGGATATGCCTGTTTCCACATTGCTTGTAACACTGGCTCTCTCTTTTGATAGAGAATGGTTGCTAAAATTCTTTTATAAAAAGGGAACCATCTTGTTTCATGGGAAGAAAGTATTACTTTTCCCGGATGTTGCTAGGGAAACACAGAAACGGCGCAGGTCTTTTTTATTACCGAGACCTGGAGTGGTTCAATTAGGGGCCTCATTTGTGGTAAGATTTCCCTGTAAATGTTTGATAACGTATAATTCACAGAAATATGTCTTTTTTCAACCTGAAGACCTTTCCTCTTTTATCAGCACTCATATGCCTATATCTTCTCCTTCCTGAGTAGGTTGCATTTACCCATTCATGTATTTTAGTGGTTCTCGGAACACTGCTCTCATTTGCTTTCCTTTGTAGTTATTCTTATTTTCCTTAGATTCCCTGTATGGGGAGATCCTGTCCCCTTCTAGTGTTCCTTGCTATTCTCCCCCATTCTGGTGGACTAACGGTATCACTTGCTATCATTGTTCTTAAATGTTTTTCTTCATATATTGCTGCAAGTTGTATTTTTTTCTGTACAAGCTTTGCTTGATTTATTGTGAAAATTAAAAAAAAAAAAAACAACCTATCTATTCATAGAATGTTACAACCAAACATACTGAAGACTCCTTTCACAAGCCTAAATGTTCAATGATCCCACCTACTTTAGTCTGTGTGTACGTCCCGTCACCCCTGTTTAATGTTGTCCTAACCTGTGTAATGTTATCCAAACTTATGTAAACAACCACTTTGATTGAAGGAGAAAGTGGTATACAAATCTGGATAAATAATAAATAAATAAATCAATATCATCTGCAACTGGTTCTTTATTTGAACCTATATCCCAGTTTCTATATGTTTTGTTACATCCCTTTGTTACAATGATTCTTTCCTTCACTAGGGACTCAGCACATGTAATTAATATTCTATACATGCTCCAGGAATATCACGATGGGCTGATATTGGTCGCACTTGATATTGAATCGTTATATACGAATATTCCACAGTAAGAGGCTATCCATATTATGGAACGGGTACTCATCTCACAGACACAACATAGACTAATATCATTTTTCTTGATACAGCTAGCCAGTTTGGCTCTTGAAGAAAATTACTTTTGGTTTGATGGTTTGATTTACAAACAGAAGAAGGGTGTTGCAATGGGCTCATCAATGGTACCGGATGTGGCCAATTTGTATGTAGCACAGTTTGAAAAAGATTTCCTTACACAGTATGCTTATAAATCACATGTGAAGTTATGGCAACGTTACATAGATGACATCCTTTTGATCTGGGTCGGGGAACAGCACCTTGTTGAGGAGTTTTTGATTTGGATTAACACCCCTGACTATAACCTGAAGTTTCAGACACAGTTTAACAACAGAGAGATTGCTTTTTGGGACATTAGGATATTTGACTAAATCTGGCCTCTGTACTGATCTATTTAGGAAACCAACAGATTGTAATCATTTTTTAGATTACTGCAGTTTTCACAATAACTCTCTAAAGAACATTTTACTGATCAGCCAATTTTTGCGTATCAGACATATCTTCTTGGATCAAGCCGACTTTGAAAAGAACTGCCATATACTTGAAACCAGGTTCTGTCAGAAGGGCTACCCCAAAAAATTTATTCAGAAAGCTTATCAGAGGGCTAAGGATATGGACTGTGGTACCCTTCTCCAAAAGTAAAAAAGTCCCATCATAATAAGATGATTTGCCCTCTTCTATTCTCTACACAGTAAAGGAGGATTATGGCTATTCTTAAACAAGAGTGGCATATTATCCAAACTATTCCTGGTTTTGAATCTCAGGAATTGACAATCGCTTACAAAAGAAATCCCAATCTATCCAGTCTTTTAGTACCCTCAGAACTACCCATTCCCCAGAGGAAGCCACCAACCATTGGTCATATTCCTTCTGCTGACTTGTCATTGCTACCAAGGGTTCATTTCTTCTCCCTGGTACTCAGACACGTTTTCCTCTAAAGAGTTTTACTAATTGTAACTCTGAAAATGTGATCTATTTGATTGTGATTTGATGTATATTTACAAGACCATCTGCAATATTAAGACCAGGATGATTGAACATCAGAGTGCTATTCAATGCCTGTCTACTCAGAAACCTCTGGTTAGTCACTGACTGGAGGCATCAAGCAATCTTGTGGACTTGAAATTTATCGTGTTGACCGCCCACATTGGCAAGTCAGGGATGTTAATAAGACACTATTCAGACTGGAACAGGGAATGATTTTTGAGATGGGTATGCTTCATCCCAGTGTCCACACAAACTCCCTCTCTGCCACCAAAATGTAAAAATGTAAATAGTTCCTGTACATAGCTCATACTATATATAGCTGTGTATGCCACCACAATGTAAAAATGTAAATAGTTCCTGTACATAGCTCATACTGTATATAGATCACCATGCAATCAACCTCACACCACTCACACGCACACACCTCGATTTATCACTGAATGCCCACACCCAAGCACCCTGCCACTTGATTTATTTGCTGTGTAACCCGCTTTGATTTCAAGATAAAGCGATATATAAATCCATCTTAATAAAATAAATGGTCTTAGTCAAGAAACTGACCTGTCTGTCATCTTATGATGTTTATGATTAACATTGTTTTTGTGATCATCTCAGATACCATGCGACTGGGCATTGGTTTTAACCCATTTACATTTATTTATTAAATACACAAGTTTTAAATTCTTTTTTAAAAATATTTTTGATATATTGTATATTATGGTTTTTTAAACTTTTTCTCATGCCTTCGTTCTGGAGCATTTTGCCTCTTTTTGAGATTCCCATTGTTTGTGGCTGGTGGGTTCCCATATGTTTTTGTTTAGTTTTATGTTTCCTTCATTTATTGGTTTTTATGATGTGAGGACCACTATTTTGGTTGTTTCTAATCTTGGTGTCCTGTTATGGTGTTCTGTGTTATTTGAAGATGGTATTGCGATTCATGTTTTTCTACACTTTAGCATTAGTTATAATATGGATATGTATCCATTACTTAGGGTATCATTTGCTTTACTTTTTGGTTTTAGATTGTGGTTTACATTACTTGTTTTATGCTCTTTTTTATTAACAGTGTGTCTTTTATAACACGTGTTATTTATTTATGTTTTTATGAGCGCACACATATTTTTTTGAATGCTCTCCTTATGCGGTCTTATTTCTACGTTTGTGGTTGACATATTTTTTATATGGTGATTACCCTGACGTTATAGGTGTCTTGGGTTATACTCACTGTCTGACTACTTTTTTGAATATGGGAACACCCCAGTCACACATGCTTCCATACAACTTGGATACAATAATGCCTGTTGGGTTTGTCTTATTTTGAGCAGTATATGTATACAACTACAATCATTTTTTTCTTTTCTTGTGATCCTCTTTTATGGTTTTGCTTATCACAACACCTTATATTGCCAACTCGTATGGCCACATTTTGAATATACGTTAAGTGCCATTGCTGAAGAAGGCACTTTGTAATTCAATTAGATTCCCGGGTTGCGTAGTTCTTTGTGGATGGTAATACCTTTGGAATAACCGTGTAGACATGCAGATGATGCCGCCTCATTTTCTATTTAGTGATTGCTTAATATATTTTTTTACATTTTTATAGCGTGATACTTTGCCATGTTTTGATAGAACCTTTTTGTACAGATTTTATTTTATTTATGTAATACCTACTTGGGACACATTTTTATTCACTGCACATTTTTAGCGCTTCATCACCAGCTTAATCCATTGCCCTGTGGTTTTGGTTAAGGAACTCCACTTTGGGAAGGACGAGTGATAGGTTTAAGACCATCTGATTTTCAAGATGCCCCACTGAAGATTCAGAGAATATTATTTGTTCATCATAATTTCTGATATTGTAGGTTTTCAATTGTTTTATATGGTTAAGAGTCTTGGCTTGCTGTCTTTTGATGTTCAAAATGATGTCAGCTGTGTCTTGTTCTTATCTGGCGCTCTCAGCCAGCAGTCTATTCTTTTGCAGCATTTAAGCTGGAGTTTTATGGTGAGTGATTGTATAGTGACTGATGTTAACTACTAAATCATGTGTATTATTTTTTTGTCGGAAGTTATTGCCTTGAGAGATCTCTCCCTCTTGAAGCGTGACTTCCCTTTTAATTACTTTTATGGTAACCAAACCACCATATAAAACTTGTGAAGTAATTGCATTACCTAATGCTACATCACAAACAATTTCATTAAAAGTTCTTAATTAAACTTCAACCCATAGAAAATTCTTAATTGCAGATCTTCAACGAACACAACACTGCGTTTAGAACCGCGCTCTTTCTTCGGCTCTGTTTCAACGCTTAAATATCCGCTATATATACTCATCTGGATTAATATCATCTTTCATTCAAATAAGCTGCTTCCTTCAGCTCTGATACAACTATGAACTTCTCCGTCACAAACCGGATCTCTCCGTTGTTTCAGTCTTACTTCTGTGAGTTTCAAAGCCAAGTGAAAAGATATTTAAAGGCTACTCTAGACCACCTTCTTCTAATGATGTCATTGTCAGCTTAACCAATCAAATATCAGAATCAACCTTTCAATCATAGGATGTTTAAACTAAGCTTAACCAATCCTGTTCCAAATTCAGCCCTTTAGGCTCCAAACAATCAATACGGAATATCCAATGTTGTTCAACCCATTGAAGCCGCTGTTCTCTATCACCCCCTCTCAAATTCAGGGGAACTTGATCAATAATTCGCCACTGAAAATCTGAAAAGGAGTGTCCAAATTCAATGCAATGTTGTACTAATGGGGCTGTGGTAACTGAATTTCGTATTCTAGATGCATGTTCTTGAAGACGAAGTTTTACCTTTCTGATCGTTCGACCAACATACACTTTTAAACATGGACATACTAGAATGTAAACCACATAAGAGGTGGAACATGTGGTAAACCCTTTGGATATCTGTTTTATTGGAATAAGCCATTCTTTTCCTTCTATTGATTGTTGACATAAGTCACATGACAACCCCTTAGAGCACCGAAAATGTCCAATTGGGGAATCCTCTGAAACCTGCAATGCTTGCGGCTGTGTTGTATTAAGTAAATTGCCTATATTCAGGCCTCTGGTATATGCTATCCGCAATGGTTTTTGAAAACATGTGTGAAGAGCCAAAACATGCCAGTGTTTCTTCAAAATAGATGTTATTCTTGAACTATTCAACATATAAGGTAGTATTCCAGTTATAAAACCATCTTCAGATTGTTTTTTTGCATCATGCAACCACTCTCTGTGGGTATACCATGCTCGTATCATAGCCTGTTTTACAATAGAAAAAGGATAACCTCTCTGTAATAATCTAATTTTCAGTTCTTGTGGGTGACGCTCAAATTCATGAATGGAATTACAGATCCGATGAAGACGTAGAAACTGCCCATAGGGCAAACCTCGTTTTAAAGCTGGGGGATGGAAACTTGAAAATTGTAGAAGGGTGTTTCTTTGTACAGGTTTTCTATATAAAGTGGAGCATAAACGAGCTCCTTGTTTAAACAGTTTTACATCTAGAAATTCTATTTCTTGTGTATGAAAGTGTATTACTCGAACACGAGCGAAACTTAAATAATAAACATTTCAGGAATCCCTTTAACGAATTCTCAAGAGATGGTGTTGAATAAAGGGTTATCATTTGTCCCTCGAGTACAGTATCAACCTTTTCAGATCCGGATTGCTTTACAAAAGCTTTTTCGTAAATTGCGGGTGCTTCAATTCTGTGCTACGAATCCACTGACACCTGATTCGTCAGTGGTGAGATTACCATCAAAATGGATTTCGGGTGGAGAAATAGATCCGCACATTTCTACATTTCAACAATTAGTATTGCAGGATGTAGGTAAGATGGAAAGGATGCTCCCTAAAGGTAGAAGTTGCAATATAGCAAATAACTTGACAAAATCTGAATGGCAAGCATTGAAAGAGTTAAGACAAATGCCATCCATTATAATCAAAAGAGCCGACAAAGGGGGCGCTACTGTGATACAATCTAGTGAACATTATGTACAAGATGCTTTAATGCAATTGAATGATTTTAAATTTTATCAGCCAATAGATACAGATCCGACACTAGAAATACAGGCTACTATTCATGTTTTGATGCAAGAAGGATTAGATCGGGGTTGGTTAACTACAAAAGAATTAAATTTTTTGATACTGAAACATCCTCTAATTCCATATTTTTACACGGTACCAAAAGTACATAAATCTTTAATGAATCCGCCAGGGAGACCTATTGTCTCTTGTTGAGGCTCCATTCTGGAGCCATTGTCACAATTTTGTGACATATTTTTGAGACCTTGTTCACAAAGGGTTGATTCCTACATCAGAGATCCATCCCATTTTCTGGAGAAGATAGATTTGATTACACAATCTATAGATTGTACTATTTTAGTATCCTTAGATGTAGTGGCCCTATATACAAACATCTCTCAAGAAGAGGCTTTACAAGTAATAACGGGATTAGAATTACCTCTACCTTCTCGTTTACCAAAGGAATTTTTCCTTAGAATATTGTCTTTGGTTCTTACAAAAAAAATTTTTCAATTTGATAGTAAGTTTTATTACCAGGTCCAGGGTATAGCAATGGGAGCCACAGTAGCTCCTTCAATCGCCACACTTTATTTGGCGGATTTTGAAATGAAAACAATTTTTCCATCTGAATGGTATTCTAAGATAAATACATGGGTCAGGTTTTTGGATGATATCTTTTTTCTTTGGAATGATACCGAACAAGCTTTAGTAGACTTTGTTGCCTGGCTGAATGTTCAAAAAGAAAATTTATCATTCACATTACACTTTCATACACAAGAAATAGAATTTCTAGATGTAAAACTGTTTAAACAAGGAGCTCGTTTATGCTCCACTTTATATAGAAAACCTGTACAAAGAAACACCCTTCTACAATTTTCAAGTTTCCATCCCCCAGCTTTAAAATGAGGTTTGCCCTATGGGCAGTTTCTACGTCTTCGTCGGATCTGTAATTCCATTCATGAATTTGAGTGTCACGCACAAGAACTGAAAATTAGATTATTACAGAGACGTTATCCTTTTTCTATTGTAAAACAGGCTATGATACGAGCACGGTATACCCACAGAGAGTGGT
This sequence comes from Ichthyophis bannanicus, assembly GCA_033557465.1. Classification (NCBI taxonomy): domain Eukaryota; kingdom Metazoa; phylum Chordata; class Amphibia; order Gymnophiona; family Ichthyophiidae; genus Ichthyophis; species Ichthyophis bannanicus. Next base: position 248,950,093 of record CM066031.1, read on the forward strand.
TGCATGATGCAAAAAAACAATCTGAAGATGGTTTTATAACTGGAATACTACCTTATATGTTGAATAGTTCAAGAATAACATCTATTTTGAAGAAACACTGGCATGTTTTGGCTCTTCACACATGTTTTCAGAAACCATTGCGGATAGCATATACCAGAGGCCTGAATATAGGCAATTTACTTAATACAACACAGCCGCAAGCATTGCAGGTTTCAGAGGATTCCCTAATTGGACATTTTCGGTGCTCTAAGGGCTTGTCATGTGACTTATGTCAACAATCAATAGAAGGAAAAGAATGGCTTATTCCACATACAACAATAAAACAGATATCCAAAGGGTTTACCACATGTTCCACCTCTTATGTGGTTTACATTCTAGTATGTCCATGTTTAAAAGTGTATGTTGGTCGAACGATCAGAAAGGTAAAACTTCGTCTTCAAGAACATGCATCTAGAATACGAAATTCAGTTACCACAGCCCCATTAGTACAACATTGCATTGAATTTGGACACTCCTTTTCAGATTTTCAGTGGCGAATTATTGATCAAGTTCCCCTGAATTTGAGAGGGGGTGATAGAGAACAGCGGCTTCAATGGGTTGAACAACATTGGATATTCCGTATTGATTGTTTGGAGCCTAAAGGGCTGAATTTGGAACAGGATTGGTTAAGCTTAGTTTAAACATCCTATGATTGAAAGGTTGATTCTGATATTTGATTGGTTAAGCTGACAATGACATCATTAGAAGAAGGCGGTCTAGAGTAGCCTTTAAATATCTTTTCACTTGGCTTTGAAACTCACAGAAGTAAGACTGAAACAACGGAGAGATCCGGTTTGTGACGGAGAAGTTCATAGTTGTATCAGAGCTGAAGGAAGCAGCTTATTTGAATGAAAGAAGATATTAATCCAGATGAGTATATATAGCGGATATTTAAGCGTTGAAACAGAGCCGAAGAAAGAGCGCGGTTCTAAACACAGTGCTGTGTTCGTTGAAGATCTGCAATTAAGAATTTTCTATGGGTTGAAGTTTAATTAAGAACTTTTAATGAAATTGTTTGTGATGTAGCATTAGGTAATGCAATTACTTCACAAGTTTTATACGGTGGTTTGGTTACCATAAAAGTAATTAAAAGGGAAGTCACGCTTCAAGAGGGAGAGATCTCTCAAGGCAATAGCATCCGACAAAAAAATAATACACATGATTTAGTAGTTAACATCAGTCACTATACAATCACTCAGTAGAGGGGTTTATTTTGGTTGAAGTGAGTGAAGGGTGGTATAATTTTTGGAGTTTTATGGTGAGCATTTATATGTGCTGACTGGTCATTATTTTAATTTTATGTATGTTTTCCATTGAATAATATCGGACTGTCTTGATTCTCCACGTTCAATACACTTGATGTAAATAGGGTCTATTGACTGTAGATTTTAAGATTGGTGAAAGTTATTCCCAGTACTTGCCAACTACAGTTCTTGCAGTATACTATTTTCTTCAATGCCTTTTGGTGTAATTAGGGTAGAAATCATTTTACTTCTGTTTGGGTTGGGGGTTTAGCAAGAAGCCAGCTATGATGTCATTACTTCCAGCAGCACAGCTGTTTGGGCTTTTTTAGTTTTGGATTCCTCCATTTGACCTCTGATGTGCATCTCACATTGACCCTAGTGGGAAGTTGTGAACTATACTCTGGAGTCTGAGTGGTAATTGCTCATGAATATGTCTTTTACTTTAGGTGATGTACCTTTAAATAAGGGTTATTGCCACATCTATTGGTGAGTTCCTACATAGGTAGTAGTCACTTTTTATCTTCAATGATAGTTTTGACTAACAGTTTTTAGTTTCACTTTTATCACACTCTCTTGACCTTAATCTGTTTTGTTATATCGACTTTGTAGCCCTGCATGTTTATTTTAATTTATGTTCTGACCATTTAGGATGTGGTCAGTTTTGTAATGGATAACTTTTTATGTATTTATTTATTTAATGTTCATGTTTTTTTAATTTGATGTTTTCCTCCAGTATTGTATATATACAGTATTTTATATAATTATACATTATTTTATATTTTTACATTTATATTTAAAATATGTGTACTATCAGTTGTATCATTTTATTTTTTTGTTTGTTTTAGAGATCTTAGGCCCCCGGCCGAAACACGTGACAGGCTGACCTCATGGTTTTGTGAAGAAAATCCATCTTTCCATGTCTTACATGTTGTCCTGCTTCCTCTGTGCCTTTTGATGCTGCAGGAGTGGTGTTCCCTTTGGTTTGACAGGTTTTCTCCGGGGACAGCAGGTATCAGTCCTCACAACCCTCCCTCCCTCCTCTCCTTGGAGTTGCTTCTTTACTGTATTTTAACTTTTGCCATCTCAGCTATGTCATTAGACTGAGGCAAGATGACACACTTGGGCGGGAAGGGGACCACGCATGTGTGGTGCATCTCCTAAAAGCTTTCTTTGAAAGCTGGAGAGATGCTTCCATGAGGGCTCTGTTGGTGCCATGTCATCCATATGTGAGGACTGATTTCTGCTGTCCCCGGAGAACACCTGTTACAGGTTAGTAATTATGCTATTTGGTAAATCCACTTGCATGCCCATCAGCATGCCAGTAACCTTAAGATCCCCGCAATTCTTCTACTAGTAATTGTCATAGCGTATAGACTGCAGCAGTATCTGCAGGTTATCATATGTCTTCTTGAGGTAGATAGTGTGTGCTGTTGGAATAGACAGCTTTACGTGAGAATGTGAGAAGAAGAGCGGTCTTGAGGCTTTTTGTTGAAGAATCAATGAATAAGCACCATTCTGACAGTCTGTGTACCTATAAAAGGGCTCCAAAAAGTCTGTCGATTTCATTGCAATAACACATTCGACAGTCTACTTTAAAGAGCGTCACAAAATTACGATTGTGCATGCGATAGTGGCAAATAAGAACATGCTTTTTAAGTAAGTTACTTTCCTTCAGCCTTGAAGCAAGGAGTTCTGCTTTATCTTTTGAAAGTGCCAAGTCTTGTATAAGATCACTAAGCTCTTCTGGACTGAATTTCTCTGTGTTGCCATCGCTTTCCTCTGGCACGTAGTTGGCATCTTCTGACTCTTTAGGTTGGCCGCCACTTGCACCTTCATCTAACTCCATTTTGTCTGGTACAGAAGACAGCCCATCCTGTGGAGGAACTGGAACAGGAAGTGTTTCATCATGTGGGACTGGTTGCATTGCGGACATAAGATTTGGATACTAAATTTTGGGCTTGTTTTTCGCAGAGAAACCCGTGATATTAACCAGACAAAAATAGCAGTCGTTATGATGGTTTCTCTGTTCCCTCCATATCATCGTTACAGCAAATGGCATTGTTGTTGTCCTTCTATTTAACCAATCATGTAATCCATTTGCACAGGCAGTGCAAATGATGTGTGAGGCGCCCATGGCTTATCCTGGTCACCCAGTGGGCATCCAAAATATAACTTGTACATTTTGTGAAGATCTGATGTTATGGTAGGACGTTGAGATGCCGTAGCAAATGATCCACAAATGTAACAAAAAACATTGGAATGATTTCTGCACTGTCTTGTTATGACTATTTTATTTTAGATGATTTTTTTCAGTGTTATTACCAAATACGTAATCAAAATGCAATAAATACCTATCAATATTGGGAGACTAATTACTGGCACAGTTTGTCAATTTGACTAATATAGCAAAACTTCAGACACTATCATCTTTCAAACCTGACGTGACGCAACAAAAACAAAACCAGTTTTGAACATTGTTCATCATAGATTATCTAATACACATAAAATTATTTGTGATGATTTTTTCATGGTGACTAGTGTGATGATTGTAAAACTTGTACATAGTTTAACTCTCCACCCGAAATACCCTTTGTGCAAATTATGAGTATTGGAGAAGATTTCCAGATTTTCCTAAAATTTGGTCTCAACCCTGGTCCAAGAGTAGTTACTGGCATTCTTCTGGGTCTGAGTGGAGGAGCTGTCACCAAAGCCAGCTCTGACTTGAATAAACCTGCCCCAGCCCTGGGATATGCTCACTACTGGCAACCCTAAACAAAGGCATGAAGTAACCCTCATGGAGAGGCAGTTAGAGCCCTAAGCACCCTACTGAACAGATTGAATGGTCCATTTCAGTCTCTACTGTCATCTATTATGTTACTATATATGATGTTATATAAAAGAGACTGGGGTGGAGAGACTAAAGGAAAGGGAGTAGGTGAAGGAAAGCAAAGAAGGGCAAAACAACATTTTGAGAGAGGAGTTTTACCTCAGTTATTCATAAAAGAAAAATGTAGGGGAGATCGCCGCTGTGAGGGAGCTGCCGTGCATTTTGCCAGCCGCACGGTTCAGAGCAGCGGGACCTGGAGGAGGCTTTCCTGGTGGTCGGGCAGGCGGGAGGAGGACGTGCCTTGGCCCGGAGGACCCTGCTGTGCCCTACAAAGCCCTCCTGTACTCTACGCGGCCGCGTGTCGCGGCCTAAAGGGGCGTGGCTCAAGGGGCAGGACACACCCCTTTGGCGCCCCTTCGGCGCACGTGAGGTGTTCGTGTGTCGTGTCTACATCAGTGTGGTTTCCATCATCATGGGCAAAAGGAAGGCGAAGGTTGGTAACAAATCTGGGATTGGAGGTTCGGGAGAGAAAGTGGTGGGCCCTATGGACAAACATGTGACCGCCCTGCTGCCTGGTAATCTATCTCCGGAGGAGGTCTCGTTGAGTCCTGTCCTCCGGTCTCCTCCTCCGTTTCCTCTCCCTGCTCTTTCGTCCACTATTTCAAGTAGTCCTCCTGAGCAGAGTCCCCCAGTTCCATGTCCTGTATTTCCATCTGCTACAGAGCCTGGGACTTTAGCATCCCCTATTGGGGAAGTAACGCTTAATGATATATGGTCTGCAATTCAAAAAATAGATGTACGCTTAACTTCTACTGTATCCTCCTTGTGTAAATTTTCCCAAGATGTGGTGGATAAGTTACAATTTATGGATAACCAGTTAGGTTCTGTTGTAAAGCTTGCAGCTCGTTCTGATTCTCAGCTTCAATCTTGCCGTAATTCTGAAGCTGTGTTTATGCGTGATTCCTCAGTGATTTCCTTCCGGCTTGAGGCTCTTGAGAATCGTGCTAGAGCATGCAATCTACGTTTTCTTAATTTTCCTGTGACACACCTAATATCCTCTGAAATATTGTTGGGAAAATACTTTTTGGAGATATTGCATTTGGAGGGGGATTTTCATACAACTCAGACGGTCCATATGTATTACCTGCCTTTGGGTTCTTCTTCCACTCTTCGGGCTCTTCAGTCTCCTCAATGGATCAAAATTTAACAGCTTTCTTGGAAGATTCTTTGGATGTCATCTCAAAACGTAACACTTTGGTAGTTCAGTTTGTTTCTGAATCTGCCAAATTGCGGGTTTTGAGAGCGTATTTTAAACATCGGCGTATTCCCTTTTGTGGTCAGGCCATCCAAATCTTCCCAGATGTCTGTCGTTATACGCAGATTCGACGTAAACAGTTTTTGCTATTAAAATCACAGGTAGTGGCTCTTGGGGCAACTTTCTTTCTTAAATTTCCCTGTCGTTGCGTGATTACCCTCAGGGGACAAACTTTGTGTACAATGATGTTAATGCCTTGAAAAATTTTTTGGATTCAAAAGCGGAGGGAGGTTCGTTAGTGGAGGAATGATTTTGTTTTTTCAGCTCTCCCTTGTGGGGTTTTGTAACCTCTTATTTCCTATATTAGATTGATTCTTTTTGTTGTTTGAGGCGATTTCTCCCCTTGATGTGTTTCCTTTAATTGTGGGAAAATTTTCTTTATTGTATTTTGATATTTTCTTCTCTCATGTTTTTGTTTGTAATTTCTTGATGCATTGGAAAATCCTTAAATAAAAAATAAAAAAAGAAAAATAAAAAAGAAAAGAAAAATGTAGGTTAGTGACCAAGTTTCCTAAATATTTGTTCAGTCAGTATAATATAGTGGAGGAATAGCCTAATAGAACAGTGGGCTAAGAATCAGTAAAACCAGGATTCAAATTCTACTGATAGTACTTGTGATCTTGAGCAAATCATTTAACCCCTCCATTCCTTATCATCCTACTGGACCAATCCAAATAAGCGGGTTATGCGTCCTTGCCAGCAGGAGGAGGCAGACTGGAGCATCTTTCAGTGTCATCATCTGGTATATCCTCTGGTGCAGCTCTGAAAGAAACCAGTATTTTCTGTCTCCAAAAGGTGGCAAGATGTGTGGACTGGTGCAGCATTGCAGATAGACCTGATTCTCCTGGACCACACTATAGTTCAATGGTCTTAGGATTAAGTCCTGAAGGACCTATGAGTGCTCAAAGGGAGGATGCACCCTTGACTCCTCAAGCTGAAAGATGCTCAGGATCCAGCAGTGTTTCCCATGAGTTACGAGCACTTGGTGGGGAGTTAGTAAGTTTGGCCAAGGTCCCTTTTTCCTCTTGCTGTCTTTATCTGCATGCCCTAGATCAGGGATGAGCAATTCCGGTCCTGGAGGGCCGCAGACCAGTCTGTTTTTCATGATGTCCCTAATGAATATTCATGAGATCTATTCGCATCCACTGCCTTCCATTGTATGGAAATAGGTCCATGAATATTCATTAGGGACATCATGAAAACCTGACTGGTCTGCGGCCCTCCAGGACCGGAATTGCCCACCCCTGCCCTAGATTTTTCTTTAATTCTTTTCCTAAGGTTGGTTTTTTTTTTTACATTGTTTTTAATGGGAAACCTTTGACTCTGCTGCTGTCAATAAAGTAACTTCAAACTTCAAAAAAAATGATAGGCTTGATCAGCAGCTGGGTCTCCCAGGTTGGTGTAGGCACCTGGATTTCCCTACTCAGGTTTCCCTGGTCAGCCCAACAGACCTTTGGATTCCCTTTTTTTTATAACTTCCTTTTTGCTGTGGCACTGCTTTATTTTTTTGGCTAATTTTTTCATTTTTATATTTATTATTTTTTTTTAACATTGTTACTGCAGTTTTCAAATGTGTGTCCCACTGCAATGCAGTCTGTGACCCCTAGTGGTTTTTTACCATGGCTTATGCTTTATGCCTCTGTTATGGTTGCAAAGTCTGTGGCATCCCTACTGCTCCTTTATTTTCCTTTTCCCACCAGTAATTTCTGAAGTCACTTCAGGTGTTAGCTTGGGCCCAGCAGAAGTAGATCATGGCAGGGTAGCCCTCGCTGCATGCCCGGTGATCCCTAGAGGCCCTCCAGAGCCCTTCTGTGTCAGCTTGTGCTGCAGCTGTTGAAACAGCTCGGGGCTGTACTTGGTCTAGCTACTTGATAGCCCCCTTTGTGGGGGTCCAAGGCCCAGGTTTCTTCTCTGGGTACCTGAGGTCCAAGAGCGCTTATATCATAGACATCTGAAGAGGTCACGGTCCCCACTTCATCCTTGCACTTCTCTGGCCCTCTGGGAGCTCAACGTTTTCCCCTATGGGAAGGACCCAAGTGAAATCCCTATTGCCCAGAAAGTAAGTCTAAGGAGATTGGAGTGGTGATTCCCCTGAGGGCCAATTAGGATCTTTATGATCAGCTTTTTCTCTGCTAGGCCCTGTTGCCCTTGCGGATGGTATGTTGGTTCTGCAGGGAGCCAGCGTTTGGGTGGATTTAGCAGATGTGTCCCCTTTTTATCTGGTGATCTGCTGCATTTATACTTCTCTCTGACCCTATGCAGCATGGCATAGGGTTTTAGGGAGAAAAACAACATAATAGGTCCTCAGGGTCCTATGGTCTTGGCTGTTTCCTCGGCTCCAAGGTGACTAGAATCAGTCCTTTGGGCCCCCTGGGGTGAGAGAGCTGTTCTTGGCTGTGGCTAAATGCATGACCGTCCCAATGGAGAGAGGTACTGGATGTGAGGAGTCTCTTTTTGGAGGGTCAGGGTCCTTAAGAAGGACTTGGCATTAGCCTCCATAGACTCTCAGATGGTGCCGTGTGCACACCTGAAGGCTAGACCTTAGATAAAGGTCCTGTCCTCTGCCAGTACCATCTTATTGCTGATGACTCTCAGATCTACCTCTCTGCACCTGAAATCTCTCCAGGAATTCAGGCCTATATCTCAGATTGTTTATCAGACATTGCTGTCTGGAAGTGCTGCCACCATCTGAAACTGAACATGGCCAAGATGGAGTTCGTTATCTTCAAGCCCACCTCCCTCCTTCCTCTATTTATGTAGATTACACTATCATCCTCCCTGTTTCCTCTGCTTGCAAACTTGGGGTTATCTTTGATTCTACGCTCTCCTTCTCTGCACATATCCAACATATAGCTAAAACCTGTTGTTTCTTTCGCTATAACATGAGTAAAATTTTTCCCTTCCTTTCTAAACACACTACCAAGACCCTTGTCCACTCTCAAGTCACCTCCTGCCTTGATTCCTTCTTACCTATTCCTCGCTGGTCTTCCTCGGAATCATCTCCCCTTCAATCTGTTCAAAACTTAGTTGCACTGCTAATCTTCTGCCAGTGTTGCTATGCCCATATATCGCCTCTTCTCAAGTCATTTCATTGACTTCCCATCCATATGTGCATCCAGTTCAAACTTCTCCTATTGACCTAAAAGTGCATTCTTTCTGTGGTTTCTTATTACCTTTCCTCTCTTATCTCGCCCCTACACCTTTTATCTCTATCCTTTTCTGCAATTGCCAACTCCAGACTTTGTTCATTCCACCTTGCTGCTCCATATGCCTTAACCAAATTACTCAAGTCACTACGACAGGCTTCATTTCTGTCCCTTTTCAAATCCATGCTAAAACCCACCTCTTCAAGGCTGCTTTTGGATCCTGATCTCCTTATTCTCCTGTTAACCATCTATGTGACTCTTTACCATTCCCCTAGATTTGCCCTAGTCTCCAGTTTGCTGTGCTGTTTGTCCTAATTAGAGTATAAGAGACAGCCCCTGCTCAGAGTTTACATGTATATGCACAGCACTGTGTATACCTTGTAGTGCTATACAACTGATTAGTAGGCGTTGGATCCAAGGAATTCCTTGGCACTGCACTTTAGTGTTGCCTGCTTCCTCAAGTGTGAAGCAGTTCTGTCTGCCTGTGTGTCCTGTTGTACCTCTGTAGGTTTCTCTGAGGTTCAGGCTCTGAGGCAGCCTTTCGTGGGCCCATGTGTAGGGCCTAACTAGAAGGTTGGCTTCCTACAGTGGCTTTCTGGGGACTCTAGCAGGAAGTTAGGGAATCCCGACAGAAGTGTTCTAATAAAGATAAAAGTAACCCAGGTACCCTTAAGAGCAGAGCAGACAGAGCTGAAAGATTCCAAATTATCCCTATCAGCTGATAAACAGATTAATATGAATAAAATGCAACCTCTAAAATGCTTGTATGCAAATGCTCAAAGTCTAAAAAATAAGATGGGAGCATTAGAATTTATAGCACTAAATGAAAGGTTAGATATAATTGGCATCTCAGAGACTTGGTGGAAGGAGGACAACTAAGGGGGCACTGTGATACTTGGATGCAAACTATATCGCAATGATAGGGTAGATCAAATTGGTGTAGGGGCTGCATGCTGTTAGGGCATTGAATCACACAGGATTAAAGTTTTGCAGGAAACAAAATACTCTTCAGAACCTCTATGGATAGAAATTCCATATAAAAAGGGAAAGGCGACGGCAGTGGTGGTGTACTACCAACCACTTGGCCAGAATGAACAGATGGATGATGAAATGCTAAAAGAAATCAGGGAAGCTAACAAATGTTACAACACAGTAATAATAATGGGTGATTTCAATTACCCTGGTATTGACTAGATCAGTGTCACAGCAAGACGTGCTAGCTAGGGTAATAAAGTTTCTAGATGAAACAAATGATTGCTTCTTGGAGCAGCTGGTTCATAAACCAACAAGAGGGGAAGTTATTTTGGACCTAGTTCTTAATGGAACACAAGATCTGGTGCAAGAGATAAAGGTGCTGGGACCACCTAGCAATAATGATCATACCATGATCACATTTAATTTAATAAATGGAGGAAGGACGGCAAGGAAATTCAGAGTGCTACTTTTTTACTTTAAAAAGGGAGATTGATAAAATGAGGAAAATAGTTTAAAAAAAAATAAAAGATAAAAAATAAACCTAAAAGGAACAGCTGCAGAGGTTGAAGATTCACATCAAGCATGGGCATTGTTTAAAAATAATATCTTGGAAGCCCTGACCAGATGTATTCCACACTTTAAGAAAAGTGGAAGGAAAACCAAAAAACTGCTAGCATGGTTTGAAGATGAGGTCAGAGAGGCTGTTTTAGCCAAAAAAGTATTTTTCAGGAAACGGAAAAAGGAGCAAAATGATGAAAACGGGAAACAACATAAGCACTGACTGGCAAGTTAGATGCAAGGCATTGATAAAGCAGGGAAAGAGAATTTGAAAAAAAAAGCTTGCCGTGGAAGCAAATATGCATAATAAAACATTTTCAAATACATTCGCAGTAAAAAAAAAAATCTGTGAGAGTTTCTGTTGGACCATTAAATGATAGAGGGGTTAAAGGGGTGCAAAGGGAGGACAAGGCTATAGTGGAGAGATTGAATGAATTCTTTGTTTCTGTCTTTACTGAAGAAGACGTAGGGAAGTTACCATGCCTGAAATGGTATTTAAAGATGATGTATCAGAAGAATTGAAAGAAATATTGATAAACTGGGAAGATATGATTTTGATAAACTGAAGAGTAGCAAATCACCTGGACTGGATGGTATACATTCAAGGGTGTTGAAAGAACTGAAATATGAAATTGCAGACGTACTATTAGTAATCTGTGACTGTCATTATTTATTTATTTTTATTTATTTATTAACAATTCTTATATACCGCACTATTAGACATCAGCGCGGTTTACATTGAACAGAAAACATCCGACAGTTTACATATGTCTGGTCATTACATTTAACATTTGTAGTACCTGAAGATTGGAGAATGGCCATTATAACACCAATTTTTAAAAAGGATTCAAGGAGTGTTCCAGGAAACTATAGACCGGTGAGCCCTGACATCAGTATTTGGCAAAATAGTAGAAACCATTATAAGGGATAAAATTACTGAACACGTAAATAGTAATGGTTTAATAGAAGAAAGCTAACATGGATTTAACCAAGGACATTTTTGTCTTACTAATCTGATATGTTTTTTGAATGTATGAATAAACAGGTACAAGAAGGTGAGCCAGTTGATATAGTGTATCTGGGTTTTCTAAAAGCCTTGACAAGGTCACTCATGAGAGACTCTTGATGAAATTAAGAAGTCATGGGATAGGAGGCAGTGCACTATTATGGATAAGGAACTGGTTAAAAGATAGAAAGCAGAGAATAGGGCTAAATAGCCAATTTTCTGAATGGAGAAAGGTGAATAATGAGGTATCCCAAGAATCTGTGCTGGACCCACTGCTCTGTAACCTATTCATAAATGACCTGGAAATGGGAATAACGAGTGAGGTGATCACATTTGCAGATGACACAAAATTATTCAAAATTGTTAAAACATAAGAGGATTGTGAAAAATTGTAAGAGGATCTTGATAAATTGGAAGACTGGACATACAAATGGCAGATGAAATTTCATATGAAGAAGTGAAAAGTTATGCACCTAGGAAAGAACAACCCAAACTACAGTTACACGATGCAAGGTTGAACATTAGGAACCCACCACCTAGGAAAAAGATTTAGGTGTCATTGTGGATAGTACATTGAAACCTTCTACCCAGTGTGCAGCAGTGGCCAAGAAAGAAAATAGAATGCTCAAAATCATAAGGAAAGGAAAACATGGTTACTAACCTGTAACAGGCATTTTCCAGGGACAGCAGGGCTCAGTCTTCACATATGGGTGACATTGATGCCAACGGAGCCCACAAGGAAGCATCTCCCCAGCTTTCAAAGAAAGCCACTGAGAGATGCACTATGCATGCATGGTCCCCTTCCTGTCCAAGGGTACCATCTTGCCTCAGTCTAAAGCCATAGCTAAAATGGCAAAATTAAAATATAGTAAAGTAGTAACTCCAAAGGGAGGAGGGAGGGTTGTGATGACTGATTCCTGCTGTCCCAGAGAACACCTGTTACAGGTGAGTAACTACACTTTCTCCAGGAACAAGCAGGAAGTCAGTCCTCAAATATGGGACTCTCCAGCTACAGGCTACTGAGAACCTGCACACAATGCCATGGATGACCAGAGAAGGTGAGCGTGAACTGCAGCAGTTAAGTCCCAACTGAGAGACTCTCGCAAGACACAAGTGTCTGGCGGGGAACTAGCACTTTGGTAGCCTGAACACAGAAAGGTCAGAGGGCAGGAGTTGCCTACACCCCTAACAGATTACGGAGCATGGCCTGGCCAAAGGAACTCCCTCTGCAGGCAGTAGAGAGCTGCAAAGGCATGGAGTGAAAGCCAGTTGGTGGCCCATCAGATTTCCATCACAGGTACGGAATGCAGATTTGCCATGGAGGTAGCTATGGCTCTGGCGCAGTGTGCCGTGACCCAGTGGTCTAGTGAGATACTAGCCTGCTCATAGGCGAGGGCAATGCAGTCCGCCACCCAAGTAGACAGAGTTCACTGGTCACCGGAAGACTCAGTCGACTGGGTTCATTGGAGATGAAAAGCTGAAACGCTTTGCGATGGCTTTGAGTCCATTGCAGATAGGACAGGGCCCTTTTCCAATCCAGAGTATGGAGAGCAGTCTCTGCCTTGACGGCGTGAGGCCTTGGGAAGAAGGTGGGGAGCACCACCACCTGACTGAGGTGGAAGGGGAGACACCACCATTGGCAGAAATCTGGGGTGTATGCAGAGCACCACCCTATTCTTGTAGAACCTCATATAGGGAGGCTGTGCTATCAGAGCGTGGAGCTCACTGATCTTGCGAGCTGACATGAGTTGCACGAGAGACAACTTTCCAGGAGAGGTACCACAAGTGGCAAATAGCCAGGGGCTCAAACTGGATTAGTGAGCTGTGAGAGCATCACATTGAGATCCCACTCTGCCATTGGTGGGCGAACAGGAGGCTTGCACTACAGGAGGCCCTGCAGTAAAAGAGAAATGAAGTGCTGATCAGAGAGCAGTTTGCCCTCAATAGAGTGGTGGTGCACCACAATAGTGCCCAGGTGCATTCTGACTTAGTTGAACGAGTAGGTAGTGGAATACCAGCTGCATCGAGCAGGAGAATGGGTTCGCCCACCTTCTTGTGGAGGCCTCACTGGGAGCCAGAAGGACCTCCTCCATGTCTTGTCGGAGATGGAATGGAGCTAGAGCTACCCTTTCAGCAGCCAAGCTGTGAGCGACAGGGACTCCAGGTCGGGGTGCAGGAGAGAACCCTCCTCCTGTAAAAGTAGTCCTAGGGCTCAGCTCAGGGGAATCAGACACCGCCGACAGGCAAAGAAGCAGCAGAAACCATGGTTGCCTAGGCCACTGGGAGGCTACCAGTATCAGTGATGCCCTGTCACACTGGACCTTGAAGAGGGTCTTGGCAACCAGCGGTGTCGGTGGGAGAGTGTAGAGGAGAACTTCAGTCCATGGAATGAGAAACACATCCACCGCCACCCAGGACAGGTGCGACTGGCAGGAGAAGAAGCGAGGCAACTGTGTGTTGTCTGGGCTGGTGAACAGGTCTACTGGGGGGATGTCCCAGAATCGGAAAAGCTGGGAGGCCACTCTGAGGTCCAAGCACATTCCATTGCATGTTGCATATGAGCAGAGGGCTACCTCTTCCTGGCAGAGGGAGTACGACCCCGTACCCCACTTACTTGTTCACACAGAACATTGCAACTTGGTTTTTCGTCTGGACCAGCCCAGATTGGTGCTGCAACCGGTGGCAAAAGGCTCAGAATACCAGAAATATTGCCCGGAGCTCCAGAAGGTTGATCGGAAACTGGCACTCCGTATCAGACCAACTACCTTGAGTGCAGAGGTCCTAGTAATGAGCTCCCATCTCAGCACCTCTTAAATAGTATTTCTGTTCTTTGTGTGTACTGTTTGTCGTGATTTCTAAAATTCACGTTTGAATCAGTGCAGTGCTTTGCTACACAGAATTCAATATTCTGCAAGACTACACTTCAGTGTCTGAATGCTTTGAAACTGCCTGCCATTCTTAGTGTCTTGAATATGCTTAGGACTTCTGATTTTAGGTTTTCACTGATAAAATACCAATAAAATATCCTTGATGAATACTTTTTCACCCCTCTTCTAGCTTGTTTTGTATCCTCCACACAGTTTTGGTGTCTTTTCTGTGTTAACGATTCCTAAGTTACACAAATGTGCATGTTTGATTCTACCAGCAAAGATACCAGCAGAAACACCAACGAGAATTGCCAAATGCAACAGTATCTTAAATTGTATCTAGTAATGCTCTAATGTCCCCAGGAGCGGATGAGTAGCCTAGTGTTTAGAGCACTGACTTTGTAACCAAGAGACCAGTGTTTGATTCCCACTAGCACTCCTTGTGGCCTTGGGCAAGTCACTTAACCCTCATTTTCCATGGAAGAAAGGCTTGGAATCTACTTCTGATCACACTGCTGAGAAAGCCCAGGAGCTGCTGGGTCGCCAAGAGTCATTTTGCAGTGTCCCAAGAATGCATTGAGCATCACTGGACTTGAGCATATCTTTAACATCTCTTTGAACTGAGGTTGCCTCAACATAGCCTATACCATCTTCCAGTGTTCTGACTGTCTGTTTACTTTGGAGTCTTAAGAATGTTTCTGCATCTTGTGTTAACTTCTCTATTTCAAAACACCTTTGTGTCAACATCATTTTTGGTGCATCATTATGTTTATCTCTTGATATGTTAACTACCTCTAGGAGTTAATGACTCAAAAGTATTTTCATGCCTTGAAATATTAATATCTTTTAAATACTTAACTGTCTCACAACAGCTTTGGAACAGCATTGTTTTGATGATTTTTCATTCTTTGAGATTAATTCCTTGTCTCATAACAAAATGCACTTTAACACCTGCATCTCCTGGAGCACTTTGTGTTGACAAAATCTCAGCAGTGCTTTTTTATCTTGACTAGCCTTCTGTAGTTGGGTTTTGGATAGTGCTTTGGGATTGCTCCAGTAAATTACGTTTGTCTGCTTATTAAAAATACTTTGATATTGCAGTTTTCTCTCTCATGGGTGATTGTTTCCCAAAATAGCCTCAGTGTTAATGTGGCAGTGTTCAGTAGCATGCCACCTTTTTACTACTTCTGACTTAATTACTTTGTGCTGAATTGATATGTTTTCAGTGCTTGGAGGAGGGGAAAGGGATATCTGAATGTTAAGAGTGCTCAGATGGCTCCGATGCCTCAGATGTTCTTTTAAGTGTGGCAACCCATACCTAGAAGTGGGCCTCTTGTCCTTACATGAAACACCCCCTCATCCTCTACTTCCTCCCTGTACCCCCCAACACATTAATCACACACAATTATGGTACAACCACTGGTCGCAGCTTTCTCCAGGAACAAGCAGAAAGTCAGTCCTCCCATATGGATGATGTCAGCACCGATAGAGCCCATGCGGAGCATTTCCCCAGCTTTCAAAGAAAGCATTTGGGAATGCCACCATGCATGCATGGTCTCCTTCCCACCCAAAGGTGTCATCTTGATCGGTCTCCCTTTTTCCGCAGAGCCCTTCGGGCGCACGTCCCTGTACCTCGGAAAAAGATTTTTCATATTGTCTTCTATTCTAGTTTCCCGGTCCTCTTCCCACCGTCCCAGTGCTCCTGCTTTGGCAGCAGACCCCGGGACTTTGTTATGTTTTCCTTTTCCCGTTTTCCTTCGTGAATTTGCCACCAGCGCATTCGTGCCCTTTTCAACTGCTGGCCGAACCGAAGGTCTTCGACCTTGCGGGGATCCTTTTTGCCCCTATGGCCTCCGGTTTCAAAAAGTGTAACAAATGCTCCAAAAACATGTCTCTCATGGACACCCATGACTGTTGTCTCAGGTGTCTGGGAGTGGACCATAACCCGGAGCTCTGCTCCCTTTGTAAAAAGATGTCCTCCAAGGCCATCCAGAGTCATAAGTAGAAATGGATGATATTTTCTGCAAGATGGACCCAGTGTCCCTGGTAACTTCCCACTCCACCAACCCTCTGCCTCTGGGGTCCCCAGTGGCCACTTCACGGCCCCGGCACCACTCTGAGCAAAGGTCCCTTGAAAGGGAGTGGAAGAATAAGGCCTTGAGGTCCCTGTTGGGAGCTCTGGACAAGCGTGAGCGTTCTCGCACTCGGTCCCTTAGCCCTCCTCGGCAGTCCCTGGAGTCTGAGAAGGAGCAGCCCCGAAAGGTAACTTATACAGATACAGAGGCCTCCGGCAGTGGCACCTAGTCTCCTAAGGGTCATCCCGGCGAGGACCCCCTCATCTCTTTGACGCCCGACCCGGTTATCCCAGTGTTGACATCGCAGGGCCCCACTCCTGAGTGGGAGACCTGAATGCTGGCCCTGGAGCACAGTGTGTCTGCCTTCCTTGCTGCCCAGCAGGGGCTGGTGCTAGGCCTCGCTGGCACGCGCCCTGAGACCTCGAGGGTGACGCCCGTCTTGGCTCTCCAGACTGCCATGACAAACCCCGAGAGCCAGGGGCCTTGTGAGGGATCCCAGCAGAGTTCTCCATCTCCGTCCCAGTCCTCAGATGCAAGATCTTCCAAAGCTAGTTCCTCCATCTACAGAGAAGCTTCAGCCTCAAGAGCCCAGCGTGCTTCATGGGCTCTGCTTGAGCAGTCTAGCCCCAAGTCCCCCTGGGAGATTTCGGGCTGGGAGTCTGATGGGGATATTGCCCCTGAATCCCAGGCTCATCGGGACCTCCCCTTGGATCCCTTCCCTGCCCGCTCAGAAGTGGTGGTCACTTCCCGAGGATATCTCCTTTCTGGAGTTTGTGCAGGACATGCTCGAGTCCTGGCACACTCTACACAATTCGAAGAGGAGCCCCATTCGGAGAAACTTGATATTTTACAATACAAGGCCCTGCCGAGGGAATCTCTCATGGCTCTGGTCCCACCCATTCTGATGGGAGACACCTGTGTCTATCCCCATTGTCAGCAAGCACCTGGATACCATGTACAGGGTCCAGTGGGGGCCCGGCTTCTGGAAGATCCAGCTCCCCCATACCTCAATGGTAGTGGAATCTGCCATGTGGAAGCAGAAGAGTCCAAAAACCCACTCTTCGGTCTCTTTGGGTAGGGAGTTTCACGCCCTTGACGCCCTCATGTGAAAGGCCTACCAAGGCTTCATGCTGGCTTGCCGCATCCAGGCTTACCAGCTATATATAGGCATGTTCCTTCATGACCTCACAAAGGAACTTGGAGGCTTCCAGGTGGACCTCGATGGTGATTACCGCCACCGTTTCCAGTCCCTTCTGAAATCAGTGTGGGACTGTTTGAAGTACCTTCTTCCGGACTCTACAGGAGGAGTCTGCCCCCTGCTGAACCCCCACACCCCACTGCCACCCCTGCACCTAACTCACCATTTGGCGGCACCTCAATGCTCTCACCAGAAGACTCAGGCGAACCATCAAAGCATTGACCCTCTTGTCACTGTCCCACATCAGGGTCTCCATTGGCATCTCCAACAAGCATGTCTCGGGTGTCCGTTGAATGCCACAGACTCCTCTGACACCTGCATAGAGAAAACAGAAAAAAAAAGTGTTTGGGGGCGTCAGGACTGGTCAGGCAAATGACGGCTCCGCAGAGCTAGGATCCCAAGCCCTAGACATACCCTGCCTCCCATGACCCAACCTCAGGTTGAACTGTTAACGACTGAGACACAGGGAGAGAGCCCCTTGTCACCAAGACGCCCCCACCTGCCTCCAAAGGAAGGGGTCCACAACAGGGAAATAATGAGCATCCCCAAAGCCCCTTCCAGCCCCCACAAAGCCCCAACCTGTTGCACCATGGTGGGCAGTCCAGACAATACCTCTCTCCATGTCCAAGGGAACCAAGGTCAAGGACTCCTGGAGGCCTAAGCTTGGAAGACCCTCAGCCTGCACCTGCTCAGCAGTCCTGTCCCAAGCAGTTACACTATCCCTTCCCCAAGTCTGTTGCACTCCACTGCCCCTGGCTTTTCCCCGAGAGCTGTGACAATCAGGGCCAGCCTACACCCTTCCCCTTGAAGGCCCTGCAGCAGTCCCACCATGCAAGCCAGAAGCCCCCTATCTCCAGGAACAAGCAGAAATGAGTCCTCACATATGGGTACGTCGGAACTGATGGAGCCTGCGCGGGAAAGCTCCCCAGCTTCCCAGAAAGGAAGCTTTTGGGGCCTCTCACAGCGCATGCGCGCTGCCTTCCCGCCTTCCTGACCAACTCTCCTCAGTTCTTCTTTTTCCGCGGAGCCAGCAGGTCGTGTTCCTGTCACCGCTGAAGAAATTGTTATTTTAATTTGTTTCTTTGACCGCGTGTCTGCCTTCCCCGATTCCGGACCGGTACCGCCGGTCTTTTTTCATTTATTTCTTAAAAAAAAAAAAATAATAATTACTTTTTCCTCACTTGGTGTGTTTTTTCTGTGAGGCCTCTAGGCCTTCTCAGATTCTCCCTCATGGAGAAACCAGCCTCTGGTTTTAAAAAATGCACCAAGTGTACCAGTACTATTTCAGTCACAGATACCCATGAGTGGTGTCTTAAATGTTTGGGGCCTGACCATTCCATTCCGGATTGTCCATCCTGCTCTCTGATGTCCAAACGGGGCTTACAGAACAGAGCAGCCAAATTTCATAAGCTGTTTTCTGCGGATACTCCAGCATCAACATCCTCCAGGTCTTCCTCTCCTGATGGATCTCAGGTAACCAAACATTCTTCAGGCAGGTCCTCAAAGGGCAAATCTCCCTCTAAGCAGTGAGAGGCCCTTGGGTTTGACCCTGAGGACCCTGCCCCAGCCAAACAACCCCGGCGGGAAGCTCTGGCTTCCAAAGCTCCTCCTATGGGGTTACAGGTAGACATCGATGGCACGGCCTCGACCAATCTCCTGTTAGACTGCTCTGGGGTACCGGCTAACACCGGTACCGATATCCAGGCAGTTGTGGCGTCTATGGGTACTATGGTACAATCCATGCAGCAGGCCATACTGGCTTTCATTAACGCTGCAACGCCCTCGGTACCGCGACAATCTGTTCCGACTCCGGTTCCGGTACCGCAACCGATACCGGTACCCAGAGCATCTACTTCCAGTAGTATGCCGGTTCCGGTCTCCGGTTCCGGAGATTTTCTCGATACCGCTCCAATTCCCGGTACGCCCGATGTCGATACCGGTCGGTACGCGTATCGATCTCTGGAAGCTAATAGGCGGTACTTTGAATCATCTGAAGATTCTGATACCTCAGATGATTCTGCTGATGTCTCTTTTACTCTTCCTGAGGAGCCCTCTTCTCCAAAAAGGAGAATGTCTCCTCCAGAGGATTTGTCCTTTCAAGACTTCATTATTGAAGTAGCTAAAGGACTCTCCATATCTGTAACCTCTGAAAAGGAACCTAGAGCAAAGAAATTGGATATTTTAGGATACTCTAAGGTTCCCAAAGAGGCAGCCACCTTACCCATACATGAAATTCTTCAAGAACACATGATGGACTTGTGGGAGGCTCCTCTCACCCTATCTCCACATTCTCGACGTTTGGACACCATGTATCGGGTTCCTCCTTCTCCTGGTTTTCAAAAAACACAGCTCCCTCACCACTCTATTGTGGTGAAGTCTGCTATGAAAAAGATAAAAAGGCACTCTTCTACTCCTCCAGGAAGAGAATGTAGGACTCTGGATGCTTTTGGTAGAAAAATCTTCCAAGCTAGCATGCTTATTGCCAGAATCAATTCATACAGCCTCTATATGGGTATGCTTTTGAAAGAGATTGCACTGAAGATACGTCATTTTCTCCCCTTTATCCCAGAGGATAAAAAGGAGAAGTTCCTTCTTTTGCTAAAGCAAACTCAAGATGTTTCAAAGCTCTCCAACAGAGCAGCCTTTGACTCTTTTGAGGGAGCTAGCAGAGCCTCCGGCATTGCCATAGCTGCTCGCAGACTTGCTTGGCTCCAGGCCTCTGATTTGGAACCCTGGGTACAAGAAGGCTTGGGCAATCTGCCCTGTACAGGTGAAAATCTGTTTGGCAAGGAGTGGTAAATCAAAGCCACTCAAATGGATGCAGAGAATGCTGCTTTAGATAGACTTTCTAAGTCTACCTCTACCCCTGCCAAGAAAAAAACTTTTAAGAAGCCTTTCTATAAAAAGACCAGATTTTCCACAAATACTGGCCAGCAATCTTCCCAAGTTCGCTTTGCTCCTAAGCGTCAGCAATCTAAACAGGCCAGAACAAAGTCTACAGGGGCTGCTACAGTCCAGCAGTCCCAACCTCTTCAGAGTTTTTGACTTGATTCTAGAGAACTTAACCTTTCTGGCTCTGCAACAACCAGAGCCTCTCACCATTCCAGGAAGGTTAACTCACTTTGCTCCCAGATGGGAACAAATCACATCAGAACAGTGGACCCTCTCTATCATCAGAGAGGGCTACAAACTACATTTCTCCAGCCTTCCTCCCCATACCATGGTGAGACAATTCAATTCTCCCCCATCTCTCCTGTACCTGTTGGGCCAGGAGGTGACCACTCTTCTCGCCCAAAAGGCAATAGAAGAGGTTCCTCTTCCTCAACAAGGGTCAGGTTTTTACTCCCCTTATTTTCTCATCCCCAAGAAAACAGGGGGGTACAGACCCATTCTGGATCTCAGAGAATTGAACAAATTTCTATACAAGGAGAAATTCAAGATGCTTTCTCTAGGCACTCTCCTTCCATACCTACAGAGTCAGGACTGGCTTTGTTCTCTAGATCTCAAGGATGCGTACACACATATACTCATCCATCCATCCCACAGAAAATTCCTACGATTTCTGTTCCAGGGAAAACATTTCCAATACAGAGTACTTCCCTTCGGTCTAGCCTCTGCTCCAAGGGTATTTACCAAATGCATGGCAATAGTAGCTGCATTTCTACGCACTCTGGGAATCTTTGTCTTCCCATACCTGGACGACTGGCTCATCCGAGCTCCATCTCAGTCCGAGGCTCAAACTTCCCTGGACCACACCAGACGCATACTGCAGTATCTGGGACTTGTCATCAATCTGCCAAAGTCTCAACTCACCCCTACTCAGTCCCTAGAATTCATAGGGGCCTGGCTAGATACCACCACTGCAAGGGCCTATCTTCCTCAGGCCCGTTGCCACCGTCTAGTGCAGTTGGCCTCTCAAATTCAGTCCAGAAGCCACTTGACTGCCAGGGAGATGCTACAACTGCTAGGCCACATGGCATCCACAGTTCATGTGGTGCCTTATGCTCGCCTACATATGAGAGCAGCTCAATGGACTTTGTCCACCCAGTGGACCCAAGCATCAGGAGCTCTCTCAGACCAAATAGCAACCTCAAAACGTCTTTTTTGGTCTCTCCAATGGTGGATATCCACTCAAAATCTGTTGTTGGGGGCCCCCTTCCAACCTTTGTTACCCCAAGCAACTCTCACTACAGATGCCTCCCAAACAGGTTGGGGAGCTCATCTCCAAGACCTCTCCACTCAGGGCACTTGGTCTCCACAGGAGACCACCCTTCATATCAACCTTTTGGAGCTCCGAGCAATTTTCCTTGCTCTCAAGGTCTTTCATACCCTCCCCATCAACATGACAGTCCTTGTTCATACCGACAATCAAGTAGCCATGTTCTACATAAACAAACAAGGAGGGACTGGCTCTCTGTCGCTTTGCAACGAAGCTCTAAAATTGTGGGCCTTCGCCAGAGAGCATCAAATCCATCTCCTGGCAGTATACCTCCCAGGAATCCAAAACTCTTGGGCGGACAGACTCAGTCGAGTTCTGCTTCCACACGAATGGTCCCTGCACATGGATCAGGTACTCAGAATCTTTCAGAAATGGGGAACCCCGGACATAGACCTGTTTGCAAGTCCGTGCAATGCCAAACTTCCCCGGTTCTGTTCCAGAATTCCGTGTCAGGGAGCTCAGGCCAAGGATGCCTTCCTCCTTCATTGGGGCCAGGCCTTCCTATATGCCTTTCCACCCATTCCTTTGATTCCCAAGACTATATTCAAACTTCAGAGGGATCAAGGATCTATGATCCTCATAGCTCCACGCTGGCCACGCCACCAAGTGTGGTACCCTCTACTTCTGCATCTCTCCCAGGCACCCTCCCTGGATCTGGGAGCTGCTCCAGACCTCCTGTCTCAAGAGGAGGGGACTTTGTGGCACCCAAACCCCAAGTCCCTTCACCTCAGAGCTTGGTTACTGAAGGCCTAGACCTTCAAGACTTCAATCTTTCTCAACAGGTGAAGGATATCCTCCATGCATCTAGGAAACCTTCCACCAGGCGTTCTTATGCTTTTAAATGGAAAAGATTTTCCATTTGGTGTGCTGAAAAGGGTCTTAACCCTCTAGCACTACCTTTGAATTCTTTACTCGAATATCTCCTGCATCTTTCCAATGCAGGACTTAAAACCAATTCTGTAAGGGTCCATTTGAGTGCTATTGCAGCATCTCTTCAGCCTATCAATGGACAATCTGTTTCCTCTCATCCTCTTATTGCAAGATTCATGAGAGGTCTAACTTTAACTAAGCCTCCCATTCGGCCTCCTCCGGTGGCATGGGACTTAAACGTGGTTCTTGGTCAGCTTATGAAGCCACCCTTTGAACCCTTAGCCACTACCTCCTTGAAATTCCTTTCCTGGAAAGTCATTTTCCTTATTGCAATCACTTCTGCTCGCCGCATCAGTGAACTGCAGGCTTTAGTGGCTAATCCACCTTATACAAGGTTCCATCATGATAAGGTAGTCCTTAGGACAAATCCTCACTTTATGCCTAAAGTGGTCTCACCTTTTCATCTTAATCAAGAGGTATATTTACCTGTCTTTTTTCCAGCTCCTCATGCATCCAATGCAGAGCGGAACCTTCATACTCTAGACTGTAAAAGAGCTCTTGCCTTTTACCTCCACAGGACACAGCAACATCAAAAGTCTTCTCAACTTTTTGTTGCTTTTGATCCTTCTCATTTAGGACTTCCAGTCTCAAAAAGAACACTGTCCAATTGGATTGCTCAGTGTATTTCTTTTGCTTACCAGAGTAAGAACCTTTCTCTGGAAGGCCATGTCACAGCTCACAATGTGAGAGCCATGGCCACATCTATGGCTCATCTTCATTCTGTATCCATCGATCAGATCTGTCGAGCAGCCACCTGGGCCTCTGTTCATACCTTCACAGCCCATTACTGCTTGGACAAGGACTCCCGCCGGGATGCCTTGTTTGGTCAGGCTGTCCTCAGACACCTGTTCCATTCTTAAACAACTCCTGCCCACCTTCCCTGAATGGATGCCTGAGATCCATAGGAAGATGAGGAACCCTTGGAGGGGGATCTCCCCGGCATCTTAGCTAGGGAGTCCCCATATGTGAGGACTCATTCCTGCTTGTTCCTGGAGATAGCACAGTTACTTACCTGTAACAGGTGATCTCTGGGAACAGCAGGAATTAGTCCTCACAACCCACCCACCTCCCCTAGGAGTTGTATCTCTCTCTCTCTTTCCTTTCCTCTCTCTATTGTCTCAGCTTTAAACTCAAACTGAGGAGAGCTGGTCAGGAAGGCGGGAAGGCAGCGTGCATGCGCTGTGGGAGGCCCCAAAAGCTTCCTTTCTGGGAAGCTGGGGAGCTTTCCTGCGCAGGCTCCGTCGGTTCCGACATACCCATATGTGAGGACTAATTCCTGCTGTTCCCAGAGATCACCTGTTACAGGTAAGTAACTGTGCTTTATTCTCTGCCCTCTAACTGGCCTCTGCCTGCCCCGTCCCTGTGCAGGCCCCATCAGACACTAAAGACACCTCCTGCTCAGTCTGCGTGGGCCTGGGAAGCACCCCTCTCCCTCAACATGTGCAGCACAGGAGGACTCTAAATAGCAGCTGGTCTCTGCACAAGGGAAAGCATCCCATTGGAACCACCCTCAGTGCTCCCAGCAATTGCCCTCTCTTCTCCAAGCTCTGAGAAACTCAATGAGCCACCACCCCTTCCCCGACTCACCACGTGCCTGCCTGCTGCAGGAGTAGGTGAAGCAGCTGGAACAGTTAAATGCAAGTCATTGATAAGGCAGGCAAAGGGAGAATTTGAGAAGAAGCTTGCTGTGGAAGCAAAAACGTATAATAAAGACTTTTTCAAGTACATTCATAGCAAAAAACCCATGAGAGAGTCAGTTGGTCCACTAGATGATTGAGGGGTTATAGGGGCACTAAGAAGCGACAAGGTGATAATGGAGAGACTGAATGAATTCTTTGCTTCAGTCTTTACTGAGGGAAGATGTAGGGATGTTACCCATGACTGAAGTGGTATTTAAAGATGCATAAGAATTGAAGGAAATATTGATACATCAGGAAGATGTATTACAACTATTTGATAAACTGAAGAGTAGCAAATCACCTGGACAGGATGATATACCTCCAAGGGTGCTGAAAGAACTGAAATATGAGGTTGCAGACTTGCTATTAGTAATCTGTGAACTATCATTAAAATCATCTGTAATACCTGAAGATTGGAGGATGGCCAACGTAACACCAATTTTTAAAAAGGGTTCTAGGGGTGATCCGGGAAACTATAAACCGGTGAGCCTGACGTCAGTACCGGGAAAATGGTAGAAACCATCATAAAGAAGAAAATTGCTGAACATGTAGATAGTCATGGCTTAATGGGAGACAGCCAACATGGCTTTAGACAAGGAAGATCTTGTCTTACTAATCTGTTATGTTTTTTTTTGAAGGTGTGAGTAAACAGGTAGACAAAGGTGAGTCGGTTGATTATAGTGTATTTGGACTTTCAGAAAGCCTTTGAGAAGGTCCCTCATCAGCAACGTTTGGAAAAACTAAAGAGTCATGGGATAGGAGGCAGTGTACTATTGTGGATCAGGAACTGGTTAAAAGATAGAAAGTAGAGGGTAGGGCTAAACGGCCAATTTTCCCAATGGAGAAAGGTGAATAGTGGTGTACCCCAGGGATCTGTGCTGGGTCTGCTGCTTTTTGACATATTCATAAATGACCTGGAAAAGTGAATAACAAGTGAGGTTATCAAGGTCCTGTATATAGTTATTTGAGCACGCCACGTCGCTACAACCATGCCATGTCGCTCATCTTGTATATAGTTACCCCGGTTCTACTCGAAGTTTCAATATCCGTTCAATGCAGGTTACCTCCTGCATTGTACATATAAATGTTACTTGTAAACCGCACTGATTTTAAAGAGCATGGTATAGAAAAGCTTTAAATAAATAAATGAGACAAAACTATTTAAAGTTGTTAAAACCCAAGAGGATTGTGGAAAATTGCAAGAGGATCTTGATAAATTGGAAGACTGGGCATCAAAATGGCAAGTGAAATTTAATGTGGACAAGTGCAAAGTTATGCACCTAGGGAAGAACAACCTAAACTATGGTTACACGATGCAAGGTTCCACATTAGGAACCACAACCCAGGAAAAAAATTTAGGCGTCATTGTGGATAACATGTTAAAACCCTCCACCCAGTGTGCAGCAGCGGCCAAGAGAGCAAATAGAATGCTAGGTATCATAAGGAAAGGAATGGAAAATAAAACAAAGGATATTATAATGCCTCTAGATCGTTCCATAGTGCAACCGCACCTTGAATATAGTGTGTAATTCTGGTCGCCGTATCTTAAAAAGGATATAGCGTTATTAGAAAAGGTACAGAGTCTCAGGAGGCGTGGGTTCTCTCACAACAAGGAGTTTTGGCTACACTTGTACAAGATGTTTCTTCTTTGCACCGTCAAGATGAAATATTGGAAAATTCTTTGCGTTCTAGGAACCTGCGTATATTAAATTTTGCTCAGACACATTATCTGTCCCCTGAAATGCTTTTTCAAAAGTTTCTTAAGGAGGTATTATTGTTAACTGATGTCGATTCAATTGTTTTGTCTAGAATTTATTATCTTCCTATAGGGAGTTTAGTTAAAGATTCTGGAGGGGAAGAGGGGACGCAAAGTGATCAGTTAGCCTCCTCTTCATTAAATATTTCTGAGTTTTTAGAATCATCTGATGATGAGATTGCTACTCGTGCGAATTTAATTACTTTGGTTTCTGAGTTAGATAAAGAAAAGAAAACTTTTTTCGTGCTTATTTTAAAAAGAAGTTTGAGAAATTCTGTGGCCAATGTATTCAAATTTTTCCTGATGTCTCAAGGGCCACACAAAGGCGTCGTAAGGCCTTTTTGGAGGTTCACCCACATGTTTTGGCCCTTGGAGCTTTATTTTACTTGAAAATTCCCTGCAAGTGCCACATAATTTTTCAAGGTAAGCGTTATGTTTTCGTGGAGGTTGAACAACTGTTAGAGATTTTAAAGGGGAAGGATTAGTTATCTATTGGTGGTAGTTATTAATTGGTGGCAGTTTCTTTATCCTGGCTATATAGGGGAATTTATACCGGGTCATGATTGGGTTTGTTTTTCCTTTTCTTTTTGTATGAACACACCCTTGATGTGGACTGCTGATATGAAAATTGTGGTGTTTAATTAGTTTGTATATTGTATACATTGTTCCTTTTATTTCTCTTTTTCCTGATACGTAGTTTAAATTTATAAAAAATTTTAAAAAAAGAAAAGGTACAGAGAAGAGCCACCAAAATGGTAAAGGGGATGGAAGGATACCCCTATGAAGAAAGGCTAAAAAGGTTAGGGCTCTTTAACCTGGAAAAGAGACGGCTGAGGGGAGATTTGATAGAAGTCTATAAATTAATGAACAGAGTGGAACGGGTAAACGTACATCGATAGTTTACATTATCAAAATATAGAAAGACTAGGGGACATGCAATGAAGCTAAAGGGTAAACTGTTTAAGACAAATAAGAGAAAATATTTTTTCACTCAACGTGTAATCAAACTCAGGAATTTATTACTGGAAGATGTAGTAAAGGCTATTAGTGTAGCTGGGTTTAAAAAAGGTTTGGACAAGATCCTGGAGGAAAGGTCCATAAACCATTATTAAAAAGGGACCCAGGATATCAATGCTTGACCCAATACAAGCATTGTGGAACCTGTGTCTTTTGGGGAAACTGCTAGGTACCTATGACCTAGATTGGCCACTGTTGGAAACAGGATACTGGGCTTGATGGACCTTGGTCTGACCCAGTATGGCATCTCTTATGGTCTTATGACACGGCAGCATGATGACTATTTCCCCAGAAGCCAGAGTCACCTGCACAGCCCCCAAACCTTCAGTAAGCTGCTAGCCCAGGATGAAAATGAAGCTTGTACCCCAACTGAACAAGCAAGTTTTTCTCCAAAAAATGTACTGCTGTTTATTTAATTAGGTTTTAATACAGAATTCTCTGCTAACTCGTACCTCCTTCAGCAGTCATCCCACTGCCACCGGACCACCTGCTGTCAAAAGGAAGAGGAAGGAGGAGCCCATGCCGGGTGGTATATACTGAGTCTGTGCACCCCAACCCCTCATCGTGGGCATGTGTCGGGGCAATGAAATCCTCTCCCTCCATCAGGGAAGAGATGTTATCCCCACACTGCTTGTCACTCTCCCGTGCCTTCCTAATGGCTCCTCACTGCCTCTCCCCCCATCTCTGCCAAAAGCCCCACATGAACTCAGGCCCTCAGTTTCTAATCCAGGTCGGATGCCCAGTTACAAATGGCCACTGGGGACCACAGCCACATGGCTTACGGCATTTATGGCTGTTTCTATACCTTTTTTTCAGTAAAACAACATTTAAGGGTACTTCACCATTTTGAATTTCCTTTCTTGTCCTAAGAATGGTCTGATGCCTCTATAGGGTATTTGAGCATCTAATAAGCAGCTTAGTATATAACATATTATTGTTTCAGTGATTCTTCTTGAGTACTTCAATGTTTCAAGGCTGCTTTTTTTCATATTTGTTATTTATAGCATTTTCAAATATACAATCAAGCATTAAAAAAAAGTGACCAGAAATCCAGAAATAACAACTGCACAAGAAGCTAGATTTTCACATTCCACTCTATACTGAGGGAAAAAAAGAATATATACTCCAATTCCACATGTAAGGAGGATCTGAGATAAGGAAGCCTAGGAAGAGGCAAGAAAAACTGGAAAAGAAATTGGGCAAACTTACCCCAAAAAGGATATTGGCATTTTCCAAAAAACATAAATGAAACAACTCCCATTATTACTAGCAACCCTTCCCACCCCATTCCTCTGGTCAGAGTGCATCCATAAAAGAATAAAGCTTCAGCAGTTTAAAGAACGTATTTTTACATACTGAAACCTCATCATACATTTACAATGAAATCGAAACAAAAAAGAAGCACCAATGGCCAAACCCTCTTGATACACAGAAAGAAACTTCTTCCTTCACTCTTGCATAGCTTACATAAGAACATAAGATATGCCATACTGGGTCAGACCAAGGTCCATCAAGCCCAGTATCCTTTTTCCAACAGTGGCCAATCTAGGTCGTACGTACCTAGCAGTTTCCCCAAAAGACACAGGTTCCGCAATGCTTGTACTGGTTCAAGCATTGATATCCTGGGTCCCTTCTTAATAATGGTTTATGGACCTTTCCTCCAGGAACTTGTCCAAACCTTTTTTAAACCCAGCTACACTAACAGCCTTTACTACATCCTCAGGTAACAAATTCCAGAGTTTGATTACACGTTGAGTGAAAAATATTTTCTTTTATTAGTCTTAAATAGTTTACCCTGTAGCTTCATTGCATGTCCCCTAGTCTTTCTATATACTGATAACGTAAACAATCAATCTACGTTTACCGTTCCACTCTGTTCATTAATTTATAGACTTCTATCATATCTCCCCTCAGCCGTCTCTTTTCCAGGTTAAAGAGCCCTAACCTTTTTAGCCTTTCTTCATAGGAGTATCCTTCCATCCCCTTTACTATTTTGGTGGCTCTTCTCTGAACCTTTTCTAATAACGCTATATCCTTTTAAAGATACGGCGACCAGAATTGCACACAATATTCAAGGTGCGGTCTCACCATGGAACGGTATAGAGGCATTATATTACAATCTTTTGTTTTATTTTCCATTCATTTCCTTATGATACCTAGCATTCTATTTGCTCTTTTGGCTGCCGCTGCACACTGGGCCGAGGGTTTTAACATGTTATCCACAATGACGCCTAAATCTTTTTCCTGGGTGGTGGTTCCTAATGTGGAACCTTGCATCGTGTAACCATAGTTTGGGTTGTTCTTCCCTAGGTGCATAACTTTGCACTTCTCCACATTAAATTTCATCTGCCATTTTGATGCCCAGTCTTCAAATTTATCAAGATCCTCTTGCAATTTTCACAATCCTCTTGGGTTTTAACAACTTTAAATAGTTTTGTGTCATCTGAAAATTTGATAACCTCACTCGTAATTCCACTTTCCAGGTCATTTATGAATATGTCAAAAAGCAGCGGACCCAGCACAGATCCCTGGAGTACACCACTATTCACCTTATTCCATTGGGAAAATTGGCCATTTAGCCCAACACTCTGCTTTCTATCTTTTAACCAGTTCTTGATCCACAGTAGTACACTGCCTCCTATCCCATGACTCTTTAGTTTTGCCAAACGTCTCTGATAAGGGACCTTGTCAAAGGCTTTCTGAAAGTCCAGATACACTATATTAACCGACTCACCTTTGTCCACCTGTTTATTCACACTTTCAAAAAAACAACAGATTAGTAAGACAAGATCTTCCTTGTCTAAAGCCATGTTGGCTGTCTCCCTTTAGGCCATGACTATCTACATGCTGAGTAATTTTATTCTTTATTATGGTTTCTACCATTTTTCCCGGTACTGACGTGAGGCTCACCGGTCTGTAGTTTCCCGGATCACCCCTGGAACCCTTTTTAAATATTGGTGTTACATTGGCGATCCTCCAATCTTCAGGTATTAGAGATGATTTTAATGATAGTTCACAGATTACTAATAGCAGGTCTGCAATCTCATATTTCAGTTCTTTCAACACCCTTGGATGTATACCATCCGGCCCAGGTGATTTGCTACTCTTCAGTTTATCTAATAGTTGTAATACATCTTCCCAATGTATCGATATTTCCTTCAATTCTTCCGCACCTTTAAATACCACTTCAGTCATGGGTAACATCCCTACATCTTCCTCAGTAAAGACCAAAGCAAAGAATTCATTCAGTCTCTCCACTATCTCCTTGTCGCCTCTTAGTGCCCCTTTAACTCCTCTATCATCTAATGGTCCAACCGACTCTCTCACAGGTTTTTTTCTACGAATGTACTTGAAAAAAATCTTTGTTTCGTGTTTTCGCTTCCGCAGCAAGCTTCTTCTCAAATTCTACCTTTGCCTTCTTTATCAATGCCTTGCATTTGACCTGCCAGTCCTTGTGCTATTTCCAGGTTTCATCGTTTGGCTCTTTTTTCCATTTCCTGAAAGATGCTTTTTTGGCAACAACAGCCTCTCTGACCTCACCTTTAAACCATGCTGGCAGTTTTTTGGACTTCCTTCCACTTTTCTTAAAGCGTGGAATACAGCTGCTCTGGGCTTCCAAGATAGTATTTTTCAACAACACCCAAGCTTGATGTAAGTCTTTAACCTTTGCAACTGCTCCTTTTAGTTTTTTCTTAACTATTTTCCTCATTTTATCATAGTCTCCCTTTCGAAAGTTAAAAAGTAGTACTGTGGATTTCCTTACTGTCCCTCTTCCACTAATTAAATCAAAGGCGATCATGCTATGATCACTATTGCCAAGTGGCCCCAACACCCTTATCTCTTGCACTAGATCTGGCGTTCCACTAAGGACTAGGTCTAATATGGCTTCCCCTCTGGTCGGTTCATGAACCAGCTGCTCCAAGAAGCAGTCATTTATGTCATCTAGGAACTTTATCTCCCTAGCATGTCCTACCGTGACACTGACCCAGTCGATACCGGAGTAATTGAAATCACCCATTATTATTACCAAGCTGTAACCTTTGTTAGCTTCCTTGATTTCTTTGAGCATTTCATCATCCATTTGTTCATTCTGGCCTGGCTTTGCAGAGGTCATGAAATATCTAGACAGAATATTCAAGAAATTAAAAATGTCTTCTATGAAAATACAGTCTTAGTACATATTCTCTGTCCATCTGGAAGACAAGAGGCCAGCATAGCCCCTTTAGTGATCTCTTCATTAACAGATGTTTGAAGCAACCTAATAAACTCTAAGCTATCCTCAGACATTCACAATATTAGAAAAATCTCCTAACCATTACCCTCCTTCACATAGGGAGAAAAAAAGTTTTAACTATAGGAGTTAATTCTCCAGGACCAAGCAAGAAGTTCAGTCCTCACATATGGGTGACGTCCGCGCCGACGGAGCCCCCGTGTGGAGCATTTCCCCAGCTTTCATAGAAAGCCTTTGGGAATGCAGCACGCATGCGCGGTCCCCTTCCCGCCCAAGGGTGCCATCATGCTCAGTCTTCTTTTTTCCGTGGAGCCCGATGGACGTAGTTCGTTTTTCACCGAGGAAAAAGTTGATTTACCCTGTTTTTTGTCCTGCTTCTTCGGTTCGACGCCCGATCCTTTTCCCGCCTGGGCCCAATGCACCGTTATCGAGCCCAATGTCTAATTTTCTGTTTTTGTCCTTAGTGACTAGCGTTCGCACCATTTTATTTTTTCACTGGCAGCCCTGTCTTTCGACTTCACAGGGCCCTTTTTCCCCCGATGGCTGCCAGCGGGTTTAAAAAGTGTGATCGGTGTAAAACTTATGTCTCTCACCGACACACATGACAGTTGCCTCCGCTGCCTCGGACCCGATCATAACCCAATGATCTGCGGTCCGTGTGGAAAAATGTCCTCGAAAGCGTTGAGGAGTCGGCAGCACAAAAAGGAAAGAATCTTCTCTGACTCCGCGTCCAGACGGGCCCGGACTTCGTCAGAGTCCTCCACGTCTCGGGACTCCGGCCCCGAGCAGCGTCGGGGTTTCTCTGAAAGGGGGTCTCCCTCGCAAGAGCAGCGCAGGAAGAAGAAACCCATGAGGGCGGCGTTTGTGGACGCACTTGGTTCTTCGAGGGCCAAGTCGCATAGCCCCGACCGCCATCCCGGGTCTTCGGAGTCGGAGAGGCCTTCAAAACAACCTCGTATCGAGATGGAGTCTCCTGGTCACGTGAGTACTGTAGTCCTCGTGGAGTCTCCTCCAGGGGAGCCGACGTAGGGCCGACGCCATTGGGGCCCAAGTCGGGGGCTGCTGATCTCCTGAGCTTTGACTCAGGCTGACGGCCTTGGAGAGCAGCTTGGTTGCCTTCATGGAACAGTAGCGGGCACTGATTGCCGGTCTCGCCGGTGCATTTATTTATTTACATTCTCTTATATACCACGCTATTCTGCATCAGTGCGGTTTACATTGAACAAACTGAAATTACATTGAACAGGGCATTATAACTTGGAGATAACTATTTTACAGGGAACATGGGCTATGGAGGGTTAAGTGGCTTGCCCAAGACCACAAAGAGCACCTGTGGGACTAGAAACCCCAGTCCTTCTGGCCCAAGGTTGCTGTCCTCTAGTGGGATTTGAACCCCTGAGCTTCTGGCCTGAAGTACCTTGCACAACCACTAGGCCACTCCTCCACTCCTGCCCCGACCTGCTCCTGCATCTGCCCCGACCTGCTCCTGCATCTGCCCCGACCACCGGGACATCAACGTCCAAGTCGACCGCGGAGGCCGAGCCGATCCTCGAGTCGATCCTCGGCCAAGGTCTCCCTCGGCCTCCCATTCGGGACCGAGGTCTTCGACACCGGTACCCTCAGCGTCGGGGCGGATGGCATCGGTGCCTGCCCGACCGGAACCGCTCAATACCTCCTCCGAGGAGTCGGGCTGGGAGACGGAGGGTGAGGAGTCACCCGACACCTTTCGGACTCGGTGTGTCCCATCGGACTCACCCGAGTCCGAACCTCGGAGACAATCCCCACCGGAGGATACTCTGTTCTCAGACTTCGTGCGGGATATGGCCAAGGCCTTGGCATTCCCCGCGGATCCCGAGGAGGAGCCTCGAGCCGAAGAGCTCGAGGCCCTCCAGTATGACTCTCCCCCAAAGGAGGCCTTTACTGTACCGGTTCCTCCGATGCTGGAACGGCTGCTCTTCCACATGTGGGTGACCCCGGCCTCGACGCCGGTGTTAAGCAAGCGAGTCGATTCCATCTATCGAGTCTGCAAGAGCCCCGGGTTTCAAAAGGCACAATTACCGCACCACTCCATGGTTGTGGAATCGGCCATGCATCGTCTGAAAAGTCAGAAGATGCACTCCTCGGTGCCTCCCGGTCGGGAGGCCCGGAACCTGGATGCCCTCGGTAAGAAGTGCTTCCAGGGCTCTATGCTTGCTTGCCGAGTCCAGACATACCAGCTGTACATGGGTATGTACCTTCGAGACCTGGCAAAGGAGATTGCCGGGTTCTCTGCTGGTCTCTCCGAGGAAACTTTGCAGAGGTTCAATGCCTTGTCCACGGGTATTAGAGAGTGCTCGAAGTTTATCTCTCAAGCAGCCTATGATGGCTTCGAGGCTTCGGTCCGAGTAGCCGGGTCCGGCATCGGTGCCCGCCGACAGGCTTGGCTACAGTCATCGGACCTTGAGCCATGGGTACAGGACAAGTTGGTCGATGTCCCCTGCCGAGGTGAAAACCTCTTTGGCAAGCCCATGGCTGAAAAGGTTGTAGAACCCGAGACCGAGACTCTGACCCGGACTAGGCTGTCCAGAAAAACCTCTGCCCCGTCTCAGAAGAAGGGCTCAGGAAAAAAGACCTTTTACCTGAGGAAAACATCTGCCTATAAACAATACCCTCATTATCAGGCCTCTGCAGCTACCCAACAGGGTCAGCAGGCCAAGGGGCAGGGTCATGGTCCCCGTAGGCAGAAGGCCCCCAAGCCACCAACACCGGCTCCTGAACAGCAAGGCGGGGGGTTTTGACTCCAAAAGCATAACCTCTCCTCTTCAGCTGGCTCCCATCAGCACAGGAGGCCGGCTTGCCCTATTTGCCCACAGGTGGACAGCCGTCACATAGGATACCTGGGTACTCCATATAGTCCAAAAGGGCTATCTTCTCCATTTTCACCAGGTACCTCCCTCCTATTTTCCAGGGGAGCCTCCAAGACTCCCTCTGCACAGGGACTTACTCCTACTGGAGTTGGCAAGTCTGCTAAAGGATCAGGCTGTGGAACTGGTGCCCCACCACCTGAGAGGTCAAGGCTTTTATTCCAGGTACTTTCTAATACCAAAAAGAACAGGAGGCCTCAGATCCATCCTAGACTTGTGAAACCTCAACAAGTTCCTGGAGAGGGAAAAGTTCAGGATGCTCACCCTTGGAATTCTGCTGCCCTACCTCCAGCAGGGAGACTGGCTATGCTCCTTAGATCTAAAGGATGTGTATACTCACATCCTCATTCATCCAGACCACAGACAATATCTCAGATTTGTCGTGGAGGGAAACCACTACCAGTACAGAGTACTGCCCTTTGGCCTAACCTCCGCCCCCAGGGTGTTCACAAAGTGCCTGGCGGTGGTGGTGGCCTACCTAAGGCTTCAAGGCCTTTTTGTGTTCCCATACCTGGACGACTGGCTCATAAGGGGCCAGTCTTCACAGGAGGCCAGTTAAGCCACCCTTCGCACTGTTGCTCTACTTCAGCACTTGGGGTTTGTCATAAACTTCGCAAAGTCCACTTTGCACCCATCCCAGAGCATGGAGTTCATAGGGGCAAGGCTGGACACCCTTCAGGCGAAAGCTTTTCTACCCGTGGACCGAGCCCACAGATTGATGGATATAGCCAGGCAGTTTCACAGCAATTCCCTGGTCTCCGCCAGGCAATTTCTGAAGCTTCTCGGCCATATGGCTTCCACGGTTCATGTAACCCCCAATGCCCGCCTGCATATGAGGCCTACTCAGTGGAGTCTCAGAATTCAGTGGCACCAGGCCACGGGAAGTCTTGCAGACAAAATGAGAGTATCCACACTGCTTGCCTCCTCTCTGCAATGGTGGCTTCATCTTCTGAATCTAGTGCTCGGAGTGTTTTTTCAGACACCTCCACACTCTCAAGTGCTGACAACCAATGCTTCTCTTCAAGGTTGGGGTGCACATTGCCAAAGGGGCATGTACTCAGGGTCTCTGGACCCCTTGGGAGGCTGCACAGCAGATCAATCTCTTGGAGCTGCGAGCTATCCGCTTAGCTCTGAGAGCTTTTTCCCATCTCACGTCTCACCAGTCTGTACTGGTCCAGACGGACAATCAAGTTGCCATGTTTTATGTGAACAAGCAAGGGGGCACAGGCTCCTTCCTTCTATGTCAGGAAGCACAACGACTGTGCTCCTGGGCAGTCGATCACGGCATCCTTCTCAAAGCAGTCTACCTCCCAGGCCAGGAGAATTACCTGGCGGACAGACTAAGCCGGATCTTGCAACCACACGAATGGAGATTGAATCCATTAGTGGTTCAACAGATTTTCCTGAGATGGGGCCTTCCGGCCATGGATCTTTTTGCCAGTCCTCTGAACCGGCAACTTCCAAGATTCTGTTCCAGGCAACCGCATCCTCTCAGAATAGCAGCAGATGCGTTTCTAATCCCGTGGTCCAAGGGCCTACTATATGCCTTTCCTCCCACGCCTCTAGTGTCCAGAACACTGTTCAAAGTGCTCAAGGATGGGGCCTCAATGATTTTGATAGCCCCCAGGTGGCCGAGGCAACCGTGGTTTCCACTTCTGCTACAACTGGCAGTGGACACTCCTATTCCTCTGGGGATACAACACGATCTCCTGTCGCAAGAACAGGGATCTCTTTTACACCCCAACCTCCAGTCCCTTCAGTTGATGGCCTGGCTGCTGAAAGGGTAGTTCTAGCTCCCCTCCTATTGCCTACAGAGGTGGAAGACATGGTCTTAGCCTCTAGAAGACAATCCACCAGAAAATCTTACGCTCTTAAGTGGTGTAGGTTCTCTGAGTGGTGTACTCAGCAGAACGAGAACCCTTTCTCGTGCTTGGTACCGGTAGTATTGCAATATTTGCTTTAGCTATCCAACCTAGGCCTTAAGTCCAATTCTCTCAGAGTTCACCTCAGTGCTCTTTCAGCGCACCACTCTCCAGTGGAAGCGTGGTCTCTTTCAAGCCATCCTTTGGTGGCTCGTTTCCTCAGAGGCCTACTTTTGCTTAAGCCTCCTCTACGTCCACCTGCCCCTGAGTGGGACTTAAATGTGGTCTTACAGTGGATTACTTGTCCGCCATTTGAACCCATGGCTACCTGTCCTCTATGTTTTCCCTCCTGGAAAACCTTGTTTCTGGTAGCTCTCACCTCTGCTAGACGTGTGAGTGAGCTTCAGGCACTAGTGTCTGATGCCTCTTACACTAGGTTCTATAAGAACAGAGTAGTCTGTGATAAGGAAGCTTATCATAGCTCAGGTAGGAGCTATAGAAAAGATGATGTGACTCTGAACAAGCAACCTGTCAGTTCTGGTAAAAGTAAGAAAACAGAGTTTTCACATAAAAGACTACCAGTCCCAGAATGCACCAGGTTTCCAGCAGCCATGAGAGGGGCTGAAGTGAAAAAACGTGTGTGCAATCAAGAGAGCTATGAGGTAATCCCTAAGCACTCATCTCAAAGGGCAGGGCCTGATTCAACACAGCTGCGCTGTGTTAGGGAGGAGCACACATTAGGACAGAATAAAAATAGAGCTTATTCTTCAGATAATAGCTTCAGGGAGAGCTTCAGCAACGGCTACAAGCTCCAGCCCAGCTACAGGTTTAAGCATCACCTGGAGAAACAGAAGCCAAGCCAAGCGGATAGAGAAAGAAGGAAACTCTCTGGAAGGAAGAGAAGAAAGGCCATTGGCAGGTTTGGGAGAGTCCAAGGCAGTACCCATACTGGGAGGTATTCCAAGTGCCAGCAGAGTCCATTGGACTGGAGTCAGCCAGAGGAATGGAATGGCAGAGATAGGAATCACCAGTGGCTACCTAGGAGAGAGAAGACTGCACGTGGAAGGGACTTTCAGACCTATACCAGAAGGTATGTGAGGAAAGATCCAGTGTCCAGGGATCAAGATTGGAAGGCTGGACATCAGAATTGGATTACATACTGGCCAGGCTATACAGAGAGGAATTATGATAGCAGGAGAGGCTCAGGTATGAACACTGATCCAGACCCTATCCATAATAGTGAATGGCAGCAAGGGAATAAGCATTCTCATGATAGTGCCTTATGGAAAGACTCGTCTGTGCCAATGTATGATAGTGACCCTATGCTGATTGATGAAGGGGGAGATACAGCAGATGAAACTATTCATTACATGGACTGTTCTCTATCTAAATGCTATTGCTAGCTTTCTGTGAGCAAACACCTCAGCCATCACAAAGAAACCTAACTTTGTTCTTTATTTCCACTGCAAACAGCTCTTAAAGCAGGATTTGGGTTCACACAGTAGCAGCCAGCCAGCTAAAGGGTTTCAGCTGGTCAATTGATAGTAATTAAAGCTGCACCTGATTGTGTGTGTGAGCAAGAGAGAATCACTGCAGGATCTGTGTGGAAATTAAGCAGAAATTAACCTAACCAGCAAAGTTTATTTATTTCTTTGTGCCTTTTATTTGGTAATTATTTGCTAAGAAAACATTAGCTAATTGCCTGGCAAGCTGAAGGTTGTTTTCTGATTTGCTTTGTGACTTTGTTATCCATTTAAACACTGCAAGCAAGTAACCTCATTTATATTGCTACCAAGCATATTTGTGCTGGGTGAATTAAACCCCATCAATAAAAGAAGAATTTTATTGGCTTTACCACTTGGTTACACAACTCAATTATTGTCTTCAGCTGTGTTTGGGAGTGAATGAACTACATTACCCACAATACCTTGCAAGAATCATATGAATATATGCATCGTCAAGATTGTGTAAGTTCTCACCCTAGGCAGCCGTCTGACAAGTCTTACAGACTCACCCTAAGTTCCTTCCTAAGGCTGTCTCCTCTTTCCACCTCAATCAGGAGGTGGTTCTTCCAACTTTCTTTCCCAGGCCGCATGCCAGCCGGGCTGAGATGGTCTTGCATACCCTGGACTGTAGGAGGGCGTTATCCTTCTACCTTGACCGTACGCGGGAGCACCGGAGGGCTCTTCAGCTCTTCGTTTCTTTTGACCCCAATAAGTTCGGGTTACTTGTCTCCAAGCGTACTTTGTCCATATGGGTAGCTGACTGTATCGCCTGGGCTTACAGGGCAGCTGGCCTCTCGTTGGAGGGTCGAGTCACGGCTCATTGTGTCAGGGCGAAGGCTGCGTCAGTGGCTCATTTCCGCTCTGTTCCATTGGCAGACATCTGCCGGGCTGCTACTTGGTCTTCAAGCCAGACTTTTGCGGCTTATTACTGCCTTGAGAGGGAGTCCCGCAGGGACAGTGCTTTCGGACATGCAGTACTCCATAATCTCTTTGAGGTTTAGGCAACTCCTTCCCTCCGGCCCTGCTGTTGGGCTACCGGTCGGGGGCATTCTCAGAGAAGATTCCTTCCTTACATACTGCCGCTCTAGAGGGAGCTCATTTTTTCAGCTTGGGGTCTCCGGTAGCCTTAAGCTGGGGAGTCCCATATGTGAGGACTGACTTCCTGCTTGGTCCTGGAGAAAGAGTAGTTACACACCTGTAACAGGTGTTCTCCAGGAGCAGCAGGAATCAGTCCTCACAATCCTCCCTCCTCCCCTGGGAGTTGCAGTCATATGTTTTATTTTTGCTGTCTTTTAGCTATGTCATCAGACTGAGCAAGATGGCACCCTTGGGTGGGAAGGGGACCGCGCATGCGCGCTGCATTCCCAAAGGCTTTCTATGAAAGCTGGGGAAATGCTCCACACGGGGGCTCCGTCGGCGCCAACGTCACCCATATGTGAGGACTGATTCCTGCTGCTCCTGGAGAACACTTGTTACAGGTAAGTAACTACTCTTACTGCTTCTTGTATCTCTAATACTTCATGAATGTCTTTTAAAGGTTTCCTAATTACAAAAAACTCCAATCCAATGGTGTTCCAAAGATCAAATTTATTTATTTATTTATTTATTTATTTAACAGTTCTTCTATACCGCGCTTTTCAGATCAGTGCGGTTTACATTCAACGTCAACTATACAACACAGGCATTCTGAGTTGTAAACTTTACAATAAACAGGG
This sequence comes from Ichthyophis bannanicus, assembly GCA_033557465.1. Classification (NCBI taxonomy): domain Eukaryota; kingdom Metazoa; phylum Chordata; class Amphibia; order Gymnophiona; family Ichthyophiidae; genus Ichthyophis; species Ichthyophis bannanicus. Next base: position 248,989,160 of record CM066031.1, read on the forward strand.
AAATCAACATGGAAACAACTGGGGAAACTATCTACATTGTATTAATAAATGAAATCAAACACAAAGAAACACACTCAAAAACCGTTTTATCACAAATCTAATGTCGTTACTCAATACAAACATGGTTAATGGAAAAAATGGGGACCTCAGCTGGGGGAACCTGCCATTTCAAAGAACAGATACGGCTCAGGGTTTTCCTCACTACCAGTATCTTTCATCGATCCCTATTTATCAGCATGTTTATTACATTTTTAATTGCCAATAAAATTTTAAAAACTATACCTAACTGAATTAGAGCAATGTTAAAGAATTCCCATTGTGGAACTTATGTCCTCTCAACTTGAGCTTTGCCAATGACTTCAGCTGCATCAGGAGAATCATACAGTTAGGAACTAAAAGTAACAGTTAAGTGGGTAATAACCCACAAAACTAGTTTGAAATCTTTAAAGTGGCATCTGCAGTACGTAACAAGGTGACGTCACCAACTAGGAAATGTCACACTATCGAGAACCATTCAATTTCTTCATTGAGTCCACTGGGTTGTAAACAGTTTAACTTCAAAATCCACCTCTGTTCCAAGCATGCAAGCCAGGTTTTTCTATCACCTTATTTGTGAGGGGGAATATAATCATAAACCACTTCATCTCCTACCAAGTATGGTTGAGTGGTATGCAATGCTGAACCATAGGAGCAGATAGTGTCTGAGTAGTCTATCGTGATTTATGTTCACTAAGGCATGTCTTGACCATACGATACATCCTGCCAACATAAATCTTGTCACATGGGCATATAAAGACATAAATAGCCCATGATATATGGCAGTTGGTGATATGATGAAGATTGATCAGTCCAGGAATTTGAAGTGTAAGTATTTAAACACCACAAGGAGCATGTAACATGGGTCGAGAGGGCATACATTCAACAGTGGGTATTCTTTAACATTGCTGGTTTGGGATGCTCTAATTCAGCTAAGTATAGTCTTTTAAAGTTTTATTTGCAATTAAAATGTAATAGACATGATGATAAATGGGGACGATGAAAGATATTGGTGGGAAGGGAAACCCTGAGCCGTAGCTGTTCTTTGAAATGGCGGGTTCCCCCAGCCAAGGTCCTCATTTTTCCATTAGCCATCTAACTGTGTTGTACTGAGTAATAACATCAGATTTGTGATTACAAAAAAAAGGTTTTGTGTGTGTTCCTTTGTGTTTGGTTTCATGTAAAGGTCTCCAGCAGCGATGACAAAGGAACTCTTGGGAAATTCAAAATGCGTAGATCTAAAACACACATTCCATATTCTTCAACTTCCTATAGATAATTGACTTATCGTGCACCAGGCTTGTCTGCACTGATGAAACAACCTCAGTTCATTATTCCAGGAGCTTAACCTGTTCTCCAGGACCAAGCAGGAAGTCAGTCCTCACATATGGGTGACGTCGGCGCCGACGGAGCCCTCGTGCGGAGCATTTCCCCAGCTTTCAAAGAAAGCCTTTGGGAATTGCAGCGCACATGTGCGGTCCTCTTCCCGCCCAAGGGTGCCAGCTTGCTCAGTCTTCTTTTTTCCGCGGAGCCCGACGGACGTAGTTTGTTTTCCCCCGAGGAAAAAGTTGATTTTCTCTTTTTTCTCCAGTTCGACGCCGGATCCTTTTCCCGCTCGGACCGATACGCCAGTATCGAGTCCTTCTCTTTTATTTTCGGTTTTTGTCCTTTGTGACTGGCGTTCGCGCCTTTTTTCTTTTTTCCCTGGCAGCCCGGTCTTTTGACCTAGCAGGGGCCCTTTTTCCCCCGATGGCTACCAGCGGGTTTAAGAAATGTGATCGGTGTAAGAAACTTATGTCTCTTACCGACACACATGACTGCTGCCTCCGTTACCTCGGACCCAATCATGACCCGATGATCTGTGGTCCGTGTGGCAAAATGTCCTCGAAGGCGTTGAGGCGTCGGCAGCACCAGAAGGATAGAATTTTTTCTGACTCCGCGTCCGGCCGGGCCCGGACCTCGTCAGATGCCTCGACGTCTCGGGACTCCGGCCCTGAGCAGCGTCGGGGTTCCTCTGAGCGGAGGTCTCCTTCGCAGGAACATCGCAGGAAGAAGAAACCCGTGAGGGCGGCGTCGGTGGACGCTCCTGGTTGCTCGAGGGCCAGGTCGCATAGCCCTGATAGCCGCCCTGGGTCTTCGGAGTCGGAGAGGCCTGCCAAGCATCCTCGTGTCGAGATGCAGTATCCTGGACACGTAAGTGCTGTTGTCCTCGTTGACTCTCCTCCGAGGGAGCCGACGTCAGGCCCGACACCGTCGGGGCCCGAGCCGGGGGCTGCTGGGTCTCCTGAGCTCGGACTCAGGTTGACGGCCTTGGAGAGCAGCTTCGCTGCCTTCATGGAACAGCAGCGGGCATTGATCGCCGGTCTCACCGGTGCATCTGCCCCGACCACCGGGACCTCGACGTCCAAGTCGACCCTGGAGGCCGAGCCGATCCTCGAGTCCATGCGGGCTCAAGTCGATCCTCGGCCACAGTCTCCCTTGACCTCCCGTTCGGGGCCGAGGTCGTTGACGCTGATACCCTCGGCATCGGGGCGGAGGGCATCGGTGCCCGCCCGACTGGAGCCGCTCGATTCCTCCTCCAAGGAGTCGGGCTGGGAGACGGAGGACGAAGAGTCACCCGACACCCATTGGACTCGGTGTTTCCCATCGGACTCGCCCGAGTCCGAACCTCGGAGACGATCCCCACCGGAGGATACCCGGTTCTCGGACTTCGTGCGGGATATGGCCAAGGCCTTGGCCTTCCCCGCGGATCCCGAGGAGGAGCCTCAAGCTGAAGAGCTCGAGGCCCTCCAGTATGACTCTCCCCCGAAGGAGGCCTTTACTGTTCCGGTTCCTCCGATGCTGGAGCGGCTGCTCCTCCGCATGTGGGAGACCCCGGCCTTGACGCCGGTGTTAAGCAAGCGGGTCGATTCCATCTATTGAGTCCGCAAGAGCCCCGGGTTCCAAAAGGCACAATTACCGCACCACTCCATGGTTGTGGAATCGGCCATGCATCGACTGAAAAGTCAGAAGATGCACTCCTCGGTGTCTCCCGGCCAGGAGGCCCAGAACCTGGATGCCCTCGGTAGGAAGTGCTTCCAGGGCTCTATGCTTGCTTGCCGTGTCCAGACATACCAGCTCTACATGGGCATGTACCTTCGAGACCTGGCAAAGGAGATTGCCGGGTTCTCTGCTGGTCTCTCCGAGGAACCTTTGCAGAGGTTCCAGGCCTTGTCCACCGGTATTCGAGAGTGCTCGAAGTTTATCTCTCGAGCAGCCTACGATGGCTTCAAGGCTTCGGCCCGAGTAGCCGAGTCCGGCATTGGTGCCCGCCGACAGGCTTGGCTACAATCATCCGACCTCGAGCCATGGGTCCAGGACAAGTTGGTCGATGTCCCCTGCCGAGGTGAAAACCTCTTTGGCAAGGCCATGGCTGAAAAGGCTGCAGAACTTGAGACTGAGACTCTGACCAGGACTAGGCTTTCCAGGAAAACCTCTGCCCCTTCTCAGAAAAAGAAGGGCTCAATTAAAAAGACCTTTTACCCGAGGAAGTCATCTGCCTATAAACAATACCCTCATTATCAGGCCTCTACAGCTCCCCAGCAGGGTCAGCAGGCCAAGGGGCAGGGTCAGGGGCCCCATAGGCAGAAGGCCCCCAAGCCACCAACACCGGCCCCTGCTCAGCAGGGTGGGGGGTTTTGACTCAAACAGCATAGCCTCTTCTCCTCAGCTGGCTTATCTCAGCACAGGAGGCCGGCTGGCCCACTTTGCCCACAGGTGGTCAGCCGTCACATCAGATGCCTGGGTTCTTCACATAGTCCAAAATGGCTATCTTCTCCATTTTCACCAGGTACCTCCCTCCTACTTTCCAGGGGAACCTCCAAGACCCCCTCTGCACAGGGACCTACTCCTTCAGGAGTTAGCAGGTCTGCTACAGGATCAGGCTGTGGAACCGGTGCCCCACCACCTGAGAGGTCACGGCTTTTATTCCAGATACTTTCTGGTACCAAAAAGAACAGGAGGCCTCAGACCCATCCTAGACTTGCAAAACCTCAACAAGTTCCTGGAGAGGGAAAAGTTCAAGATGCTTACCCTTGGAATCCTGCTGCCCTACCTCCAGCAGGGAGACTGGCTATGATCCTTAGATCTAAAGGATGCGTATTCTCACATCCTTATTCATCCAGACCACAGACAATATCTCAGGTTTGTTGTGGGAGGAAACCACTATCAGTACAGAGTACTGCCCTTTGGTCTGTCCTCCGCTCCCAGGGTGTTCACCAAGTGCCTGTCAGTGGTGGCGGCCTACCTGAGGCTTCAGGGTCTTTTTGTGTTTCCGTTCCTGGACGACTGGCTCATAAGGGGCCAATCTTCCCAGGAGGCCAACCTGGCCACCCTTCGCACTGTGGCTCTGCTTCAGCACTTGGGGTTTGTCATAAACTTCGCAAAGTCCTCTTTGCTCCCGTCCCAGAACTTGGAGTTCATAGGGGCCAAGCTCGACACTCTTCAAGCAAAGGCTTTTCTGCCTCTGGACAGGGCCCGCAGGCTAATGGATCTGGCCAGCCAGTTTTGCAGAAATTCCCTGGTCTCTGCCAGGCAATTCCTGAGACTACTCGGCCATATGGCTTCCACGCTTCATGTTACCCCCAATGCCCGCCTACACATGCACACTGCTCAGTGGAGCCTTCGCACTCAATGGCATCAAGCCACAGGGAGCCTAGCGGACTCAGTGACGATATCCAACCTACTGGTCTCCTCTCTGCAATGGTGGCTTCATCTTCCAAATCTGGTGCTCGGAGTGGTTTTTCAATCCCCTCCGCCTTCTCAAGTGCTCACAACCGATGCTTCTCTTCTCGGTTGGGGAGCACATTGCCAAGGGACCTGTACTCAGGGTCTCTGGACCCCTTGGGAGGCTACTCAACAGATAAACTTCCTGGAGCTACGGGCGATACACCTAGCTCTGAGAGCCTTCTCCCACCTTGCCTCTCACCAGTCTGTACTGGTTCAGACGGACAATCAAGTTGCCATGTTCTATGTGAACAAACAAGGAGGCACAGGCTCCTCCCATCTTTGTCAGGAGGCTCAACGGCTGTGCTCTTGGGCTGTCAATCACGGGATCCTTCTCAAGGCTGTCTACCTCCCAGGTCAGGAAAATTACCTGGCGGACAGACTGAGCAGGATCCTACAACCACACGAATGGAGATTGAACCCATTAGTGGTTCAGTAGATCTTTCTCAGGTGGGGACTCCCCACCATGGATCTTTTCACCAGTCCTCTGAACCGGCAACTCCTGAGATTTTGCTCCAGACAACCGCATCCCCTCAGAATAGCAGCGGATGCGTTTCTGATCTCGTGGTCCACAGGCCTACTGTATGCGTTTCCTCCCACACCACTAGTGTCCAAAACACTGTTCAAAGTCTTCAAGGACAGGGCTTCCTTGATTCTCATTGCCCCCAGGTGGCCCAGGCAACCGTGGTTCCCGCTTCTGCTGCAGCTAGCGGTGGACACCCCTCTTCCTCTGGGGTTTCAACACGATCTCCTGTCTCAGGATCAGGGGACTCTCTTGCACCCCAACCTCCAGTCCCTTCATCTGATGGCCTGGCTGCTGAAAGGGTAGTCCTGGCTCCCCTACAACTGCCTCGAGAGGTGGAAGATGTCGTCTTAGCTTCTAGACGGCAATCCACCAGGAAATCCTACGCTCTTAAGTGGCGTAGATTCTCCGCCTGGTGTGCTCAGCACAGCGAGAATCCCTTCTCGTGCTTGGTAGCGGTAGTGTTGCAATATTTGCTTTACCTCTCCAATCTGGGCCTTAAGTCTAACTCTGTCAGAGTTCACCTTAGTGCTCTCTCAGCACACCACTCCCCCGGTGGACGGCAGGCCTCTTTCCAACCACCCTTTGGTGGCTCGTTTCCTCAGAGGCCTCCTTCTACTGAAGCCTCCTTTGCGTCCACCGGCCCCTGAGTGGGATCTGAATGTGGTGTTACAGCGGCTTATTTGTCCGCCTTTTGAACCTATGGCTACCTGCCCTCTCCGTTTTCTCTCCTGGAAAACTTTATTTCTGGTAGCTCTCACCTCTGCTAGGCGTGTGAGTGAACTGCAGGCACTAGTGTCTGCTCCTCCTTACACTAGGTTCTACAGGAATAGGGTAGTCTTACGGACTCACCCTAAGTTTCTTCATAAAGTTGTTTCACCTTTTCACCTCAATCAGGAGGTGGTTCTTCCGACCTTCTTTCCCAGGCCGCATGCCAACTGGGCTGAGATGGTCTTGCATACCCTGGACTGTAGAAGGGCGTTGTCCTTCTATCTTGACCGTATGCGGGAGCATCGAAAGGCTGTTCAGCTTTTCATTTCTTTTGACCCCAATAAGTTGGGGCTCCTTGTCTCCAAGCGTACGTTGTCCATATGGGTCGCTGACTGTATCGCCTGGGCTTATGAGGCAGCCGGCCTCTCGTTGGAGGGTCGAGTCACGGCTCATCGTGTCAGGGCGAAGGCTCGTCAGTGGCTCATCTCCGCTCTGTTCCGTTGGCAGACATCTGCCGGGCCGCCACTTGGTCTTCAAGCCAGACTTTTGCGGCCCATTACTGCCTTGAGAGGGAGTCCCGCAGGGATAGTGCTTTCGGACAGGCAGTACTCCATAATCTCTTTGGGGTTTAGGCAACTCCTACCCTCCGGCCCTGGTGTTGGGCTACCGGTCGGGGGCGTTCTCAGAGAAGATTCCTTCCTTCTGTGCTGACGAGCTAGAGGGAGCTCATTTTTCCGCTTGAGGTCTCCGGTAGCCTTAAGCTAGGGAGTCCCATATGTGAGGACTGACTTCCTGCTTGGTCCTGGAGAAAGAGTAGTTACTCACCTGTAACAGGTGTTCTCCAGGAGCAGCAGGAACCAGTCCTCACAACCCTCCCTCCTCCCCTTGGAGTTGCAGTCATATGATTTATTTTTGCTAATTATTTTGCTGTCTTTTAGCTATGTCATCAGACTGAGCAAGATGGCACCCTTGGGCGGGAAGAGGACCGCGCATGCGCGCTGCAATTCCCAAAGGCTTTCTTTGAAAGCTGGGGAAATGCTCCGCACGAGGGCTCCGTCGGCGCCGATGTCACCCATATGTGAGGACTGATTCCTGCTGCTCCTGGAGAACACCTGTTACAGGTGAGTAACTACTCTTTCCTTAGACTCCACCAAGTACTATGCACTTCTACTAAACAGTCATAGATCTCTAGAGAGAGAATTACTAAAGCATAAAAAGACCTCTCCAAAGAGGCTAACACGGTTCATATTCAGTGCAGCGTTACATGAGAGGGGCATTCAAGTAGAGGTCTATTCCATATGACATGTAGAGTATTAGATCTACTGTACTACATAAAGAGAAATTTAACCCACCCCTCGCTGAATCACTGGCAGTAGCAGCTCTTATAGTCTCTTCAATTCTGGTAGCAATCGGGGAGAAACAAAAAAGAATTAGAGCAATATTAAAGAATTCCCATTGTGGAACGTATGTCCTCTCAACTTGCGCTTCACCAGGGGAGAGAAGATGTTTGAGGAGCATCGCTCCCAAGTGGAAGCTCTCTCTTTGTTGTTCCCATAACGCTCCCCCTCCCATGAAGCTTCAATCACTTCCGTTCTGGGGTCATCATAGCTAAAATGCCTGGTTGCTGTAATTCATTTCGTGCATCCGGGCTCAGTGTAATCTCCAAGCTCAGAATGGCAGATGCTTCCCTCAATTCCCAATAGAGCAATCCCACTAGCTCTGGGCATTGTCATGCCCATAGAAGCCAGGTGCTCCAGTCTGTCAAGAGTATCCCTTAGAAGAAAACTAGACCCAATCAAGAGCAAGGCTTGTATATTCACAACAGAAAAAAAGAATGTTCTCACCCAGTTCAACCATCAAAGAGTTATTTTTATATTCAATAATATAAAAAATCTTAGGAGGAGAAAAATCTCAGCATAATATGTGCCAGTAATCATCAGGCCTGTTTAGTTAGATTCATGCCACTGCAATGGCTCAGACCTTACACATGGATCAAGAAAAATCCTCCTAGATATTAATACGTAACTTTGGCAGAGGCAGAAGTGTTCAAGATTATATATAATAAGAAGAGCAGATTGCTGTGCATGAATGAATGTCTAATAAGTCCCTATGAGAAACAGTAATATATTAATATCTAGGGGGGGTTTCCTTGATCCATGATGTGTAAGGTCTGAGCCATTGCAGCGGCATGAATTTAAAAGTGCCTGACAATTATTGGCACGTATTATGCTGAGATCTTTTTTCTTCCTACGATTTTATATTACTGAATATAGAAAAAACTTCTTGCTGATTTAACTGGGTGAGAGCATTCTTTTTTCTGTTGTAAGAGAGGGCCACATGGAATTTAATCCCTTTATGCTTTAGTATACATCAGTGTCTGTGTAAATGAAAAACAAAACAAGAGGAAATATTTCTCACAACAGCCTCAGAGCTCCTGAATCACTCCTGCACGCTACCTCTTGGCCCTGTATGCAAGGTTGCTTTGTTGACATAACAGTACTTTAGTACCATTGTGAATCCTCCAATAACAGAAACAGGTGTTATCAGGAAGGACAAATAATGTACATGTTTTTGTTCTGTGTTCACAGATGAAGGGTTCTGAGCAGGACCTCTAGAAAACACCTACAAATAGGAACAGAAATAAAAGGGGATCTTGAATGATTTTCAGAAGACTGTGTTTGTGAGGAACTAGCTAAATTAAAAGTAGACAAAGTGATGGGCTGGATGGGATACATCCGAGTGTTTGAAGGAACTTGAGAAAGTTCTAGCAGCTCCACTATCTGACCTTTAAAGTGCTTCTTTAGAATTGGGAGTGGTCCCAGAGGACTTAGGAAAGGCATATGTGGTCCCTTATACAAAGGCGGAAGTAAGGATGAGGTTGAGAATTACAGGCCAGTTATAGTCTGATCTCTGTGGTGAGTAAATTAATGGAAACACTGCCAAAACAGAGGATAGAGAGAGGATGGAGTGGAGGAGTAGCCTAGTGGTTAGAGCACTGGCTTGGGAACCCAGAGACCAGAGTTTGATTCCCACCAGCGCTCCTTGTGGCCTTGGGCAAGTCACTTAACCCTCCATTGCTCAGAAAAATCCAGGTTATCAATGTCCCTGTTTAATGTATGTTTACCAAGTTTAAGTTACAATGTAAACCGCATTGATTGAAATGATAAATCAGTATAAAAAAACTGTTAAATAAATAAAATAGTGAGGTTTCTGGAGTCCAGTAGATTACAGGATCCAAGGCAGCATGTTTTTACTAGAGGCAGGTCTTGTCAGAGAAATCTGATTGATTTTTTTGACTGGGTAACCAGAGTGTTGAATCAAGGGAGAGCCCTAGATGTGGTGTACTTATATTTCAGTAAAGCCTTCAACACCGTTTTGCACGGGTGACTTATAATTAAATTGACAAACAGTATACAAAACACTGAATCCAAAATTTTTTAAGGAAGTACTTTTGATGTCCTTCCTTGAAGAATTTTGGATTCAAAACTTTGCATATTGTTTGTTAATTATAATCCTGGTTTTTGTTTAGACTATTTTTTTTTGATTATAAATTAAGTAAGACTTACTGGGTTAGAAATTGATTGAGTGGGAGATGACAAAAGGGTAATGGAGCTCACTCTGAGGAGAAAGATGTTACTAGTGGTGTGCCACAGGGATCTGTCCTTGGTCTGATTCTTTTTAACATTTTTGTTAGTGATATTGCAGAAAGGCTATCGGGTAAGGTTGGCTTCTTTGCAGATGTTAAAATCTGTAATAGAATTTACACCTATAGAATTGGTGGAGGGGTTGCACTCTATGTTAGAGAGGGCATTGAGTCAGGATTAATGTTTTGCAGGAAACAAAATTTGCTGTAGAATCTCTGGATTGAAATTCCATGTAAAATGGGGAAGGCGATGACAGTGGGGGGGTGTACTATCGACCGCCTGGCCAGAATGAACAAATGGATGATAAAATGCTCAAAGAAATCAAGGAAGCTAACAAAAGTTACAGCGCAGTAATAATAATGGGTGATTTTAATTACCCCGGTATCGACTGGGTCAATGTCACGGCAGGACATGCTAGGGAGATAAAGTTCCTAGATGACATAAATGACTGCTTCTTGGAGCAGCTGGTTCATGAACCGACCAGAGGGGAAGCCATATTAGACCTAGTCCTTAGTGGAACACCAGATCTAGTGCAAGAGATAAGGGTGTTGGGGCCACTTGGCAATAGTGATCATAGCATGATCGCCTTTGATTTAATTAGTGGAGGAGGGATAGTAAGGAAATCTACAGTACTACCTTTTAACTTTCGAAAGGGAGACTATGATAAAATGAGGAAAATAGTTAAGAAAAAACTAAAAGGAGCAGTTGCAAAGGTTAAAGACTTACATCAAGCTTGGGTGGTGCTGAAAAATATTATCTTGGAAGCCCAGAGCAGCTGTATTCCACGCTTTAAGAAAAGTGGAAGGAAGTCCAAAAAACTGCCAGCATGGTTTAAAGGTGAGGTTAGAGAGGCTGTTGCCAAAAAAGCATCTTTCAGGAAATGGAAAAAAGAGCCAAACGACGAAACCTGGAAACAGCACAAGAACTGGCAAGTCAAATGCAAGGCATTGATAAAGCAGGCAAAGGGAGAATTTGAGAAGAAGCTTCCTGCGGAAGCAAAAACGTGAAATAAAGATTTTTTCAAGTATATTCGTAGCAAAAAACCTGTGAGAGAATCAGTTGGTCCATTAGAAGATAGAGGAGTTAAAGGGGCACTAAGAGGCGACAAGGCGATAGCGGAGAGATGGAATGAATTCTTTGCTTTGGTCTTTACTGAGGAAGATGTAGGGATGTTACCCATGACTGAAGTGGTATTTAAAGGTGCAGAAGAATTGAAGGAAATATCGATACATCGGGAAGATGTATTACTACTATTAGATAAACTGAAGAGTAGCAAATCACCTGGGCCGGATGGTATACATCCAAGGGTGTTGAAAGAACTGAAATATGAGATTGCAGACCTGCTATTAGTAATCTGTGAACTATCATTAAAATCATCTGTAATACCTGAAGATTGGAGGATCGCCAATGTAACACCAATATTTAAAAAGGGTTCCAGGGGTGATCTGGGAAACTACAGACCGGTGAGCCTCACGTCAGTACCGGGAAAAATGGTAGAAACCATCATAAACAATAAAATTATTCAGCATGTAGATAGTCATGGCCTAATGGGAGACAGCCAACATGGCTTTAGACAAGGAAGAGCTTGTCTTACTAATCTGTTATGTTTTTTTGAAAGTGTGAATAAACAGGTGGACAAAGGTGAGTCGGTTGATATAGTGTATCTGAACTTTCAGATAGCCTTTGACAAGGTCCCTCATCAGAGACATTTGACAAAACTAAAGAGTCATGGGATAGGAGGCAGTGTACTACTGTGGATCAAGAACAGGTTAAAAGATAGAAAGCAGAGGGTTGGGCTAAATGGCCAATTTTCCCAATCGAGAAAGGTGAATAGTGGTATACCCCAGGGATCTGTGCTGGGTCCGCTGCTTTTTGACATATTCATAAATGACCCGGAAAGTGGAATAACGAGTGAGGTTATCAAATTTGCAGATGAGACAAAACTATTTAAAGTTGTTAAAACCTAAGAGGATTGTGGAAATTGCAAGAGGATCTTGATAAATTGGAAGACTGGGCATCAAAATGGCAGATGAAATTTAATGTGGACAAGTGCAAGGTTATGCACCTAGGGAAGAACAACCCAAACTATGGTTGCACAATGCAAGGTTCCACATTAGAACCACCACCTAGGAAAAAGATTTATGCGTCATTGTGGATAACATGTTAAAACCTTCGGCCCAGTGTGCAGCGGCGGCCAAGAGAGCAAATAGAATGCTTGGTATCATAAGGAAAGGAATGGAAAATAAAACAAAAGATATTATAATGCCTCTGTATCGTTCCATGGTACGACCGCACCTTGAATATTGTGTGCAATTCTGGTCGCCGTATCTTAAAAAGGATATAGCATTATTAGAAAAGGTACAGAGAAGAGCCACCAAAATGGTAAAGGGGATGGAAGGCTACTCCTATGAAGAGAGGCTACAAAGATTAGGGCTCTTCAACCTGGAAAAGAGATGGCTGAGGGGAGATATGAATGGAGTGGAATGGGTAAACGTAGATCGATTGTTTACGCTATTAGAATATAGAAAGACTAGGGGACATGTAATGAAGCTACAGGGTAAACTATTTAAGACAAATAAGAGAAAATATTTTTCACTCAACGTGTAATCAAACTCTGGAATTTGTTAACGGAGGATGTAGTAAGAGCTGTTAGTGTAGCTAGGTTTAAAAAAGGTTTGGACAAGTTCCTGGAGGAAAGGTCCATAAACCATTATTAAAAAGGGACCCAGGACATCAATGCTTGACCCAATACAAGCATTGTTGTTGTAAATAATTGCCCCGGTTATCCAAGTTATTGTTCCTGTTATATGTAAAACCAGATAAATGTAACTTGTCTGAAGTTTTCTTGTTCTCTGTAAACCGCGCTGATAATGAATAGTGCGGTATATAAAAGATGTTAATAAATAAATAAATCGTGGAACCTGTGTCTTTTGGCGATACTGCTAGGTACGTATGATCAAGATTGGCCACTGTTGGAAACAGGATACTGGGCTTGATGGACCTTGGTCTGACCCAGTATTGCATATCTTATGTTCTTATGTTCTTAGGATGAGGATGAAAGTTGATAGACTCAGGAGTAATATGCAGAAATATTTCTTTATGAAAAGAGCGATAGATATGTGGAATAGTCTCCTAGTGGAGGTAAATTCAAGAAAGCATGGGACAAACACCGAAGATCTCTAAAGGGAAAAAAGATACTATAATTGTTGATATGGAAGGGCAGACTTAGGGCCATATGGTATTTTTCTGCTGTCATGTTTCTATGTCTTATGAGGCCAGCAATGATAGCAGATAGCAGCCTGACAACATGAATTAAGATATAGAATAAAGTGTAAAATACAGATCACCCTAAACCATTATGCAGTCAAACCAATAACTGAGTATTCAATTATAAACAAATTATATTTCAAATTACCTCAAATTATGGGTATTTTCAGATATTCAGAAATGGCTTATCCATACAGAAGAGCTACTTTAGTCAGACAAGGAATTTTTTAATCGGTTCCCATAACAATCCAAGTCGTTGGACATTGTTAACTTTTTTTTTTGCTTGCTTAGTGATCAGTTCATATCTGTATATGGTGCAAACCAGACTATACCAATAATACATATCCAGTGATTTTGACTCTTTCCAGTTAGAACTAACTTCATAAAGGCAAAACGGCAGAAAAAGACCATATGGCCCATCTAGTCTGCCCTTCCTTATCAACTACTATAGTCCCCTTTTTTTCTATAGTCAGTAATATATCAAATAATTTAAATTGCATCTTATCTAAATAATGAGCATATAGCCCTCCTTATTTTAATATGATAGAGGAATAAGACAAAGTGGGTGATATAGAGAATATTTGACGTACTTCATACCAAACATCTTGCCAAAAGTGAAACAAGAATCTATCATATGCTGGAATGTCGCAGGGGCTGAGTGGCTTTTCCAACATAGATTACATAGTACATAGACTGTACTTTCCTATGCTCTGAATGCACTTGCTTCTCCCACTTCATGTCTGTGAGGCGTACTATACCTCAGTCTGACTTCCTCTAAAACCCGTTACCTATGTTCCTGTGCCCACTCATCTGAGTGCCTTTGGCTCAAATCCCAAACCCTTGCAGACTTCCTACATTTTGTAATCCATGCTAGCCTTTTTCCAGTCTACCATAGCACTTGCCAAGCAAGAGTATTATGTCTTTCTAACTAACTCTCTTGCCTCTGACCCTCACCGTCACTTTACAACTCTCAGTTCTCTCTTTAAAGCACCTCTGCCTCTGACCCCTCCTTCCCCTTCTGCCCAGACTTTGGCTGACTACTTTCATGACAAAGTCCACAAGATTACTCTTGAGTTCCCCCTGAGGTCATTCCCCCTCCTCCCATCATTCCCTAATCCTTCCCCCAACCTCTGTAGCCCTTAACTCTTTTTCTAAGATCACAGAGGAAGAAACCACACATCTTCTCTCCTCCTCTAAATTTACTACTTTCTCCTCTGATACTATTCCCACTCATCTACTAAACTCCATCTCCTCCACTGTTGTCCCTTCCATCTGTCATATCCTCAACCTATCACTTTCCACCACAACTGTTCCTGCAGCCTTCAAGCATGCTGTAGTTACACCTTTCCTCAGGAAACCATCCCTTGGTCCTATCTGTCCTTGTAATTATCAAACCATCTCTCACCTCTGCTTTATTTCTAAATTACTTGAACATCCACTTCACTGCTGCTGTCTTGACTTTCTCCTCTCAGTCCCTTCTGGATCCACTGCATTCTTTCTTTTGCCCTCTTCATTCTACTGAGATGAGACTCTTGCAAAAGTCTCCAGCGAATTGTTCCTCACCACGGGCCTCATCCTTCTTGACCTTTCTGCTGCTTTTGGCTCTGTTGATGACCACCTTCTCGATATCCTTGGACTTAGGGGGTTCTGTCCTGTGATGGTTATTCTGTCTATCTCTCTCACAACACTTTTAGTGTAGGTTCTGGTGGATCTTCCTCTACTACTATCCCCTAAGGCTCTATCTTGAGACTTCTCCTTTTCTATCTCTCCACTCAGTCCCTTTGTGCACTCATCTCCTCCCATGGTTTTCAGTCCCATCTCTATGATGACTCTCTGATCTACCTCTCTACACCTGAAATCTTTCCGAGAATCCAGGCCCAGATCTCTGCCTTCTTATCTGATATTAGTTCCTGGATGTCTCATCAACATCTAAAATTGAACATGACCAAAATTCAGCTTCTTATCTTTCCCCCTAAGCCCACCTTCCCTCGCCTCCTTTCTCTTTTTCTGTGGATAACACTGTACTCATCCCTGTTTCCTTTTCTTGCAACCTTGGGGTCATCTTTGACTCCTACCTCTCCTTTTCCATACACATCCAACAGATAGCTAATATCTGTTGCTTCTTTCTCTATAACATTGGCAAAATTCAACCCTTTCTGAGCACACTACCAAGACCCTTGTCCATTGTCTAGTCACGTCCTATCTATACTATTTTTATTTTAACATTTCTTATATACTGCCTTTCATGATATCAGGGCAGTTTACATTGGACAAACTGAAATTACATTGAACAGGGCATTATAACTTGGAGATAACTATTTTACAAGGAACATGGGAACAATGAAGGGTTAAATGGCTTGCCCAAGACCACAAGGAACACCTGTGGGACTAGAAACCCCAGTCCTTCCGGCCCAAGGTTGATGTCCTCTAGTGGGATTTGAACCCCCGACCTTCCAGCCTGAGGTAACTTGCCCCAACCACTAGGCCACTCCTCCCTCTCTTCTTCACAGGTCTTCCTCTGAATCATCTCCTCATTTTAACCTGTTGAAAACTCTGCTGCACGGCTAATCTGCCACCTGTTACTATGCTCATGTCGCCCCTTTTCTCAAGTCACTTCATTGGCTTCCTATCCATTTCTGCATCCAGTTCAAACTTCTACTACTGACCTATAAGTGCCTTCATTTGGCTGCTCCTCACTACCTTTCTTTTCTTATCTCTCCCTATATCCCTCCTTGGGAACTCCGCTCTTCTGGCAGATCCCTTCTATCTGTGCCCTTCTATTCCATTGCCCACTCCAAACATTGATCTTTCTACCTTGCTGCTCCTTATGCCTGAATCAGTTCACCAGGCTACATCTGTGGTCTCTTCAAATCTAGGCTAAAAACTCACATCTTTGAGATTGCTTTTGGATCCTTATCCCTCTAGTCTCCTGTTCATTTCCTATGTGTTTCCTTACCATTCCCCTAGATATATCCTAGTCCCCAGTTGTTGTGTTTTCTGTATTGACTAGATTGTAAGCTCTTAGGAGCAGGGACTGTCTCTTACATATCTCTGTACAACACTGTATACTCCTTGTAGTGCTATAAGTAATAGTAGTAGACTTGCCAATATTAATCCGAGTATCCCACACAGGGGTCCATAAAGATCTGTGAGCACAAAAATATATAGATTGAAGAGTAGGAGCTGAAGCTATTACCTGATTAGTAACAATCCCAAATTTTTCCCAAGCCTGAGTAGAAACAGAAAATTGAAACTCATCATGCCATATTTCTGCACTCTGACAGTTCACTACACTATTTCTGCACATACCAGAATAAATCAACCAAGTTGGATGAGACATCTTGTGTAGCCTAACCAGGGGCGGCTCAAGGCAATCTGCTGCCTGAGGCGAATAATGAGATGGCGCCCCTCCCCCCTTAGAGAAGGCGGGGCTTTTTCAGAACTCCAATCAGGGACTGAACCAAACCAAAATGCCAATTAGATTATATGGAGGGAATGCAAGATGTTTGCACACAGGGCAGTACCAAGCTGCAATCGCGCTCTGTGCGACTTGCAGCTTGGGCGCGTGCCCCCCTCCTCCCCTCCATACCTCCGTCCAGTGTTGCCTGCTCTTTCCCTGCTGCTGCCGCCGCCCTCTGTTTTTTTCACGGCAGCACTGGCAACAGGGAAAGTTCAGGCAGCGCTGGACAGAGGTATGGTGAGGAGAAGGGGGGCATGCGCCCGGTCTAAAAGGCGCCGTCACTTTAAGCAGATCTGTCCCTCTCTACTCTGACATCGCTTCGGAGGAGGGAGGGACCAGACCTGCTTAAAGTGCTGTGAAAAGACTTGAGGGGTGCATTTCGGCTGCCTGCTATTGTCCTGCCAGCGGCGGCAGGGCAACAGCAGACAGCCGAAATGCGCCCCCCAAGCACAGAGCGAGGCACGGTCCTGTTTGCACACCAAGTAACTAAAAGAGAGCAAGAACCAACAACACAGTTTATAAAACTAAATTATAACTCATTTTTATTTTGTTATAAACTGCGTTATGGTTCTTGCTTTTTCTTTTTCAACATATATTTTACATGCACAGTGGGTGCAGAGCAGAACCAGGACATTCACCCAAAGAACTCAATATTAAAAAAAAAAAAAATCTGATTCTGATCATCTCACTAACAACAACAACCACTATTCTCCAGTACCAGGCATATTGTGAACTAATACAAAACCCTACAACAAAGAGCAAACCTACCATACCATATCAGCACAAACTTCTAAAACTCACATAAGGAGCCCATCCAAAAAAAGTGTCACTGTAAATACTACAGTGGGACCTGGAACATCCATACACCTATCTGAAAAGTTGAACAAGTCAAATTACTACAGTACAGTATAGATCTTTATGTACAAACTCCATGTTAACAGAACACCTGGTCTCAGACACACACTCACAACATCGACCCTCACCAAGTACAGAATAAGTAACCATAATCTAAAGTAAAAATAAAAATATGTAGACAAAATTTAAACTGAAACCCCAAGACGCCAGAGTCCACATGCAGTGCAATATCAGATAAATAAGAGATGCAGTTCCCCAATACTGTGTAAGATATAAAGATAGCACAAAGTCCAAACACTAAAATGAAATAAAATTATTTTTTCTACCTTTGTTGTCTGACCATTTTATTCTCTGATCATGCTGGTCCCGATATGAGGCTTCTGCTTTCCTTTCTTCTCTTAGCTCTCTTTCTGTGGTCTATGTTCCATCTGCCATTTCTTATCTCTTCATTTGTTTTCTTCACTTCTTTCCATCAGCCTATTTCCAGTCCCCATAACCCTTCCCAGTATCAGCCCCTTTCCAGTCCTCCCTCCTGGTACCTTCCAATGTCAACTTGCATTCCCATGACTGCCACTGGTGTCCATTACCTTCCAGTCCCCTTCCTTCCCCACTGTCCAGCTCCTTCTAGTCCATATACCACAGCAGCCCCTCTCAGACCACTCCCTTCCAGTCCCATTCTCCCATCCCCTCACATCAGCCCATTTGTAGCCCTAGCCCCCAGTTTTCTTCCAAGGCCAACAGCTCTATCCTCCCCTCCCCACCATCAGCCCATTCCCAGTTGAAGCCCCCCCAATCAGCTCACTTCCAGTGCATGTCCCCCCTCAACTCCATTACCACTGCTAGCCTCCCCTAGTCAGCCCATTACCAGTCCTACCCCCCATCAACCCATTACCAGTCCTAGCCTCCTGAT
Organism: Ichthyophis bannanicus; assembly: GCA_033557465.1. NCBI lineage: Eukaryota > Metazoa > Chordata > Amphibia > Gymnophiona > Ichthyophiidae > Ichthyophis > Ichthyophis bannanicus. The sequence goes on from CM066031.1 coordinate 249,007,330, forward strand.
CATCTCATTTTCAATGCTAGCCCCCCTCAGTCCATTACCAGTCCTACCCCCATCAGCCCATTACCAGTGCTAGCCTCCCCTAATCAGATCATTACTAGTCCTATCCCCCATCAGCCCATTTCCAGTCCTAACCTCCCCAATCAGCTCATTTCCAATGCTAACCCCCCATCAGTCCATTACCAGTCCTACCACCCCCATCAGCCCATTATCAGTCCTAGCCTTCCCTAATCAGCTTGTTTCCAGTGCTAGTCCCCCCCCCTCTCAGCCCATTCCCAGTGCTAGCCCTCCTAATCAGCCCATTACCAATCCCAGCCCCCCTTCAATCAGTCCATTCCCAGTCCTTGCCTTCCCTAATCAACCCATTACCAGTACTAGCCCCCCATCAGCCCATTATAATCCTAACCCACACTGTCTCTCCCCTCTGTCCAGCATTTATCCCCTGCCTGTCCAGTATGTTCCCCTTTCTCTCCCCTTTGTCCAGCATTTGCCCCCGTCTCTCCCTTTTGTCTAGTACTTGTCCCCTTGTCTCCCCCTTTGTCCAGTATGTCTCCATCTTCCCCTTTGCACACAGTACAAACGTGATAAGGTGGAAAAACAATTTATTGGATTCTAGACCTAGCAACCCGACACAGGCTGTGTTTCGATGACCTTCATCAGGGGTTGTCTAAATAGGTACTACAAACATAAAAACAAACAATATTAAAAAACAGTTTAAAAGTGAAAGAACAAATGGACATGAACATGCTCTAACTAAAGAAATAAAAATATTAAATAATAATAATAATTATTACAATAATAATAATAATAATATAGTTAGTAATAGATCTCTCATGATAAATAATTAAAAATTATATAATTAAAATAATAAAACAATAAAACAATAAAATTATAGTGCTAGAAATGCGATACTCAAATAAAATCATAAGAAATAAAATAATAAATGGACCACAAATAAGTTTGATAGAAACACAAGCAAAACAATCCTTATAGGAGGTGACAAGCATATAATTATAGTGTTAATACCTTCTTTGTAGAGACGGTGATTTGCAAACCTCACATGGAGGCACACGAACTCATTAGTGGAGGTGTTGACTAAAACACTTGCATTGGAATAAAAACTAAAATGAAGAAGACACAGGGGCATGTTTACTAAAATCCGCAAAATAGCGCGCCGCAAAATAGCGCACGGCAACGCAGCACTGAAACGCGCAGAAACGCGTTTAAACGCCCCGCACACGTGCGTGTCACCCCCGCACAGGTACGCGGCTCACTAACGGGCCCCGTACAAGTGCGGGCCCGCAAATGTCCGATAGAGGCGTGGAACGGCGAAAGGAGGGCGGAGGAAGGATCCGGAGGGGCGGAGGGACGGGGTCAATGGGTGGAGAGTGGGAGGGGAGAGGCTCCCCGCACAGTATCGGGCCCGAATATGCATGTAAAAACTACCGCGAGTGAAACACTCGCGGTAGAAAGCATTTAAAGGGAAGAGAAACCATTTCCGTCAGCAATGTACAGGAAAACCGGGGAAACCAGCAAAACGTGAGCAGTGTGATACATGTGCACAGCACAAAAGTGAAAATAAAAATAGAAAATGACCACAACAGAACTATTAAAAATAGTAATTCAGCTGGGGAACAGTTATAGTGATGGGCAAATACAGAAATCACACCCAGCAAAGCTCCAGAAAAAAGAAATGAATTTTGGAAGGGTCTACTGAGAGGAGACTCTTCCAAAAAACATTTCCACGTTTTGGAGCTTTCCTGGGAGTGTTTGCTATGGTTGCCCATTAATATCACTGTTGCCCAGCGTGGTGATATTTTGTCCCACATTTCCCGTGGTCATTTCCGGGGTTTATGTGCACGTTTGTCACCAGACAGGGTGCATATGCCCACAGTAGAATTGCGTAGAGCAGGGTTTGTGACTCCATCCTGCCAGGCTTACTGCCTCCAGGGGCTGCACTGTCTCTGTGGCCAAAGTGTGGTACAGCGGACAGAGTCATTACCTCTAGGACCAGAGGGCAGAGGTTCAAAACCCAGCTGGGGCACCTGCCAGCCCAGTCCCTATATTTTACCCACCACTAAATAAAGATAGCGCAGACACCCCTGTATGCATGGGGAAAACACCCATATTTTACCCAACACCGCACACACACCACAACAATGGGCATTACCTACAGCCAAGTCCCCCAAATGCAGTCCCATACTGCCACATTGCAATCAGGTCAACTGCTTTTTCTGAGAGAAGTTCATGCCAGCATGTTGGTGGACAAGTACATGTGGTGCAGGGGGCAGTGGCTGCTAACCACAGAAGACAGAGGCCTAGCCATGTGCAGGCTGGCACAGTCCACTGCAACAGACAGGTCCTGCCGGATCCACAGTCATGGACAGTCCAGGGAATCCAACCAATCTGTGGCTACACAGTGGTGCAGTGCACACAGACAGTGCATACAAGAACAGAAGGTCACAGGTTCAAAGCCCAGCTGGGGCTACTGCCAATCCTGCCCACATATTTTTCCCACAACTAAACAGTGATAGTAAGGACACACCTTTCATGGCGGGGACATATGCAATGGTAAGACATCTATCTTTTACCCCACTGAGCACAGACACCATGAACAGGGGCAGTACCTAGAGCAGAATCACCCAAATGCAGTCCTGGTGGGCCACACACCAGTCAAGTTCCATGCTGACACTCATACAAATGCCTGTGCTGTATATCTATGCACCACCCCCATGGCATGTAGATGTAGCCCATGCATATTCATGAGGGATAGCAGGAAAACCCGAACAGTGTGATGCAAACCTGGACTGGAGTTGGGAATCTGTGCCGTAAAGCAGCAGCCATCAAGGGCAGACACACCCACACCCACAGGCCCCATTGGCCAATGTCTCCTGGAAAGGCAGAACATTGGACCGTGCATGCAGCACCCAAAACGAGCACTTGCATAACTTACCAATGTCACCCTACACCTGAGGTATACGGTACACAGCTCGGAGACGTTTGCTAGGAGCACAGGCAGGCAGTTATCCATACGTTACGTACATACTGCTAGTTGACCCCATCCAAACAATCTGTTAGGTGTTTGCGGGGCATGCTCCAGGCCTGGCCTCTGACGGTGCTTACCACCCTGGGGAGTGACCACCAGCTGTAATGCGTACCATATCCATGACTTGCCGTGCTCAGGACCGGTTTGGTGGGCAAGGCTACTTACCCCCTCAATCGTAGCACCATGATGGCAGAGGTGTGGAAGTGTGTGTCTGTCTATACAGTGGGTGTTGGCTGCAAGCCCCTTCAACAGCCCGCACTGCCAGCACTGTTGCCAGTATTGGCCAGTCAATGTGCATAATGAGGTGCAAGGTACCATGGGTATAGCCAGGGCAGGGTGGCGTGGCCAGGATGCATCTGCACTGGGCATAGGGCCCTGGCAGGGACATTGGCTGGGATATTGTAGTGTCCGGCCACCACCTACACAGACAGGGTGGCCAAAGCATGTCCTTCTGGGGGATCACGCTCACCCTGACTGTGCAGTGACCACAGCATGGCTAGGCCCCCCCATAGTGCTGTATAGTAGTTCTCTCATGTGATAGATATGGGTTTCTCTTTGGGGCCCAGTCACTGATCTATCTGCTTGCTGTGTATGCAGACAGCCCAGTTCTGGGTGCATGCATCTCCATTGGGAACATGCACTATGGACTAACCAGCAGACTGTTTGTAGCTGGTAAATGTCTTGCTATAATGGCTTGCAGGGTGCAGTGGCTGTTGGCTTGCTGCAGGGGAATATCTGGTGGTGGAGTGCAGCTTACCATACCCTGGGCTTATGTCTGTCTGCTATTGTGTTATGGCTGTGTATGGAGCTGCCTGCCTGGGGGGGGGGGGTGGTGGTGTTCCTCAGCAGGACTGGGGTTGATGTTGCCCTCTACTGCCACCTTTGCAGGGAGGTAGAGTGTGGATCCCTTGATGGGGACCATGTTTGCCACTGGGGGGGGGGGGTGCCTGATGGTGGCAGACAGTGATATCCATGGTGTTTGTGCAGAAACTAGCTATCTTACACATTAACACTGCTTTGGAACGCCCGCTTGGCCTCCAGCAGCCATGGCAGGTGTTGTTGACCTGGTCCTGGCCACCTCATTGCACACTCAGGGTGAGCACAGTACCCGCACGATGTAACAGTGTGTGGCTACTCTGTGCCAGTAAAACACCCGGTCAGTGCCCCCTACTAGGCCAAGGTGCTGTGTGGGTGCACCCGGTCACTTCCCCCAACCGGGCCGAGGTGCTGTGGGGGTGCATTCCCCATCTTGTGTCCATCTGCGGACAGCTAATTTGCATGTGCAGTGCATCATGGGTACGGGTGGCCTAACCCTATCCTGTTGACACCAGCAGACTGTCTGTGAGGTGACGTGTAGGCTATCTGCAGCCAGCCAGGGGCCTGCTTACAGCTATGGAGCTGTAGCGCAATGGTTACATCACTGCCTGTGCAGCCAGAGGTCATGGGTTCAAACCCACAGTGGGGCCCTTTGGTAGGGCTGTCCACAGCTTTATTTTTATTTACTGTACATATGTCTATGCCGGCAAGACCACCCTCAGCTTACTATACCCATTAGGTGCCTCTGAGGGTGCTTCATAGGGCGCCCTGTAGGCCACCTTATGGTTGCCATCCCTATAAGGTGCACTATACATTATCCTGTGTCGCAACATACATGCTGCCCTATAGGGGTCATTCAAGGGTGCCTTGGCGAACAGTGCACTGTAACATGTGCCTTATGGGCCGCCGTATGTTAACATGCTGGGAGAGTGCGTTTGCTAATAGTGATAACAAAATAAAATTATACAGCCTCCTACAGCACTCCACAACATAATACATACTGCCTCAGCAGGCATTTTTCACTGGGCATTGTGAGGTGTTGAACCCCTGATCCCTGCACCATTGGTCAGTGTTTTAACCATTGTGCTGTGGCTCTGTTCCTGTGCTTGTGCATCAGCGCGCCGCCTTGTGCCTATCAGCGCGCCGCCTTCTGCCGCCCAAGGGGACCAGTGCGCCGCCTTCTGCTGCCCAAAAATAACTGTGCGCCGCCTTATGCCGCCCGAAAAGCACTGTGCGCCGCCTTCTGCCGCCCAAAAATAACTGTGCGCCGCCTTATGCCGTTCCAAATTAATTTGCCTCCTAAAACAATGTTAATCATTACAATTACTGCCTCAGCTGACCTTTGTCGTTGCGCACACTGGGGGATTGAACCCATGGCCCCTGCACCATTGGTCAGTGTCTTCACCGTTGTACCACGGCTCTGTTGTTTTGTATACTCAGCAGCGTGCCACTTTGCCTTTCCACGCGCTAATGTCGACCCCCGCACATTAGCGCGACGCACACACATCCGGTTGCTTACTACCGTTTTTTTTCTATTTTCTGCCTGAACCGCCCACTCCTTATATGGCACAGGCACACTAGCACGGCCCTGCACGTTAGGAATGTTTAGTAAACATGCCCCACAGAGTAAAGCACATGTATACCATTGGAGATAGACTTTAGAACTTAAGTCTAAACTAAATTTAGAAGACTGAAATGGGACAGAAACGCAGCAGGATGGATGGTGAAGGGGAGCACGGCCAAGAAAGAAAAAATAATGTATAATATATTCCACAAAAAAGAAAATAACAAGAAAATGTTTAAAATCGGGCCAAAGTTTCATCATAGGGCCAACTGAACCAAAAACATTTAAATAGTCTAAAAATGTACGGGAAAAAGTACAAAAAACATAATTTGGCTAGGGGAATCTTAAAAAACATGGAGAAGCTCACATCAAACATCAATAGAACGTCCGATGTCTAAAGGATACTCAAAAACAAGTGGGAAAGCAGAGAGATAAGTCCAAAATAAAGAAATGATACACTGTAGCATCTTGCTCTTACTTCTCGTCAGTTAATAGCAATGTTGAATCTTTAAAAAAACAAGTGTTGTGTAGAACGCTATTTATCACCTCTTCTCTTTATTAGATCTCTAAAAACTATATATATATATATATATATATATATATATATATATATATATATATATATATATATAAACATATGCACACCATTGGCATAATAAATATCTCTTGCCGACTTCAACAGAATCGCCACTTAGAACTCCTATTGCTTCGGGAATTTTTATCTCTCTGAATTGCTAACAGGACCCGCTAGCATAGTAAAGTAAATATCTCTTACCGATGTGGCCAATGTTATACATCGTTCATTAGGACTCTTCTAACTTCGGGAGTTTTTTTAAAGGAAATAGATTGTCTCTTACCGTTCAGAGTCTCTGACAGAAGCCAATCTCACAGACGCAGAAATTCGTCTTTTTGAGTGTCAGCTCGTTTGGCAGTGAAAAAACGCCGACACATGCGCGAACCTTATGTGAATCATGAGAGCGGGAAACCCAGGGGGCGTGGCCAACCTGAGACAATTCATTCAAACCTCGCACTAGTTAAAAACTGCAGCGCTACAGTAAAATTGGATGAGAAGGAGAGTAATCCTTGTAGCCTGCCAAACTAAGAAAACGAGGCATCAAGTCATCAAATATATTAGTGTTGATGCTTATGTAGCAAGTGGGATACTACTTATAATTATTATGTTCTCCATTTTCATGTCGCTTAAAAACTGACCACCAAATAAACCAGTAACAAATATATTAAAAATTTCATAAAATAATTAGAACAATTAATATTATTAAAAAATATAATATTAGAAACAATTTATAATTTATAATTTTTAATTATAAATAGAATAAAAATTAAAAATAAAAAGTATAAAAAAGTGTAATAAGAAATTTTATTACAATCATGGATATTCAAAATTATATGAAGGATACTTAATAACCTTAAGATCAAACTTTAAAATAAAAATAAAAATAATAATAATAAAAATAAAAATCCAATTAAAACTATTTTAAAACAATAAATAATTATAATCCAAAACAGTAATGATAAACATTAAAAATTAAGAATATAAATAATAAATAAAATGTATAATAAAATTTACAATAAATATATAAAAAAAAAATTTTTTATATATAAAAAATATATATAAAAATTTTTTTTTATATAAAAAATGTAATAAAATAATAATATAAAAATCAAAATTATAATATATAAAATATATAGATGATAAAATTTAATTAATAAATATATTAAAAATCATAAATTTTGTAAATATTGATGAATAGTAGTTAAAAAAAAATAAGTAATATCCATGAAGGAAAAATGAATAAACATAAAAATAAAAATAATAATAAACTAGGGGACAATTAAATAGGATAAAAATTGTAGTATCCATCTGTAAATGTATCCGTTATTTGTCTCATAAAAAAACAGAGAAATCTTGATCTAAATTAAGGCCATTTGGAACAAGAGTATTTAATTGAAAAATGTATTTCTGTTCGAGCTGAAGAATGGTCTTGTTCACATCTCCTCCTCGCCAATTGGCTTTGACTTGTTTTATCACGAAAAACTTTAGATCGGTTACTTTATGCTGTAATGTCTGCCAATGGGAGACTAGGGGTTTATCTTCTACATTCCTCTTAATACAACTTTTGTGCTCCATAATCCTAGTCTTAATCTTACGGGTAGTCTTGCCTACATAGAGCATTTTACAAGGGCATTGTATTACATAGATGACGTTCTGGGTATCGCAATTCGCGAAATCTTTGATCGGAAACTTTTCGTGTGTATTGGGATGGATGAAAACATTCCTAACAGGTAGGACGTTCAAACAGACAGCGCATCTACCGCACTGAAATTGGCCTCTATATTTCGTTAAAAGTCTCTTCTCTGTAAGCGCTGAGGGCACCAATAGGTTGCGTAAATTCATATTCCGTTTGTGTGCAACGATAAGATTCTGGTCTTGAAAAGCCGGCAGGGACTGGAGGATATGCCATTCTTTTTTCAGGATGGTGGTTATCTTAGCGGAAAATTGGGAATACAATAAAGGACAAACTAATCCTTTGTGGGGTTTCTTATCTTTAGGTATTAAGAGTAGATCGCGCGACATGTTCTTAGCTCTTTTATATGCAGAATCTACATATTTCATGGGATAGCCTTTCTCCAAAAAACTCTTCTTCATATTGACTGCCTCTTTTTCAAAATCCTGTAGATCTGAGCATACTCTTCTAGCCCTGAGGAATTGGCTCACCGGAAGATTGTTTTTCAGAGATAAATTATGGAAACTATTATAATGCAGAAAATGATTCTTATCAGTTGGTTTTTTATATAAGGTTGTTGAAAAGCCAATATCTTCTTTGCGGATCAAGAGATCTAAGTATGGAATCTTATAAAAGTCATATGTCAACTGGAATCTTAAGTTATTATCTAACTGATTAATCCATAAGTTGAACTGTCCTAAGTGATCCTCGTTACCTTTCCAAAGTATTAAAACGTCATCTATGTATCTTATCCATAAAATCACATTGTCCTGAAATGGATGTTCTTTTAAAAAACTTTCCTCAAAGTTATATACATATAGATTGGCCACATCAGGGGCCATAGCTGACCCCATGGCCACCCCTTTTATCTGTTTATAAAATAATTCTCTAAAACAGAAGAAATTTTCAAAAAGTACAACTTGTGCCAAAGAGAGAAGAAAGGTAGTGGGAATACGTTGGTCTGTTCGTTTCAAAAAATAGTACGTAATGATTTCTAAAGCCTCTTTTTGTGGTATATTTGTATAAAGTGACTCTACGTCTAGAGTCACTAAAATGATATCGGTAGTACAGATATCAAAAGTAGATAAAATCTCTATTACGTGTGCTGAGTCACGAACATATGACCACATTTTCTTAATAAATGGACGTAAAAATATGTCTAAAAATTTAGAAAGGGGTTCAAGGATGGAGCCAATTGATGATACAATGGGTCGCCCAGGAGGTTTTTCAAGACTTGTTTAAGAACTATCTTCTCAAATGTTTCTAAAATCGGATCAGTTTTTGGAGGTGGCATCCAGGATGATTTTTTGTTAATGATCGAGATATCACCCGGTCCTTGTGGATATTCTGAAAAAAATTGTTTAATTTTTAATTTCCTAAAGAATTTGTATAGATCTACTTGTATTTCAAAAGTATCGGCTTTATTTTTGGGAACGAATGTAAGTCCTCTGCTAAGAATGGATTCTTCATCTTTGGTGAGGGTATAATGAGAAATATTGACCACATTGCTAATCACACTAGACTCTTCCTGTTTAGTTAATATCTCCTTTCCTCTGATTGGTCCGTGTTCCATTGTCCCCTCCCTCTCCCTCTGCCTCGGCCTCGACCCCTGTAGAATTGGTCGTGGCCCCTGTAATGTGAAACTTGGCCGTACTGTTCCCCATAATCTTGTTCTATTACCAAAGAGGTTCCATCTTCCTATCAAAATATTTCCCAAGGAGAGAGATTGGCTATCTTATCTCTTCAGAAGAACAATCAGATTATTATAAAACCAGCGGACAAGGGTGGAGCTATTGTGGTTCTAGACAAGTATGACTATATAAATGAAGTCAATAGACAGTTGAACGATAGCACTTTTTATCAGAGACTAAGTAAAGATCCGACTACAGATATTAAAAATACTATAGACAATATTGTTCTCTCAGGGTTTGAAATAGGCTACATCACAAAAAAGGAAAGAGATTTTCTGATAGTGGGATCACCTGTGACTCCCACTATTTACATCTTGCCTAAGATCCACAAATGTCTTGAAATTCCTTTCTCAGCTTTAACTTTCAACAAAAGAAAAGTCTTTAAACAATCCTCTTCACGAGCACTTAACCCTTTTCTTTTGCTGTTATAAATCAAACAGGGTTCACTTTAAACCAAGCAACTTCAGCCAGTTACTGTGTTACTGTTAAACCTTCCTGGTACATATATTTTCTTTATCTCAGTGAAAACTCTTCCTCTTCAGTTATCACTAAAGAGCATTCCATTGGTTCAGTGTTTTCTTGCACATTGGGAATATCACACTGCATTAAAGAATAACCATTTGTACCTACGTTTTCTGTATCAGCTGTTCTGCCGAGCTCACTCTGGTTAATCACGTCAGGTACGTGACTACTTCCTGGCTCTGAGCTAAAGCTCTCTTGGGTATTACCGTATACTCTGGATAGTGGTTTATAAGAGCACTTCTCCTGTGTGAAGCTATGAGGTAACTGCCCATAAACACTGGTATTAGTATCAAACAGCTTGTGTCCTGCCTTGAATCGGCTAAAGCCTAATTCCTCTGGTACAGCTGTGGGAGTTTGCAATGCTGACAACGGCACTCGGGAGAAGTCTGAGAATTTAAAGTTGCTAGCAGAATTATGTGCTTCATAAGGTAAGAGACCTTCTTTTCTCTTGTAACCGTTAGTACAAGGAAAGAAGTTGTTTCCTTTTCCCTTTATATCTGCTCTTGGCTGGCTTCTCTTATTAATCCTGGACTTAGCCCACTCGGGTGTAAAACAGTCCTGTTCAACTTTGAATGCCTTGTTTCCTGCAACAGGATTCCTCCCTCTTCTCTTCTGGCTTTCACACACACACTCTGTATTTAACAGCTGATCTCCACATGTACTCACACCATCCTGAGACTCATTCAAGCTGTCCTGTGGTATATTTTGCTGACCCACTCTCTCATTTCCTTCCTTCCACCAACTTTGGTCCTGGAGATGAGATTGGATTACTGTGTCTCTTTCTCTTTCCCTCCGTTCCCACGACTGAGGATGTTGCTTCCACCTCTGTCCGTGCTCACCCTCCCTCACTGCTTGTGAGTGTGCCTTATGTATCTGTCCCCGGGTTCCACCCCTTCTCAGCTGATCCCTATCAGGTAAATCAACCTCCATTCTCATGCTGGCTGGGTGTGTCTTTTTACCCTTTTCCCACGTGTGCCGTGGTTGCTCATAGCAACTATTTGACATGTTTTTGTTTACCTCATCAGGTTCTGCCTGATTTTCTCCACTAATCTCCATTTTCTCTGGGTCCCCTGGGTTTACCTTGTGACAGTAGATTCTGCATATAAAAGAGCTAAGAACACGTCGCGCGATCTACTCTTAATACCTAAAGATAAGAAACCCCACAAAGGATTAGTTTGTCCTTTATTGTATTCCCAATTTTCCGCTAAGATAACCACCATCCTGAAAAAAGAATGGCATATCCTCCAGTCCCTGCCGGCTTTTCAAGACCAGAATCTTATCGTTGCACACAAACGGAATATGAATTTACGCAACCTATTGGTGCCCTCAGCGCTTACAGAGAAGAGACTTTTAACGAAATATAGAGGCCAATTTCAGTGCGGTAGATGCGCTGTCTGTTTGAACGTCCTACCTGTTAGGAATGTTTTCATCCATCCCAATACACACGAAAAGTTTCCGATCAAAGATTTCGCGAATTGCGATACCCAGAATGTCATCTATGTAATACAATGCCCTTGTAAAATGCTCTATGTAGGCAAGACTACCCGTAAGATTAAGACTAGGATTATGGAGCACAAAAGTTGTATTAAGAGGAATGTAGAAGATAAACCCCTAGTCTCCCATTGGCAGACATTACAGCATAAAGTAACCGATCTAAAGTTTTTCGTGATAAAACAAGTCAAAACCAATTGGCGAGGAGGAGATGTGAACAATACCATTCTTCAGCTCGAACAGAAATACATTTTTCAATTAAATACTCTTGTTCCAAATGGCCTTAATTTAGATCAAGATTTCTCTGTTTTTTTATGAGACAAATAACGGATACATTTACAGATGGATACTACAATTTTTATCCTATTTAATTGTCCCCTAGTTTATTATTATTTTTATTTTTATGTTTATTCATTTTTCCTTCATGGATATTACTTATTTTGTTTTTAACTACTATTCATCAATATTTACAAAATTTATGATTTTTAATATATTTATTAATTAAATTTTATCATCTATATATTTTATATATTATAATTTTGATTTTTATATTATTATTTTATTACATTTTTTATATAAAAAAAATTTTTATATATATTTTTTATATATAAAAAAAAATTTATATATATTTTTTATTGTAAATTTTATTATACATTTTATTTATTATTTATATTCTTAATTTTTAATGTTTATCATTACTGTTTTGGATTATAATTATTTATTGTTTTAAAATAGTTTTAATTGGATTTTTATTTTTATTATTATTATTTTTATTTTTATTTTTATTTTAAAGTTTGATCTTAAGGTTATTAAGTATCCTTCATATAATTTTGAATATCCATGATTGTAATAAAATTTCTTATTACACTTTTTTATACTTTTTATTTTTAATTTTTATTCTATTTATAATTAAAAATTATAAATTATAAATTGTTTCTAATATTATATTTTTTAATAATATTAATTGTTCTAATTATTTTATGAAATTTTTAATATATTTGTTACTGGTTTATTTGGTGGTCAGTTTTTAAGCGACATGAAAATGGAGAACATAATAATTATAAGTAGTATCCCACTTGCTACATAAGCATCAACACTAATATATTTGATGACTTGATGCCTCGTTTTCTTAGTTTGGCAGGCTACAAGGATTACTCTCCTTCTCATCCAATTTTACTGTAGCGCTGCAGTTTTTAACTAGTGCGAGGTTTGAATGAATTGTCTCAGGTTAGCCACGCCCCCTGGGTTTCCCGCTCTCATGATTCACATAAGGTTCGCGCATGTGTCGGCGTTTTTTCACTGCCAAACGAGCTGACACTCAAAAAGACGAATTTCTGCGTCTGTGAGATTGGCTTCTGTCAGAGACTCTGAACGGTAAGAGACAATCTATTTCCTTTAAAAAAAACTCCCGAAGTTAGAAGAGTCCTAATGAACGATGTATAACATTGGCCACATCGGTAAGAGATATTTACTTTACTATGCTAGCGGGTCCTGTTAGCAATTCAGAGAGATAAAAATTCCCGAAGCAATAGGAGTTCTAAGTGGCGATTCTGTTGAAGTCGGCAAGAGATATTTATTATGCCAATGGTGTGCATATGTTTTTCTTTATATATATATATATAGTTTTTAGAGATCTAATAAAGAGAAGAGGTGATAAATAGCGTTCTACACAACACTTGTTTTTTTAAAGATTCAACATTGCTATTAACTGACGAGAAGTAAGAGCAAGATGCTACAGTGTATCATTTCTTTATTTTGGACTTATCTCTCTGCTTTCCCACTTGTTTTTGAGTATCCTTTAGACATCGGACGTTCTATTGATGTTTGATGTGAGCTTCTCCATGTTTTTTAAGATTCCCCTAGCCAAATTATGTTTTTTGTACTTTTTCCCGTACATTTTTAGACTATTTAAATGTTTTTGGTTCAGTTGGCCCTATGATGAAACTTTGGCCCGATTTTAAACATTTTCTTGTTATTTTCTTTTTTGTGGAATATATTATACATTATTTTTTCTTTCTTGGCCGTGCTCCCCTTCACCATCCATCCTGCTGCGTTTCTGTCCCATTTCAGTCTTCTAAATTTAGTTTAGACTTAAGTTCTAAAGTCTATCTCCAATGGTATACATGTGCTTTACTCTGTGTCTTCTTCATTTTAGTTTTTATTCCAATACAAGTGTTTTAGTCAACACCTCCACTAATGAGTTCGTGTGCCTCCATGTGAGGTTTGCAAATCACCGTCTCTACAAAGAAGGTATTAACACTATAATTATATGCTTGTCACCTCCTATAAGGATTGTTTTGCTTGTGTTTCTATCAAACTTATTTGTGGTCCATTTATTATTTTATTTCTTATGATTTTATTTGAGTATCGCATTTCTAGCACTATAATTTTATTGTTTTATTATTTTAATTATATAATTTTTAATTATTTATCATGAGAGATCTATTACTAATTAACTATATTATTATTATTATTATTGTAATAATTATTATTATTATTTAATATTTTTATTTCTTTAGTTAGAGCATGTTCATGTCCATTTGTTCTTTCACTTTTAAACTGTTTTTTAATATTGTTTGTTTTTATGTTTGTAGTACCTATTTAGACAACCCCTGATGAAGGTCATCGAAACACGGCCTGTGTCGGGTTGCTAGGTCTAGAATCCAATAAATTGTTTTTCCACCTTATCACGTTTGTACTGTGTGCCTGTTTTACGTGATAATCTGCCCTGTGTTGGACTCCATCTTCCCCTTTGTCCAGAATTTTCCCCGTCTCCCCCTTTGTCCTCCATCTCTCACCTTTGTCTCTCCTTGTCCTCCTCCTGTCCCCACTCCCGCCACCTGCACCTCTCATCTGGCAGTGGCGGCACTCTAGCTGTTTTAATTTTAGATTTTGCCACCTCTGTCCTGCCTCTGCCTTCCTGCTGTGCTTTTTCCTCAAGAATGCTTGCAGCAAAAAAAAAAAAGGCAGCAGGAAGGCAGAGGCAGGGCAGAGGCGGCAAAATCTAAAAACAACCGGAGTGCCACCGCCGCACAAATCAGCCTGATGCAGACCTGACCCAATTCAGGAAGGCAATCAAATATCACCTCTTCCTCCAATACTACCCAACCAGCGATGAATCTAGATAGCACCACTTAAGAAACACAGTCTTTTTGCAACCCATACTCACAATGTCTCAAGTATTCGAAACGGATTCATTATTTATTGTACAATTCAACCCTGTTATAGGAATTTTACCACATGTATATAGCCTACTTCATGTAAATAGTTCATGTTTATAGTTCAACCCCTGTTATCCAAGTTTATACCCCTGTTCGATGTAAAAACCAAACAAAATGTGTGTTTTGGTCAATTTGTTATACTGTAAACCGCGCTGATGCCGAATAGTGCGGTATATAAGCAACTGTAATAAATAAATAAATAAAAAAAATGTTGAGAAGGAGATAAGTTTTATATAGAAACATGATGGCCTATCCAGTCTGCCCTTTCATACCCCTTTTTCCCTTTAGAGATCTTATGTGTTTGTCCTTCGCTTTCTTGAATTCAGATACAGTCCTTTACTACCTCCACTGGGAGACTAGGCCATGCATCTACCACTGTTTTCATAAAGAAGTATTTCTGCAGATTACTCCTGAGTCTGTCCACTTTCACTTTCATCCTATGCCCCCTCGTTGCAGAGCTTTCAGTTGAAAGAGGCTCTCCTCCTGTGCATTTATGCCACAGAGATATTTCAACATCTCTATCATATCTCCCCTTTCCCACCTTTTTTCCAAAGCATATACATTGAGATATTTAAGTATTTCCCCATATGCCTTATGATGAAGCCCACTGACCATTTTGGTAGCTATCCTCTGCACTGACTCCAAGATATTTATATCCCTTTGAAGGTGTAGTTTCCAGAATTGAACACAATACGCTAAATGAGGTCTCGTCAGAGACTTATATAGAGGCATTATCACCTCCTCCTTCCTGCTGACCATTCCTCTCCCTGTGTACCCAAAACTCCTTCTAGCTTTCGCTTTTGCCTTTTCTACCTGTTTAGCTACCTTAAGATCATCAGAAACAATCATCCTCCGGTTCTGATCTTCTTTCATGGACAGAAGTACTTCACACTCCTATCCTGTACCTCTCCCTTTGATTTTTGCAGCCCATATGCATGACCCTGTATTTTTAGCATTAAATCTCAGCTACGAAATTATTATAAGCTTCGCTAGATCCCTCCTTATGTTAACTACTCCTTCCTAGGTGTGTAGTGTATTGCAGATTTTGGTATCATTCACAGAGAATAGTTACTGGAATAGTTCTCCTTGTAGAGAATCTAGGATTGCCTTTCTTCTAGATAACCCCACAGCAGGTTGTCCCAGTTAACATCTGGCATATTGAAATCACCTATCAGCAGCACTTTTCCTTTCATAGCAATACCACAAATGTCTTCAATTAAATCAGTTCTTCGGCCTCTGGGTGCTCCATTTCCTCTTTCCAATTCAGCCCACAATGCTGCCTCCTTACCTTGTAAGCCCTGCAGTTCTGTTGCTTTAATATTATTTTTTTACATATAGTGCCACTCCTCCTCCCTTTCTTCCCACCCTGTCCTTCCTGAGCAAATTATAGCCCCTATAATTACATCCCAGTCATGATTTTCTGTGAAACATGTCTCTGTGACCGCCACTTAATACAAATCAGCCTCTTCCATTAAAGCCTCTACATCTGGAATCATTCCCTATACTGTGGGCAGTTATACATACCGCTTTCCAGATGGTGTCCCTTTTTATCCATTTCTACAGAGATATGTAATGTTTTCCTACCTGAGGGTTTTCTTCACCCATCCCCAGTGATTCTAGTTTAAAGTCCTCTTCAGTAGGTTAGCTGATCTGCTGTGGAAGACATTTTGACCATTCTTGGATAGGTGGACACCATCTCTGCTCAGCAAGCCTTGGAAAATCAGCCAATGATTTAGGAAACTAAAATGCTCTCTCTAACACCATCCATGCAGTCATGCATTCATCTCTAGGATGCAATTTCTCTGCCTCAGTCTTTACAATCAACAGAGAAAAATGATGAGAACACCAAATGTGCACCTATCTGCACTCTCTCTTCCGGAGCCATGAAGTCGCTTTTGACATGCTCAGAGGGATACCTAGCAGTTACCATTTGTGTCTATATGGATGAGCAGCATTGGATAATAGTCAGTAGGCTTGATGAGTCTCAGAAAACTTTCAGTAACATCTCAGATTTTGGTACCTGGCAGACAGCACACCTCCCAGGACATCAAGTCTGGTTGACAGATGTACCCCTCAGAAGAAAGTCACCAACCACAACTACCCTTTGCTTCCTTGTGGCCAGTGATGCTGCAACCTTTGGGGTGTTTCAGCTCCAGTTCTTCCTGTTCCTGATAAAAACATAACCTACTGTGGTGGCGAGACAGGTTTAGAGCCCAAAGAAAATGTGGGAAAACAGCCTTTTACCTCTGGGCAGAAGAAAGCTTTAGGGGGTTTAAGGGTTAAAACTCAAACCAAAGGGAAAAAACTCTCTGCACAGAGATGGGGAGAGTGAGCCACGCCCTAGCTCCATGGAGACCAGGGGAGGTGACGAGGGAAGCCTGGGGGTGGAGTCTGAGGCTATAAGGCAGCCCCAGTCATATAAGCAGAGAGAGTCTTCCAGAGAGGCCGGAGACAGTGGAGAAACAAGACGGGGAGGAACAGGATGAGGAGGAAGAAGGAAAGCAAGAGGAGATTGTGTCCGTGGGTGGAGTCCAGGAGGGAAATCCTCTGAGGAGGAAACATCCCCTAGCCGGCTGGACACTAGCAGAGAATCTCTTGAAGCTACAGGAAGTAAAGAGATTAGGAGGACACGTGCAAGGGAAAAGTGCTCCAGCAGAAGCCTCAAACAAGATCCCTATTGCAGGCAACAGGCAGACAACTCGAGTCCTGATGGCAGCCTAGCTGGTAAGAAGAGTACAGCTGGTTGGGAACACAGGAGAGTTGGGTCTGGAGAAAATGTTGCTGGAAAGCATGGTAAAGGAATCTTTGTGAGAGAGTCTGTGGAGAAGGTTTCACCTGTGGCACAGCCTGAGAGAAGACAGGGTGCTGGGAACAAGGTGAGCCCTTTGCAAGCTTTAAAACGTTTATTGAGAAAGAAAGATCTCCTTTGTCCTTCCCCTGCAACTCAGCGTAGTGAGGATTCCCAGTGGGGACAGGTTTGGAAATTGATAGAGCAATTAAAACCTGCTGTTAGAAACGCTGAGGCCAGCCAGGTGCTAATTGAACCAGATGAAGAGAGCATGGACATAGAGGAATGCCTTTCAGAAAATGAATGTTCTGATTTGGAAATGGATTGCTCTTACTGTGTGAGTCATAAGTAGAAAAGCTGTATGGTTTTAAAAGTGCTGGAAAAGCCATAAGCTTTTAAAGAGTTTTATGACCGGCTGGAAGTGTGGTCAATTGAAGCACTAGTGTTGAGCTAGCCAGACAAGCTCAGAAAAGCTGTGAATGCTGGAAGTTAAAGCCAATGTTTGTAATTGGAAAGTGAAGAAGCCTAACATCTGTAAAAGGAATGTTACAAAAGTGTAGCAGCTTGTAACAAGGAAATCCACGTGCTGTGCAGAGCCTTGAATGATACAGGCTTGTGCTGTGCCAATGCTGGGACTTGAGAGTATCATCTTGGCTGAAAGCAAGGTTTATTGCTGTGTTGAAACAAGCTGTTTGGAATGACTAATGCTATAAAATTTATGTTTCCTTTTACATGGAGAAGTATCCTATTTTTGTTTTGGTAATATATGAACTGCTGTCAAAGAAGTTCTCGGGATAAGTAGAAAATAAAAATCCTGTTACCTTTTGGAAACCCTCGGCTGTTTTGGTTCTTACCACACAACTACATTCTTCAAAGGCCTCAGTGAAAGGGATCAAGGTGATAAAGGACATAAAGTGGTACGCTCACTACGTATAGGCAACCACCTAACCCGTAGGGGGCGCTACACTACCAAAGGCTAGAAACCACCCTTCTGAAATTGTCTTTTAGACACCAAATGTTGCATTCAATCCATTAGCTCCAGAAAATGTGTTTGTTTTGATATAGCAACATGCGTGTTAAGCCATAAAGGGGGGAATAGAGAATATCATGTCATCTAGGTTGTAAAGCCTTATCCAATTTTTGAAAAGCCACAAAAGTAGCATGAATTACCGCAGGAGGATGGATACATTTTTTTATTATCCATAGCTGTTACATGATGTAATTCTTGAGGCCACATCAACTCCTTTTCAAGTTAAATCCACATAGGACCATGACCTATGGATTACTGATCCACCAAAGCCCTTATTGCATCAGGAAAGCTGAATGATTAGATAGGGAAATTAATTCCAAACTGCTGTTTAGCCAGTTGCAACTTCGTTAATGCTATACACAGTGGTTTATTACATCAAAGAAATCTTGAAAGATAGTTTCTGTTGATTCAAAAAACCTTTGGGAAATAGAATAGATAGCATGCTGAGCAGATAATTTACTTGTGGACACATCATTTTTATGGTGTCAAGGCGTCCCCACCATGAAAGATGTAAGGGATTCCAATTTAGAATAGCCTCCTTCAATATTTTCACAACCTTGCTAATGTTGTCAGTCAGTGTGCTTTCAGTATTATTATGAAATATTATGCCCAGATACATTGAAATTGGAGTTAAGGGACACATACTCTGACGTACTACAATTAATACGGTACCCAGAGAATTTAAAAAACTGATCTATGATGCTTATCAGTTGAGGGACCAAAAATGTTGGGTTGGCTAAAACTAACATATCCACATATAAGCAAATGTGCTTCTGTTCTCTAATTTTTAATGCAGGAATGTTGACATAATCACAGATCTTTATAGCCAAGAGTTCTAGAGCAAGAGACATCCTTGCCTAGTTCTACAATGCAAGTGAAAGGGTGCTGACATAATTGTATTTATCATGAGTACAAAACATTCACCAATGCACTAAAATAGAGTCCAAAGCCAAACTACTTTAATATGTGAAATAAATACCTCCAATCAACGTAAACAAAAGCTTTTCCTGCATTAAGTGGCACAGCTAACACAGGGTGGGAGACATCTTGAGATATTTGAAGATGGCGACAAAATAACCCACTGAGTACGTGCCAGGCACAACCCCAGACTGCTCCTGATGTATAAACCTAGGCAATATTTTGTTTGTTCTGTTGGCCAGAATTTTAGCATAAATCTTTGTGTCAGCGTTAATGAAATTGGTCTTTAATTCTTGTAATACAGCAGATCCCTCCCAGACTTACCTAAAACAATAATAATGGTTTCTGCAAAGAACCCAGTACTAAAACCTACAGCCAAAAATATCCATACAATTCCAATAAAATAGTGAGACACCATCTTGGAAAAATGTATAAAAGTCAATGGAAAAACTATCTCCTCCTGGCGCCTTATGAGGTGGTAAATTTTGAATGGCCATTTTAATTTCCTCTAACTAAATAGACTTTTCCAATTCAAAAAACAAGGCAGGATCAACCTCAGATGGACATATTGAGGGGAAGTTTGCCATCTGGGACATCTTGTAGTGGATCCGTGGAATAGTCTTCCAGTGGAGGTGGTAGAGATGAGGACAGTAACTGAATTCAAAAAAGCATGGGACCAACACAGAGGATCTCTAAAGGTAAAAAGTGGACTGTTGTAGTTGTTGTTATGGAAGGACAGACTACATGGGCCTTGTGGTTTTTTTCTGTCATCATGTTTCTATGTTTCGGCTTAGATTGCACCTGAAAAATACATCCAGGTGCCAACACTATTTCACAAACATGGATGTTCCTGAATATGGACATTCACAGGGGCATCTACATAGATGTCCCCAGAACAATATAGTGGGCCAGAAACAGGGTAGCCAGGATTCAGATCCCATTGCTGCTATTATTGACATTGTGTTGAGTACTAGGGATGATGGCGTGCCACCTTAGTTACATCCTCTGGATGTTTTTCAGCCAAAACAAACACTATTCAGATTTCTGTTTGTGCATGGAGTAGATCTAACGTTAGATGCAATGCTGGATGTCTATGACATTTCTAAAATCAAGCCAGGATGTCAAGGTTCCTGGGAACACCCTGGCCATGCCTCCACCATGCCCCTGTTCAGACTTTGATATTTCTCAGAACCGGCTTCCAAAATGGCTCTGGAGATTTCTCTGTGCTTTAGACATCTCTGTGCCTGTTTTTGGATGTCCAAGGAACAAATAGGGCTTCTAAAGTGACCCCCAATGAGTTTTAAACCTAAGAACCTTTCCATAACCCCCTTTTCCATGAATGTAGAGGCCCAATACATGTTATAATAAAATTCATGAAATTGTCTCAAAATAGTCACTCATCATGCAATATGTGGATGTTCCTTATCCCGCAGAGCAGATATTTTCGCGATTTACACTTTGTTTTCAAATAACTAGCTAAGTTTTCCCAAATTGTTCCCTTCCATATAATATTTAGCATTTTTCTGTAGCAAGAGAACCATGATTTCTTTCACTCATCTTATACTGTATTTTGGGCTTCCATTGTAAAACATTAATGACACAAGCTTATGTACCAGCTCAAGTTTTTTGAATAGAATTATGAATGAATGGGGGGCGGAGCCTGATGTCCAGCGGGTAGGACGCTTTGCGTTGAAGCTCCCGAGAGGCCTACTCAGAATCCTGACTTAATACCTATATAAATTTACTATTTCGCTCCGAGCTGACCGGGGCACCTCGGGGGGGATGGCGGCCCATAAACCAGCGCGCTTGGACTTCGGGTCTCCTTCTTCTTCTCACGGAAAACGCTCCAAAACAGAGGTGTCCTCCCCACAGAAGATGGTTCCATTTCGTGAAAACCCCGCAATGCACCTGGAGATTTTGGAGGAAATACGCGGCGTGAAGGAATTGGTGCAGTCCAATGGAGAAGCGCTTCGAGCCATGCGAGAAGACTTTGGAGTGCTCCAGGACCGACTTGAAGGTCTTTCATTACGGCAGGACAATATGGCGGGGGTCCTCGACTCGCACGAGGTGCGCTTGGGCAAACTGGACAATGCTGAGCGCCAGATACAGAATCTTCAAAAGGAGTTGGAAGATAGCAATAATCGAGCCCGTCGCAACAATGTGAGGCTCCTCGGAATGCCAGAGGGGGTGGAAACAGGAGATATAAGAGAATTCTTGCTCAAAACTCTTCCCTCCTTGCTGCAGATCACTTTTCACAGAGAACTGGAATTCGATCGAGCACACCGTGTTCCTGCCCGCATGGCGCTCAACCGCACGACCCCCCGGCCTATTATCTTTAGCTTGCTACGATATCAACAAGTGGAACAAATTTTACATGCTGCCCGAGCGAATCATCATTTGGAATTTGAAGGTCGTAAGGTCTCCTTCTTTCCTGATTTGGCAAAGCCTACCGTTGAC
Source organism: Ichthyophis bannanicus (assembly GCA_033557465.1). NCBI lineage: Eukaryota > Metazoa > Chordata > Amphibia > Gymnophiona > Ichthyophiidae > Ichthyophis > Ichthyophis bannanicus. The sequence continues at coordinate 249,029,117 of CM066031.1, forward strand.
CGTCGGAAGAAACTCCTTGCTCTTCGCCCTCGACTTCAACAGCTACAGGCTCGCTTTGGCTTGTTGTATCCAGCGAAGCTCCGAGTGACTCTCCACAACCAGACCAGGACGTTCGAGGATCCTGATCTACTATCAACATTTTTGGACTCCAAAGAAGCAGAGCAGATGCGCTAATCCCAAATCTTGGACTCTTATCTGCCGGCTCTGTCCGCCATTTTGAAGGGCCCGATGCGGCGGCCATAGCCCAGCACAGAAATAGCCTGGACTTTCTTTCTTTCTCTGTATGACTTTTGTCTTTGGTCTCCTATCCCTTCATGATGTGTGCCTCGGTCGGATTCGGAGCACGCACAGTCCTACAGGTTATGTGTTTTTTTTCAATTTCGGCCTTCTCTGGGGTTTCTCCCCGCAGACACATGGTCGCCAGTAATTTTGGGGTTTTGCTTCTCCTCTACCGTACTGCGGTTTTCTTTGTTAATGTGGGGCGCTTCATTGTATTATATTAGCTTATTTTTCCTATGTCATGTGTACAACCAGATACAGTCAGTTTGAGGGACACAGTGAAATTATGTGTGCTATCATGCTCAGAATTTTAACTTTTCTGAATGGCCTTATGTAAAATCTTATTATTCATCGTCAAAGGCATTACTGGTCCACTCAAAGGAAAGAAAATCCTTAGCTATCTTAGCCACGAGCATGTTGATTTGGTGTTTCTTCAGGAAACGCATTATACTCTGCTGAAACACTGAAACTCAATGCTAGGCCTCACATGGTAGCTGCCTATTCTCCCACCGTTTCCAAATGGTACGGGATAGCCATTCTGGTTAAGAAGTCTTTGCACGCTACTATACCTGATATTAGCGCTGACATGGAGGGTAGATGGGCCCGTGTATACCTTGAGGTTGGAGATAGTGAATTCACGTGTATTTGCACTATGCCCCGAATGTGGACAACCCTGCTTACTATGCAAGTTTTGCGCAGTTGGCCTCGGCCTCCGCCAATGCTCCATTAATACTTGGTGGCGATTTTACTCCAGTGTTCCCTCAATCTTTTCTTCTCAAACAAGGTGCTCGTTGGTTGGAAGATCCAGTACCGAGCAGACCTGTGTGGCTAGATATAGTAGCGGGCCTTTGCTCACCGATTCCTCTTACCTTACTCCCTGGTATGACTCTCCCATTAGACTCCCACTATCCACCAATGCTTTTCGACACTTTAGGTGCCTTTAATACTCTTATGCAACCTTTCGACTCCCGACTCTGGTCAGTGCAACTTCAGCATTGCATTCGGAGCACTAGAGTACTCCCGCCATCGGCACTCTCTGCATAAGGTTGATTGGAGACTTCCGATCTCTCGGTAGTTTACCGGGTGTAGCATCCAATTTTACTAAACCTTATGTAATGCTATCACTAGAGATACCTCTATAGCGCAGAAAGTATGGGAGAGAGAATTGCATGTGACTTTGACCTCGGAGCAATGGAGCCTTATCTGGAGCAGAGGGACACGGGTTCCCGACCCGCCTCACTCACTCAGACCCTCTTCTTTCTAGCCCACCGGTGTTTTTACACTCCTCACAGATTAGACAAATGGAACACTATTCAGGGTAATGGTTGCTGGACACGTCCTGCGGCCATTGGTTTATTACTTCATGTTATGCATGAATATCCCGCACTACAGTATTACTGGCGTCGGGTCTGGGGTCGTATTTAGTCTATATCGCACTCTCAGGAGTCCCTTTCTTGGAGGATAGTGGGACTTCGCCCAGTTGCGGGGATCCCCTCTCTCCCAACAATGGCTTATCTCCTTTTGAACTTTATGCTTGGCATTGCTATTTCCCTAATTAAGTAATACTGGGAAATTAGTTCCCATCTGAGCCTCAATGAATGGTGGAATCATGCCTGTCTCTACAGTAAATATGAACAAATACCTCGTCTGTTCGCTTCCTCCGTTCAGACTCCTTCTCATTGGTCTCAATGGAAGATGCTCAATGAATATGTACATTTTGCTAAATGCTCTCATCTGACTGTCTAACTTTGTATATATCTCTGTCTCATGATCATGCTGTATTGTGGATACTTTTTTGATCGTTTGATGTATAATCACTGTTAATTGGAAGCGCTCACATGCTGATGCAAACGGGTAGAGAAGAAGCACCGGGGTGGGGGGTAATGGGTTTACTTTTCCTTATTGTATACTTGTTTTGTCTCTTTTGGTGTGTTGTTTCTTTTGTTTGTTGCAAAATGAAAATAAAAGTTTAAAAAAAAAAGAATTATGAATGAATGATAAATCCTCATTCCTCTTAAGGTTGGTCTGAGCTGTATAAGCAATAATTTTGCTTCTAAGATAGGCTTTATGTACATCCCATATCACAGATCTGTTTCATTCAAAAAAATTCTTGCAGAGATTGTAGAAAATGAGGCTTAAACTCAGGTTCCTGTAACAGACCGGAGTTAAACCTCCAATATGATTTAGTTGTCATGTAGTGCAGTAACAAGTTCTGATGGTGATACAGGTATGGTCTGAAGCAGGAATGGGCTCAATATTTCTTGTTCGGACCTCACTTAATAAATCTGAAAAGATTCGAAAATAGTCAGTTTGACTGTAGGTATTATGAGGTGCTGAAAAAAAATGAGCAGTCTCTACTACTATGATACACCAAGTGCCAAACTAATCTGTGTGTCCATAAGGGTTTCAGGGCCACAGAGGCCTTAAAGAGTCAATAGCTGCAATCAGACTTACGATCTGTAATAGGATCCTATATTAAATTAAAATCCCCTCCCAATACTATAGGCCAAGGACCTTGTGCATTTATCAGTTGCGATAAATTTGCAAAGAATTCAGATATGACTGTATTGCATTCATAAATAGTATTCTCCAGGTACAAGCAGGAAGTCAGTCCTCACATATAGGGTGACGTTAGCACCAACAGAGTCCGCGTGGATCATTTCTCCAGCTTTCAAAGAAAACCTTTGGGAATGCTACCATGCATGCATGGTCCCCTTCCCACCCAAGGGTGCCATCATGCTCAGTCTCCTTTTTTCCACGGAGCCAATGGATGTGGTCCTCTCCTCTCCTGGAGAAAGTTATTTTATTCCTTCCCTTTGTCCAGTTTGCAGACCAGTTCCCTTCCCGCCTCGAGTCGATCTCGGCTACCTTTCTTTCATTTTTCCTAGAGGTTCTACATTGACCGGCCTTCAAGCCTTTTTTGCCCATGGGTCCTTGAACCCGGTTGGGTGTGCTCCCGGTTGGGTGTGACTCTAGGTGGATTCAAGAAATGCGACCACTGCAGTCAGACTATCTCAATCACCAATACTCATGACTGCTGCATCTGTTGCCTAGGCCTGGACCACAACAGTTTCACCTGCAACCGGTGCCAGGCCATGAGCCCTAAATCCAAGAGGAGGTGGTCTGATTTTCAAGGGAAGCTCTTCCCAAGGTCTGACTCAGCCCGGCTTCCGCATCGCCGAGCCCTGAAGTTGGCCCTTTGAGAGAGGTCATAAGAACATAAGATATGCCATACTGGGTCAGACCAAGGTCCATCAAGCCCAGTATTCTGTTTCCAACAGTGGCCAATCTAGGTCATACGTACCTAACAGTTTCCCCAAAAGACACAGGTTCCACAATGCTTGTACTGGGTCAAGCATTTGATAATCCTGGGTCCCTTCTTAATAATGGTTTATGGGCCTTTCCTCCAGGAACTTGTCCAAACATTTTTTAAACCCAGCTACACTAACAGCCTTTACTACATCCTACAGTAATAAATTCCAGAGTTTGATTAAACGTTGAGTGAAAAAATATTTTCTTTTATTAGTCTTAAATAGTTTATCCTGTAGCTTCATTGCATGTCCCCTTGTCTTTCTATATTCTGATAACATAAACAGTCGATCTACGTTTACCCGTTCCACTCCATTCATTAATTTATAGACTTCTATCATATCTCCCCTCAGCCGTCTCTTTTCCAGGTTAAAGAGCCCTAACCTTTTTAGCCTTTCTTCATAGGAGTATCCTTCAATCCTCTTTACCATTTTGGTGGCTCTCCTCTGAACCTTTTCTAATAACGCTATATCCTTTTTAAGATACGGCGACCAGAATTGCACACAATATTCAAGGTGCGGTCTCACCATGGAATGATATGGAGGCATTATAATATCTTTTGTTTTATTTTCCATTCCTTTCCTTATGATGCCTAGCATTCTATTTGCTCTCTTGGCCGCCGCTGCACACTGGACCGAGGGTTTTAACATGTTATCCACAATGACGCCTAAATCTTTTTCCTGGGTGGTGGTTCCTAATGTGGAACCTTGCATCGTGCAACCATAGTTTGGGTTGTTCTTCCCTAGGTGCATAACTTTGCACTTGTCCACATTAAACTTCATCTGCCATTTTGATGCCCAGTCTTCCAATTTATCAAGATCCTCTTGCAATTTTCCACAATCCTCTTGGGTTTTAACAACTTTAAATAGTTTTGCGTCATCTGCAAATTTGATAACCTCACTCGTTATTCCCTTTCCCAAGTCATTTATGAATATGTCAAAAAGCAGCTGACCCAGCACAGATCCCTGGGGTACGCCACTATTCACCTTTCTCCATTGGGAAAATTGGCCATTTAGTCCTACCCTCTGCTTTCTGTCTTTTAACCAGTTCCTTGCCTTGCATTTGACTTGCCAGTGCTTGTGCTGTTTCCAGGTTTCATCGTTTGGCTCTTTTTTCCATTTCCTGAAAGATGCTTTTTTGGCAACAGCCTCTCTAACCTCACATTTAAACCATGCTGGCAGTTTTTTGGACTTCCTTCCACTTTTCTTAAAGCGTGGAATACAGCTGGTGTGGGCTTCCAAGATAGTATTTTTCAACAACACCCAAGCTTGATGTAAGTCTTTAACCTTTGCAACTGCTCCTTTTAGTTTTTTCTTTACTGTTTTCCTCATTTTATCATAGTCTCCCTTTCAAACGTTAAAAGGTAGTACTGTGGATTTCCTTACTATACCTCCTCCACTTATTAAATCAAATGCGATCATGCTATGATCACTATTACCAAGTGGCCCCAACACCCTTATCTCTTGCACTAGATCTGGTGTTCCACTAAGGACTAAGTCTAATATGGCTTCCCCTCTGGTCGGTTCATGAACCAGCTGCTCCAAGAAGCGATCATTTATTTAATCTAGAAACTTTATCTCCCTAGCATGTCCTGCCGTGACACTGACCCATTCGATACCGGGGTAATTGAAATCACCCCATTATTATTATTGTGCTGTAACGTTTGTTAGCTTCCTTGATTTCTTTGAGCATTTCATCATCCATTTGTTCATTCTGGCCAGGCGGTCGTAGTACACCCCCACTGCCATCGCCTTCCCCTTTTTACATGGAATTTCAATCCATAGAGATTCTACAGCAAATTTTGTTTCCTGCAAAACTTTAATCCTTTCTGACTCAATGCTCTCTTTAACATAGAGCGCAACCCCTCCACCAATTTGATCAGCTCTGTCATTACGATATTGTTTCTACCTAGGTATCACAGTGTCCCACTGGTTGTCCTCCTTCCACCATGTCTCTGATATTCCGATCATATCTAACCTCTCATTTAGTGCTATATATTCTTACTCTCCCTTCTTATTTTTTAGACTTCTAGCATTTGCATACAAGCATTTTAGAGACTGTATTTTATTCATATTAATCTGGCTATTGGTAGGCATGGGTAATTTGGGATCTTTAAGCTCTGTTTGCTCCATACTCGAGGGCATTTGGGCGTCCTTGGAGTTCCACCGTGGTGGCTCCTTCGCTGTGACCCTGGACCCTCCCAAAAAGAAGAAGGTCCCGAAGGAGATGCCTCCGATCAATCCTGGCAGGGTCTCTTGACGGGACTTGGGTGACTCCAAGCAGTGCCCTCATAAAGTCTCAAGACAAGAGTCCTTGGCTAGCGGAGACCGTGCCAAGACCCGTGAACCTATGGTCCTTCTCAAGGACGCACTGTCCGGGGTGTCAGCATCAGACCCGAGGCTTTTGATGTCCACACCGAGTGCAGCACAGCCATCGGGCCTTGAGTCATGCATGGCAGCCATGGAGCACAGTCTCTCCTCCATTCTGGCCTTGCAGCATGGAGCCTCTGGGCATCGAACCTGGCACCGAGCACCACCAGCCTCGGATATGTCCTTGGTGTCAATCAAGGTCTCAGTCACTCTCTTCAGGGTTTTGGTCCTCTCCGACGTGTTTCCGGGTGGCCCAATTCTTCAGGGCTGCACCAGGGCTGACTCCTTGATGCCCTCGGGCTCTTATTGGGAGACCGAGGACGAGGCCTCCCGACATTGGGACATCCCCTCCAAGCCATCTCCCCTAGAGCCTCAGCACCACTCTTCTGGAGCCTCGGCACCACTCCCTGCCTGAGGACATAGCCCAGGCTCTTCCGATCCAGATGGAGTCCGAGGAGGACCTGCGCACCGAGGAACTTGAAATCCTACAATCTGAGTCCCCTCCCAAGGAGACTCTCACGGTGCCAGTTCCACCCATCCTTGAGAGATTGCTCCTCCAGATGTGGGAGTCCCTGGCCTTGGTGCCATTGGTCATTCGGTGCCTGGACTCCATCTATCGCGTCCTGAAGGACCCCAGGATCCACAAGCCACAACTCCCCCACAATTCGATGGTGGTTGAGTCCACTATGCAAAAGCCGAAGAGTCAAAAGACCTACTCTTCAATTCTCCCTAGCAGGGAAGCCCGGGCCCTCGACACAATGGGGCGCAAGTGCTACCAGGGCGCCATGATCAGGTGCCAAATACAGGCATATGAATTGTACATTGGAATGTACCTTAAGTGCCTGATACAGGAACTCTCAGAGTTCTCGGCGGGCCTCACCGAGGAACCTCTGCAAGGTTCCAGTCCCTAGCATCAAGCATCTGGGATTGTTCCAAATTCCTCTTCTGGACCGCATGTGATGGGTTCGAGTCTGCAGCTAGGGTTGCAGCTGCTAGCATCAGCACCCGGCGCCAGACATGGCTACAGACCTCTGACCTGGAGCAGTGGGTACAGGAGAAGCTTCTGGATGTCCCCTGCAATGGTGAGAACCTATTCGGGAAGCCAATGTCTGATTAGTCTGCAGAGATTGAGGCTGAGGTAGTGACCTGGCAGAGGCTTTCCAAAAAGACCTCGGCTCTCCCAAGGAAAAAATCCTCAGAGAAAAAGTCATAGTCCAAGGCTGGCCATTACCAGCCTTACTCAGGGCAGCCTCACCAGGTCTCCAGCCAAACAGCCAGGGACACAAGCCTAGGAAGCCCAAGGCTCCTAAGCACCAGTCACCAGTTCCCACCCAACCGGGGGGAAGCTTTTGACTCCCTTGGCTGGGCCTCCCCTCCCCTGAGAGTCCCACCTCAGCCCACAGGGGGTCGACTGGTCTCTTTCACCCACAAATGGTTCAGCATCACCATAGACCAGTGGGTTCTGCGGGTGGTGCAGGAGGGGTATTTCCTCCATCTCCAGCAGAACCCTCCAGACTTCTTCCTAGGCGAGCAACCACAGCCTCTCCTCCACCAGACATTGCTCGTCACAGAACTCGCAGGCTTGTTCAGGGACAGGGTGGTGGAATTGGTACCCCATCACCTCTGGGAAGGTGGCCTTCTTGGTGGCATTGATGTCCGCTCGCAGAGTAAGCGAGCTGCAGGCCCTGGTGGCAGACCTGCCCTATTCTAGGTTCTATACGAACAGGTGGTGCTTCACATGCACCCCAAATTCCTCCCAAAGGTAGTGTCTGCTTTTCACCTCAATCAGGAGGTAGTTCTCCCCACCTTCATCCCACAGCCACGCACCAGCAGGGAGGAGTCTTTGTGCATACCCTGGATTGCAAGAGGGCCCTGTCAATTTATTTACAGAGGACCAAGGCCCATCGAAAGGTTCCTCAACTTTTTATCTCCTATAACACCAGCAGACTGGGGCTACCTATGACTAAGCAAATGCTGTCCACCTGGGTAGCAGACTGCATTATCCTCACTTATGAGCAAACTGGCCTCTCTGGAGTGCCGGATCACTGCCCATCGGTGGCCAACCTACGTGCAGTGCCAATGCAAGAAATCTGTAAGGCTGCCACGTGGTCTTCAGTCCATACGTTCACAGCCCACTACTGCCTTGAGTGAGTCCTGCAGGGACAGTGCCTTTGGCCAGGCAGTGATCAGAAGCATTCTCTGTGTATAGGCAACTCCTGCCCTCCAACCCTTCAGTGTTCAGGCTACCGGAGTTATGGTGATGCTGGACGCTTGGGTCCCTTGGTAGGGGCTCACCTTCAGCAACTCACAACCTCCCCCCGTCAGCCTGGAGCTAGGGAGCCCCATATGTGAGAACTGACTTCCTGCTTGTTCCTGGAGAAAGCATAGTTGCTCACCTGTAATGGGTATTCTCCAGGAACAGCAGGAATCAGTCCTCACAACCCTCCCTCCTCCCCTTGGAGTTGCCTCCTTTACCTTTTTGTCTTTGCCTAAGGTGTGTCTTCTGACTGATGGCACTCTTGAGCAGAAAGGGGACCACACATGCGTGGTAGCATTCCCCAAGGCTTTCTTTGAAAGCTGGGGAAATGCTCTGCACGGGCTCAGTCGGTGCCGATGTCAGCCCATATGTGAGGACTGATTCCTGCTGTCTCTGGAGAACACCTGTTACAGGTGAGTGTAACTACGCTATCAACACCCTCTCTTGATTTTTAACCATCACTTGTGGAAGAGTGGCCTAGTGGTTGGGGCAAGTTACCTCAGGCCGGAAGGTCGGGGGTTCAAATCCCACTAGAGGACAGCAACCTTGGGCCAAAAGGACTGGGGTTTCTAGTCCCACAGGTACTCCTTGTGGTCTTGGGCAAGCCACTTAACCCTCCATTGCCCATGTTCCCTGTAAGTATTAGTGTATGTGTCTCATATCCCCTCGTGTTAAATGTATCCCCCAATTGTGTTGTGACCACTTTGATTGAAGGATAAGGTGGTATACAAAACTGTCTAAATAAATAAATAAATCATTTGGATTACAACTCATCTTCCTCAGGATCATAAGCAGAAGATAATATCTGAAAATCAAGGGATTCACTGAAGGATATAGCCATACCATTATGTTTATGTATAGCAGGGGCAAAAATACATTCCTGAACCCAATTCCTTTTTAACTTTCCACTTTCATTTGCATTTAAGTGAGTCTCTTGAAGACTCCTGGATCATATTTTTTCAAATAAGATAGTATTTGTTTTCTTTTAATAAGATGGTTAACTCCTTTGACATTCCAGGTCAAAAACATACAACCAGCATTTGTTAACACCCATCATCTATCCATCAGTATATGGTGCACATTGTTGACAAAGTGCTTTCCTTTACGTATATTGCTAGACAATAACCTTATGACATTATAATCACATACACCATTCACTCTGTTCAGACACCTATATAAACTCATATAAACATCAAAAACGAACATCTCCCAAACACACCAAATGGTCTGTGAGTTGGAATAGAGGGAGGGGAGTTGGATTGTGCACAAAGTTTTGCAAAACATTTACCAATGCCATGTATAAAATACATAGCATTTTAGGCGCTAATACTGAGTGTGCCTCATTAAAAAGAGAAAAGAAAGAAAACAGTAGGAGGGAAAAGAGAGAAAACAATAATAAAAGGCCATTAGGTACAAAAGGTTTCATAACATAAGTACAGCATGTCTTGCAAGCAGGGATCTCATTGGGTCTGCTGTTAATGCTTGGACCATCCTGAGCAGGTAGGACAAAACTGTTAATAATCTCAAAGTTCCTTGTGCCTGGATAATCTTGGATACCTGTTATCAGATCACCGAAATAAAAGTGCAGGGCAGCCTGCATTTGAGACTCAGACATTGGGGACCAGGTTAAGTATATCAAAGCCAGCAGATGCTACATTCCACAGTGTTCCAAACCCTTCATTTTGTTTCCATGTGGGCACATTCTTATTGCTCCAAGAAGACTGCGAGCCTCTTTGGGTTCTGAAAAGTTTTAGGGCCCCTTTCACTAAAGCCCACTAAGGATTTGCAAATAACGTGCCAAAAAATACACATTAATTGCAGAGCCTCCATGTTAGCTGCTGGTGGTGTGACCTGTATCTTCCTGGCAGCTAACATGTGATGGGCCATTTAACATGTGCTCCACTAAGGCAAGTTTGCTTAACAACTCCCATAGAAGAGTCATTAGGTGAACTCATGTTGAGAGCCACATTGCCACTGAGTGCATAGCAATTGACCTCTGCACTACCGGCAATATGCTCTTCATGTCTGCACTCCCACCCATCTTGAAATTACTGATTAAAATGCATTTCAGCATGTGTTGGCAGACATGCTTGCACATTAGTATTCCTGACTGCAAGTTTCCATGCATTAACATGCACATTAACAAGCTAACGAGTTTTAGTAAAAGGGAACCTATTTGTTATTATGGTATGTGGCTTGTATGGCCAGATAAAACAGTCTGTATTGAGTTTTCGTTGCCCAAAGCCAGAATAGAAATTCCAAGAACCACATTAAGGCAGTTGATGGTGAGGAATCAGAACTGATCCATAGTTTTTTGCCATTCCAGGTAAATGGGATTTTTGCCCCTAACAATAGATAGTATCACTACCACATGACTGGATTGCAGCAACTTTAGAATGAATGGTTTAGGGCTGTGTTCTTGCCTTTTACACCATGAGATAATTCTGTGGGCCCTCTCTTCTTCAAACATCTGATCAAATTGCAGAGAAAGTAATTTAGGGAGCAGATTCTCAGTGAAACTACATGGATCTTGGCCTTTTGCACCTTAGTAACCCATTGATGCATAAATTACAGTATTGCCTATGGTTACTCATATCTTCAAGCTGCTGTTGTAGGTCTTCAGTCTGTTTGGTATGTGATGCGTGTTCAATCACTGGTTTCTCTACCTTATAATGCATTCTTCCAGGAAGGTACGTGCTGAGATTTCTGAGGGTGGTGAGCCATCTCCGCCCTCCAAGGCAGAGGGTGGTACCATCTTGAGATCTCAATCTGATGCTGATGGTGCTGTCAGGGGAACCATTTGAGCCATTGAGTAGATCTTCGCTGAAGGACTGGATGCTGAAAACGGTATTCTTAGTGGTGCTTTGCTTGGCAAACAGGATTTTGGAGCTTCAGGCTCTATCGTGCCGGGAACCATTCCTTTCCTTCTCCAAAGAGAAGGTGGTCCTTTGCCTAGTTCCTTCATTTTGGAATTTCAGATGAATCAGGTGGTGCCATGACCAGCTCTGATGAATGCGGCTGGGGGGCTTGCCGCTCTGCATCTGCACCGCCTGGATGCTAGAAGAGTCCGGCAAAGTTATTTGAAGAAGACATCCTCCTTTCGGAACACAGATCAGCTCTTTGTTCTGTTTAGAGGGCCACACAGAGGTGTGGCAGCAGCAAAGGCCACCATTTCCAGGTGGATCAGGGAGGCAATCGCATCTGCGTACATCTTGAAGGGTAAAGAGGTGCCGGCGGGATGGCGGGCGCATTCCATGAAAGCTCAGGCGTCCTCATGGGCGAGTATAGTTTGGTTCCACCAGTGGAGATTTGTAGGGTGGCAACGGGGTCGTCGCTTCATACTTTTTCTGAATATTATCACCTGGATGTCCAGGCGACAGGGGATGCTTGTTTTGGATAAGTGGTGCTTAGGGCTCGTTGTGCGGCTCCCTCCCATTAGTTTAACTGCTCTGATACATCCTGGAGGTGCTGGACTGGACTGGAGGGACGATAAGGAAAGGTAAATTAGACTTACCTGCTAATTGTTCCTTGAGGAACTCCAGTCCAGTCCCAGATCCCTCCCTAAGTGCTTTCTATGTCAATTGGTCAACACCCCAGCCCTGAAGGTGCTTCCTTTGATGTCAGAAGTAGCCAGGGGGAGTCAAAGAGTGGGGTGCAATTGAGATGGGGGGGGAACGGAAAAGCTGTTGGTCTCTTGCTCCCGCTAGTTAGAGCTGCTACAGCGCTTAACAGATAAGCCTCCTCATCCTGGAGGGCGGGACGGGGATCCTTCCCAGAGGGTGGAGGGGATGACGGTTTATATAGGTGTAAGACAGTTTGTGGAATGTTTAACTACTTATTTGTTGCTCCTGTGAGTCTACTTTGTTAATAGATACTGGGGCTGGTAGGCGGTGCCAGCTGCATAAGTACACTGATGTCATCAAAGAGATGACATCCTCAGTCTCCAAGCTGCTGGAAGAAGTACACGACCCAGAGGTGCAGGACTGGGCTGGAGTTCCTCAAGAAACAACGATTAGCAGGTAATTCTAATTTACCTTTTATGCAGTTTACAATAAATCAAGAACAAGCTTGTATAGAAAATTGGGATGTGATAGGAAACATATATCAAACAGGCAATACAGATCATGCACAAACCCACTTCAGCTCTCAACAGGAGAGACCCAAAAAAAGAAAAGGTGAAAACTCCAGTCTAAACAAAAAGAGAAGAATAGCAGGTGTAAACTGGTAACTGAATGTCACAGAGGATCAGTTAGAAACATAGAAACATAGAAATATGATGACAGAAAAAGACCACATGGCCTATCTAGTCTGTCCTTCCATATCAACAACTACAACAGTCCCCTTTTTGCCTTTAGAGATCCTCTGTGTTGGTCCCATGCTTTTTTGAATTCAGTTACTGTCCTCATCTCTACCACCTCCACTGGGAGACTATTCCATGGATCCACTACTCTTTCCGTAAAGAAATATTTCCGCATATCACTCCTGAATCTATCTCCATTCACCCTCATCCCATGTCCCCTCGTAGCAGAACTTGCTTTCAATTGAAAGAGGCTCTCTCTCCCTGAACATTTATGCCACGGAGGTATTTAAACATCTCAATCATATCACCTCTATCCCGCCTTTCCTCTAAGGTGTACATATTAAGATCCTTAAGTCTGTCCTCATATGCTTTATAATGAAGCCCACTAATCATTTTAGTAGTTGAAGTAAATGCCAGGTTTTCCAAATGCTGGTCATTGTGGAAGGCCAGCAACTGGGAGGGCTCAAAAAAAACATAGGAAAAGAGTAGTTACTCACCTGTAACAGGTGTTCTCCAGGAGCAGCAGGAATCAGTCCTCACATATGGGTGACATCGACGTCGATGGAGCCCTTGCAGAGCATTTCCCCAGCTTTCTATGAAAGCCTTTGGGAATGCAGGCATGCATGCACGGTCCCCTTCCCGCCTAAAGGTGCCATCTTGCTCATTCAAATGACATAGCTAAAAACAGCACATAAAAAGATAAAAATAAACTATGTACAACTGCAACTCCCAGGGGAGGAGGGAGGGTTGTGAGGACTGATTCCTGCTGCTCCTGGAGAACACCTGTTACAGGTGAGTAACTACTCTTTCTCCAGGACCAAGCAGGAAGTCAGTCCTCACATATGGGTGACTCCCTAGCTCTGGGCTACCAGGAACCCAGGCTGAACAAGAGAACTCCCTCTAGTCCCAGCATCAAAGAGAGGCTTTTCACTGAAGGGACCTCCACCGGTAGCCCAACGGAGAGCTGGAGGGCAGGAGTTGCCTAAACCTCAAAGAGATTCCGGAGTACTGCCTGGCCAAAAGCACTGTCCCTACGGGACTCCCTCTCCAGACAGTAATGGGCTGCAAAAGTCTGGCTTGAGGACCAAGTTGAAGCCCTGCAGATGTCTACCAACGGTACAGAGCGGAGGTGAGCCACTGAGGCAGCCATTGCCCTGACACGATGGGCCGTGACCCAACCCTGCAAAGGAAGGTCAGCCGCCCTGTAAGCCCAGATGATACAGTCAGCCACCCAGATGGACAAGGTATGCTTGGACACAACTAAGCCCAAATTATTAGGGTCAAAAGATATGAAGAGCTGAGTAGCCCTTCTATGCCCCTGCGTACAGTCAAGGTAGAAGGATAAGGCCCTCCTACAGTCCAGGGTATGCAGAACTGCTTCAGCCTGGCTTGCATGAGGCCTAGGGAAGAAAGTCGGAAGAACCACCTCCTGGTTGAGGTGGAAAGAGGAGACATCCTTTGGGAGGAACTTTGGATAAGTCCTAAGGACTACCCTGTTCCTATAGAAGCGGGTGTAAGGCCTGTCACAGACCAGGGCCTGAAGCTCACTCATTCTCCTGGCCGAGGTTAGGGCTACCAAGAAGAGTGTCTTCCAGGACATTAAGCGGAGAGGACAAGTAGCCATCGGCTCAAAAGGTGGGCGAGTCAGTTGCTGCAAGACCACATTCAACTCCCACTCAGGAGCTGGAGGACGGATTGGAGGCTTCAGCAAGAGCAAGCCTCTAAGAAATCTGGACACCAAGGGGTGAAGCGACAGAGAATGTCCCTCCACCAGTGAGTGGTGAGCTGCTAGAGCTGAGAGGTGGACCCGAACAGAGTTGGACTTAAGTCCCTGATTGGATAAGTGCAGCAGGTACTGAAGCACTACTGGTACAGCACAGGAGAAAGGATCCTCTGTACGTAGCTGACACCACACTGAAAACCTTTTCCATTTCAGGGCATAGGTTTTCCTAGTGGACTGCTTTCTAGAGGCTAGGACAACCTCCTCAACTTCATGAGGTAGGCCCCAGGGAGCCAAAACTACCTTTGCAGCCTCCATGCCATCAAATTGAGAGCTCTGAGATTTGGGTGCAGAAGGGAACCCTGATCCTGAGAGAGAAGGTCGGGTTGCAACCCCAGAGGCAGTGGGGGATCCACTGCCAGCTGAAGTAGAAGTGGAAACCAAGGCTGTCTCGGCCATCTGGGAGCTACCAGCAGGACCGAGGCCTTGTCCTGAAGAATTTTGAACAGGGTTCGGGCCACCAGGGGCGTGGGAGGAAACGCATACAGGAGGCCCTGGGACCAGGAAATCAGAAAAGCATCTGCTGCCAGCCGCAGAGGATGTGGTTGCCTGGAGCAGAACCTTGTCAGTTGTTTGTTCGATGGACTGGCAAACAGATCTATGGTTCGAAGTCCTCATTTCAGGAAAATCTTCTGAACTACTAAGGGATGGAGCTGCCATTCGTGGGGCTGCAGAATCCTGCTCAACCTGTCTGCCAGGTAGTTGTCCTGGCCAGGTAGATACACAGCCTTGAGGAGCATGTTGTGCCTGAGAGCAAACAAGCAAAGGTCCTGTGCCTCCTGACAAAGGAGTCTGGACCCAGTTCCACCCTGCTTGTTCATATAAAACATGGCTACTTGGTTGTCTGTTTGAACTAGGACAGACTGATGAACCAGTGTTTGAGAGAAAGTCTTGAGGGCTAAACGGATAGCCCTGAGTTCCAGTAGATTGATCTGCTGTGTGGCCTCCCATGGAGACCACAGGTCCTGGGTGCACTTGCCCAGACAGTGAGCCCCCCAGCCTTGCAGGGAGGTATCCATGGTCAACACCACTGTGAATCCAGGAATCTGAAAAGGCACCCCTTGCAGTAGATTGGGTGGGTGCAGCCACCAGTGGAGGGCGTTCAGAAATTGTCTGGACACCCTTACTCTATCTCTGAGGCTGCCTGTGGCCTGTGTCCACTGAGTTCGGAGGCACCACTGTGCAGGCCTCATATGGAACCGGGCATTGGGGGTCACATGTACTGTTGAAGCCATGTGGCCAAGAAGCCTCAGGCAGAGTCTGGCAGAGACCAGTGACCTGCTGAGAAACTGGTTTGCCAAGTTTATCAGTCTTTGGGCTCTGTCTTCTGGCAAGAATGCCTTTGCCAGCAGAGAGTCCAGCCTTGCCCCTATGAACTCCAAGTTCTGGGAGGGGGAGCAAAGTGGACTTTGTGAAGTTTATGACAAACCCCAGGTTTTAAAGAAGAGCAATAGTTCGGAGGGTGGCTTGTCTGGCCTCCTGTCACGTCTGACCCCTGATGAGCCAGTCGTCCAGATAGGGGAAGACAAAGATACCCTGATTTCTCAGGTAGGCCGCCACCACTGCCAGGCATTTGGTAAAGACCCTGGGAGCGGAGGTGAGGCCAAAAGGCAGTACTCTGTACTGATAATGGTTTCCTCCCACAATGAACCGGAGGTACTTTCTGTGGTCTGGATGAATGAGGATGTGAGTGTACGCATCCTTTAAATCTAAGGAGCATAGCCAATCTCCCTGCTGGAGGTAGGGCAGCAGTGTTCCAAGAGTAAGTATCTTGAATTTTTCTTTCTCTAGGAACTTGTTGAGATTTCTGAGGTCGAGAATAGGCCGGAGGCCACCGGTTCTTTTGGGTACGAGAAAGTACCTGGAGTAGAACCCTTGACCTTGGAGGTGGGGAGGCACAGGCTCCACTGCCTTGTCTTGCAACAGACCTTGGAGCTCCTGAAGGAGAAGATCTGTGTGCAGGGGAGGCCTTGGAGGTGCCCCTGGAAAGTATGGAGGAGGCAGCTGTTGGAAGTGTAGCATGTAGCCCTTGTGGACGATGCTTAGCACCCAACTGTCTCCAGTGATGAGTGGCCACCTGTGGGCAAACAGGGTAAGTTGACCTCCTGTGCAGGGTTGGGAGAGCAGGGACGGAGAGGCTATGCCTAAGGAGTCAAAAACCCCCACCCTGCTGAGTGGGAGCAGGGGCCGGAGGCTTGGGGGTCCTCTGCCTACGGGGCCCATTACCCTGCCCCTTGGCCTGCTGACCCTGTGGGGGAGCCTGGGAGGCCTGGTACTGTGGGTACTGTTTGTAGGCAGTGCCCTTACTCGGGTAAAAGGGCTTTTTACCCGAGCCCTTCTTCTTGTGAGAAGGGGCAGAAGTTTTTCTAGAGAGCCTTGTCCTCGTAAGGTGCTCGGTTTCGATCTGTGCGGCCTTCTCGGTCATGGGCTTGCCAAAAAGGTTTTCACCTCGGCAAGGGACATCGACCAACTTGTCCTGAACCCATGGCTCGAGGTCCGATGACTGCAACCACGCCTGGCGTCGGGCCGCGATGCCGGCTGCCGCAACACGGGCCGAAGCCTCGAAGCCATGGTAGGCAGCGTGGGACATAAACTTGGAGCATTCCCGTATCCCCGAGGACGAGGACTTGAACCTCTGCAAGGGTTCCCTGGAGAGACCAGCAGAGAACCCGGCCAGCTCCTTGGCCAGGTCCCGCAAGTACATGCCCATGTACAGCTGGTAAGACTGGACACAGCAAGCAAGCATTGAGCCCTGGAAGCACTTTCTACCAAAACCATCCAGGTTCCGGGCCTCCCTGCCAGGGGGCACCGCGGAGTGCATTTTCTGACTTTTCAGATGATGCATGGTCAATTCCACCACCATGGAATGGTGTGGTAGCTGCGCCTTCTGAAACCCAGGGCTCTTTCGGAGTCGATAAATGGAATCGACCTGCTTGCTTAGAACCGGCGCCGAGGCCGGTGCCTCCCACATCCGGAAGAGGAGCCATTCCAGCATCGGAGGAACCGGAACAGTAAAGGTCTCCTTCGGAAGAGAGTCATACTGGAGGGCCTCAAGCTCTTCGGCTCGAGGCTCCTCCTCGGGATCCGCAGGGATAGCCACGCAGTGGCCATATCCCGAACGAACTCCGAGAACCGGGTATCCTCTGGAAGGGATCTACTCCGGGGCTCGGACTGCGGTGAGTCCGACAGGACGCACTGAGTCCGGAAGGTATCGGGGGACTCCTCGTCCTCCGTCTCCCAGGCGGACTCGTCCGATGAGGAAACGGGGTCCGACCACGCGGGGCCTGTGAGCACCTGCACCAACGCCGAAGGCACCGGCGTCGACACCCTCGGTCCCGAGCGGGGAGGTCGAGGGAGACCACGACCGAGGTCGACCTCGAGCCTTCATGGTCTCGAGTATCGGCTCGGTCTCCGGGGTCGACGTCGATGTCCCGGTGGTTGGGGCGGATGCGCCAGACAGGCTGGCCATCAGCGCCCGCTGCTGTTCCATGAAGGCAGACAATCTGCACTCCAAGTCTGTCAGCCTGAGACCCAGCTCAGGAGACTCAGCAGCCACCGACTCGGGCCCCGGCGGCACCTCTCTGGGAGGAGAGTCCAGGAGGACTACAGGACTTGTGTCCAGCAGACTCCGGCTCCACACAAGGTACTTTTGGAGGCTTCTCCTGTTCCACGGGCCCGGGGCGGCGGTCGGGGGTCTGAGACCTAGCTCTCGAGGAGCCAGGGACCTCCTCCGACGTCGCCCTCACGAGCCGCTTCTTCCTCTTTTGTTCCCGGTTGGGGGACCCCCTGTCCGAGGAGCCCCGGCGGTGCTCGGGATCAGATTCCCGAGATGTCGAGGCCTCAGATGAGGTCCGGGCCCGGCCGGAGGCCGAGTCGGAGAAAAGCCTTTCCTTTTGGTGCTGACGACTTCGAAGCGCCTTGGTGAACATCTTTCCACATGGTCCACAGATCTTAGGATCGTGGTCAGGACCCAGGCACCGAAGGCAACAGTCGTGTGTGTCGGTGAGAGACATTAGTTTCTTGCACCGATCACACTTCTTGAAACCACTGGAAGCCATCGGGGAAAAAAGAGTCCCCGCGAGGTCAAAGGACCGTCCTTCCAGGGAAAAAGAAAAAAAGGGCGTGAACGCCAGCCACAAAGGGCAAAAACCGAAAAAATAAGATCGGGCTCGATACCGGTGTACCGAACCCGGCGGGAGGGGAACCGGCGTCGAACCGGAGAAAAAAAAAAGCGAAGGAATCGCAAAAAAATCCAACTATTTTCCGGGAGGACTAGGACACGCATCCGACGGGCTTCATGGAAAAAGAGAGACTGAGCAAGATGGCACCTTTAGGCGGGAAGGGGGCCGCGCATGCGTGCCTGCATTCCCAAAGGCTTTCATAGAAAGCTGGGGAAATGCTCTGCAAGGGCTCCATCGACGTCGATGTCACCCATATTTGAGGACTGACTTCCTGCTTGGTCCTGGAGAATAGCCTGATATTTAACCAGGCACTTACAAGGAAATTTAAAAACAAAGAGCTCTCCCAACTGCAAAACCCCAGGGTGCAAAAGGAGAAATTCACTCCACCTCCACTGCATATCTCAAGCTAGATCTGGAAAGATGCGGACTAAGAGCCCCTTAAACAAGATATTTTTCTTCTTGGAAAACATTTTTATTAACCATTCCTTATCTGATAACAGAACTAGCATAGCTAATACAGTAGCGGGAGAAACGGATTCTTCCCAGGAGTCCTCCAAACAACAGATATGTCCAACACATCCACTGGCCCCAATTCAGGCGCTACCTCGGAAGTTGCTGATTTCTTTACAGATGGAAGATAATAAACCTTTACCATTGGTGGATGAGACTCTGCTGGAATACCCAGTGCCTCAATTAAATACTTCCGAAATACATCCCTAGCTGGAGTCAACGAGGCCTTAGGAAAGTTCACAAGCCTCACATTAGCTGTTCTGGCTAAGTTTTCCAGGAGCTCCAACTTGGCTTTAATCACAGAAGATTCTTTCAGAACAGAATTAGAACAAGCTGCCACAATATTAACCTGCATCTGCATCTCAAACAAAAATGTTTGTAATAACTGTACCTTAGATGTAGTCTCTGTTAAATTCAAAGTATTGATTTGCACTCTCTGATGCAAGGAAGAAACCTGGGGAGCAAGCGCTGCCCTGGCTGAACAATTGTAGTCCAAATTGATTCCAAAGTGAAAACCTCCGGTCGTCGTAAAGAGAAAAGAAAGGGAAATGAAGTCTCTTCTGCAGCTCCAGCAGTTGCCTCCATCTTGCCAAGCACTCAGTCCTGAACCTGTATGGGAGCTAAACTCGCTTCCCAAACTCCTTCTGGCTGACCGACGAAGCCAGCAGGAACCAGCTGGCCCAGAAGGACTGAAACATCCACCAATGTCCCCGCAGCAGTCCCTCACTGACCTACAGGGATCTCTTCTCCGGATAGCTCCCTGAGCCACTGCACTTCGGGGATGTTCTGCCAGCATGCCTCCTTTGTCAGGTGCCGCAACTCAGAGGATACCGAGTAGTTGCTTGAGGAATGTGCCAAGTCACCCAACTCTAACACAGCTCCAGTCAAGCGTATCTCCCCTGCACAAATTTTAAAATTAAGTGTTAAAAATATTGTTTGCAAGTATACAATCCAAGAACTCGTGCCTCGCACATCCATCCCTCAACTGCTCATGAGTACCACCCACCCCCGAGTCTTTTAGCTCTATAAGAGTGTTAGAATAAAGAACATAAGAAATGCCATACTGGGTCAGACCAAGGTCCTTCAAACCCAGTATCCTGTTTCTAATAGTGGCCAATCCAGGTCACTAGTACCTGGCAGGTTCCCAAAAAAGGCACACAGGTTCCACAATGCTTGTTCAAGGGCAAGTAGTGGATTTCCCGGGTTCCCTTTAATAATGGTTTATGTACCCTTTCTCCAGGAACTTGTCCAAACTTCTTTTAAACCCAGCTACACTACAACTTTTACTACATCCTCCGATAACGATTTCTAGAGTTTGATTATGTGCTGAGGGAAAAAGTATTTTCTCTTATTAGTCTTAAATGGGTTAAATTGTAGCTTCATTGTGTGTCCCCTAGTCTTTCTACTTTTTGATGGCATAAACAACCAATCTATGTTTACCTGTTCCATTCTATTCATTAATTTATAGACCTCTATCATATCTCTCCTAAGCCATCTCTTTTCCAAGTTGAAAAGCCCTAACATTTTAAGCTCTTCCTCATAGGGGTATCTTTCCATCCCCTTTACCAATTTGGTGGCTCTTCTCTGTACCTTTTCTAATTCTGCTATAATTTTTAAGATACAGCGACCAGAGTTGCATACAATATTCAAAGTGTGGTTGCAACATGGAACGATACAGAAGCATTATAATATCTTTGGTTTTATTCTCCATTCCTTTCCTTTGATTCCTAGCCTGCTATTTGTTTTCTTGGCTGCTGCTTGACACTAGGCAGAGGGTTTCAGCATATTATCCACAATGACAGCTAAATCTTTTTCCTTGATGTTGGTTCCTAATGTGGAACCTTGCATCGTGTAGCTGTAATTTGGGTTGTGCTTTCCTAGGTGCATAACTTTGCACTTCTCCATATGAAATTTCATCTGCCATTTGAACATCCAGTCTTCCAATTTATCAAGGTCCTCTGACAATTTTTGTCCCAGTTGTATCATGGCTTCACTGTGCCAGCATCTGGAAAATCTTTATTAATCATTTGATATACTGCTCAAGCAGCCCTGTCATCAGAGCATTTACAATAATAAAAAGAGGTGACTATTAGAAATATTGAAAGGGAATGCCAAAAATTCTGATAGGACAGAAGAGGGAAAAGGACAGAGAGAGGACAGTGAAAGCAGAAGAGAGACACATGAGATCAGGGAGGGAATGAAGGACTAGAGATATCCTGCTGGGAGATGGGGAAGGAGAGGTCAAAAGCAAGGTGGAATAAGTGAATTTTCAATATTGTCTTGAACTTGGAAAATGAAATTTCAGAACGCAAAGAGGGAGGCCAAGAGTTCCACAGGGCAGGGCTCAGGTAAAAGAATGCAGTTTAGAGTTTATTCCAGATGTGCACTGGAGACTTGAGGAGAGCACGAGATGGTTGACATGAAGTGACCCAATAAAGTGGTGAGGAGTATGGAACTGGAGAAGGTTTGAGAGAGACTGTGGTGTGCCAGTGTAGATAGCTTTGTGGACTAGGATAAGACAATATTTGAGGGGCAGCCAATGAGGGTGAATGAGAAGAGGGGTGATGTGGTTGCGCCGGGAAAAACGTGTGTGTATATGTGCAGCAGTGTTCTGTAAGTGCTGAAGGCGATGATTCTGATATCGAGAAAGACTCGTAAGTGTGACATTGCAATAATCAAGTCTAGAGGTAACCAGTGAGAGAAGGCGAGTTGTGAGATAGGGTACTGTGAAGAAAGGACGAACTGCACGAATTTGCCGAAGGAAAATAAAGAACGCTGAACCAGGGATGACAGCTGGTCGTGAAAGGAGAGAGAAGAGTAAAGTAAGACCCTAAGATGCTGGAGGGGACTGAACAAGAGGAACGGGAGTGCAAGCAATCTGAGTGTGCGGCATGGTGAGTGGAAGTAAACCAGATAGCACATTTAGAAGTGCTAAGATGTAGGCGATTTGTGGACAGCCATGTGGAGATATCTGATAAATAGGAGTTCATGGGGGCTAGGTCAGGGGACTGAGAGCAGGTATGGTGGAGTAGAATAATGTCAACATAAAAGTAAGAGGTGATACCAGATTGTTGGATAATAGGTGCAAGGGATGCCAAGAAAATATTGAAAAGAAGAGGTGCTAACACAGAACCCTGGGGGACCCTGCAAGTGAGAGGGTTAGTAGGAGAGGTAGATACAGAAAAAGAATTGAGAGACAAATGACCGGAACCAATGGAGAACGGTACCATGGAGCCCATAGTCGTGAAGGCAGGAAAGTAAAAGGGAGTGACAGATTAAGTCAAAGACTGTGCCAGATTTGGACCTGATCATCAGGGGGAAGAGTGGTGAAATCTGAGGGGAGCAATGAATCAGCTGGAGGAAACTGCAGAAGAGTGGTAGGAGTGAACCGGCTTCTCATCTGGAGGTGCTCAGAGGCGGGGATTGGTCCTGACTTAGATAAGAGAAGAGTAATGGAGAAAAGCACACAACAGCGATGAGTCCATGGAAAGAGTGGCGATATTGATGGGAACAATGGGGAACGCTGAAGGGGTTAGAAGAGGACCCAAGGTATGGCTGGCCGTGTGAGTAGGGAAGTGAACATGCTGAAGGAGAGAGAGGTCAGAAAGATGCATGAGAAAGGCCCTATCCTTTGGTCTGGAAGAGGAGTTGCTGTGGATATTGAAGTCCCCAAGGATGATTAGATGAGGATAAGCTAAGGAGGCCTCAAAGATAGTCAACAGGTGGGAATCCCAGAGATTAGAGCTGATAGATGGTGGCGCGCAGAGTAAGAAAAAGTGGATGGGAGGGGTGAAGGCTAACCAAAGTAGCAGAGTCTGTGTATCTACTTTGTATCTACTGTGCTCTGTTTAGTTCTAGATAAATGCCCATGTGCTTTTATATCTTGCAAGTTATTTTTGTGTGACAGAGTTGCATAGGCAAACCCGTAAGATGCTAATGAATCTGTATATCCTCAGTGTTATGCTGTAAGACTACATTGTAATCTATGATTTTTCAAGAGCACAATTTAATATTTGCTCTTTATCATAGGACACTATTAGGCAGCATAGCTTATTGGATATTTTTGTATCTTAAACTCCTTTGGCACTTTGGGAACATCCAACCACTTCTATACTACTTCACACATTGGTGCCTCAAGAATTTTGATTATTCAACTGCGTGTTAAAATTTCATGCATGTTTTCTTCCTTCAATCCAGCCTTGATTCATTGGAGAAATAATGAGGCTCTTTGTTTGGCGGTAGTTCTCAATCCAGTCCTCAGGACAAACCCTAGCCAGTCAGGCTTTTCAGAATACCTACAATGTAGATGCATGATAGAGATTTGCATGCAATATTCATTGTGGTTATCCTGGAAACGTTTGAGAACACCTGTTCTATGGCATGCTTAAAGCTCTGAGAGTGTTTCCATGTGTCCAGCGTTTCTCAGGATCTCTTGCAACTTTTCATTTTAATGATTAATAGTCTCTCCTATTCTTAGGCACCTCATGAGTATTCTAGTACCTTCAGATTATATCAACAGACAATTGCCTCAAATATATTCTTTATTTTGAGACTATAGTTTCTCAGGATTTGTGGATCTCCAGGAACAAGCAGGAATGAGTCTTCACATATGGGTACGTCGGTACTGACGGAGTCTGCGCGGGAACGCTTCCCAGCGTCCAATCAAAGAGCTTTTGGAAGCATCCCACCACGACTGCGTGCTGCCTTCCCGCCTTTCCCAACTGCCTCTCCTCAGTTTTCGTTTTCTGCGGAGCCGGCAGGACGTCCTCCTGTCACCGCAGAAAATTCCTGTTTTATTTCTTTAGTTTTCTTGTGGTCGCGGCTGTCTTCCCTGACGCCACCGGTACTGCCGGTATTTTCTTTTCTTTAATTGTAAAATCTTCCTTTTCAAGGGATATTTTTTCTTCATAGTGTCTCACGGTTTCTTAGGCCTTCTAGTTCTCGTTTTTTCCTCATGGAACCGCCAGCCATTTTCCCCAAGAAATGTTTAAACTGTGGCGGTACAACTTTATTTTTAGACCCTCGAAGTCTGTGTCTAACCTGCTTGGGTCCTGACAACAGTTTGGTGAGAAGAGGTTTTCAACATCGAGGGTCCCTCGATACACGGTTTCCCTCCAACTTCGGGGCACCATCCCTTTCTTCTTCTACACAGGATCAGGTAACCCACAGTCAGTCTGTTAAGACTAGCCAGCCCTCGAGTGGTAGGTCTCATGCACAGCATGTAGACGGCTCTGGCCTTGCCTTCGAATGCCCACTGGCTTCAAAACCCCGGCGCGAGTCTTCAGTCTCCAAAGCGTTTGAGGGGTTTCAGGTTGTTCCTGGGGTTCACCCCTCATAGAACATACCTGAGCCGTGTCCGGTGGTGGCATCCGCTTCGAGCGGTACCGATACCCCAGCATCGGCACTGGTGTTGGATGAAACACTCCTCACCAGGGATTGTCATCTGGCATCCTTGGTGCCTTCGGGACCGGTGGATACCCTCCAGACTGACTTTCCATTATTGGTACCAGCACCGATACTACCACCGATGTCGGTACCCTCCAGACGTGCATCAATAGCCTCGCTTCCTTCGATGCCGAGTCTGGAATCGATCTCCAGTCTGGAGGACTGGGTACCGACTCACCTTGGTACCGGCTCTCGGCGGTACCGAAGGCTCGGTTCCGATGATTCGGATCCGCAACTCTCGGTTCCCCCGAGGCCGTTTGAGTTGCCACCGGTTGACCTTCATCCACCGGTATCAGACACGGTACCGAAGTCGGTACCGATGTCCTCATTATCCTTGCGGTCAGTGCCTTCCATGCTTCACTCATCAGGCTCTTTGCCCTCGATGCCGAGTTTGGAATCGATCTCTAGTCTGGAAGACTGGGTACCAATACGCTTTGGTACCGACACCGATTGATACCGTAGGCTCGGTACCGAGGATAGCGGCCGGAGGTTTTCAGTTACCTCGGTACCGATTGAACTGTCACCGATGGCTGCTTCGATGGCTGTGTCGAGCTCGGCTCCGACATCGGTACCGGTATTGGTATCGGTACCGGTATCCACACTAGCATCGTGGACAACTCCTGCCATGCTTTTTTCAACAGGATCACTCCCTTCTATACCAAGCTTGGAGTCGATACCTGGCATGGACGATGTGGTACTGACGGTCCCTGCTCCTGACAGCCAGTACCGGCGACCATCCCTTAAGGATTCCACACTGCACCATGCAGGATCTTCTATTCCTATATATTTGGATAGCTCTTTCGATGCTCAGGCTAGTTCTTCAGATCTAACCTGTCCAAAGGAAATTCCCATTGAAGATCCCTCTTTTCAGAGTTTCCTCTTGGATATAGCAAGATCTCTTGCCATTCCTATCCCGGGACATGATCCTGCACAAGGCTCTGTTTCTACCAAAGCAAAGGAGAACATAATGCTTCCTTTGCATCATTCCTTGCAGGATCTCCTTCTAGGAATGTGGGAAACACCTTTAAGGGTACCACCACCTTCCAGAGCAACTGATCTCTTATATCAGGTGCCCCCCTCTCCAGGGTTTCAAAAGACTCAACTTCCTCATCATTCCATAGTAGTGGAATCAGCAATGAGGTGGGTAAAGAGTAAGAAAAAGCACTCTTCTTATCTGCCAGGTCGTGAGTCTAAGACACTAGATGCCTTTGGACGTCAAACCTTCCAGACATCTATGCTTTCTGCAAGAATTCTCTCATATATTTTTTATATGAGTCTATCTCTTGAGGAGGTCACAAAGCAATTACATCTTTTGACTCCTTCCCTTCCAGAGTTCAAGAGTGCAGGCTATTCTTCACTGCTTAAGCATCTTCAGAATATCTCTTGGTTTCTTACTCGTGCTTCCCTAGACTCTTTTGAGTCTGTTAGCAGGACTTCTGCTATAACTATAGGGGCACGACGTAGAGCCTGGCTCCAAGCTTCAGACTTGGACAAATGGGAACAGCAAAGACTGGGACATACTCCTTGCACTGGAGACCATCTTTTCAACAAGGAGTCTTTACGTCAGGTTACTCAGTTATCCACTGACTTACTTGTTCCTAGGGGCTGTTCTGCACCTTCTTCTGTCCCAGTAGGCAGGAAATGTCCTGACAAACTTTCTTCCCATAGGAGAAGAAGGTTTTATGCATCATCTGCCCATCATACAGATGTTCCCAAACAAGGGAAGCATCGCCCTGGTCTGCAGAATTCAACCTCTCACCAGGCTCAGCAAACCCAGCAACCACAGGGTTTCTGATCAATCTCCATCAGATGCTTGTGACTCTTAGGGTTAGAATCTGCAGTAGCTTCTTCTCAATAGAGGCAATCCACTGCTGTTATTCTAAATCCTAGACATGGATCTCTTCCCAAAAGACATCCATTTTTTCTATGTTCTATGAGCTGTCAGGATGTTCATGCTTATAGGTCACAGGGTTCCCTCTTCTTCCTGCTAGGGAAAGAGGTCTAACCACTATCAAACGATAGTTTTCCTGTGCCAGCATGTCTTTTTTCCTTTCTATAGACTTATTACTTTGTAAGTCTTCTTCAGCTCCATTCTCTTTACCCTCTTACCAAGCTTTTCCTCTGTAAGAGCGGTATTGCTTCACTGGAGGGCTTTTCTTCAGCCTCTCTAGTTTTGTTACTTTTCCAGTGCGGAGTTCTCCTCTCTGAGTTGACTCCTCTTTTTCAATCTTGCTTTGAAGCAGTTCATCAGACATGTCCAGAGTTTTCTATTCCTGTTCTGTCTGTTCTTTCTGTTTTTAAACAGTAAGATTCTTTCTGCTGTCTAGCAAGCAGCTGCCTATGCAGGAGCCTTAATGTTTGGACCACTGGTTCTTGTCCACCAGCAACCAGATTTGTCCTCCACTAACTTTGTCTAGTTTAGTAGTGATTCCAAGTCAGTGCTGTTATCTGTCTTGGAAATTATTTCACTACAGCCTTGTTGGATTGTCTTTCTGCCATCTCCATTCCACTGGGTTTGGCAGCATAGTTGACATAGGTACTGGCTCTCCAGCAGCCAGTTCTGTCTCCTCATTCTCCTGCATCATGCTCTCTGCAATTCTACTAAGAGGCTCTCCACTATGGGCCCTTGCTAGAGAGCATGGGGTTTTTTTCTCCAACAGCTATCCTAGATGGTTGGAAAAGGCTTTTTCAGTCATGTTTCCCATGACTAGAAAGGTTCTCCCTTTGGTTCACTATCTCCTTTTTATTATAAAGGACATAGGCCTTCTCTTACGTGAAAGCTTAAGGAGTTGCCAATTCCCTGCTTTGGTCCATAGTATTTCCAATCGGGAATATGCTTTCTCCTTGCAGCTCGTCCTCATGGTAAGAACGCATGATACCTTTTTTGTCCTTAAGCAGGTCAGCATGGTATCTCATTTTTATGCGTCTTCTGTTCACTTACCATGCTAGAGTTCTAGAATACTCGGGACTTGCTGGCTGCAGACTGATATCATCCTCTGCTTTTCACGTAACCGTCCTGGTTATTTCACTAGCTAGCATCCCTGTAGCTCATAACCAGTGGGAATAGATTCTCTATATATCTTCTCAAGTAGGTTCCACCTTCTTGTTATTCAATGAATTTTTCCCCTCCACATTTCCTATTTGAATACCGTTCTGTAGGCATATCTCTGTCTGCTTCATTGCAGACACCCATATAGAGGCCTATATGTTCATTCTATAGCATACATCTTACAGATGTCTATGTCTATCATTTGTGTGTGTTTTATGCCCTTCATATCTCACTATAGATATATTCTTATCTATCTATCTATATGTTATATATATATATCTGTCGAGATATTTTACTATCGGTAGATAGGTATTCTGCATTTATCTACCTGACTGTCGAGACTCATATAGCTATATGATTCTGACAGATGGGCTTTACCCATACCTATGCTATCCAGCATGTTTGGGGTTCTACATTCACAACCACTCTGTGGTAGTTAACAACTTTCACCATAACCTTAAGGTTTAGGTACCTCTGAAGCTCTCCATGTTCCAGTATCTCTCCTAGCTGACTCCAGTTAGGAGAGACATTGCCGATCTTCAGCTAATCACAGGCTCTAACGCCTCAGCCGTTTGTC
Source organism: Ichthyophis bannanicus (assembly GCA_033557465.1). Lineage (NCBI taxonomy): Eukaryota > Metazoa > Chordata > Amphibia > Gymnophiona > Ichthyophiidae > Ichthyophis > Ichthyophis bannanicus. The sequence goes on from CM066031.1 coordinate 249,057,173, forward strand.
CTTTCTTTTGGGATACAAGAGGTTTCCATACCTTTTCCTCCCACAAGGACTGTGCCTGTTTATCCAATTCGGTCGGCCTTCTCTTTTTGCTCCCAAGGGTGAGCCACTCTGTCGCCAAAAGAGTTCAGCATTTATCATAAAGCCTTCGGCTGAAGGCCCACCGTTTTTGGTACTACCCCAGTTATTACCAGGGTCCCCTCTTACCTTTCAGGAATCTGACCTCCACTGTTTTTTCCTACAGGTTTATTACCTCCACTTCACAGTGAGGTCCTCCTGGAGGTTCTTCTACTGGGTCCCCAGTAGATCCCATGAACCTCCTTACTGCTGTGTAATCCTGTTAGGGGAGGTCCATATTGCAATATTTCTTCCAATTTCATTGATGATAATTATCATCCACACATGGACTCCTTGTCTGCAGTCCTATGCTAGGTTAGCTGTTCCACAGCACCTTTCTTTCTTCAACTCCTACCCTCCTTCCTCAGGATGCCTGGCGTTGTGGGGGATAGCATGTTCCAACCTATGACATGCTGGGACTCCAGGCATCTTAGCTTGGGAGTCCCCATATGTGAAGACTCATTCCTGCTTGTTCCTGGAGATAGCACAGTTACTTACCTGTAACAGGTGATCTCTGGGAACAGCAGGAATAAGTCTTCACAACCCACCCACCTCCCCAGGAGTTGTATCTCTATCTATCTTTCCTTTCCTCTCTCTCTCTCTTTGTCTCAGCTTTAAAACTTAACTGAGGAGAGGCAGTTGGGAAAGGCGGGAAGGCAGCACGCAGGCGTGGTGGGATGCTTCCAAAAGCTCTTTGATTGGATGCTGGGAAGCGTTCCCGCGCAGACTCCGTCGGTACCGATGTACCCTTATGTGAAGACTTATTCCTGCTGTTCCCAGAGATCATCTGTTACAGGTAAGTAACTGTGCTTTCTGTGCTCTTAGTTCCTCAAGGATTCTACATAAAATTATTTTGATGACACTCTATGCATAAGTTCTTCAAAAGTGGCATGGAAATGAAAAAATACTGCATCCAATGAAGACTACAAGGTTGTAGTAAACAAGTACATTTTGGTATATATACAGCAGAAAGCATACAGAACTGTAATTTGCACTCTAAATATTATATGTGGCAAATATGACAGGCTGACTATATTATACAAGTAGTTAATTAGTGGATTAGAATCATCATTTGTGGGTGGAGAACTGCCTAATTGCCCATTGGAATTAAGAGGTGCCTCAGGGAAAATCTGACTCACCAGCATGCCAAACAATGGGAGACCATCATACCTGAAGTGATAACATCACCTGAGAGCCAGGAGTGTTTTAAAACTTGTCCACTCCAAGGTTTACAGCCGTGGTCATGTAGCCATGTACATGTGTTCAGAGGGGGAATGCCCCTTCAGAGCAACATTGAAAACTTGGTGGATCTTTCTTTGGAACCGAGGCTAGACTTTAAAGTCATATACTCTGAGTCTGTGATTGAAGTAGGATGAAAAAGAGAAAAGGGAAAGTCAAAAAGATTGAGTCTCAGACTGATAATATTCAAGGCCCACAGACTGCTTTGTTATCCCTGGTGCAGCATTATTGGCAAGGCAGGGCTGTCCTCCTATTAGTGAAGCTGGTATTTTGAGAACTTCAGGACTCGCTGAAGTTCGCTTAATCTAGTACCTCAATTGTGGCCTCAATTGCCATCTGCTATGCAGATCTGTGCTGAATCGAAAAGAATTGTGGGTGGTTATGGCACAGCTAGCTCCTTGGAGCGTAAGAAGATCAGGGAACCTAATGTGGATTATTTGGGGCAGTCTATTTCTGGCTTAGTACCTGGGATGGAAAACAAGAACATTGAGAGTCTATCTGGAAATTTGTATGTGGACTTTGAATCAGTGAATGTGATAGTTGCTACACCTAAACCTGTCACCTTTTTGGGAAACATGAGTACTGCTAGGTCCATTCCTTGAAAATTCTCCAGAGAGGTTCTAATTTAAAAATCTGGTGGCTAATAGCTAGAATGGAGAACATGTTCTCTGCTTAACCTGAGAATGAATACAACTGGAATAAACCGAGGCCAGATTATCAGCAGTGGGTTTTGTTAATGAAGTTAAATGAGAAATTTCAGTTACAGGAACAACATTTATTCAAGCAGTGACTTGAGCTTTGGTGAGAGGGAACACTGAGCTGGAAAACAAACTGGAGAGATTGGATAATATGCTTCGTTATAATAATTTTGCTTTCTTAAACTTTTCTTACTGTAAATGTATAACCATGGTTGAAATGTTACAAAGATAGATGGCTGCATTTAGATTTAGCTTCATTACCTGTTGTCTCCAAGGCTCTTTGAAGAGACATAACAATGTAAATTCTATTGATTTAGTTTCCTTGGATTTGACTACTTGTCTAGATACATCCATAGACGATATCACAAATAAAGCAAAATTGATGACCTCTTTTTTTTGCATGCCTCTGATAGAGATAAGAGCTTTCCCCCTAAGCTCCCCTCCCCTCTTCCTCCTTTCTCTATTTCTGTGGATAACACTTTACTCTTCTCTGTTTCCTCAGCTCGCAACCTTGGGGTCATCTTTAACTCCTCACTCTTCTCCACACACATCCAACAGATAGCTAAAACCTGTCATTTCTTTCTCTATAACATTGGCAAAATTTGTGTCTTCTTGTCTGAACACGCTACTAAGATTCTTATTCTCTAGTCACCTCCCATCTAGACTATTGAAACCTTCTCTTCACTGGTCTTCCTCTGAATCATCTTCCTCCTTCACTCTGTTCAAAACTCAGCTGCACGGCTATCCTTCTGCCAGTGTTGCAAGTGTGTCATGCTCATGTCACCGTTCTTCTCGATTCACTTCATTGACTCCCTATCCATTTCCGCATCCAGTTCAAACTTCTACTACTGACCTTATAAGTGCCTTCATTTGGCTGCTCCTCACTCACTACCTTTCCTCTTATCTCTCCCTACACCCCTCCTCAAGATCTCTGCTCTTCTGGCAGATTCCATTTACCTGTGTCCTTCTCTTCCACTACCAAATCCAGATCTTTCTACTTTCCTACTCCTAATGCCGGAAAAAACTACCTGAGTCAGTACTTCAGGCTCCATCTGTGGCCCTGTTCAATTCCAGGCTAAAAACTTGCTTCTTTGAGACTGCTTTTGGATCCTGATCCTCTTAGTCTCCTGTTCACCTCCTGTGTATTTCCTTACTATTCCTCTAGATATATTCTAGTCCCCAGTAATGCTGTCTGTCTTGACTGTTGTGTTGTCTCTCTTGACTAGACTGTAAGTTTTTCTGAGAAGGGACTGTCTCTTGTGTCTGTACAGCAATGTGTATGCTTTGTAGTGCTATACAAATGATAAGATTCTGCAGAGACCGGCGTGATCCGCCTATTCAGGAAGGAGGAACTGGTGGCATTGATTACTAGGGTCTCATTTGCCTTGAACTTGATGGATGCTTCAGTATGAAGCAAGAGCCAAAGGTATGGAGACTCCTTCAAGGGGTATGGAAATCCACTGCTGTCTTCCCATTCCCAAAAGTGGTCAAGGATATGATCCAGTCAGATTGGGAATTCTCTGACTCCCTACCTAAAGCGTTAAGGTTGTATAAGAGGATTTACGCTCTCCTGGAGGAGGAATGCAGTGAGTTGTTTGACGTTGCCAACGTGGATGTGCAAGTCATGGTGGTTACCAGATGGACTACCATTTCTCTGGAAGGCAGATCGGCCTCAAAGGATGTTCTGGACTTCAAGGTGGATTCCTTGTTGAGGAGCCAGTTTGCCATGGTGGCAGCTATTTTACAGCTGGGGAAATGCACAAGTCTGACGTCTCGAGCCCTGCTCCAGTGGATTCAGTCTCTTCCACCTGATACTACCTCTCCTTTGGAGTCTGCTGTGCCCTTCCTTTCGGATGCTATATATGACCTGGTCCATTTGGCAACCAAGGATGATGCCCTGAAGATGGTGTCATGGCATTGGATTTGGCTCTGGCACTAGGCAAGAGGACACATCCTGCAAAGCCCAGTTGACTCAACTGGCCTTTAAGGTGGGGAAGCTTCTGATTTGAACTGATTTGGAGAAACTGGTGAAGGACCCAGGTGAGGCAGAATCTTACCACCTCCTGGAGGAAAGGTCCAAGGAGCCTGTGAAGTGGGCTAGTGCCCCTTTCTCATCATCCTCCATCTGACCACCAAGGGCACACTAGACGGATTCCCGGGGGTTTTGGGACTATTCTCATTACTGACTTGGAAAGCATTTCTACCCCTCTACTTCAGGGCCTTGGACTCTTTCTTGGAGCATGTGGGCCCAGGAATTTGGTCCCCTCCAGAGAAGGACCCTCCTGGGCTACATAATGAAGGTTTGAGGGCCCATTCTCTGGTGCCTTCAGTGGGCAGCAGGCTTCGCCTCTTCTTTCAGGAATGGCCCCGGTTAGCAAGGATCGCTGGGTGCTAGACACCATTCAGTTCAGCTATGCCCTGGTGTGCAAACAGCAGATTCCCAGTGCCTTTATCATTTCCCCATGTTAGTCTGCAATCAAGGGTGCCACGGTGTGGACCACCTTGGACAAGTTGCTACGCCTAAAGGCAATGGTACCCATCCCCCAGTGGAGCAGGGCAAAGGCAGATACTCTATATATTTTGTGGTCCAAAAGAGGACAGTTCCTTCTGGCCCATTCTAGACCTCAAGAGGGTCAACAAGCACTTGTGTGTCCTGCACTTTCACTTGGAAACCTTGCGTTCCGTGATTCAAGCAGTATGCCTCAGCTTCTCTGGATCTGGCTGAGACGTATTTTCATATCTCTATTCAGCTGGATCAGCAGAAATATCTGCATTTTCCCATGCTTGGTTCTCATTGTCAGTTTGCCACCTTCCCTTTCGGGCTCTCCACCACCCCAAGAACGTTCTTTAAGGTCATGGTGGTGGCGACTGTGGCACCAACAGATCTGTGTCCATCTGTATCTGGATGACTAGCTCATCTGAGTCCATTCTCTTATCAGAAGCATCTCGGGTGACGTCCTGAGTGGTGTCCTTTTTGGAAAGCCTTGGCTAGGTGATCAATTAGGAAAAGACAGCTTCTGCCTTGCCAGTCCTTGGCGTTTCTGAGAGCATGTTTCGACACTTGAGTGGGCAGAGTTTTCCTTGACACTTGAGTGGCCAGAGGAGAAAGTCAGAAGATTGTTGGATTGCCTGGTACTGTTCTCTGTACCAATAATAATTATTAGGTCACTTATCAGAGTGAAAAAACTTTGTCAACAAGTCACAGAACACACTGCATATATATCAAAAGTTATGTTCAGTTTTCAAAGGTGGAACGCTTCTTAAATATGTATCAAAAAATTATTATTATGTTCAGTTTTCAAAGATGGAACTCTTTATAATCAAAGGAAGGGAGGTCTCAAACCTAACGGGCTTTTAATCAGTCATGCAATAGGGCTATGGTATTCGGGTTTCCGTATGCCTGATTAAAAGCCCGTTAGGTCTGAGACCTCCCTTCCTTTGATTATAAAGAGCTCCATCTTTGAAAATTGAACATAATTTTTTTGGTACATATTTAAGAAGAGTTCCACCTTTGAAAACCGAACGTAACAACATTTGATATATATGGAGTGTGTTCTGTGATTTGACTGTTCTGTGCACAGCAAGCCCCCAGAGTCTGGAATTATCTTCAACTCCTTGGACTGATGGTGGTGACTGTAGAGATGTTGCTGTGAGCACATGCTCACATCCAGCCATTCCAGCAGTCCTGGCTGACTCAGTGGTCCCTGAGTTCTCAGGAGTTTGAGCGTAGGCTTCCACTCCCGTTAATGATGAAGACCAGCTGGCAGTGGTGGCGGCAGCCCTGCCATCCAAGAAAGGGCGTACCACTGGATGATTTCTCCTTGATCCTGTTGATGTCAGATGCCAGTCTCTTGGGCTGGGGTTCTCATTGTCAAGATCATACAGCCCAGGGCCATTGGAACTGCAGGGAAATGGTGTAGTCGATCAACTGCCTCGAGGCAGGGGCCATCAGGTTGGCTCTTCTGCGTTTCCAGCCCCTGCCCAAGGGCTGGGTGGTTCAAGGCTTTTCAGATAATGCCACAGTGGTGGCTTGTATCAAACAGCAAGGCGACACAAGGAGTGCTGGAGTTTCTCTGGGGATGGATCTGCTGTTTGCTTAGGCAGAGAAGAACCTTCTAGCCTTGTTGGCCCAGCACATTGCTGAGGTGAACAGTGTGGAAGCAGACTTCCTCAGCCAGCACTCTCTGAATCCTGGAGAGTGGGAGTTGATTCAAGAGGCGTTTCAGTTGATTCTGCGCCACTGGGGTCACTCCAAAATGGATCTGAGGGTGACCCGCTCCAATCCAAAGTTTGCCACTTCTTCGGTCACTACTTGAAGATGGAGTCCAAGACGTTGATGCCCTAACCCAGCCTTGCCCAAGTCGTGAACTGCTGTATGTGTTTCCTCTGTGGTCCCTGATGGGGCATGTTCTTTGGCATATAGAGCACCACCCAGACAGAATTGTTCTGAGTGCTGGATTGGCCATGGAGAGCGTGGTTCGGAGAGCGTGGTTCAGAGACCTGATATGGCTTCTGCAGGCACCTCCTCTTCAGCTGCCTCTGTCTCTGAGGCTACTGTGACAGGGACCGATCATTGTGAAGGACCCATCTCCCTTCTTGCTTACAGCATGGCTCTTGAAAGGAGATTGCTAACACATAAGGGCTTCTCTCCAGCAATAATCTCTATACTTGGTGCCCAGAGGAGCTAGCATACATACGGATATGCTGCCTGTTTGAGTGTTGGTGCGGCATGCCCAAATGCCCTCAAGTATGGAGCAGACAGAGCTTAAAGATCCCAATTTACCCATGTCTAACAATAGCCAAATTAACATGAATAAAATACATTCTCTAAAATGCTTGTATGCAAATGCTAGAAGTCTAAAGAATAAGATAGGAGAGTTAGAATATATAGCACTAAATGAAAGGTTAGATATGATTGGAATATCAGAGACATGGTGGAAGGAGGACAACCAGTGGGACACTGTGATACCTGGGTACAAACTATATCGTAATGATAGAGCTGATCAAATTTGTGGAGGGGTTGCGCTCTATGTTAGAGAGGGCATTGACTCAGAAAGGATTAAAGTTTTGCAGGAAACAAAATCTGCTGTAGAATCTATATGGATTGAAATTCCATATAAAAGGGGGAAGGCAATGGCAGTGGGGGTGTACTATTGAGCACCTGGCCAGAATGACCAAATGGATGATGAAATGCTCAAAGAAATCAAGGAAGCTAACAAAAGTTACAGTGCAGTAATAATAATGGGTGATTTCAATTACCCCGGTATCGACTGGGTCAGTGTCACGTCAGGACATGCTAGGGAGATAAAGTTCCTAGATGAAATAAATGACTGCTTCTTGGAGCAGCTGGTTCATGAACCGACCAGAGGGGAAGCCATATTAGACCTAGTCCTTAGTGGAACACCAGATCTAGTGCAAGAGATAAGGGTGTTGGGGCCACTTGGCAATAGTGATCATAGCATGATCGCCTTTGATTTAATTAGTGGAAGAGGGATAGTAAGGAAATCCACAGTACTACCTTTTAACTTTCGAAAGGGAGACTATGATAAAATGAGGAAAACAGTTAAGAAAAAACTAAAAGGAGCAGTTGCGAAGGTTAAAGACGTACATCAAGCTTGGGTGTTGTTGAAAAATACTATCTTGGAAGCCCAGACCAGCTGTATTCCACGCTTTAAGAAAAGTGGAAGGAAGTCCAAAAAACTGCCAGCATGGTTTAAAGGTGAGGTCAGAGAGGCTGTTGTTGCCAAAAAAGCATCTTTCAGGAAATGGAAAAAAGAGCCAAACGACGAAACCTGGAAACAGCACAAGCACTGGCTAGTCAAATGCAAGGCATTGATAAGGCAGGCAAAGAGAGAATTTGAGAAGAAGCTTGCTGCGGAAGAAAAACGCGAAATAAAGACCTTTTCAAGTACATTCGTAGCAAAAAACCTGTGAGAGAGTCAGTTGGTCCATTAGATGATAAAGGGGTTAAAGGAGCACTAAGAGGTGACAAGGCGATAGCGGAGAGACTGAATGAATTCTTTGCTTCGGTCTTTACTGAGGAAGATGTAGGGATGTTACCCATGACTGAAGTGGTATTTAAAGGTGCGGAAGAATTGAAGGAAATATCGATACATCGGGAAGATGTCTTACAACTATTAGATAAACTGAAGAGTAACAAATCACCTGGGCCGGATGGTATACATCCAAGGGTGTTGAAAGAACTGAAATATGAGATTGCAGAGCTGCTATCAGTAATCTGTGAACTATCATTAAAATCATCTCTAATACCTGAAGATTGGAGGATCGCCAATGTAACACCAATTTTTAAAAAGGGTTCCAGGGGTGATCCGGGAAACTACAGACCGGTGAGCCTGACGTCAGTACCGGGAAAAATGGTAGAAACCATCATAAAGAATAAAATTACTCAGCATGTAGATAGTCACAACCTAATGGGAGACAGCCAACATGGCTTTAGACAAGGAAGATCTTGTCTTACTAATCTGTTATGTTTTTTTGAAGGAGTAAATAAACAGGTGGACAAAGGTGAGTCGGTGGATATTGTGTATCTGGACTTTCAGAAAGCCTTTGACAAGGTCCCTCATCAGAGACTTTTGGCAAAACTAAAGAGTCATGGGATAGGAGGCATTGTACTATTGTGGATCAGGAACTGGTTAAAAGATAGAAAGCAGAGGGTAGGGCTAAATGGCCAATTTTCCCAATGGAGAAAGGTGAATAGTGGTGTACCCCAGGGATCTGTGCTGGGTCTGCTGCTTTTTGACATATTCATAAATGACCTGGAAAGTGGAATAACGAGTGAGGTTATCAAATTTGCAGATGACACAAAACTATTTAAAGTTGTTAAAACCCAAGAGGATTGTGAAAAATTGCAAGAGGATCTTGATAAATTGGAAGACTGGGCATCAAAATGGCAGATGAAATTTAATGTGGACAAGTGCAAGGTTATGCACCTAGGGAAGAACAACCCAAACTATGGTTACACGATGCAAGGTTCCACATTAGTAACCACCACCCAGGAAAAAGATTTAGGCGTCATTGTGGATACCATGTTAAAACCCTCGGCCCAGTGTGCAGCGGCGGCCAAGAGAGCAAATAGAATGCTAGGGTATGATAAGGAAAGGAATGGAAAATAAAACAAAAGAAATTATAATGCCTCTATATCGTTCCATGGTGAGACCGCACCTTGAATACTGTGTGCAATTCTGGTCGCCGTATCTTAAAAAGGATATAGCGATTTTAGAAAAGGTACAGAGAAGAGCCACCAAAATGGTAAAGGGGATGGAAGGATACTCCTATGAAGAAAGGCTAAAAAGGTTAGGGCTCTTTAACCTGGAAAAGAGACGGCTGAGGGGAGATATGATAGAAGTCTATAAATTAATGAACGGAGTGGAACGGGTAAACGTAGATCGATTGTTTACCTTATCAGAATATAGAAAGACTAGGGGACATGCAATGAAGCTACAGGGTAAACTATTTAAGACTAATGAAAATATTTTTTCACTCAACGTGTAATCAAACTCTGGAATTTGTTACCGGATGATGTAGTAAAGGCTGTTAGTGTAGCTGGGTTTAAAAAAGGTTTGGACAAGTTCCTGGAGGAAAGGTCCATAAACCATTATTAAGAAGTGACCGAAGATATCAATGCTTGACCCAGTTACAAGCATTGTGGAACTTGGGTCTCTTGGTGAAACTGCTAGGTACATATGACCTAGATTGGCCACTGTTGGAAACAGAATACTGGGCTTGATGGACCTTGGTCTGACCCAGTATGGCATATCTTATGTTCTTATGCGGCTCCTGAGGCAGCCAAAGTGTCCTCCCTGTTGGCCTTTCTGCTGAATGGCCTAGAGAAGGGCCTCTCACTAAGCTCCCTGAAGGGTCAGATGGCAGCATTGGCGTCTTTTCATAAGCCAATGGTGGGTAAGTCTTTAGTCTTGCACCTAGATGCCTCACATTTTCTCCAGAGGGTTCAGCATTAGTGTCCTGCCTTTTAGTCCGGAATCTGTGTCTGGTGCTCAGGGTCCTGATGGTGGCTCCCTTTGAGCTGTTGAAGTGCACTACCTTAAAGGATTTGATGCTCAAGACTATCTTCTTGGTTGCGATTTGCTCTGCAAGGTGGATCTCCGAGTTGCAGGCTCCATCTTGCCAAGATTCTTCTGTCTTTTTCAAAGGAGGCTGTTTTCATTTGGCGGTGCCTCTCTTTCATGTGAACCTGGTGGTTTGCCTGCCCTACTTCTCTAACTAGCAGTGTCAGGGGAAGGATAAGGATTTTCAGGGCAATTTCTCCAAATGGATGAGTTTTGCACATACCATGACAGTCATGAATCTCACTTCTAAGCCAGGGTATGTGGAGTATGATCTCAGTCTCTCAAATTTACTGCTAGTGCTCGATGTAGTATTTGCATCATACCAAAGAGAGCTTCTTTTCACCTAGTGGATGTCCAGAGGGTACTTCTCCGTTACTTGGAGGTTATGAATTTCTTTCGTAAATCAAATCAAATTGGAGTGGAGGAGTGGCCTAGTGGTTGGGGCAAGGTACTTCAGGCCGGAAGGTCAGGGGTTCAAATCCCACTAGAGGACAGCAACCTTGGGCCGGAAGGACTGGGGTTTCTAGTCCCAAAGCTGCTCCTTGTGGTCTTGGGCAAGCCACTTAACCCTCCATAGCCCATGTTCCCTGTAAAAAAATAGTTATCTCCAAGTTATAATGCCCTGTTCAATGTAATTTCAGTTTGTTCAATGTAAACCGCACTGATGCAGAATAGCGCGGTATATAAGAGAATGTAAATAAATAAAATAATAAATAAACCATCTTTTTGTACTATGACAAGGCTGCATACTTTCCCCCTACGTGTTTAATTTACATACAGAACAAATCATCAGAGAAGCAGGATTGTATGAAAACAACAGAGATGTGAAGATTGGAAGACTCATCAACAACCTTTGCGATGCTGATGATACCACATTACTGACTGAAAGTGAAGATGTTCTGAAACATTTGCTTCTCAAGATCAAGAAACATAGTCTTAAAATGTGCCTGCACCTTAATGTAAAGAAGACAAAAATCATGACAACTGGTAAAAAAAAAAAAAAAAAAAAAGTTCATCGTTGATGAGAAGAAATTGAAATCATTGACAACTATAACCTACTTGGATCAACTATCAATAAAGAAGCAAGAAGCAGTCAAGAAATCCGACGACGCATTGCTCTTGGATGAATGGCTATGAAGGACCTAGACAAGACAAAGATTTTCAATAACATATGCATGCGAAAGTTGGACAGTGAGAAAGCTAGACAGGAAGAAAATTAATGCCTTTGAATTATGGTGGTGTCAGCGAATACTGCGTATACCATGGACTGCCTGAAGAACAAACCAGTCATTATTAGAGGAGATCAAACCTAAGCTTTCTTTAGAAGCTCAGATGACAAGACTTTGTCTTTCATACTTTGGACACATCATGTAAAGAGAGAAATCATAAGAGAAAGATATTATGCTTGGCAAGATAGAAGGTCAGCGCAAAAAAGGAAGGCAAGCAATGAGATGGATCGATACAATAACAGCAGCTACTGATGTCAGTCTGTCAACAATGAGCCACCTGATTGAAGACTGAACACAGTTTAGGACAACTATCCAGAGGGTCGCCATGAGTCGACATCGACTCGACAGCACTTAATAACAACATGTTGTCTTCCCACCCAGTGGTGTAGCTTTGGTACATCCCATTTATCTGGACTGGTCAAGTAGGATGATATGGAAGGTGACATTTTCAAGTTTGTACATTCCTTGAGTCCTGCTAGACCAGTCCAGGGCCCTCCCTTGAAACCGTGTTGCTCTGTTCTTCTGCTGCAGTACCTTTGGTTCTGCCATGAATTTTATACTTGACTCTGTAGGCTCATCTTCTTTGGACAGCCTTATGTTTCTGCCTTCCTGTACATAGTTCTATACTGTTGATAACTCATTGTTGCCCACATCTGAGGTTGTGTGAGGCTTCCTCTGTATCTCCCATATGCTTTGGGATGTATACTGAAAGATCTCTGGTAACTGAGGTGAATAGAGGCATAGGATTGATGCAATTCAAACCTGGGCTTGTCATTGGTTCTTTGTCTCCACCAATCTGCTAGTAGGGGAACACAATCCACTTGTCTGGACTGGTCTAGCAGGACACAAGGAAAGAACATTAACTGCTAAGTAAAATGTCACCTTAAATACAGAGGAAGAGATTGTGTTTTCTAATCAAGTTCATTTATGAGATTTGATTCAAAGTTATGAATGTACCACTTTGAGAGTCTGCTAATGACTGATCCACTAGAAATACAAGTAACTGGTGAAAATCAAAGGCAGCTTAAGAGGCATATTTAGATTTAGATATTTTGCTTTGGAAATTTGCCTTCTTTTTGCCAGCTCTCCACCCGTTGAGGTTGGACAGAATTATAGGCTTCTGTTTTAATTTGTTTTGATTGTTTGCTGTATGTATGCCAACTACAATTCCTTTTCTTGCTGTATCCTGATTTCTTAGGTAAAGCTTTTATTAAAATACAATAAATTATACATTAAAAAAGTGCCATTATTCTAGGAGAGAAATACACATTCTGAAAATGGAAAATAAAATAGCTGGAACATATTGAATCCCCGAATCCTTCACCTTCTCCAGTGATTGGTTGTTTTCTTTATTTAACTCCCAAGACACCTGATTACTTATTCAATGAAAAGTTTCCCCTTCCTCAATTAATCACAGCTGTAGCCCCCTATTATATATGCAGTCTTGGGTGATAATTGTTGTTGTTAAGTGGTGTTGAGTCGATGTTGACTCATGGTGATCCTCTGGATAGCTGTCCTAAACGGTGTTCAGTCTTCAGTCGGGCAGCTCATTGTTGATAGAGTGACACCCATAGCTGCAGCTATTGTATGGATCCATCTCATTGCTGACCTTCCTCTTTTCCATTGACCTTCTACCTTGCCAAGTATGATGTCTTTCTCTAATGATCTCTTTCTTCATATGATGTGTCCAAAGTATGAAAGTCGAAGTCTTGTCATCTGAGCTTCTAAGGAAAGTTTAGGTTTGATCTCCTCTAGTACTGACTGGTTTGTTCTTCGGGCAGTCCATGGTATACACAATATTCATTGCCAGCACCATATTACAAAAGCATTGATTTTCTTCCTGTCTATATTTTTCACTGTCCAATTTTTGCATCCATATGACATTATTGAAAATACCATGGCTTGTGAACAAGTCAAATCTTTGTATGGAGAGAGACATCTCTGTTCTGAAGGATCTTGTCTAGATCCTTCATAGCCATTCTGCCAAGAGCATTGCGTTGTATGATTTCTTGACTGCTTGTTGTTTCTTTATTGATAGTTGATTCAAGTAGGTTAAAGTTGTCCACTATTTTAATTTCTTCTTCATCAAAAAATGAACTTACTGATTTTGCCAGGTATCAGAATCATTGTCTTCTTTACTTTAAAGAGCAGGCCCATTCTAAGACTGTTCCTTGATCTTGTGAAGCAAATGCTTGATTGTCTTCACTTTCAGCCAGTAATGTGGTATCATCAGCATAGTGAAGGTTGTTGATGAGTCTTCCACAAATCTTCACACCTTGGTTATCTTCATAAAGTCCTACTTCTATGCTGATTTGTTCTGCATATAAATTAAACAGGTAGGGGGAAAATATGCAGCCTTGTTGTACACCTTTGCTGATTTTAAACCATTCTATCTCTTCTTGTTCCATTAGAACTGTTACTTCTTGATCAATGTAAAGGTTGTGCAAGAGAATGTTCAGGTGTTTGGGTATACCCATGCTGCTTAATGTGACCCAGAATTTTGCATGGTTTATACAGTCATAAGCCTTGCTGTAGTTGATAAAACACGTATAGATGTCCTATTAGTATTTTGTCTTTTCAATGATCCATCTCACAACCGCGATGATTTCTCTCATTCCTCGCCCTTTCCTGAACCCTGCCTGCACTTCAGGCAGTTCTCATTCCAGGTATGGTTGTAGTCTCTGATGAATAATCTTCAGTAAAATCTTGATGGCATGTGGTATCAGTGTGATTGTTCGATAATTTCCACAGCCTGTTGGATCACCTTTCTTTAGTATCGGTATAAACACAGATCTTTTCCAGTCAGTTAGCCATGATTTTTTTCCAAATTTCCTGGCAGAGCCTTGTAAGTATGGTAACAGCTGCATCAGATTGCTGTAATACTTCAATGGGAATGCCATCAGTGCCCGGTGCTTTGTTCTTTGATAAGGCTTTCAATGCTGCTTCCACTTCTTCTTTCATCCCCGTGGTTCCTGATCATAAGGCACAGGTTGAAACGGCTGTTGGTCCACTTGATCTTTATGGTATAATGATTTTGTATAGTCTTTCAACTTTTTCTTGATGATCTCAGCATCATTCAACATGGATCTTTGAGCATCTTGTAACATTACAGTTCTAGGCTGGAATTTTTTCTTTAACTCTGGTAGCTTTAGAAAAGCTGATCTTCTTCCTCAAATAGTTTCTGCTTCTATTTCCTTGCGTGTGCCATTGTAGTACTTCTCCTTGTCTTATCTTGCTATACTTTGGAAATCTCTGAGTTCTGCGATTGCCTCTCTTTTTACTCTGGCTTTAGCTTCTTTGTGTTTCTTGGCAATTTTCAGAGTTTCTTCAGTCGTCTATTTTGGCTGGTTTTGCTTTTTCACCTTTTGTAGATACTTCTTACTTTCCTCCAACACAATCTTCTTAATGTCATCCCATATCTCTTCTGGGGCTCTGTTGTTTATATGTAAAGCAGCAAATCAATTTTGCAGGCAGTCTTTAAATACCAGTGGTATATTCTCAAGGTCATGTTTTGCTACATTCATGAGTGGCCTGTTCTTTTTCAACTTTAGCTTGAATTTGCATACTAATTAGTTGGTGATCTGTACCACAGTCAGCTCCAAGTTTTGTCTTTGTTGATGTTATAGAGCTTTTCCATTGTTGACTTCCACAGATGTAGTCAATTCGATTTTTGTACAATCAATTGGGTGAAGACCATGTGTATAGTTGCCGCTTGTGTTGCTGGAAGAAGTTGTTTGAAATGAATAAGATTGTTGGTCTTGCAGACTACTATCAGTCTTTCTCCAACTTCATTTCTGTTGCCAAGTCCATATTTTCCAATCACTTTGCCGTCTTCTTTGTTGCCAGCTTTTGCATTCCAATCACCTATGGCTATCAGGATATCCTGTTTGCATGTTCTGTCAATTTCAGCTTGTACCTGTTCATAGAACTCATCAACTTCATCCTCTTCTGCAGCTCTTGTACTTGAATTATAGTTGTGCTGATGGGCATGCCTCGTAGGTGAATAGAAATTAAGCATTCACTGATCGCATTGTATTTCATTACAGTTCTTGCAAGTTTCTTTTTCATTATAAATGCATTTCTTCTTTGTCTTTCATTTCCAGCATAGTAGACCATGTGGTCATCAGATGCAAAGTGCCTGATGCTGTACATTTTAGTTCACTGACACCCAACAGATCGAGTTGTACATGTTCCATTTCATTCTTGACCACCTCCAACTTCCCTTGGTTCATTCTTTGTTCATGCCATGTCCCAATATGTAAAAATTCTTTGCAGCTTCTGACTCTCATTTTATGCACAGCTGCATCAGCACTCAGACATCCCGAGGGCTTTGCTCCATAAATGCTGGCTTTACTCTGAAAAATCTTCAGCTCCTCCCCAATAGCCAGTTGAGTGCCTTCCGACCTAGGAGTCTCATCTTCCAGCACTATAGATTGATTTATTTTGTTGTGACTATCCTTTGGGTTTTTGTAGCAAGATATGGAAGTAGATTGCCAGGTCTTTCTTCCGCATAGATAATTCTAGTGTTGCCGTTGTCACAGAAATTTGATCCTCCTCTGCCAACACCATCCCATTCTGCTGCTGCTGCTGCTTAGATGGTGATTTGTTTTGGTATGGCACCTCAGCTGAGGCCAGTCCATCTTGGAAGAACCTGCCAATAGTTAAGCTGCTGATAGTTTAGCCCTCAGCATCACTGATGCACACAAGCCCTTACAGCTGCAAACCACGTGAGGACTTTTTTGTTAAGCCTTGTAAAATAAAACGCAGGTGGGACAGAATAAAATTTTGGTAAAATATTCAAATAAGATTAAAATTCCTGGTAAAATAATATTTTTAATAACAGCTATCCTACCAAGCCAAGAAAACTGCATAGAGGACTGCACAGACAAATCAGCATTTATCTTGGTTAACAAAGGGTATAATTCACTGCATACAGGCATTTACAGTCAAGAGTAAGAAAAATGCCTAAATATTTGCATGTTTTATTACACCATTTAAAAGGGAGGGACTCTTAAAGTTCTTGTTTGAGAAAGGAAAGAGTACTGAAATTGAGAATGTCCATATATCCACATTTACTTTGTAATCTGATAATAAACTAAGGGGTTAATATTCAAAGACATTTAGGCCTAAATGCTGTGTACCGGGATATTCAGAGGCACTAACATGCTTAGTGCTGCTGAATATGCCTGGTTTGTGCCACTGACGCTAGCCAGGACGGCACAAGGATAATCGATTATCTGTAATATTCAGTTGACAACCAATTATCCTTAACCGAGTAAAGTTGGGCTGAAAAAAGCTGACATAACTGGTTATCCTTAACTAAGTAAAGTTAACAAGTGAATATCACAGATAACTGGTTATCTAAATTTCTAACTGGGCAATCTAGATATTCAGTGTCGGCCAAATGTGACCCTAGCATTGAATATCTGGGTTTAAGTTAAAATGACAACAGCCAGCTGCTTTAAAAGCACTGGTCGCTGCCATTGATACGTATCTACCCCTAAATTCCTTTAGAATGCTATTAAGTGAACGTAAGAAACTAAAGGATTACTTATGTAAAGTAGAACATCAGTAGGAAATAGGACTATATGATGCTCGACTCCCTTAGGGCCAGTAATCCTATGAAAATTTGGATGACCTTGAAAAATGTCCACCAAGGGGTCAGTCAATTGCTAGAGCAAACAAAAGGGGGAAAAGAGGACACCCGGTCTTGTACCTCTGTGTAATGTACGAACTATATTGTAATTTAAAGACACATGACACTTTGTATAAATGTAGGGATACTAACCCTTCTGTCATGGAAAATGTCAACAATGTAGGAAGTACCTTGGATTAATGTTTAATCCACAGTATGGTATTTTTAGTAGTATTTTAACTCGCTCCCTTCTAGCCTAGCCATTGCAGTGAAAGGAATGGGCTGCAGCTCCTCCAGAACTCGGCACAAACGTCCTTTTGAGCAATCCAGAAGTTATCTGTTGCAGAATGGGTTGAGACTCCTTCCTCATGGGTACTGTCTCCACAGTGTCCCTAGCCCCAGTCAGTTCGAGGACAGAAGCTGGGCTTAATTGAATGTGAGTCTCCTGCACAGCAACAACTACATATTTTAATGCTTCCAAGTAGTTTTATGTTTACCTATTAAAATTTCCTAGAGAAAAGTGTAAATGAAGCATGGGAGGGGGCAGTGTCGATGTCGTGTCATTTTTAAATGATTAATGGTTAATTTTTTTCCAGGTGTATGTGTTAAAACGACCATATGTGGATGAATTTCTCCAGAAGATGGGGGAACTTTTTGAATGTGTGCTCTTCACAGCCAGCCTAGCCAAGGTTCGTCTCATTCTGTATGTTTTCATAAAATGTGATAATGCAAACAAACTAACCTTTTGAATGTGTTCTTTCCCTGTGGGCAAACATTTTCCTCAATTGGTACTGTCTTAATTTTTTCCCTCTTCTTTTTGCTTCTTTGTCTGCCACTGTTTGCTTTGTCTACTAGTATGTGGGTAAGTGTTCCCATGGCAACATCATCACATATGGGCTTTGCTCATAATGTAGCCTCCATGCATTGCTCATGATGCCTATATGAAAGGCTTACAAGTTGCCATGGTTATAGTGAAGGAAAATGAGCAAGATTTGCTTAAAGCTATACAGTTATATAAAAAAGGGCATGAAATAAAATGACTTATGTGCGTAGTACACAAGTTCATTATATAATAGCTTTAAAAATGCCAATGCCTAAATCAGTGCAGGCCTCAGAGTTTTTAAAACATCATTTGTAAATGGCTGTAACCTTATTGGTGAACTGCTACTTCTGAGTAATTGTATTATTTTGTGCCCTTGTTGAGCTTTGGTAGTGACCCTCCTGCAATGATAGAATGTTACTTTTAGTTCTATGTTGAATATTCTTTTAACTTGTTTTCAAACTGAACCAGTTTAAAAAAAATACTTATTTCACTAGTATTGCAGTACATATCTTAGTAATGGATACCATTCCATGCATGAAACCTCAGAGTTCAGTTTAGCAATAATTTCTTTCATATTGGTCCTGAAAGTGCAGTGTCGAAATACAAATTCCACTTTGGCTACTGTAGTAAGTATTAAATGCTCAGTATCGTTGTGCTATTGTAATTTCATCTTTTTCCCTGTGAAGATATGACAATCACATTATAAAAAAGGCCTTTTAAAGTAAAAGAAAATAAGCAGAAACAGCCTTTGGATAGAGTATGCTTGTACATTAGTACCTGACTATATAGTCTAAGGCTGTATTTACAGCTTAATGTATGGCATTCATTCAAAGCGATGTAAAGAATATTATTGCTGACTGTAACTCTTAATAAATGTCAAGGCTAAAATCCTGTAGTGCTGGAGTTATGTCCATGTACATTTGAATCTGCATCTCAGTCCATAGTGTAACTCACCTCATGGCATTTAGGGCCTTTTTTGAGTTTTTCAGCATAAGCCTTTCTATAGATTAAAGTATGAAAATTATTTGTTTTTAAAGGTGTAGCGAGCCTATGAACTAGAATGGTTTTCACAGAAGTATTTGTGTTTAAAAGTATGCTGCTAATTCTTTTCTCTGCCCCAAGTGTATATGCACACTGCTCTCAGTCCTGCAAATGTAGTATCGAATAATTTTTTTGGCTAATTTTCCAGTTATGCACTGAAAACTTAATTTAATATACTACAAGTGAAATCTTTGTGGAAGTATCCTAACCAATATACAGGTTTATATGATCTGCGTTTTTTTAAATAATTTTCTTTTAATCTAAAAATTCCAGATGTATGTTTGCATAAGGTCAAAATTTCCAGAGACTTGTAAAGCATGACCATAGACAAACAGTACAGAACATACAAATGCATCTCATGACCGTGAACTATAAAAAGGCCAAAAATAATCCCAGCTGCTCTTGTATTCCTCAAGCTTGTTCTTAAGCAAGAATGTCATCTTCTCCTTTAACACTAGAAGCCCCAAAAGGAATTTTACCTAGAAACCCCAAAGTGCGTCAATTGACGCATTATCACGACGACTGCGTTTAGCATGAAATGCAGATGTGATTTGATGTGAAGTTACTTATTTGTTAAATACGTGCAGTATGTGACGTCATTACATGACGTCATCATGTCTTTACTGTTTGTAATGTCGGAGTAAAACTGTAAACAGTGATTGAGATGCGCCACCTAGTGGGAACATGAATTTATACCTAGAAGCCCCAAAGTACGTCATTTGACACATCCAAGACAATTGAGTGTGTCAATTGACGTACTTTGGGGCTTCTAGGTATAAATTCATTATCTCCAGGAACAAGCAGGCATGTAGTCTTCACATATGGGTATCATCGGTACCGACGGAGCCTGCGCGGAAACGCTCCCCAGCGTCCAATAGGAAAGCTTTTGGGAGCATCCCACAGCACCTGCGTGCTGCCTTCCCGCCTTTCCCAACTGTCCCTCTCCAGTTCTTCGTTTTCTGCGGAGCCGACAGGTCGCACATCCCGTCACTGCAGAAAATAATCCCTTCTATTCTTCTTTTTTGTGGTCGCGTCTGCCTTCCCTCGACGCTACACCGGTACCGTCTTCTTTCTTTTCTTAAATAAATAAAAAGAACTTTCTTACGGAGTCTTTCCAGTAATTTTCTCCTCAGGAGCCATGCGCCATTTTGGGCACTAGGCCCAACTTTTTCCTTCAAAATGGAAAAACCAGCTTCGGGTTTTAAAAAGTGTCCTAAATGTGGTGGTGTGGTAGGTACCATCTCCGTCACTGACACCCATGAGTGGTGCCTCAAATGTTTAGGTCCTGACCACTCTATTTCTGAGTGTGCTGCCTGTGGGATGATGTCGAAAAGGGGCCGGCAAAACCGAGCTGCTAAACTTAGCACTCTTTTTCCCTCTGATGCAGCTTCCATGGCATCTACGTCTTCCAGGGCTTCGTCTTCCTCCCATGGATCTCAGGTAACTAAACATAAATCTAGCCGGTCCTCAAAGGGTAGATCTCCTTCTAGACAGCGAGATGCCTCTGGCGTTGCCCTTGAGGGACTTTCACAGGCAAAATTGCCTTGGCGGGAGGCTTCGGCTTCCAAAGCACTAACGGGGCTCCAGGATGTTCTCGAGGCTTCAACCTCGGCAGAACTACTGGTGCAATGCTCTGAGGTACCGGCCGCTTCATCCGGTACCGATACCCAAGCATCGGCAGCGTCGATAGACAAGAGATTCTTGGCTACTGAACGCAGTCTGGCGGCTCTTCTCATGGCCTCGATGCCCCTGAAACCGCTTCAGACAATTCAGCCGATACCGGCACTGACTGCATCGACATCGGCAGGTATTCTACCGGGACCGAGTCATGCATAGAAACATAGAAACATGATGACAGAAAAAGACCACAAGGCCCATCTAGTCTGTCCTTCCATAACAACAACTACAACAGCCCACTTTCTACCTTTAGAGATCCTCTGTGTTGGTCCCATGCTTTTTTGAATTCAGTTACTGTCCTCATCTCTACCACCTCCACTGGGAGACTATTCCACGGATCCACTACTCTTTCCGTAAAGAAATATTTCCGCATATCACTCCTGAATCTATCTCCCTTCACCCTCATCCCATGTCCCCTCATAGCAGAACTTGCTTTCAATTGAAAGAGGCTCTCTCCCTGAACATTTATGCCACGGAGGTATTTAAACATCTCAATCATATCACCTCTATCCCGCCTTTCCTCTAAGGTGTACATATTAAGATCCTTAAGTCTGTCCTCATATGCTTTATAATGAAGCCCATTAATCATTTTAGTAGCAACCCTCTGCACCGACTCCATCCTGTTCACATCCTTTTGAAGGTGCGGTCTCCAGAATTGCACACCATACTCCAAATGAGGTCGCACCAAAGACTTTTACAGAGGTATTATCACCTCCTTTTTTCTGCTAGCCATTCCTCTCCGTATGCACCCAAGCATCCTTCTAGCTTTTGCCGTCACCTTTTCTACCTGTTTAGCTACTTTAAGATCATCAGACACAACCACGCCTAGGTCCCGCTCTTCTTTAGTGGACAAAAGTACTTCACCTCCTATACTGTATTGCTCCCTTGGATTGCTGCAGCCCAAATGCATGACCTTACATTTTTTAACATTAAATCCCAGCTGCCAAATTCTAGACCATTCTTCAAGCTTAGCTAGATCCCTCCTCATGTTATCTACACCTTCCTGGGTGTCTACTCTATTACAGATTTTGGTATCATCCGCAAAGAGGCAAACCTTACCCAACAGCCCTTCCGCTATATCACTAACAAAGATGTTAAAAAGAATCGGACCAAGGACAGATCCCTGGGGCACACCACTGGTAACATCCTTCTCCTCAGAGTGAGCTCCATTTACTTGTACTCTTTGTCGCCTCCCACCCAACCAATTTCTAACCCAAGCAGTAACTTTAGGGTCCATCCCTAGGGTGCTCAGTTTGTTTATAAGTCGCCTGTGAGGAACAGTGTCAAAGGCTTTACTGAAATCTAAATACACCACATCTAGAGCTCTCCCTCGGTCCAACTCCCTGGTCACCCAGTCAAAGAAATCGATCAGATTTGTCTGACAAGACCTGCCTCTGGTGAATCCATGCTGCCTCAGCATGTCTATCCAGCATCGACAAATCGGTACCGGACCACTCCAATGCCAACTTCGATCGGTACCAATACCCTGCCTTGCACGATCACCCGGATCGGAGATAATTCGAATCCTCGGATGAGTCTGAAGACTTTGAAAGCTCTGCCGATCCCAGAATACTTCTTCCTGAGGATTCCTCTTCTCCTCAGCGTAGGATGTCTCCACCAGAGGATATGTCCTTTCAGGATTTTATCCGAGATGTGGCCCGAGGTCTTTCCATCACAGTGGCTCCTGAAAAAGAGCCTAGCGCAAAGGAATTAGAAATCCTGCAATACACTAAAGCTCCCAAGGAGGCAACTACCTTACCTATTCATGAGATCTTGCATGATCTCATGTTAAAGATGTGGGAAACACCTCTAACCACCTCTCCTCACTCTCGAAGACTTGACACCATGTATCGAGTTCCTCCTTGTCCTGGGTTTTAGAAGACTCAGTTACCACACCATTCCATGGTGGTGGAATCATCTATGAGAAGGATAAAGAGTGCAAAAAGGCATGCATCTAATCCTCCAGGATGTGAGTGTAGGACTCTTGACTCCTTTGGACGTCGAACCTTCCAGGCTTCCATGCTTTCCGCCAGGATCAGTTCCTATATCTTATATATGGAATGTTCCTTAAGGAGGTCACAAGAGATTTAGAGCTTATGAGCCCTCTCCTTCCTGATAAGAGGCAAGATTACCTCACCCTTGTCAAACATGCCCAGGATGTTTCCAAGTTTGTAAATCGTGCAGCCTTTGACTGCTTTGAGTGCATAAGCAGGACCTCTGCCATTGCCATAGGTGCACATAGGATTGCCTGGCTCCAGGCATCTGACTTGGAAATATGGGTACAGGATAAAGTAGGGAATATTCCTTGCACAGGAGAGAATCTCTTTGGCAAGAATTGGCAAGAAAAAGCTAATGAGATAGATGCTGACAATATCACTTTGGATAGATTGTCTAAATCTAAAGCTGATCCTGTGAGTAAAAAATCCTGTAAGAAACCATTCTTCAGTAAGAAGAAGTTGTATCCCTCCTATACCCAGTAGGGGCTTCGTTTAGGTCAGTCTGCCCAAAAGGGACAGCAGCAACAACCTAGACAAAGAAAGACAAAAGCAGCTAAGCCTCAACCGGCTCAGTAGACTCATCCTTCACAGGGGCTTTGACTCCTATCTAGAGAACTTTGCCTTCCTGGCCCTGAACGGCCCAGAACCCTCCACCATCCCAGGAAGGTTATGTCATTTTGCCCCCAGATGGGGTCAGATAACAGCAGAAAATTGGACTCTGTCTATTGTAAGAGAGGGGTACAAGCTTTATTTCCTCAGCATGCCCCCTCCTACAATCGTAAGACAGTTCAATTCTCGGACCTCTCTCAGCAACCAGTTAGGTCAAGAGGTCGCTGTACTCCTTGCTCAAGGGGCAATAGAAGAGGTACCCATTCCCCAATGGGGTACAGGGTTTTACTCCCCCTATTTACTTATGCCAAAGAAAACAGGAGGACACAGACCCATTTTAGACCTCAGAGAATTGAACAAAGTCCTGTTCAAAGAGAAGTTCAAAATGATTAGTAATCAGAGAACTATCATTAAAATCATCTCTAATACCTGAAGATTGGAGGATCGCCAATGTAACACCAATTTTTAAAAAGGGTTCCAGGGGTGATCCGGGAAACTACAGACCGGTGAGCCTGACGTCAATACCAGGAAAAATGATAGAAACCATCATAAAGAATAAAATTACTCAGCATGTAGATAGTCATGAGCTAATGAGAGACAGCCAACATGGCTTTAGACAAGGAAGATCTTGTCTTACTAATCTGTTATGTTTTTTTGAAGGAGTGAATAATCAGGTGGACAAAGGTGAGTCGGTTGATATTGTGTATCTGGACTTTCAGAAAGCCTTTGACAAGGTCCCTCATGAGAGACTTTTGGCAAAACTAAAGAGTCATGGGATAGGAGGCAGTGTACTATTGTGGATCAGGAACTGGTTAAAAGATAGAAAGCAGAGGGTAGGGCTAAATGGCCAATTTTCCCAATGGAGAAAGGTGAATAGTGGTGTACCCAGGGATCTGTGCTGGGTCCGCTGCTTTTTGACATATTCATAAATGACCTGGAAAGTGGAATAACGAGTGAGGTTATCAAATTTGCAGATGACACAAAACTATTTAAAGTTGTTAAAACCCAAGAGGATTGTGGAAAATTGCAAGAGGATCTTGATAAATTGGAAGACTGGGCATCAAAATGGCAGATGAAATTTAATGTGGACAAGTGCAAGGTTATGCACCTAGGGAAGAACAACCCCAAACTATGGTTACACGATGCAAGGTTTCCACATTAGGAACCACCACCCAGGAAAAGATTTAGGCGTCATTGTGGATACCATGTTAAAACCCTCGGCCCAGTGTGCAGCGGCGGCCAAGAGAGCAAATAGAATGCTAGGTATGATAAGGAAAGGAATGGAAAATAAACAAAGGATATTATAATGCCTCTATATCGTTCCATGGTGAGACCGCACCTTGAATATTGTGTGCAATTCTGGTCGCCGTATCTTAAAAAGGATATAGAGTTATTAGAAAAGGTTCAGAGAAGAGCCACCAAAATGGTAAGGGGGATGGAAGGATACTCCTATGAAGAAAGGCTAAAAAGGTTAGGGCTCTTTAACCTGGAAAAGAGACGGCTGAGGGGAGATATGATAGAAGTCTATAAATTAATGAGCGGAGTGGAACGGGTAAACGTAGATCGATTGTTTACCTTATCAGAATATAGAAAGACTAGGGGACATGCAATGAAGCTACAGGGTAAACTATTTAAGACTAATAAAAGAAAATATTTTTTCACTCAACGTGTAATCAAACTCTGGAATTTGTTACCGGAGGATGTAGTAAAGGCTGTTAGTGTAGCTGGGTTTAAAAAAGGTTTGGACAAGTTCCTGGAGGAAAGGTCCATAAGCCATTATTAAGAAGGGACCCAGGATATCAATGCTTGAACCAATACAAGCATTGTGGAACCTGTGTCCCTTGGGGAAACTGCTAGGTACATATGACCTAGATTGGCCACTGTTGGAAACAGAATACTGGGCTTGATGGACCTTGGTCTGACCCAGTATGGCATATCTTATGTTCTTATGTTCTTATATGATTTCTTTAGGAACTCTGCTACCATACCTTCAGAGTCAGGATTGGCTTTGTTCTCTAGATCTCAAGGATGCGTACACTCATGTTCTCATCCATCCGACTCACCAAAAGTTCCTTTGCTTTCTGTTTCGAGGGAAGCACTACCAATACAGGGTGCTTCCTTTTGGCCTGGCGTATGCTTCAAGGGTGTTCACAAAATGCATGGCTGTGGTGGCAGCATTTCTCCGAACTCTAGGAATATTCATCTTCCCTTACTTAGACAACTGGCTCATTCGAGCCCCTTCAGAGCCAGAGGCCAGGGTTTCCCTCTCTCGCACAATGTGCATCCTTCAGTATTTGGGACTTGTCATAAACTTTCCAAAATCCAACCTTGCTCCCACTCAGTCCCTAGAGTTTATAGGAGCTCTGGTGGATACCAGACAGACAAGGGCCTACCTTCCACAGCCCCGCTGCCTTCGCATTGTGCAGTTAGCTTCCCAAGCAGTGCTAAAACCTCACTGCTTGAGAAATGTTGCAGTTGCTAGGCCACATGGCATCCACCGTGCATGTGGTTCCTTATGCTCGCCTCCATATGAGGGCAGCTCAGTGGACTCAGGCGTCAGGTTGCCTGTCAGACAAAATAGCAAACTCAGATTGCCTTATTGTGTCCCTCCAATGGTGGCAATCACCCCAAAACCTTTTGGTGGGGTCTCCTTTTCAGCAACCCCCACCCCAGGCCACTCTAACAACAGATGCTTCACAGGTGGGTTGGGGAGCCCACCTTCAAGGCCTCTCTACCCAGGTACTTGGACTCCACAGGAGGCCTATTTACACATCAATCTCCTAGAACTCAGAGCAATTTTCCTTGCTCTTCGAGTATTCCACACCCAACTCAGCTACAAGACAGTCCTAGTTCAAGCGGACAGTCAAGTGGCCATGTTCTACGTGAACCAGCGGGGCAGAACAGGCTCTCTGTCGCTTTGCAATGAAGCTTTGCGACTATGGGCCCTCGCCAGAGAGCATCAGATTCATCTCCTTACGGTGTATCTTCCAGGCTTTCAAAAATCTCATCCTCTCATAGCGAGATTTATGAGAGGCCTTTTTTTAACTAAGCCTCCCATTAAGCCACCACCGGTGGCATGGGACTTAAATCTGGTTCTTGGGCAGCTCATGAAACTGCCTTTTGAATCATTAGCCACTACCTCTTTGAAATTCCTTTCTTGGAAGGTCATCTTTCTTATTGCAATCACATTAGCACGTCGCATCAGTGAATTGCATGCGTTGGTGGCTGATCCTCCTTATACAAGGTTCCATCATGATAAGGTAGTCCTTAGGACTCATCCACACTTTATGCCAAAGGTGGTGTCACCTTTTCATTTAAACCAAGCGGTTTACCTTCCTGTATTCTTCCCAAGGCCTCATGCCTCAAATGCAGAAAAGAATCTTCATACTTTGGACTGCAAAAGGGCTTTGGCCTTTTACTTGCAAAGGACACAGCAACATAGAAAGTCCTCTCAACTCTTTGTTGCTTTTGATCCTAGTCATTTGGGACTTCCAGCCTCCAAAAGAACACTGTCCAGCTGGATTGCACAGTGTATATCTTTTGCCTATGAGAGTAAAAACCTTCCTCTTGAAGGCCATGTCACAGCTCACAATGTGAGAGCCTCTATGGCTCATCTTCACTCTGTGTCTATCGACGACATCTGTCGAGCAGCTACTTGAGCTTCGGTTCATACCTTCACAGCCCATTACTGCTTAGACAAGGACTCCCGCCGGGATGCCTTGTTTGGTCAGGCTGTTCTTCAAGTTCTTCATACTTAATCAACTCCTACCCACTATCCCTGGTAGGATGCCAGAGATCCATGGGGGGAAGTGGAGCCTTTTCACAAGGGCACACAACTTCTGGGGCCTTCTCCCTGGCATCTGCAGGTAGGGGGTCCCCATATGTGAAGACTATTCCTGCTTGTTCCTGGAGATAGCATAGTTACTCACCTGTAACAGGTGATCTCCGGAAACAGCAGGAATTTAGTATTCACAACCCACCCACCTCCCCTAGGAGTTGTATCTCTCTTATCTCTCTCTCTTTCTCTCTTTGTCTCAGCTTTAAACTCAACTGGAGAGGGACAGTTGGGAAAGGCGGGAAGGCAGCACACAGGCGCAGTGGGATGCTCCCTAAAGCTTTCCTATTGGACGCTGGGTAGCGTTCCCACGCAGGCTCTGTCGGTACCGACGATACCCATAGGTGAAGACTAAATTCCTGCTGTTCCCGGAGATCACCTGTTACAGGTGAGTAACTATGCTTTTCCGCTAGGTGGTGCATCTTTCATTAATTTTCGATGCACATATTTGAACATCTTAACATAGTAACATAGTAAATGATGGCAAATAAAGACCAGTATGGTCCATCTAGTCTGCCCAGTACGATGCCAAGAGCAGGTACACCTGCCGCTTTGTGCAGGCCCCCCTCCCCATATCTTTGTCCAGGGGTGATCCTGCCACTCCATGTAGGATACCCCTATATGTAAGGAATTAGATGGTTCAGATAAATTTTGATATTTTCTTGTTGCTGTAAAGGGATCCACTGTGTCTGTCCCATGCCCTTTTGAACGCCGTCACCGTATTTGCCCCCACCACTTCCATCGGGAGCACATTCCAAGCATCCATCACCCTTTCAGCGAAAAAGTATTTCCTGATATCTTGACCTTGCTAATAAAGTCATGGAACATGACTGACATGGTTCTAGCTGGTATACAACTTCGAAGATGTATTTGCATCAATTGACGCACTTTGGGGCTTCTAGTGTTAAATCAATTTGTGAATTGGATTTTGAAGTTTGAATGTTGTGCAAAAAAAGTTGATTACCAAAAAAAATGCTTATCATTGGCATTTGGATTTTAAATCTACCTTCCAAATTTTATTTAAAGCAACTTACAGCATTATTGGTTTGTATTCAGGTAGCCCCTCCCCTAAAAGACCATACCATCTATTCTCCGGGAATAAGTAGGAAGTCCATCCTCACATATGGGTGATGTTGGCACTGACTGAGCTCTCGCAGAAGCATCCCCCCAGCTTTCAAAGAAAGCCTTTGGGAGATGCCACCACGCAAGTGTGGTCCCCTTCCCGCCCAAGCGTGCAATCTTGCTCAGACTCCTTTTTTCTGCGGAGCCCTTCAGACATTGTCTGGCTTGTCCTGGACAAACTTGATGATTTTGTTCCCCAAGTTTCCAACTTGCCTCCGGTATTGTACCGGTACTCTTCCCGCCTACCGACCTCTGTGCCTTGGTGTCGGGTTTGATTTAATTTTTGTAGTCTTTTCGTTATTTTCTTTTTCTGGCGCCTTTCGCGCCTTTTTTCGCCCACTGGCAGCCTAGAGGGTCTTCGATCTCACAGGGGTACTTTTTTCCCCCATGGCTACCAGTGGTTTTAAGAAGTGTCATCGGTGCTCTAAAATTGTGTCTTTGACTGGCATACACGACTGCTGTCTTCGTTGCCTCGGGCCAGACCACGACCCAGCGGCTTGTGGTCTCTGCAAGAGGATGACCAGCAAGGCCCTCAAGAGCCACCAGCAGCAGCACGATAAGTTTTTCACCGGGTCCCCGATGCCTCCGAAAGTCAGGGCCTCATCTGAGGCCCGACATCTCAGGCGAAAGTCTACGAACCCAGTCCTAGTCATGGGTCCTCAGAAAGGGGATCTCCCTTGAGGGAACCCAGGAGGAAGAAGAAACCATCGAAGGTGGCGTCCTTGGTTGGTTCTGACTGGCTGGGAATTGCCTGGGCCCGCAGTCCGAGACGCTCGTCCGAGTCGTCGGAGAAGGAGCGACCTGCGAAAGACCCCCAGAAGGATCCGGCTGCGGACCTGCCTCAGTCCCCAGACACCATCCTTGTTGAAGATTCCCCTTCGTGCCCGTGCCGAAGGCTGCAGAGCTTTCTGGTCTGGAGTCCAGAATGGCAGCCCTGGAGCGCAGTTTGTCTGCCTTCATCGACCAGCAGTGGGCGCTGTTGTCCGGCACGACCAGTTCATCTGCCCTGACTACCAGGCCCTCGACATCCAAGATATCCCTGGAAGCTGAGCTGATTCATGAGGTCCTTCAGCCTTGAATTGATCCTTGGCCAAAGTCGCGCTCTGAGTCCTGCTCGACAGGACCGTGGTCATCCCTGGCAAGTTTACCGGGCATAGGGCATCGGGCCCCTCGAGGCTCGCGGAGCAGCCCTCCTATGAGTCCTCCACAGAGTACTCCGAGTGGGAGATGGAGGACGAGGAGTCCCCCGATACCCGTCACCACTGCGACGTCTTTTCGGATTCTCCCATCTTGGAACCTCGGCGGCATTCCCCACCCGAGGACATGGGCTTCTTGGATATTGTCAAGGACATGTCTAAGGCCCTGGCAATCCTGACCAAGTCTGAGGAGGACCCTTGAGCAGATGAGTTGAAGATCCTCCAGTATGAGGCCCCTCCGTGGGAATCGCTCATGGTGCCTATCCCTCCCATCCTGGAGCAGCTCATACTCCACATGTGAGAGACACCAGCGCCCGTGCCAGTGGTGAGCGGACAGCTCAACTCAATGTATCGGGTCCACCGGAGCCTGGGCTTCCAGAAGGCTTAACTGCTTCATAACTCCATGGTGGTGGAGTCGGCTATGCGTCGGCTGAAAAGCCAGAAGATGCACTCTTCGGTGCCCCCTGGCAGGGAGGCCCGCACCTTGGACACCCTCGGCAGAAAGTGCTACCAGTGTTCGATGCTCATCTGCCGCATCCAGGCCTTCCAGCTGTACATGGGCATGTACTTGAGGGACCTGGTGAAGGAACTCGCCGGGTTGTCAAATGGTCTCTCCGAGTAAACTTTGCAGCAGTTCAAGAGCCTGGCCAAAGCCGTCCGGCCAAATTTATGTCTTAAGTGGCCTCTGACTGGTTTGAATCGGTAGCCTGGGTAGCCGCGGTGGGCATCTGTGCATGCTGCCAAGCTTGGCTTCAGTTGCCAGACCTCGGGCAGTGGGTTCATAACAAATTGGTCGATGTCCCAATGTAAAGAGAGAACCTCTTTGGCAAACACATGACTGACCAGGCTGCCAACCTGGAGACCAAGTTCATGATGAGCACCAAGCTCTCTAAGAAGACCACTGCCCCTCCCCGACGGAAGGGCTCGGGTAAAAATCCCTTTTACCCAAGGAAGGGGGCTGCTTACTGAAACTATACACCCTTTTAGGTCTCCCCGGCTCCCAACAGGGTCAGCAGGCACAGGACATGGGCATGGCCCGCGTAAGCAGAAGGCTCCAAAACCCCAGGCACCGGCCCCGGCCCCGGCCCATCCAGGGGGGAGCTTTGGACTCCTTAAGCATAGCCTCTCTACCCCAAGAAGATCAGCAGCCCACAGGGGGACGTCTAGTTCTCTATGCTCAACAGTGGGTGGCCATCACCATCGATTCCTGGGCACTAAGGAGGGAGGTCAGGGAGGATTATCTCCTCCACCTGGCTTAGACACCTCCCCCTTATTTCCCGGGAGAGCCCGTCATGTCTCCCCTCCACTGGGACCTTCTTCTGAAGGAGTTGGCAGGTCTTCTTGAGGACAAGGTGGTGGAACCGGTGCCCCACCACCTCAAGGGCAAGGGATTCTACTCCAGATATTTCTTCATCCCAAAGAGGACGAGAGGCCTAAGGCCCATCCTCGAGCTGTGCAACCTCAACAAATTCCTAGTGAGGGAGAAGTTCAAGATGCTCTCCCTTGGATCATTGCTGCCATACCTCCAGCAGGGAGAATGGCTATGCTCTTTATACCTCAAGGATGCTTATACTCAAATCCTCATCCACCCCAACCATAGGCAGTACCTGCGGTTCGTAGTAAGGGGCAGGCACTTTGAATACAGGGTGCTGCCCTTTGGCCTAGCCTCTTCCCCAAGGGTCTTCACAAAATGCCTGACAGTCATGGCCACTTTCCTCCGGCTCCAAGGGATCTTCGTTTTTCCCTACCTGGACGACTGGCTCATAAGGGGAGACACAGCCTCAGAGGTGCAGTAGGCCACCGCACGCACCATCCAAGTTCTGCAACACTTGGGCTTCGTCATAAACTACCCCAAGTTTCACCTCCTCCCAACACAGTGCCTGGAGTTCATCGGGGCAAAATCGACACTCTCCAGTCAAAGGCCTTCTTGCCCAAGGACCGAGCCAATCACCTCAGATCTTTAGCTCGGGACGTACAGCACTATCCCTCGGTGCCCGCCCGGCGGCTTCTGCGCCTCCTCAGGCACATGGCCTCCATGTCCGCGTCATCCCAGATGCTCACCTCCACTTGAGGACAGCGCAGTGGTGTCTCCGGGACCAGTGGTCTCAGGCTACAGGCCGCCTCTGAGAGTTTTGGTGACCCGCCAATTGGTGGATTCCCTGGTCTGGTGGCAGTCGCCCCAGCATCTCAAAGCGGGCATGCCTTTTCAGGCCCCATACCACCCGAGGGTCCTCACCATGGATGCCTCCCTGCTCGGCTGTGGAGCCCACTGTGGAAACCTCCGCACTCAGGACAACTGGTCACCAGATGAGAGCACCCAGCAGATCAACCTCCTGGAGCTTCGGGCCATACACCGTTGCCTGCGGGTCTTCTGTCACCACCTGCGTCACCAGCTAGTGCTGGTCTAAACCGACAACCAGGTGGCGATGTTCTACGTGAACAAACAGGGGGTACGGGGTCTCGTGCCCATTGTCAGGAAGCACTGGTCCTCTGCTCATACGCAATCCAACAGGATATTCTCCTGTGGGCAGTGTACCTGCAAGACCAGGACAACCTGCTGGCCAACAGACTCAGCACAGTTCTCCAGCTGCACAAGTGGCAGCTGGACCCTAGGGTAGCCAGTCGACTTTTCCGGCTCTGGGGGGAACCAGTGATGGACCTGTTTGCCAGTCCAGACAACTTTCAATTGCCCCGCTTCTGCTCCTGGCAGGCCCACCCCTCCAGGGTGGCAGCGGATGCATTCCTGATTTCATGGTCGGAAGGCCTCATGTACGCCTTCCCTCCAACGCCGCTGATCACCAAGACCTTGTTCAGAACCCTCTGCAGCAGGGCCTCGCTCATCCTGATAACTCCTCGGTGGCCTAGGCAGCCTTGGTTCCCGCTTTATCTGCAGCTGAAAGTGGAGGCCCCCATCCCCTTGGGGACTGCCCCGGGACTCCTATCTCAGGAGGGGGGCTCTCTCCTGCACTCCAACCTGGGGTCCCTCTCACTAACAACATGGTTGCTGAGAGGGTGACTCTGGCCCCTCTCAACCTTCCAGTTAAGGTGAAGACATTCTGATGGCCTCTACTAGGAAGGCTTGTGCCCTCAAATGGCGCAGGCTCTCTGCTTGATGCGCCGAAACCAGGGCTGATCCTTTCTCCTGCCCAGTTACTCTGGTGTTACAGTACCTTCTCCACCACTCTCAATCCGGGCTCAAATCTAATTCCATCCGAGTGCACCTCAGTGCTCTGGCGGCACACCACCATCCGGTGGCTGGTAAGCCCCTCTCGGTCCATCCATTGGTGACCCTTTTCTTCCAGGGCCTGCTCTTATCGAAACCCCCGGTTTGCCCTCTGGCAACCAAATGGGACCTCAAAGTGGTGTTGGGACAGCTCACTCACCCACCATTCGAGCCTCTGGCCACCTGCCACCTTCACTACCTCTCTTGGAAGGTGGTTTTCCTGGTTGCGCTCGCCTCCACTTGCAGAGTTAGTGAGTTCCAAGCCCTTGTGGCGGAGGCACCTCCGATTCTACAAGAGTGGTGCTTCGCATGCACCCCAAATTCCTGCTGAAGGTAGTGCCGCCCTTCCTACCTTCTTATCAAGACCTCAGTCCAGTCAGAGGGAGAGGGTCCTTCACACCTTGGACTGTAAGAGGGCTTTCTCCTTCTATATCCAGCGCACTCAGGGCCACTGCAAAGATTCTCAGCTTTTCATCTCCTATGACCCCGGCAGACTGGGGGAGGTGGTGACCAAGCGTACGCTGTCCACATGGGTGGCAGACTGCATCGCTCTTGCTTATGAGCAGGCAAGCCTTCCGCTGGAAGGCCGTGTCACAGTGCACCATGTCAGGGCCATGGTGGCTTCGGTGGCAAATTTGCGCTCTGTCCCGATGGTGGACATCTGCCAGGCTGCCACCTGGTCTTCAGAACATACCTTCGCAGCTCATTACTGCCTGGAAAGAGAGTCCCGACGGGACAGTGCCTTCGGCCAGGTTGTGCTCTGTAACCTTTTCAGGATCTAGGCAACTCCTACCCTCTGACCCTTCTGTGTACAGGCTACCAGAGTGCTGGTTTAATCGGACACAGGGGTCCTACTGTGGTCTGTGTATACGGACTAAAAAATTGCTGCTGCTTGCATCTCCCTGTGAGGGAGCCCCTATTTTTTCCTACGGGCTTTCAGTAGCCTGTAGCTGGGGAGTTCCTTATGTGAGGACTGACTTCCTGCTTGTTTCTGGAGAAAGCGTAGTTACTCACCTGTAACAGGTGTTCTCCGGAGATAGCAGGAATCAGTCCCCTACAACCTTTCTTCCTCCCCTTGGAGTTGCTCCTTTACCATCTTCTGTTTATGCCGTCTTTTAGCTATGTCACCTGACTGAGCAAGATGGCACCCTTGGGCGGGAAGGGGACCACGCATGCGTGGTGGCATCTCCCAAAGGCTTTCTTTGAAAGCTGTGGGGATGCTTCCATGAGGACTCTGTCGGTGCCAACGTCACCTATATGTGAGGACTGATTCCTGTTGTCCCTGGAGAGCATCTGTTACAGGTGAGTAACTACGCTATTCGGTACATGAAGCAACAGGTAATAAATAAAGTGACTTTGCTCATAGTCACAAGGAGTGTCAGTAGGGAAGTGAGATTTGATCTTGGTCAGCTCATTAATCTAGCCACTAGGTAGGTTAGTAGCTTGGAAGAAAAAATGACTATTTCTGGTGCCATCTAACAGTTATCTTGCAAGGGTACATCTGTCGGTTTTGTTAGTAATGGGTAGGCTTCTTGTGGAATGGCTTTAATGTGTTTTATATGATTAGACAAGTATCTTTGCACTGGAAGAAATGTTAGAAGCAAAACATACAAGAATTAGTTTTTGAACAAGGAGACTGTGAGGACCTATGGAGATAAAAAGAACCATTCCTCCTGGTCAATGTATGGCTGGTTTGGCATGATCAGTTACTCTTCTGATTGGGTAATTAAGCTTGGTTTTGTGTTCCGTTTTGTTAGAATTAATAGAAACAGAATTTTTAAAGTCATTTTTACAGATCTATTTTACAGATAATCACTATTTTTTTTTCACTGTTGTTCTTAACATTTTTACTAATTTTTAGCCAACATCGGCCAAATACTGTAGATAAACAGTAAGAATATGGAGAAAGATCTAGCAATGTTATAAATATATTGAGCAGAATAACACTTAAGAAGCGTGGTCACCACACAACTTAGGGGAGCTTAAAAGGAACAGAAATACTGTATTTTTAAAAGAAAAAGGAAAAAATAAGCAAACACAATATATTCTCAGAGGTAAGGAAAGACATGTTGACAATTTAGGGGTATTCTTCTAGGAGACCCTGGAATTGAAGTTGAGGCAGCTTTTGATAGACAGCATGGAAATTATTGAAGTGTGAGTTACCTTTCCTAGGGTCTTATTTTCCTGTACCACAGAAGACTGAAGGAATCATTATGCTACAAAAATTAGAGCCTGATGTTCTTAAGGTTCTTCCTTTTCTCAAATATCTTGTTTATGGTGAAGGAAGCTTACTACATCAGACTCTTAATTCCTTATAGAAGAAATATTGCTTTAAAATTATTTGAGTGAAAATGCAAAAAATCAGTATATTATAGTTATGAAGTTCTACCTGCATTTTGTCAGGAGGAATAAAGATAACATTTGTTTTATTCATATTGAAATGTGATATTCAAAGGTTTATTTGTTTCCTATTTTTGAGTCACTCTTTAACAAATGTCTGAAGTATGCAGACCCGGTAGCAGATTTGCTGGATCAATGGGGCGTGTTCAAGGCAAGACTCTTCAGGGAATCCTGTGTTTTCCACAGAGGAAATTATGTGAAGGATCTTAGTAGACTAGGACGAGAACTGAACAAAGTCATCATAGTAGACAACTCACCTGCATCTTATATTTTTCATCCTGAAAATGCAGTAAGTTGCACAGTTTTCATATGAATGTAGATTTATTGTTTGAAGTGTTTTGTTCATAATTCAGAAAAGCAAACTCATTTGGCAGTGTGTTTGCATTGTTATCTCTTCTATGTATAAGATATATTTCTGAAAATACAAAATAGTAGCAGAAAAAAATAGCCAAGCCAAATGGAGGCACAGTATAGTTCTAGGACCATATAAACCTTTAAAATTCAATCACTATAAATGTATAAACACAATAAATAACTATTGAACCATCAATACATCATACTACATCATGTGACTGATGTTTAAATGACTATTGTTTTTATAAATTTATTACAATAGATTATTATAGAATGGATATTGTCTTTGACTGTCCTGTGCTTCCAGATGGCTTCACTGTTTTGATTTTTGCCTGCTGCACAATGTATTTGGTCTATTTGTGCAGGGTGATCTGCTTCTGTTTTTTGTTTGCCATCTTTCTGCAGTTTATTTTGTAGGAAATGAATGTCCCAGGTTAAAGTAGCTATGCTTTCATCATCAATAATACATACCCTTTTGGATGGCAATTTTATAACTGGGCACCATAAATAGCCGCCTACTTTAAAAAATATTTTTTATTTATTTATATTCTCTTATATACTGCGCTATTCTGTATCAGTGCGGTTTACATTGAACAAACTGAAATTACATTGAACAGGGCATTATAACTTGGAGATAACTATTTTACAGGGAACATGGGCTATGGAGGCTTAAGTGGCTTGCCCAAGACCACAAGGAGCACCTGTGGGTCTAGAAACCCCAGTCCTTCCGGCCCAAGGTTGCTGTCCTCTAGTGGGATTTGAACCCCCGACCTTCCATCCTGAAGTACCTTGCCCCAACCACTACGCCACTCCTCCACTCCATATTAGTATATGTGGCAGAGAGCATGCTTTGAATGTCAGCACAGTCACTAACACCTGCTCGCAAGCAGGTATAAATGAATGTGCATAATTTATACACATATAGAATAAGGCATTTGATAATCTGCCTTTGTGCTGGGCCAACACTACCATTAGGCCAACTAGGTGATCGTCTAGAGTGCCGGCCCTCTGTGGGCACCCATTGCTGCTGCTGTTGCCCCTCTCTGGGACCAACAGCGGCAACAATAGCTGCAAACAATTCCGCGGTTCTTACCTTCAAGCATCGGTGCCATGGGGCTGTTTGCTTGCGCCCCTCTCTGACGCTCAGTGCCGACTTCCTGTTTGCATAGGAAGTTGGCATCGGGTGTTGGAGAGTGGCAGAAGCAAACAACTCCATGTCGCCAAAGCTTGAAGGTAAGTGCCGCAGGGCTGTTTGTGGCTATGCTGCCGCTGTCTGTCCCAAAAAGGAGTGGCAATGGGTCCCAAGGGGGAGGGGCGCAAGGGATGAGGTTTGCCTAGGGCGCCTCATCTCCTTGTGCCGGCCCTGCATGTGTATACGTGTGAGCTCTGCCCTGACCACGCTATGGCTATGCCTACCAGCAGTGTATACACCTTCATGCCAAAGTGTTTACTTTAACACCAGTCAGTATTTTATAAGTCATTTACGTGCATATGTAGTCACATACACATGGGAATTAATTACTTTATATGTATATATTTTTTATTTTAATATTCCTAATTGTCCCTGCAGACCAGTCCAGGATGGCTTGGGTAGTCACCATTCTCTAGCTGCTGAGAACTGAGCATGTCAGGTTTCTGAAATCCCAGTAGAAGAGCTCCCCCTCTAGCCTCCGCATCCAGTTTCTCAGTTCTCAGCTACTGGAGAAGGAGCACCCCCATTGCTGGTGAAAGCTTCAATTAGAAATCTTAGATAGATGAAAGATCCTTGGATACTTGTGGAGGAGCCTTTCAGTAATGGAGAAGCAGGCTGCCAAATTGTGGGGGGAAAAAAAGTAAAAGGGAACAGCCATGGTCAGCAGAGCCTGCCTTCCTTCTTCCACTGCCCGGGGTCAAACTACCTGGGTCCCTTTGCCCCTTCTCAGCATGGTGGCCCATTTGAGTCCTGTTGGCTAAGGGGGTTGGGTGCCCAGAGTATTCGTGGTGCTGTGCAGCTTAATCAGAGGTCAGATGGAAGACGTTAGAGCAGCTCAGGTGATACAGTCGCGGCCCGGTAAGTGTCCCTTTCTTGGCTGGGGGGGGGGGGGTTTCGCAATCTCAGCAGGTAGTTTGTTCATAGCAGGGCTGAATAGGACCGCAATATCTCCCTTCTCCCTCCTTTAGCGTGATCAGGTATGAGGGACGGCTGAGAAGATGTTGCATGTGACCTCAGCTAACGCGGTGTGCCATTTGTGAGGGCAGCCTCAGTGTCGCATCCTCAGGGCTGTGCCAGTGGTGTTTCAGTCAGGGCAGGCATTTTCAGCTGCAGTCATCTTTCCTGTGCAACTACATGGATGTGGGTCAGATTCAGAGTGGGGAATGACAGGAGATGCCGCAGGGGATTTGGCAGAAACCGCGGCCATTTCCCTGGAAGCAAGAGTGAAGCGCAGGAAGAAGAAATCAAAAACAGCACTGCAGAAAATAAGTGTCCCAGCATTGCATCCTGCCACAGAGGAAGGTCCACAGTCGCCCGAGGGTTTTTTCTCCCCGTATTTCATCCTATCCCTCCATAGGGCTTACTGCTTGAAGAGAAAGCAGATCCAGGAGGGGGGATTGGCTGGCAAGCATTTGTTTTTAGAATCAGAGATGTCACTGCCTCAGGAGGAGCCTTTACTGGAGGTTCCTAGGGCTAAGGGCAGTGGGGGGATCCTGAGGCCTGGCTGGCTCAGGACTCCCCTCAATCTCAAGCCTCGGAGTATCTGGGAGAGGGGCCTTCAGACCTCTGGGGTGAACAGGTGGCTCTAGAAGTTGAGGAAGGGGAGATTCCCTCGGGTGAGGACCCTAATGTGTTTCGGGTCTTCCATAAGGAGGTGCTGACAACTCTCATTTCTCAATCTCTATCGGCCCTCGATATCATGCCCGCATCCCTGGTGGAGGAGCCCCTGGAGGATCCACTGTTGCAGGGGTTCAAAGGGACTCAAATGTGCTTCCCAGTATACAGGGTGATCAAAAGAATGATAGAGTCGGAGTGGCAATTCCCCGAAGCCACGCTGAGGGGTGGCCGAGTGTTGGCGAGACTGTATCCCATTCCGCAGGAAGACAGGGATCTCTTGAGGATGCCCAAGGTTGATGCATTAGTTGCGGCAGTGAACAAAAAGTCCACTATCTCCATAGAAGGCATGGCGGCGCTCAAGGGCCTTCAGGATCGAAGATTGGAGTCGCTGCTAAAGCAGGCTTACAACTCCAGCGCACTGGCACTACAGATGTCTATTTGTGGAGCCTATATGTTTAGGGCCTCCATCAGATGGATCCAAGGGTTAACACCAGGAGGGCCTGAAGGACTCCACTACGACTGAAGGTTGCAGGCTAGAGTCAGCGGCTGCCTACATGGTGGACACATTTTATGATCTCTTGTGGGTAGCCTCTGTAATAAACATAACTTTTTACACAATAACAGACTCCTCAGTGAAGCAGAGTTAATTTAATCACATCACATTACATTCTTGCAAGAAAGGGTGAAATTTTTGACTAAGCTTTCACAATCATCCTCTGTTTCACGGTTCTTTTATAGTACACTATGTCCTCGCCCACTTCCTCCAGCATGTCCATAACTCATTGGTTAATACTTCTGCACCTGTGTCAGGCAATGTGTTATTAGCCACGTAGTCTCTCTTTCCAGGATGCAGACATGCAGTAAAGGAAGTCAGAAAATCATTATATACTTCACTGTGTCCTCGCCTTCTTCCAGCATGTCTATAACTCATTGGTTAATTCTGTCTCACTCCACTTCTTTGTACGTCCGCAACTGTAACAGGCTACGTATTACTAGCCACGTAGTCTCTCCTTCCAGGATGCAAGCATACAACAAAGGGAGTCAGAAAGTCATTACATACAAAATTATATTACAGAATTGTGAATGAATGGAATACAAGAATTATATTACACTGTAAAAATAACATATCACATTTGTTTGTCACCTCCAAAACCATGGCCTCGGTTATCGCTGCTCGCTGTTTTCTTTGGCTAAGGAATTCGGCAGCTGATGCTTCCTCCAAGTCAAGGCTAAGTAAGCTCCCCTTTAAGGGCAGGCTGCTTTTTGGGGAGGCATTAAAGACTAAGGGAGGCCACTTGCCTGAAGATAGGCCTAAAGAGCTGAAGGCTATCAGCTCTCCTGCAGGGTCAGGCTAAGGACTTTTGGCATTTTTGGGGGAGTGCACTTCTTCCCCTATCAGAGAGGTCAGTTTGAGTCACATGGTTCTTCCTTTTGTGGTTCCCAGGGATTTGGATGGGGCTATTACTCTGCCTCTCCAGGGCAGAAAAAGATGCCACAATGAAGCCAGAGTGGCCCAGGTGGTGGTGCCAATAGGGTGTCAGTTGTAGCAGTTTTATGCTGCCTGGACTATCATCACGACCAACCAGTGGGTCTTGGAGATTATTTGGGAAGGATATGCTCTTGAATTCGCAAAACCACTTCCCAAAACCTTTGTTCAGGATATCCTCTGCCAGTTGCTACAGCTGGGAGCTGTGAGTCGGATGCCATCAGAGCAGTATGGGTTAGGTCCGATACTCCATCTGCTTTGTGGTCCCCAAAAAAGA
The DNA here is from genome assembly GCA_033557465.1 of Ichthyophis bannanicus. Taxonomy (NCBI): domain Eukaryota; kingdom Metazoa; phylum Chordata; class Amphibia; order Gymnophiona; family Ichthyophiidae; genus Ichthyophis; species Ichthyophis bannanicus. The sequence goes on from CM066031.1 coordinate 249,097,024, forward strand.
AGGGAGTTTTCAGCCTATCCTGGATTTCAAACACGTCAATCGGGCTTTACGAGTTTCTCATTTTCAGACAGAGACTTTATGGTCTGTCCGATTAGCAGTGTGGCAGAGGGAGTATCTCACAGCCCTGCATCTCACAGAGGCTTATTTGCATATTCCCGTCCAGCCAGATCATCAGCAGTACCTGCGATTCATGGTGCCGATGGGGCTTTTTCAGTTTCGGGCATTGCCCTTTGGTCTGGCCAACGTTCCGCATACCTTTACCAAGGTCTTAGTCATGGTGGCAGCAACACTACGGCAGGAAGGTATTCTGGTGCATTCATACCTGGACAATTGAATTATCAGAGCAAAGTCAAGAAAAGACTCTCGCAGTGACGGCACGGGTCTGGGAATTTTTGCGACGCCTGGGCTGGGTGGTCAACTTGGCTAAGAGCCAGCTTCAGCCTGTGTAACACCTTGGTATACTTGGGCGTTCAGTTCGATATAGAAGCAGGATTAGTTTCCCTTCCAGAGGAGCGCATTCGCAAAATACAGCAACAGGTTCTCAGATTTTTGAGATGGCTTGCGCCAGCAGCGTGGTATTATCTACAGCTGTTGGGCTCCATGGCAGCGACTCTGGTCCTAGTTCCCTTGGCCAGGGCCCACATGCGTCCTTTGCAGCAGGCTCTACTATCCCGCTGGGCTCCACAGTCGCAATCCATGTGTCAGCGGTTGGAGTGCCCAGAGGACATGAGGCTAAGCTTGCAGTGATGGCTGCAGGCCAACAATCTTGTGGCTGGGGTGCCATTGGAGAGCCCAATCTGGACACTGGTGATGACGGATGCCAGTCTCACAGGCTGGGGTGCCTATTGCGATTCTCGGGTAACACGGTCAGTGGATGCCAGAGGAGGATCTCATGGTTCATCAACCACTTGGAGATGAGGGTGGTGTTCCTGGCTCTCCAGTATTTTCTTCCTTGGATTGCAAAGAAAATGGTACGGGTCTTTTCAGACAATGCCATCACGGTAGCTTATATCAACCGACAGGGAGGAACTGGCAGTGCAGCCCTGTTGGTGGAGAGTCAGGCCAATCTGAGCAGAATTTGCTAGCCCTGTTGGCGACACGTGGCAGGCAGAGAGAATGTCCAGGCAGATTTTCTCAGCCGACATTGATTAGACCCAGGCGAATGGGAACTCAATCCCTCACAGAACATTGGGGACAGCCAGTCATGGATCTTATTGCATCCCAAGAGAATGCAAAGGTGAGCAGATTCTTCAGCAGATGCAGGGAGCACATGTCCGAAGGCCTGGATGCTCTCGTTCAACCTTGGCCATCAGAGGGGTTGCTGTGTACGTCTTTACACCGTGGCCCTTGATAGGCCGATTGCTGTGGAGGATAGAAGCGCACAGCAGCCCGGTGATCCTCATTGCATCAGATTGGTCAAGGAGGCCCTGGTATGCGGATCTCAGGCGATTGCTGGGTGCACAGCCTTGGCGGCTCCATGACAGAGTCAACCTTCTGGTTCAGGGGCCGGTCGTGATGCCTCAGGTGGCAGTTTTTGTTTACGGCATGGCTCTTGAACATGCATGGTTGAGACGGCGGGGCTTCGCCCCCGCGGTATTGCGACCAAGTTACAGGCCAGGAAACAGTCCACCACGTTGGTGTACATAAGAGTGTGGCAGATCTTCGAGGGCTGGTGTGCAGAGCATAGTCTGTGACCTTTTAGCTGTCAGCTCCTGGAGATCTTGCTGTTTTTGCAGCATGGGCTGGAAAAAGGACTGGCGCTTAAGATTAAGGTCATAGCCCTGGCCTGCTACAGGGGATGGATTCAGGGACATTCTCTGTCGATGCACCTGGATGTGACTCGGTTCCTCAGGACAGTGCAACAGTTGAGGCCACCTAGGAGGGGAATCGTCCCAACTTGTGGCCTCAACCTGGTGTTGTCAGCAGTGACAGCAGCTCCTTTTGAGCCACTGGCAAGGGCATCGCTCAGTGATCTCACTTTGAAAACAGTGTTTTTGGTGGCGCTCTGTTCCATGCATAGAGTTTCGGAGCTTCAGGCTCTATCCTGTAGGGAGCCTTTTTTTTGCATTTTTTCCAGAGAGAAGCTGGCCTTATGACCAGTCCCTTTCTTCCTGCTAAAGGTGGTGTCACATTTTCATTTGAATCAGAAGGTCACATTGCCAGCATTTCCAGAGTTGGGAGACTCTGAGGAGGACAGGCAGCTGCACCTCCTGGATCTGCGCAGGATTTTGCGGAAATATCTTCAGAGGACAAAGTCCTTGCGCGAGTTGGACAGATTGTTTGTGGTGTTTGGAGGCTCTTGGGGAGGGGAGGCAGCTTCTAAAGCCATGATTGCCTGTTGGGTGAAGTGAACTATTGTGGCAGCATATGAACAGCATGGACGTAATCATCCCTTGAGGCTTCGGGCACACTCAACGTGATCTCAGGCAGCATCCTGGGCAGAAGTGGGATTGGTTCCTCCAGTGGAGATTTGCAGAGTGGCATCTTGGTCATCTTTACATACGTTCACTAGGCATTATCACCTAGATGTGCAGGTGGTAGATGATGCTAGGTTTGGTTCTGTGGTTCTTAGAACTTGTCTCAACTATCCCTCCCGTGGTTAGATACTGCTTTTGTACATACCTAGCGTTCCTGAACTGGCCTGGAGAGACGATTAGGAAGGCGAAATTAGACCTTACCTGCTAATTGTCTTTCCTGGAGTCCCTCCAGGCCAGTCCAGATCCTTCCTGGGATAGAGACCAGGATTGGTGTGAGCTTTGAGTAAGAAGTACAGCACTACACAGTTGTGGGGTATTTTAAAGGGGAGAACGGGCACCCTAGCAGGGCTGACTTTCCATATGTGTCGATGGCTCACTGGAACTATTTCAGCAAAAAGTATTTAAAAAAAAAGAAAAGAATATGGTATTAGAGAGAACAGCAAATTTACGATAAGTGGTGCTGTACAACAAAGGAGTGCTGTTTCAGAGGTTGAGGTATAGGCTGCTTGGTCAGTAAGAGACTGGATGCTGAGGCTCGAGGGGGAGCTCTTCTACTGGGATTTCAGAATCCTGACATGCTCAGTTCTCAGCTGCTGGAGAATGGTGACTTCCAAGAGTTCTTGAACTGGCCTGGAGTGACAGGAAAGACAATTAGCAGGTAAGGTCTAATTTCACCTTTTTTATTATTTTTTGTATTTTTAATGTCAGTTTTTTAGATATATTGTAAGCTGCCATAATGTTAAATCTTTATTTTTGAATGGCAGTATACCAAATATGCATAAATAAATATAAAATTACTTCTGTAAAGTAGCATTTTAGAAGGGATGTCTAGGAAAAATCTGGTAAGTCAAAAAACCAGGGGAATGGGAGCCGTGCCTTCTGAAATTGCTCTGTCTCCACTCCGAAAAATTAACATCCCAGTGTGAGAAGGGCCCTCAAGCAACATCTCCTCCTTTATTCCCTGTGTGATTGGTATTAGCTGTCTTTGAGGAGAAATGAGACAGGAAGATTCAGGAGATGCTAAACCACCATCTAACAAGGATCATTGCATCAGACTACCCGCATCAAAACATGTGCCAAGAGAAGTTCATCCAGTACTATAATCTGTGACATGAGGCATGGAATTGATTCTGTGGCATCTTTACTAGCTGTTCTGATGTCAATTTCCAATTCATTAAGGAAGGTAGCTTCAACTGAGACACTAGTCTTCATCAAAATCTAAACCCTAGCAGGCAAGAGGAAGTCTCATGGATTCTCTACAGGGGAAACTATTCCGGCAACTGGTAACAGAACCCACACATGAAGGGATCATACCGGACCTGGTGCTTACCAATGGGGAAAGCATTTCTGATGTTATATTGGGAGATGATCTTGCATCCATTGATCACCAGATGGTGCAGTTCAGTATTAGAACTAGGGCTGATAAAATCCATTGAAAAGCGAGGGTCTTAGACTTTAGAAAAAATAACTTTGCCAAGATGGGACAATACCTTAAGGAGTCGTTAGCAGGATGGGAAAACCTGGGGGATATAGAAAAGCAAACGGGAAAACTGAAAGGGAATATTTTAAGGGCAGCAAACCTTTTTGTTAGAAAGGTAAATAAATATAAAAGGAAAAGGAAGCCACTATGGTTCTCAAAAGAAGTAGCTGAAAAGGTGAAGAAAAAGAGGATGGCCTTCATAAAATACAAGTGCTCGCAGAAAGAAGAAGACGACAAGCATCATTATTTGGAAAAACTTAGAGAAGCTAGGAAAGTAGTCAGGAAAGCAAAGATACAAAAATAATAAATAGCCAATGCAATAAAATGGGGGGACAAGACATTTTTCAGATATGTTAGCGAGAGGAGGAACTACTTAAGTAGTATTTTCAGACTCAAGGAAGAAGGGGAGGAATATATAGAAGCTGGTGTAGATAAAGTGGAATTGCTTAACAAATATTTTTGTTCCCTGTTCACAGATAAAGTGCCCAGAGCAGGATCTCAGAAAATACCCACAAATAGGAACAGAAGTGAAGGGGATCTTTAACAATTTTTAGAAGATTGTGTTCATGAGGGAACTACCTAAACTAAAAGTAGACAAAGTGATGGGGCTGGATGTAATACATCCAAGAGTATTGAAGGAACTTATGGATGTTCTAGCATCTCCACTGTCTGACCTTTTCAATGCTTCTTTAGAGTCTGGAGTGGTCCCAGAAGACTGGAGAAAGGCACACGTGGTCCCTTTACACAAAAAGCAGAAGGAAGGTTAAGGTTGAAAACTACAGGCTGGTTAATCTGACCTCTGAGATGAGTAAATTAACGGAAGCGCTACTAAAAAAGAGGATAATTAGGTTTCTGGGTTCCAGTGCATTGCAGGATCAAAGGCAGCATGGGTTTACCAGAGGCAGATCTTGTCAGGCAAATCTGATTGATTTCTTTGGGTGACTAGAGAGTTGGACTGAGGAAGAGCCCTAGATGTGGTGGTCTTAGATTTCAGTAAAGCCTCTGACATCGTACTGCACAGATGACTTATAAATAAATTGAGCAACCTAGGGATGAACTCTAAAGTGACTGACTGGGTTAGAAATTGTTTGAGAAGGAAGCAACAAAGGGTACAGGTAAATGGAGCTCACTCTGAGAAGGAAGATGCTATCAGTGGTATGCCACAGAGATCCATCTTCTGTCCATTCCTTCCTAAACGTTATCATTTTCTGTCTCAAGCTGACTAAAAAAACCCCAGCCAAACAGCTGTTAAAAAATTCTAAATGGCCTATTGCCGCCAAAGATATAAGTTTATATTGTGTCAGCCTGTTGAGACACCACCATTTTCCCTTTATTTCTTTTGAAGCAGTCTGTAGCAAGGGAGTACAATATGTGAGCATTTATCTTGTTGCTTCATGGAGAAAACAAAGTTACTTGCCTGTAGCAAGTGTTCTCCATAGACATGAGGTTAAATCCTTACATCCCTCCCTCCCCTTGATTTTCATTCTTTCATCCTCTACTAATTAGGCTTAGAAGATGAGGTGCAGAGGTGGTAGGCAGGAACAGACACAGGTTCGATGGAGCCAATCCAAAAACTCCTAGAAATCGGGAGAGGTATCCTGAGTTGTGGCTGTATTAGTGACGTCATCCTGCTCTCCAGGAACAAGCAGGCATGTAGTCTTCACATATGGATATCGTCGGTAAAGACGGAGCCTGCGTGGGAATGCTTCCCAGCGTCCAATAGGAAAGCTTTTGGGAGCATTCCACAGCGCCTGCATGCTGCCTTCCTGCCTTCCCCAACTGTCCCTCTCCAGTTCTTCGTTTTCCACGGAGCCAACAGGTCACACATCCTGTCACCGCAGAAAAAAATCCCTTCTATTCTTCTTTTTTGTGGTCGTGTCTGCCTTCCCTCAACGCTACACCAGTACCGCCGGTGGTTCTTCTTTCTTTTCTTCGGGGAAAAAAAAAAAAACCTTTCTCTGGAGCCTTTCCAGTAATTTTCTCTTCAGGTGCCACGCGCCATTTTGGGCACTAGGCCCAACATTTCTTTCAGAATGGAAAAACCCACTTTGGGTTTTAAAAAGTGTTCTACATGTGGCGGTACCGTCTCCATCACTGACACCCATCAGTGGTGCCTCAAATGTTTAGGTCCTGACCACTCTATTTCAGAGTGTGTTGCCTATGGGATGATGTCGAAAAGGGGCTGGCAGAACCGAGCTGCTAAACTTAGCACCCTTTTTCCCAACGATGCAGCCTCCGTGGCATCGACGTCTTCCAGGGCTTTGTCTTCCTCCCATGGATCTCAGGTAACTAAACATATCTAGCCAGTCCTCAAAGGGTAGATCTCCTTCTAGACAGCGAGATGCCTCTGGCGTTGCCCTTGAGGGACTTTCACCGGCAAAATTGCCCTGGCGGGAGGCTTTTGGCTTCCAAAGCACTAACTGGGCTCCAGGATGTTCTCGAGGCTTGAACCTCGGCAGAACTACTGGTGTCATGCTCTGGGGTACCGGCCGCTTCATCCGATACCGATACCCATGCATTGGCAGCATCAATAGACAAGAGATTCTTGGCTATTGAACACAGTCTGGCGGCTCTTCTCATGGCCTCGATGCCCCTGAAACAGCTTCAGACAATTCAACTGGTACCGGCACCGACTGCATCGACATCGGCAGGTATTCTACGGGACCGAGTCAATCGTATCCATCCGGTATCGACAGGTTGGTACCGGACCACTCCGATGCCGACTTCAATCGGTACCGGTACCGTGCCTTGCACGATCACCCGGATCGGAGATACTTCGAATCCTCGAATGAGTCTGAAGACTCTGAAAGCTCTGCTAATACCAGAGTACTTCTTCCTGAGGATTATTCTTATCCTCAGCGTAGGATGTCTCCACCAGAGGATATGTCCTTTCAGGATTTTATCCGAGATGTGGCTCGAGGTCTTTCCATCACAGTGGCTCCTGAAAAAGAGCCTAGGGCAAAAGAATTAGAAATCCTGCAATACCCTAAAGCTCCCAAGGAGGCAGCTACCTTACCTATTCATGAGATCTTCCATAATCTCATATTAAGGATGTGGGAAAAACTTCTAACCACATCTCCTCACTCTCGAAGACTCGACACCATGTATCAAGTTCTTCCTTGTCCTGGATTTCAGAAGACTCAATTACCACACCATTCCATGGTGGTGGAGTCAGCAATGAGAAGGATAAAGAGTGCAAAAAGGCACGCATCTAATCCTCCAGGACATGAGTGTAGTACTCTTGACGCCTTTGGACGTCGAACCTTCCAGGCTTCCATGCTTTCTGCTAGGATCAGTTCCTATATCTTATATATGGGAATGTTCCTTAAGGAGGTCACAGGAGATTTAGAGCTTATGAGCCCTCTCCTTCCTAATGATAAGAGGCAAGATTACCTCGCCCTTGTCAAACATGCTCGGGATGTTTCCAAGTTTGTGAATCGTGCAGCTTTTGACTGCTTTGACTGCATAAGCAGAACCTCTGCCATTGCCATAGGTGCACGTTGTATTGCCTGGCTCCAGGCATCTGACTTGGAAATTTGGGTGCAGGATAAACTAGGGAATATTCCTTGCACAGGAGAGAATATCTTTGGCAAGAATTGGCAGGAAAAAGCTAATGAGAGAGATGCTGACAATATCACTTTGGATAGATTGTCTAAATCTATAGCTGATCCTGAGAGGAAAAAATCCTGTAAGAAACCATTCTTCAGTAAGAAGAAGAAGTTTTATCCCTCCTATACCCAGCAGGGGCTTCGTTTAGGTCAGTCTGCCCAAAAGGGACAGCAGCAACAACCTAGGCAAAGAAAGACAAAAGCAGCTAAGCCTCAACCAGCTCAGTAGACTCAGCCTCCACAGGGGCTTTGACTCCTATCTAGAGAACGTTGCCTACCTGGCCCTGAACGGCCCTGAACCCTCCACCGTCCCAGGAAGGTTATGTCATTTTGCCCCCAGATGGGGTCAGATAACAGCAGAAAATTGGACTCTGTCTTTTGTAAGAGAAGGGTACAAGCTACATTTCCTCAGCATGCCCCCTCCTACAATGGTAAGACAGTTCAATTCTCAGACCTCTCTCAACGACCAGTTCGGTCAAGAGGTCACTGTGCTTCTTGCCCAAGGGGCAATTGAAGAGGTACCCATTCCCCAACGGGGTACAGGGTTTTACTCCCCCTATTTCCTTATTCCAAAGAAAACAGGAGGACACAGACCAATTTTAGACCTCAGAGAATTGAACAAATTCTTGTTCAAAGAGGATTTCAAATTGATTTCTCTAGGAACTCTGCTGCCATATCTTCAGAGTTGGGATTGTGTTTGTTCTGTAGATCTCAAAGATGCATACACTCATGTTCTCATCCATCCAACTCACCGAAAGTTCCTTCGCTTTCTGTTTCAAGGGAAGCACTACCAATACAGGGTTCTTCCTTTTGGCCTGGCCTCTGCACCAAGGGTGTTCACAAAATGCATGGCTGTGGTGGCAGCATTTCTCCGCACCCTGGGAATAATCATCTTCCCTTACTTAGACGACTGGCTCATTCGAGCCCCTTCAGAACCAAAGGCCAGGGTTGTTCTCTCTTTTGCACAATGTGCATCCTTCAGTATTTGGGACTTGTCATAAACTTCCCAAAATCCATCCTTGCTCCCACTCAGTACCTGGAGTTTATGGGAGCTCTGCTGGATACCAGACAGACAAGGGCCTACCTTCCACAGCCCCGCTGCCTTCGCATTGTGCAGTGCTAAAACCTCACCTTACTGTTCGGGAAATGTTATAGTTGCTAGGCCACATGGCATACACTGTGCATGTGGTTCGTTATGCTCGCCTCCATATGAGGGCAGCCCAGTGGACTTTATCCACTCAGTGGACTCAGGCGTCAGGTTGCCTGTCAGACAAAAAAGCAAACTCAGATCACCTTATTTTGTCCCTCCAATGGTGGCAGTCACCCAAAAACCTTTTAGTGGGGTCTCCTTTCCAGCAACCCCCACCCCAAGCCACTTTAATAACAGATCCCTCACAGATGGGGAGGGGAGCCCACCTGCAAGGCCTCTCTACCCAGGGTACCTGGACTCCATAGGAGGCCTATCTACACATCAATCTCCTGGAACTCAGAGCAATTGTCCTTGCTCTTCGAGTATTCCACACCCAGCTCAGCTACAAGACAGTCCTAGTTCAGACGGACAATCAAGTAGCCATGTTCTATGTGAACAAGCAGGGTGGAACAGGCTCTCTGTCGCTATGCAACGAAGCTCCTTGTGGTGTATCTTCCAGGCATTGAAATCTCTTGGGCAGACAGACTCATTCGAGTTCTGCTTCCACACGAATGGTCTCTCCATGCAGACCAGGTGGCCAAAACTTTTCAAATTTGTTGAATGCCAAATTTCCCTGGTTCTGTTTCAGAATTCCGGCTCAGGGTTGTCAGGCCAGGGATGCTTTCCTCCTTCATTGGGGCCAGGACTTTCCTGTATGCCTTTCCACCCATTCCCCTAATTCCCAAAGCCCTGTTCAATCTTCAGAGAGACAGAGGTGATATGATTCTCATAGCTCCACATTGACCACAGCAAATGTGGTACCCTCTGCTCCTACATCTCTCTCAAGCTCCGCCTCTGGAGTTAGGATCTGCTCCAAATCTCCTTTCTCAGGAGGACGGGATGCTGTGGCATCCCAATCCGCAGTCTCTGCATCTTAGGGCCTGGTTGCTGAAAGCTTAGATCTTCACGGTCTTAACCTTTCTCAGCAGGTAAAGGATATCCTTTAAGCTTCCAGGAAGCCTTCCACAAGAGGCTCTTATGCATTTAAGTGGAAAAAGTTTACCATATGGTGCTCGCAGAAGGATCTTAACCCTCTTGCGATACCTCTGGAATCATTACTGGAGTATCTCCTTCATTTATCAAATGCAGGGCTTAAGACCAATTCAGTGAAAGTTCATTTGAGTGCTATTGCAGCTTTTTTCAAGCCTCTAAATGGACAACCTATTTCCTCTCATCCTCTCATAGAGAGATTTATGAGAGGCCTTCTTTTAACTAAGCCTCCCATTAAGCCACCACCAGTGGCATGGGACTTAAATCTGGTTCTTGGGCAGCTCATGAAGCCGCCTTTTGAACCATTAGCTACTACCTCTTTGAAATTCCTTTCCTGGAAGGTCATCTTTCTTATTACAATCACATCAGCACGTCGCATCAGTGAATTGCAAGTGTTGGTGGCTGATCCTCCTTATGCAAAGTTCCATGATGATAAGGTAGTCCTTAGGACTCATCCACACTTTATGCCAAAGGTGGTATCACCTTTTCATTTAAACCAAGTGGTTTACCTTCCTATATTCTTTCCAAGGCCTCACGCCTCAAATGCAGAAAGAAATCTTCATACTTTGGACTGTAAAAGGGCTTTGGCTTTCTACTTGCAAAGGACACAGCAACATAGAAAGTCCTCTCAACTCTTTGTTGCTTTTGATCCTAGTCATTTGGGACTTTCAGTCTCCAAAAGAACACTGTCCAGCTGGATTGCACAGTGTATATCTCTTGCCTATGAGAGTAAGAACCTTCCTCTTGAAAGCCATGTCACAGCTCACAATGTGAGAGCCATGGCAGCCTCTGTGGCTCATCTTCACTCTGTGTCTATCGACAACATCTGTCGAGCAGCTGCTTGGGTTCGGTTCATACCTTCACAGCCCATTACTGCTTAGACAAGGACTCCCGCCGGGATGCCTTGTTTGGTCAGGCTGTTCTTCAACACCTGTTCTATATGTAATCAACTCTTACCCACCATCCCTTGTAGAATGACAGAGATCCATTGGGGGGAAGTGGAGCCCTTTCACAGGGGGCACACAACTTCTGGGGCCTTCTCCCTGGCATCTGCAGCTAGGGGTCCCCATATGTGAAGACTAAATTCCTGCTTGTTCCTGGAGATAGCATAATTACTCACCTGTAACAGGTGATCTCCGGGAACAGCAGGAATTTAGTCTTCACAACCCACCCACCTCCCCTAGGAGTTGTGTCTCTCCCTCTCTCTCTCTCTCTCTCCCTTTCTCTTTGTCTCAGCTTTAAACTCAACTGGAGAGGGACAGTTGGGAAGGCGGGAAGGCAGCACGCAGGCTCTGTGGGATGCTCCCAAAAGCTTTCCTATTGGACGCTTGGTAGCGTTCCCGCGCAGGCTCCGGCGGTACCGACGATACCCATATGTGAAGACTAAATTTCTGCTGTTCCCGGAGATCACCTGTTACAGGTGAGTAACTATGCTTTACAGGTAAGTAACTTTATTTTTTGCTGTATATACGTTTCTATGATACAGAAGCAGGAACTCCTCCCTTAGAAATGCTCTTTTGCCAAAGCCCATTGTCAGGTTAACAGGCATTTTAACGTACTGTTAGAGGCAGTCGGAAACATTAGCACCCGATAATGTTTGCCTTTATGCATTGAAATGCATTGAAATACATGTTAATCAGCCAATTCAGGATGGGATGGGGAATGGGTAGAGAGTGGGCAATGGAGAGCCCGTTGCCTCTAGCGCCAGGTCAGTTGCCGCATGTTCAGCAGCAACAGGACTCCTAACGTGGGTTCACCTAATGACTCTTTTATAGGAGTCATTAAGTGAACTCGATCTAGTAGGATGCACGTTAGGGAAAGCCATCACATATTAGCTGCCAGGGTCATACTGAACGCGCCCCTGACAGCTAACCTGCGGCCTTTGCCATTAGCGCGCCTGAAATCAGCCTGTTAATGGCAAATCCATAGCTGGCTTTAGTAATAGGGGCCCATAGTCTGTAGTTTGGAGTCAATATGCTAAGCTCTTTGTCAGACACTTTGGAGGCAGTGTAATTTGAGTTTAGTAGTGTTCTGCTTGATTGGCCTTGTGGGAAATGAGAAAACAGCAGATTGCAGTGTCTTTTCCCTGTAGGTCAGATCAGTTATTGCTTCCTTTCTAAGTTACTAGACAGTTGACAGTTGTGGTCTGTTTTGAGTAGCTTAGGAATATGGGAGAGAAAGACAAATTATCCTGTCTCTTGTGTAACTGAAGCATGGCTGGAATTTAAAAGAAATATTTCTCCCTTCCTGTGTTGTTGCCTAAAGATGGTTATTCATGGGAACATCTTCTCTAGAAAGAAATCAAATGTCCTGCAAGTTCAACTTGCAATATATATATACACTTTGAATATAAGATAACAGTAGAGATGGAAAATTGGATTAATAGTTATTGGATTTTTGGTATGGCAGTATTTCTAGTGTTTTTGGAGGTAAGAGCTATGTAGCAAAGGATTTTAATGCATGTCCACATGCTTTATGGACAAATCATACTGCTCATTTTTTTGTCATTTTACAAAGAAATGCATGCAAGCTATCCTCAAGCTTTTTTCTAATGACCGTTTCACTATATGAAACTTAAAGCTCACATGTAAGGTATAAATTATTATGTAGCAACAACATGAATGGAATAGAGGATTAAAAAACTGAAACCACTCTAAAACATATAACATAAACAAGGGAATATATTTAATATACAAATTTTAATTGAACCTGATAATACTCAAAAGCTTTTGTCATTCCTAGCTCTCACACAGGGAATGGGGTAGAAAAACATTACATCTTGATTGTTTAGCATAACTTAAGACTTATTACTGCTGGAGGAAGGGTCATATAGAAACTGGCAGTAACCGTAACCAGTTCCAACCTTAAATCATCTAAGTACTACCCAGCATATGATCTTTATGAATCAGGTGTACTTTTTGGTTATATCTGCACAGATATTCATCATTCTCTCTGGCCTAGTGTCTGATCTCAGCACTGCTCTGCAGTGGCATGCCGGGCCTATTTGTCACCCAGAGCAGATGTCTTCCCCCCACCCCACCCCCCCATGACAACAGCTGCCAAAGGAGGGGAGTGCTAAAATTCCAGGCTCACAATCAGGGCAAACTTACTAAACTCCTTTGCTGGCTTGCTGCGCCACCTCTGTGCCAGGCCCAACAGCTAGTCCCTCCTGGGCCGAAGTCTCACGGTATCGCACGGGTCCAGCAGAGAGGCAGCGCTACAAGCCAGCAAAGGAGGTTAGTACATTTTCCACAGCTGTGGATCTGGAATTTCAGCACCTTCCTCATTGCCGGTATCTGTAGCGGACTGTACCCACCGCCCAAATCCTTGCTACGCCACTGCTGCTCTGCAGGAGAGTAGTAAAATATGTAGAGAACTTGAGTGCCAGCCACAATTGTTAAAATCCAGAGAAAATGTTTCTTCCATATCGTCTTGCTAGATCAGTCCAGACAAGTGGGTTGTGGTTCCCTACCAGAAGCTTGGTGGAGACAAAGCACCAATGAAAAGCCTAGGTTTCAATGGCATCACTCCCATGCCTCTATTTGCCTCGGCCACCAGAGGTTCCTTTAGTATTTCTTTGTCTCCAGCAGATGGTGGATGCATTTTCGCCTCTCTAAAGAAAATTCTGAGGATTTGAGAGGAAAAGATTGATTTAAAATGCTCATGATTTGCAGCCTGCGGATTGATCTCACTAGAGCATGAGATGGGAGGCATCGCTAGACTGCTTGTCTTTTCAGTAGCCATAGGAGGATGAAAAATTAGTTCAGCTCCATGCTCTTACCCTAGATAAGGACCTGTTGAGCAGCCAGAAATTGGAAGGATCTGGAAGAGTACAACTGCCTCACAGAACCTCAGCACACCTTCCTTCCTCCTCTGTCCCCCCTGCTCTCTACCGTAGATTGCAGAAGGCTCTTAAAAGGATTTGCCTGCCAAACATGCAGTGCTGCAACCAGCCAAACTGTTCCGGGAAAGCAGAGCTGAGCCCGGCACGGATTCTCTGCCTATCAGGGGGTGAGTGCCAAGGTTTGACCTAGTCATTATCCTTGATGGGGGCTCCCGATTCCATCTGTGGGAGATGTGATTCGGGGTAGACTGTTGCCGCTGAGTGGGGGGAGGGGGTTCCTGACATTTTCTGCATGTGGATCCTTGGAGGTCTTGGGATGCTCGCTGTTACCCAGCTGGGGGGGGAGGGTTTTTTTCTTCCCCTCTGCTTTTGGGCTTTGGGCTCATTCTCAATTCTTTCATGGAGCGTGTTGGCCCAGGGTCTCAATCCCACCCAGAAGAGGACCCTCTCAGGCTGCTCAATGAAGGTTTGGGGGCTCTTTCCCCAGTTCCTCCAGTTGGAGGCAGGCTTCACTTTTTCTTTCAGGAATGGGCCTCTGTTTCCAAGGATCGCTGGGTGCTAAACACTGTTCATTTTGGCTATATCCTGGGATGCAAGGAGCAGATTCTAGATGTCTTCATCACCTGCCTTTGTGGGTCTGCGATCGAAAGTACCGCTGTACAGACCACATTGGGCAAGTTGCTCTGCCTAAAGGTAGTGGTGCCCATCTTACCTAATGAGCAGGGCAAGGGCAGATACTCAATCTATTTTGTGGTGCCTAAGGAGGACTGTTCCTTTCGGCCCATTCTGGACTTTAAGGGGTGTCAACGAGCACTTGCATATCCTACGCTTTCAAATGGAAACCTTCCACTCCATGATTCAAACCGTTCATTGAGGGGAGTTCTTGGCTTCTCTGGATCTGGCTGAGGTGTATTTTCATATCTCGATCCAATCGGTTCAGCAAAATATCTGGGTTTTGCTGTGCTGGGCTGTCAATATCAGGTCGTCGCCCTCCCTGTCTGGCTATCCACCACCACAAGGATGTTCTCCAAGATCATAATGGTGGCAGCTGCGGACCTAAGGGATCTTTGGCCATCCCTATCTGGACAACTGGCTTATCCGGGCCCATTCCCTTTCAGAGGCGTCTCGGTTGGCATCCCAATTAGCATCCTTTTTGGAAAGCCTTAGCTGGGAGATCAATCAGGGAAAGAGCCAGCTGTTGCCTTCCCAGTCCCTGGAGTTTCTGTGAACATGTTTCAGCACACAAGTGGGCACAGTTTTCCTGCCCAAGGAGAAAGCTAAAGACTGTTGGATTGCTTGGCGCAATTCTGTGTGCAGCTGGCTCCTGGAGTCTGGGATTATTTTCATCTCCTCAGTTTGATGAAGGTGACCATAGAGAGTGTGCCATGGGTACGTCCTCACATACGACTGGTCCAGCAGTCTTGCTGGCTTGGTGGACCCAGAGTTCTCACGCGTTCAAGCACAGGCTCCCACTTCCGTTGATGGTGAAATCCAGTCTATGGCGGTGGCAGCAGCCTTTTTATCTGAGGAAGGGCGTTCCGCTGGATGATTTCTCATGGATCCTCCTGATGATGGATGCCAGTCTCTCGAGTTGGGAAGCCCATTGTCAAGATCGCGTGGCCTCGATGTCTTTTGAACCACAGGGAAGTGGTATGATACATCAATTGCCTCAAGGCAAGGGCCACCAGGTAGGCTGTTCCACGTTTCCAGCTCCGGCTTGAAGGTCGGGCAGTTCGAGTTTTTTCAGACATTGCCACAGCGGTGGCTTATGTCAATCGGTAAGATGGCACGAGGAGTGCTGGGGTAGCTCTGGAGATTCCTGTCCTGTTTGCCTGGGCAGAGAAGAACCTCCTAGCCATGTTGGCTCAGCACATTGCCAGGGTGTATGGTATGGAAGCGGACTTCCTCAGCTGGCACTCTCTGGATCCTGGAGAGTGGAAGTTGAGTCAGAAGGCATTTCAATTGATTCTGCGCTGCAGAGGTCACTCCAAAATGGATTTTTTTTTGTTTGTTTTTTTTGTTTATTAAATTTTATTGAATAAAAAGAAACATACATTAATAAACAAAAGTCATCAGGAGATTAGGACTAGAACCCTATCTCCATAATAAAGTAACAAACATAAACAAAGCATATTATTGGCCCACATCCAGGAGAAGTTCAATACCTAAGAAAACAAAAAACCAATCCCTAACAAAAACCTGGTAACCCCAGCAAATGAAACAAGGAAATCAAGAGATAACAAAACAGAACCAGAACTTAGCCTTTACTCTTCAAGAATTCCAATAACTGCGCAACTTCAAGAAAAATGTAACGAGTACCTTGATAAATGATGTGGCACCTGCAAGGGAATTTCAGGTAAAACAATGCGCCCAAGGCCAAGATGCGTGGGCGAATTTCAAAAAAGGCCCTCCGCCTTTGCTGCATGGCCCTTGAAATGTCAGGAAAAATTTGAATGGCATAGCCACAAAACGTTTCAAACTTTTTCTTGAAGTATGTGCGAAATATTCTCTGTCGATCCAGCTCAGAAACCACCGTAATTAACAAGGTGGCTCTCGTAGAAATCTCATCATGAGAAGATTCCAAAAATTCTGAAATATTCAAAGAAGCTGAAGCCTTAGGCTCTCCCTCAACACGTCCCTCCTGAGGTTCAGCTAAAGAGGCCGTGTCTCTGGAGGGAATGTAATAAATATTAAGTAGGGAAATAGCTTCTGGATCCGAAATCAACAGTACCTCCTTCAAATATTTACGAAAAAGCATAAGAGGTGCTAGGTAATGTGTTTTAGGGAAGTTCAAAAGACGAAGATTCTTGGAACGCAGAGAGTTCTCAAGAACCTCGTGTTGAGAACGTAAAGAGGTAACATCCTGAACCAAAGAAGAAATAACTGTCTGCTGAGGTGAGAAACGAGCCTCCGACGCGGGACGCGTAGCGGGCGCGTGCCCGTGGAGCGTGCCCGAAGGGGCGTGACCAAAGGGGCAGGTCCCGCCCCTTTGGTGCCCCTTCGGTGCTGATTCGGTGTTGGAAGTTCCTGCGAATGGGGAAGAGGAAGAAACGTCTGCTGTCGGTGGCTCAACCTAAGGCCGGTAAAGTAGTTGGGCCCATGGATGCGCATGTCTCCGTTGGTAAGCCATTACCTGAGGATTCTTTGTTGGATGTGCCTCCCTTGGTGAAAAGTGTACCGTGAGTACTGTGTTTTCTGACTCCCCCCGGCTGCGGAAAACTTCTCCCTGGTGAACCGAGATAAGGATTTTCCTTTAGCTGTACCTAACCTTGACAAGATTGAGGGTCCTATTCTTTCTTCTTCTTTTCTTCGGATGGACTCTGTCGCTGACTCATTGCCTCCTCTGGTGCCATCTGTGGTGCTCTTTGCTGGGGGTGGAGAGCCTCGTGTTATCCCAGATGAAGTGTCCTTGAAAGATGTTTGGACTATGTTGTCTAGAATGGAGTTGGCACTAGACTCTTCTCTTCAAAAGATTTCTACTTTCACGAAAGAAACTGTTGCAAAGCTTTCAAATCAGGAGTCTCGATTGGCTGCTGTGGAGAAAAGTGTGGACTCCAAAATGGATTTGATGGCAACTCGCCATTGTCAATGTTTGCTGCTTTTTCAGTTGCTGCATGGAGATGGGCATCTGAAGTATCGACGCCCTGACCCAGCCTTGGCTGAGTCAGCACCTGTTGTATCTGTTTCCTCCGTGGTCCCTGGTGGGGCATGTTTCAGCATATAGAATGCCATCCAGGCAGGATTGTTTTGGTGGCACCAGATTGGTCAAGGAGAGTGTGGTTCGGAGACCTGATGCGGCTCCTGCAGGCACCTCCTTTTCAGTTGCCTCTGTCTTGTGGCCTTTTGCTGCCGGGATTGGCTCTTGGTAGGAGATCGATGGTGCATAAGGGCTACTCTCCAGTGGTGCTCTCTACTTTGCTTGAAGCCTGGAGGACATCTACCAAGCTAGCATTTGTGTGGATCTGATGCCTCTTTGAGCTATAGTATGGCACTCTTTAGTTGGCTCCTGAGTCGGCCAAGGTGCCCTCTCTGTTGACCTTTTTACAGGATGGCCTGGAGAAGGGCCCTTCCATTAGTTCTCTGAAAGTTCAGGTCGCAGCTTTGGCCTGTTTCTCAGGTCCAGTGGCTGGTAAGTCTCTTGCCTTGCAACCGGATATCTCGCGCTTTCTCCAGCAGGTTCGCCATCTGCGTTCTCCCCTCCAGTCTGTGATTCCTTCCTGAAATCTGTGTTGGTGCTCAGGACCCTGATGGCAGCACCTTTTGAGCCATTGAAGTGCATTACTATCAAGGATTT